>JAGDQO010001231.1:0-600000 GCA_018342035.1 Solanum appendiculatum | reverse complement strand
TTTCGGATGGACTAGGTCCTTGTAGACTGGTATAGAAGACTTGGGTCTGATAGTTGAGCCTTAGTTTAGGCGTTTTCGTGGCTTTTGGACCTTCCGATTCCTTCGCTCTTATTTCTGCGTTTCTAGGATGCTGTCGGAAGATTTAGCGTAGTTGCGTCGATTGATGGTTGGATTGTGCTAGGCTTTGGGCCTTCGTTGATATCCTTGTGGGGCGGCGGCCCATGGTGTTTAATCCTTGCATTGTTCTATTTGTTGTGGCTCTATCTGGTTCGAGGTTGTTAGCTCTAGTACGCAGCTGGCGTTATTCGATTAGCTTTCGATATTTCCAGCGCTAGGCTGTCGGGTGTAGCTGCAAGTTTTGATATACAGCTGATGTTACACGATTGCAGCCCATTATTTCAAGGGCGAGACTATAGAGCGCAGGCTACTAGCCCAGCTTGCAAGTGACATTACCCGATTGGAGCCAATATTTCCAATGCTAGGCTGTTGAGTGAGAGGTGTGATTTCCGGTCCGAGGCTGACGTTAACCGGTTTGAGTCTGGTATTTCCAGCTCGTGACTGATGATTGGGCTAGGCCCAGGTATTGTTCCAGCTCGAGGCTAACGTTAACTGGTTAGAGTCCGGTATTTCCAGCTCATGACTGATGATTGGGCTGGGCCCTGGTATTGTTCTAGCTCGAGGCTGACGTTACATGGTTAGAGTCCGGTATTTCTAGCTCGTAAATAATGATTCGGCTGGGCCCAGGTATTGTTCTAGCTCGAGGCTGACATTACCTCGTTAGAGTCCGGTATTTCAAACTCGTGACTGATGATTGAGCGAGGCCCAGTTGTTATCTTTTCGGGTCCGGCACCCAAGGGTTTTGAGGCTTCTGGATTTGTGTTTTCCTTCATTTATGTAGAATAGCTCTTCTAAGTACCTGTCGGGCTTATGAGGGTCCGTTCGAGTTTTATTTAAACTTGCGCACGAGTGTGCCTGGCGGGTCTTATGAGGGGCTCAACTGGGTTTTGCTTAGTTGTTCTTAGTTTGCTTTCCACTTTCTCTGTTCCTATTTCCGTTGACCTCTGTTTGTGATGATTCTATCTTGTCTGCCTGTTTTTAACTTTCTTGCTCAGTCGACCTATGATACCTACTAGATACCTGTTGTTTTGGTACTCATACTACACTCTACAACTGTTTTCATGATGTAGGTCCGAGCACCAGTTATCAGCATTGAGATCGAGCCTGCAGCTTTTTGTTCAGGAGACGAGGGTGAGCACATTGCGTTCTGGGATTACCTGTATCCTTCTATATTTAAATTTTGATTTGTCGTTTGTTTTTTGAGACAGTTTGTTTGGTGGTCCACTTTTGGGACTTGTACTCTTGTTTGTAATTCTTTACTTGTGACTTCCAGGTTTCGGGAGATGTCTTGTATATATGGTTTGGTTTTGCTTCCGCCTTCTTTATGTGTTGTACTTGTTGCTTCCGCTTAGTTGAGGATTAGGTTCCACCCTTAGTCCCATTACTGTTCAGTTTCGGGATAGGGTTTTGGCAGCCCTACTGGCGGGTTGGTAGGCGTCATCATGACTCAAAAAATTGGGTCGTGATAAGTTGGTATCAGAGCCCCAGATTCGTTGTTCTCACTTGTACAGAACTAGCATCTAGTTGAGTCGTGAGGTTCGGCGTGGAGACGTTCGTGACGTAACTTTGGTAGGCTACTGGATGTCCGTAGGATGTTTTCTTATTTTGATTCCTGTTCATGTGTTGTGTTTGATTGGTTTCATGAAATCTCACTTGCTTCACTCTGTTGCAGGATGGCTGGCACACAAAGTGGAGGCCGACCCCGAGGTCGAGGTGGTGCTGCGGCACAAGACCGCGATAGAGAGAGGAATCCATAGCCGGAGCCTCGGTTAGATCAGATTCCTCCTCAGCCACTGGAGTCGGGACTATACCAACCACAGCCCGTATAAGCTGCCGCCTCGGATCTTCAGGGTATGCTTGCCCAGATCCTAGCTGCTATTGGGGTTATACAACAGTAGTAGCCGACCGCATCGCCAGTTCTAGAGTCGGTTCCAACACAGCAGGCCCTGCATGGGGTAGCGGCTCCAGAGGTTCATCACCCGCTAGCACCAGCCGCGGTTCAGCCGGACCCTTTGGACTGGGTTATGCCTCTGCGAGAGCAGAAGATGCTCGGGGTGTTTCTTAGATTATCACCGCCTACGTTCTCGGGGCTATGGGGGAGGATGCCCACGAGTTCCTGACTACTTGCCGGGAGAGGTTGCAGACATTGGGGTTAGTGGAGTCCAGAGGAGCCGACTTCACATCTTATCAGTTAGACAGACCGGTAAGCTAGTGGTGGCGTTCTTTAATCGAGACCAGGCCAGCGGGGTCACCACCGGTTCGTGGACGGAGTTTTCTAAGGCCTTTTTTGCTAGATATATTCCACGGAGTGTCAGGGATCGAATCCTTGATGAGATTACGAGGTTGGAGCAGGGCTCCATTAAAGTATTGGAGTACGAGACTAGATTTTTGGAGTTGTCCCATCATGCCACCATGATTCTGCCTATAGAAAAGGAGCGGGTCCGATGCTTTGTCAGAACGTTGAGGCTGCAGTTGAGGATTGAGTCGCAGTCTATGCTATCAGTGGGTTGCTCATTTCTAGATGTGGTGGACCATGCCACACTATAGAGAAGCTTCATCGCGATGCCCTTGGGGGCAGCCACAAGAGGGCTAGGACAGATGATAGCTTCAGTGGGGCCCATCGTAGGTCGAGGGATACCCGAGATCGGGTTTATCAGGGGTTCAAGTCAGGCCAGTCTAGTCGCCTCTATCAAGCAGCATTATAGGTTTCAGAGGGTGACCAACACCGTCAGAGTGGGCATAGTGCAGGCCAGACTCAGGGCCGAGGTGGTTTTTATTCAAGTGCATCAGGTCGGGTGGCCGGCCTTCAGTGGGTAGCAAATCGTCACAGGATTGCTTCACTTGCGGGGAGCTTGGTCATTGGGCTAGGGAGTGCGCTGTTTCCAGATCAACTTTACCAGCTCATCCGACGGAGAGATCGATTTCGGTAGTAGCACCTCCAGCTAGGGGAGGAGGTCAGAAGCAGGGTGTTCGGGGATATTCCCGGGGAGGCAGGTCACGCGTGGAGTGGATGCCCGAGGGAGAGGCGCCAGGGCCATTTCTATGCAGTTCCAGCTAGAGTAGAGGCCGAGGCGTCGGATGCGGTGATCACAGGTATGGTTCTTTTATGCCATCAGTCCGCTTCAGCCTTATTTGATCCTTGTTTTACTTATTCTTATGTGTCATAGTATTGTGCGCCTCGATTGGGAGTGAGTCTTGAGCCCTTATCTGTGTCTTTGCGTGTTTCAACCCTAGTAGGGGATTCTTTAGTAGTGGATCGGGTTTGTAGATCCTATGTGGTGGTTATTCAGGGGCAGGACACTCTGGTCGATCTTATTGTGCTTTGTATGTTAGATTTCGATGTGATTTTGGGCATGGATTGGCTAGCCCCTCACCGGGCTGTCTTGGATTGCTATGCCAAGACCATTACTTTAGCCATGCTTGGTATTCCGCCGGTGGTGTGACAGAGCTCAAATGGTTGCACACCAACTGGGGTGATTTCTTGTATTCAGTCCCAGAGGCTGGTGGACAGCGGATGTTTGACTTATTTGGCTTATGTTAAAGATGTTAGTATGGAGGGCCCTACAGTTGATTTCGTGCATATAGTCCGAGAGTTTGCATATGTGTTTCCTGCCGATCTTCCTGGCCTACCCCAGAGCGAGATATTTTCTTTGCCATTGAGTTGGAGCCGGGTACCCATCCTATTTCTATCCCTCTGTACCGTATGGCACCTATAAAGCTCAAGGAGCTCAGTGTTCATCTTCAGGACCTCTTGGGTAAGGGGTTAATTCGGCGTAGTGTGTCGCCTTGGGGCTCCCTAGTCCTGTTTGAGAAGAAGGATGGAACCATGTGGATGTAATTGACTACAGGCAGTTGAATAAGGTGATGGTGAGGAACCGTTATCTTATGCCTCGTATCGATGATTTATTCGACTAGCTTCAGGGTGCCGCAGTGTTTTCAAAGTTTGACTTGAGATCTGGCTACTATTAGTTGAGGGTGAGAGCAGCGGACATCCCTAAGACAGCATGTATTACTCGCTACGGCCATTTTGAGTTCCTAATGATGTCTTTTGGGTTGAATAACGCCCCTGCCGCCTTTATGGATTTGATGACTCGTGTATTCAGGCCGTATTTGGACTCCTTCATAATAGTCTTTATCGATGACATCTTGGTGTACTCGCAGAGCCATAGTGAGCATGAGCAGGATCGGAGGGTAGTGCTCAAGACTTTGAGAGATCATCGGCTGTATGCCAAGTTCTCAAACTGCGAGTTCTGGCTAGAGTCTGTAGCGTTCTTGGGGCCCGTGGTGTCAAAAGATGGCATTAGGTGGATCCGACAAATATTGAGGCTATTCGTGGTTGGGCTAGGCCCACTTCTGTGACTGAGGTTCTGAGCTTCGTCAGATTGGCAGGGTATTACAGCCGCATTGTGGAAGGTTTCTCCACTATAGTAGCAGCTCTGACTCGGTTGACTTGCCAGGACGTTCCCTTTGTGTGGTCGGAGTAGTGTGAGCGGAGCTTTTTGAGGCTTAAGGAGTTGCTGATCACCGCTCCTATATTGACTCTTTCAGTTGAGAGCGAGGGCTTCACGGTTTATTGTGACGCATTCGGCATTGGTTTGGGTTGTGTGTTGATGCAGCATGGCCGGGTTATTACTTATACGTCGAGGCTGCTTAAGCTGCATGAGTGCAACTACCCCACTCATGATATAGAGTTGGCAGCGATAGTTTTTGCGCTTAAGATCTGCAGGCATTACCTTTATGGAGTTCATTGTGACATCTATACCGACCATCGGAGCCTTCAGTACATTATGAACAAGAGGTATCTTAATTCGAGGCAGCGCCGTTGGATTGAGCTCCTGAAGGACTATGATCTCTTTATTTTCTACCACCCGAGCAAGGTGAATGTAGTAGCGGATGCCTTGAGTCGGAGGGAAGGGAGTATGGGTAGTCTAGCCTTCCTTTCGGTTTCGAAGAGACCCTTGTCTATGGACATTCAGTCTTTAGCCAATCAGATGATCAGGCTTGATGTTTCAGATTCCAGTCGAGTGTTAGCTTATGTGGTGGTTCAGTCATCGCTTCTTGATCAGATCTGTAGTCGTCAGTCCGAGGATGAGTCTTTGGTGGCACTCAGAAATAGAGTTTTTGCAGGTTATTTTGGGTAGGCTTCCTTAGATTCAAATGGGGTTTTGAGATTTGCTGGCCGTTTGTGTGTTCCGAGAGTTGGTGATTTGATTCAGATGATCCTTAGCGAGGCCCATGATTTCAGGTATTCTATCAATCCGGGCACAGCTAAGATGTATCGTAATTTGAGGCAACACTATTGGTGGAGCGGTATTAGGAGGGACATCTCAGACTATGTGTCACGTTGCTTGTGTTGCCAGCAGGTGAAGGCCGAGCATTTGAGTCCTGGTGGAGAGATGCAGAGATTACCCATTCCTGAGTGAAAGTGGGAGCGTATCACCATGGACTTCGTTGTTGGGTTGCCACGGACTTCTAGAGGTGTTGATAATATTTGGGTCATCATGGATCGATTGACCAAGACAGCACACTTCATCCTAGTTCATTCTTTCTTCAGTGCTGAGAGATTAACTCGTATCTACATTCAGGAGGTAGTCCATCTTCATTGGGGTACCTGTTTTTATCATTTTAGACCAGGGTCCGCAGTTCACTTCAAGCTTATGGAGAGTATTTCAGGAGGAGTTAGGCACCTGTGTCGACTTTAGCACAACATTTCACCGGCAGACAGATGGCCGTTGGGAGCGTACTATTTAGGTTCTTGAGGATATGTTGCGGGCCTGTGTTATGGATTTTAGAGGTCAGTGGGATCAGTTCTTGCATTTGGCAGAGTTTGCGTATAACAACAGCTACCATTCCAGCATTCAGATGGCCCTGTTTGAGGCCTTATATGGTAGGTGTTGTCACACTCTAGTTGGTTGGTTTGAGTCTACGGAGCCTAGGCCTCGTGGTACGGATTTGTTTTAGGAGTCCTTAGAGCATGTGAGGTTGATTCAGGATAGGCTCAGGACGGCCCAAAGTAAACAGTGGAGTTATGCAGACCGTAGGCGTCAACCGTTGAGATTTGTCGTGGGTGATAGAGTATTCCTCCGAGTATCACCCATGAAGGGCATGATGAGATTTGGGAGGTGGGGCAACCTTAGTCCTATGTGTATATTGGGCCTTTTGAGATTTTGAGGGCAGTTGGTGTGGTGGCTTATGAGTTTGCTTTACCTCCAGCATTCTCAGCTATTCATCCAGTTTTCCATGTTTCGATGTTGCGCCATTATGTCCCAGATGAGTGTCATGTGCTCCAGTATGATGCAGTTGAGTTGGATGATCGTCTGACCTTTATTGAGGAGCAAGTTGCTATTTTGGCCAAAGATGTGAGGCAACTGAGGTTGAGAGCCATTCCTGTAGTTAAGGTCCGTTGGAGGCATTGTCCAGTTGAGGAGGCTACTTGGGAGACCAAGCGGGAGATGCGGGAGCAGTTCCCTAGCTTATTGAGCTCTCAGGTACTTCTTGATTCTTACTTTCAAGGACGAAATTCCTTTTAGTAGTGGATGTTGTAATGACCCTCTAGGTTATTTCTGTGTTAATGCCTCCATTCTGTCGTTTAGAGAGTTCCTGTAGTGACCCAAAGTCATTTATGACTTGCTGGCATGGCCTGTTCAGTGGCCTGGTCGTTCGTTTGGGTTTTATGTCTGTTTTCCTGTTTAGGAGGTTTTGAACCTTGAAAAGTTGATTTCGGTCATAACTTTAGGTATACAACCTCAGATGGAAATTCTGATGGTTCCATCAGCTCTGGAGCGGCCAAATTAGGCTAGAAGGATGGTTTACCCGAGTCCCGGGGCTTTTGACGTGATTTTGGGGCTAGTTAGTTCTTTAGCTTACAAAATTTGGCTTAAAGTTGACTTTGGTCAACATTGTTGGAAAATGTGCTCGGATGAAAATTTTGACAGCTCAGTTAGTTCCAGAATACCGAGTTTGTTTTAGAATGACCCTTTGAGAACTTTTGGGAGCTTTCGGAATGTCGAATTCAAGGGGGTAGGATATTTCATTTGCGTGCATAGGGTTCTGAGTGAATCCCGAGCACCCCGTAGTAGTTTTGGAGTTGCCAAAACTCAGTTGATGCAGCTGTCGAAAATGCAGACATCCCATCTCTCCGCATTCGCGGGATAGGCTCCGCGTTCGCGGAGGAGTGAGGGAGTCTACTTCACCTTCGCGGGGCAGAGGCTGTGTTCGTGGAGGTCTTGGTACCGGTGCCCCACGTTCGCGTGCGATCTCCGTGTTCGCGGAGGTCTTAGACTCTGTGCTCTAGGTTCACGTGAGCTGCTCCGCGTTCATAGAGGTCTGTGGTGTGTGGGGTGTCCTTGTTATCCTCATTTACGGGCCTGGGGCCACGTTCGAGGAGGTCTGTGTGAGTGTGGAGTTCTTTTTCACCTTATTCACGGGCCTGGGGCCGCATTCGCAAAGCTGTGATTGGTTTCTCTCTACGTTCGAGGAGAAGAGCGGGGTTCACTAGTATTTAAGTGGAGGTCGAGGCTCATTTGGAGTTAAACTTCAAAAAATCATATCTCCCTCTTCAGTTTTCGGTTTTCGGTGATTCAAAGTCCCAGGAGTTCAGAATCTCGTTGGCTTTGTGGGTTTTTGGATTTTTTGCATTGGGTACTCCTCAATTGTCGTGAATTCGAGGCGTAAGTTGCTTTCTTGGCGTAATTGTGTAATGTTTTGTACTTTCTTGTGTTAGCTGTTTGGAGCTGATCTGAGCCCCGATTAGTGGCTCGTTTTGGACAACAGGTTTGGGGGAGGATTTTTGACCTCTTCATGTAGTCAATTCTGGAAAATGCGGAGCGGGTCCTAATTGCCCAATTTTGACTCTGAAATTGGTCTGTCTCTGATTTTATTGGTTTTAGTGTCTAAACGACTATATTGACGCTGTGATTCTGTTTTTGATAGCATGGCAGCAGTCTGAAGCCATACGAAAGGGAAAAGCTCTGGCAAAGTGTCTTGGAGCGCGCGTGATCAACTTTTTGGTAGGTTACGGCTTCCCTTCTTTCAAGATTGAGCATGATTGTGTAAATGATTGTTGACTCGTGTGAATCTGGGGTTGGGTAGCTAGTATTGTTCTTCTTCTTCTCCGTTTTTCTTCGTTTAGAGTTGATTTGTGGGCTGTTCGAGGCGGGTATCATGCTGTAGGTTGGGTTGTTTTCTTAGATTGTTGGTATTTTTGTTGTGAACTATCTGTTGGGTGGTTATTTCTTGTTACATGCGTGGGTTCGAGTTATTTGCTTCCGTTGTAATGATTGCTTGTGTTTATCGGCCATGGAATAGGCTAGGATAGTATTGCCTTAGTCCTATGCACCTGTGTACTAGAGTATGTATTTGACGTCATTTTGGATAGACAAGGTCCTTGTAGACTGATATAGCAGACTTGGGTCTGATAGTTGAGCCTTAGTTTAGGCGTTTTCGTGGCTTTCGGACCTTCCGATTCCTTCGCTCATATTTCTGTGATTCTAGGATGCTGTCGGAAGATTTAGCTTTGTTGCGTCGATTGATGGTTGGATTGTGCTAGGCTGTGCGCCTTCGTTGATATCCTTGTGGGGGTGGTGGCCCATGGTGTTTAAACCTTGCGTTGTTCTGTTTGTTGTGGCTTTATCTACTTCGAGGTTGTTAGCTCTAGTACGCAGCTGACATTATTGGTTAGCTTCCGGTATATCCAGCTCTAGGCTGTCGGGGATAGGCTGCAAGTTCCGATCCGCAGCTGACGTTACTCGATTGGAGCCCGTTATTTCAAGGGTGAGACCGTTGAGCGCAGGCTACTAGTCCCAGCTCGCAGCAGACGTTACCCGATTGGAGACGATATTTCCAGTGCTAGGCTGTTGAGCGAGAGGTGTGGTTTCCGCTCCGAGGCTGACGTTACTCGATTTGAGTTCGGTATTTCCATCTCGTGACAGATGATTGGGCTGGGCCCAGGTATTTTTCAAGCTCGAGGCTGACGTTACCCGTTTAGAGTTCAGTATTTCCAGCTCGTGACTGATGATTGGGCTAGGCCCAGGTATTGTTCCAGGTCGAGGCTAACGTTACCCGGTTAGAGTCTTGTATTTCCTGCTTGTGACTGATGATTGGGCTGGGCCCTGGTATTGCTCAAGCTCGAGGCTGACGTTACCCGGTTAGAGTCTGGTATTTTCAGCTCGTGACTCATGATTGGGCGGGGCCCAGGTGTTATCTTTTCGGGTCCGGGACCCATGGATGTTGAGGCTTCTGGAGTTGTGTGTTCCCTCGTTTCTGTAGAATGGCTCTTCTGTGTGCTTGTCAGGCTTATGGGGGTCCGTTCGAGTTTTATTTAAACTAGCGGACGAGTGTGCCCAGCAGGTCTTATGGGGGGCTCAGTTGGGTTTAGCTTAGTTGTTCTTAGTTTTCTTTTCGCTTTCTCTGTTCCTGTTTCCATTGACCTCTGTTTGTGCTGATTCTATCTTGTCTGCCTGTTTTTACCTTCTTTCTCAGTCGACCTATGATGCATACTGGGTACCTGTTGTTTTGGTACTCATACTATACTTTGCATCTATTTTCGGGATGAAGGTCCGAGCACCAGTTATCAGTGTAGAGATCGAGCATGCAACTGTCTGTTCAGGAGACGAGGGTGAGCACATGGCGTTCTTGGATTACCTGTCTCCTTCTGTATTTATATTTTGACTTGTCTTTTGTTTTCGAGACAGTTTGTTTCGGTGGTCCACTTTTGGGACTTGCACTCTTGTTAGTAGTTCTGTACTTGTGACATCCAGGTTTTGGGAGGTATCTTGTATATATAGTTTGGTTTCGCTTCCGCCTTCTTTATGTGTTGTACTTGTTGCTTCTGCTTAGTTGAGGATTAGGTTCCTCCCTTAGTCCCATTACTGTTCAGTTCCGAGATAGGGTTTTGGCTGGCCTACTGGCAGGTTGTTAGGCGCCATCATGACTCGAGAAATCAGGTCGTGACAATGTGCTACGATGTTCTTACCTTTTACTAGTGTATGTGACTCTTTCTTTCTATTATCTAACATCGTACAGACCTTGGTCTAAAAACCTCCAGATGTTTAACCCTACTTTCTCTCTTCAATGATCCTTAAACGCATTTTCTTAGAGAAACACTTTTCTGGTTCATAAAACAAGACATAATATAATGGTGTAACTCATCTCTTCACATTCCTCGACGTAAGAGGTGATTGCTTGTGTGAGAGAGCCAATCTCGCAACTTGTTCGACACTTTTTATTTCTTACAAAATATCACATGCATACTACATTTGAACATAAATTCAATAGGAGAGAATATTATAACAATCAAGTTATTATACAATACTGAAATATCATCAAATTCTATGCAAACCTATAGCCTTAACATGTTTTTCAAACAAGTCTCTAGAGATGGCCTTTGTAAAAGGATCGGCTATCATTTCACGTGTAGGAATGTATTGCAAAGTTATTTCTCCACTTGTCACTACATCTCTCACAAAGTTATACTTAATGTAAATGTGTTTGGTCTTCTTGTATGCGATAGCCGCTTGACTATCACTATATAGAACAATGGGACCCTTAGAATTCTTTGCAATACTAAAATAGGCAAAGAAACTCTTTAACCAAACAACTTCTTGTACTGCAGACACACAAGCCATGAATTCAGATTCCATGGTCGAAAGAGCTGTGCAAGTTTACCTCTTACTTTTCCATGAAATAGAACCACCATTTAGTAAGAAAGCATAACCGGATGTCGATTTTCTATCATTCCGTTCACCAGCCCAATCAATAACTATATCACCTCTTATGAATAAATCAGATCCACTATAACACAATGTATGATCTGAAATTCCCTTCTAGTATCAAAATATTCTCTTTACTACTTTCCAAAGTTCTCTTCCAGGATTGGATTGATATTTTCTAACTAGACTCACGGCATAACAAATGTCTGGGTGAGTACACATCATAGCATACATCAAATTCCCGACAGCACTAGAATAAGGAATTCGAGACATGTCTTCCTTTTATTTTTCAGTCTTTGGACACAATTCAAAGCTTAAAGCTTCACCCCTTGCTGTAGGAGTATCCATGGATTTGCAACTATTCATTCAAAAACGTTCAAATATTTTCTTTATATAAGTTTCTTAAGATAAACTCAAAAAATTCTTGGAACGATCTCTTTAGATCTTAACACCCAATATATATTCTGCTTCACCCATATCTTTCATATCAAATAATTTTGAAAGCCATGACTTGATAGTTTTCACGTACTCCAAATTATATCCAGCTAATAAAATATCATCTATTTAAAAAGAAAGAATTATAAATTTCCATTGGACTTTTTCACATAGATGCAATGGTCTTTATCGATCATGGTGAAATAAAATGACATCACCTCCTTATGAAATCTCAGGTACCACTGCCTTGAAGATTTCTTTAGGTCATAAATTGACCTTTTCAATTCACAAACTTTCTTTTGTTGGCCTTTAACAACGAAACCTAATGGTTGATCCATGTAGATTTACTCGTTTAATTCTCCATTGAGAAAAGTGGTCTTCACATCCATTTGGTGTAATTGTAGATCTAAACATGCAACAATAACTAAAAGTAATTGTATGGAGGTAAACTTTACAACTGGCCAAAAGTTTCGTCATATTCTTTTCCAACTTCTTCAGTAAAACCTTTTGCCACCAATCGTGCTTTGTGCCTTTGTATCGACCCATCCGATTTGCGTTTAACTTTGAGAATTCATTTATTCCCAATAGCTTTACATTCCTTATGAAGGTAAACTAGATCCCAGAATTTATTTGTTTTCATGGACTCTAATTCTTCTTTCATTGCTTTTAACCATTCATCCCTTTTAGGGCTTGATAATGCCTAAGTTACATAATTAGGTTCATCTAATTCAGTAGGAGATACCAAGAAAACATAATCATCAATCTCATAAGATTATTTAGGTATACCTTTTCTTGTACTCTTACGTATTTGAAGTTTAGATTCCTTTATAGGATTTTGGGATGCATAACTCCCATTTGGACCAGGAATCATTTCTTGATCCATTGAATTATGAAGTATGTCTGACAACATTACCAAATCTTTTGAATTCAACATTTCGTAGAAAGGCTCAACTTTATCTATTTCACCCTTTTTGGGAAAATCATTTTTCAAAAATCTAACATCTCATGATACAATTTCAGTGATACTTCTATCCTCCAATTCATCGATAAACACATACCGTTTGGAGCATTCTGAGTACCTTATGAAGATACATTTATTTCCTTTTGGACTTAGTTTACCAAACTCAAAAAAATGATCTTTAATATATTTTGCACAACCCCATGGTCGTAGATCATTCAGGTTTGTTTTATGACTTGTCCAAAGTTCATAAGGAGTGGAAGACACTGATTTAGAAAGCACTTTGTTAAATATGCAAGCCGCAGTCAATAATGCATCTCCCCATAAAGAGAAAGACACATTTGATTGCATCATCATTAATCTTGTCATGTCCAATAATGTTCTATTCCTTCTTTCAGCTACACCATTTTGTTGAGATGTATAAGGTATAGTTAACTGCCTCATAATTCCCTTTTCAGTACATAATTCTTCAAATTGTTTTGGAAATATTCATGTCCTCGATCGGTTCTTAAAGCCTTTATGCTTTTATCTAATTGATTTTCAATTTCATTCATATATCTTTTAAAGCACTCAAGTGCTTCAGATTTATGAGACATCAAATAGACATAACCAAGGTGCGTGAAATCATCAATAAATGTAATGAAGTATGTAGCACCAGACCTTGCCCTCACATTCATTGGACCACAAATATTAGAATTAATTAATGGAAGTGGGAACTCAGCTCTTTTAGCCTTTCCAAATGGTTTACGCGTAATCTTTCCAGCAAGGCAATTTTCACAAGTTGACATCTCAATTTTGGTGAAAGAACCTTATCTTGCATGCCATGTAATAACATCAATATCATAGTTACTTGAATAACATGCCATTACACAACGGTCAACATAATAGTCATAAGTTGAAGGATTACAATCTAAAATGATACAATGATCATAACGAAGTCCAAAATCATATAAAATATTATCTAGAGTTATTCTAACACTATTACGACTAAGAAACAAATCAAAACTAACTTCTAAAATAATAGACACATATACTGAGTTTTGTCGAATCTCTGGAGCATATAGGACATCATGCAACATCAAAGAACGGCCGCCACACAAGTCCTCTTAGCAAGTGCCTATCCCTTTGACTTATAGTTTAGCCTTATTTCCTATGTAGATCCACCTTGATTTAGATGAAACTCCACAAACGCTTTTCGATCTCGAATCACATGGTCGGTGGATCCTGAGTCTACAATCCACATAGGTTAAATTCAGTTAGTAAAGAAGTTCTAGAAACATATGTAGCACTTAGAGATGTGGTTAGAAATGCTACCTTTTTTGGCTCAGTACATTCACGAGCAAAATGCCCTAGCACTTGGGAATTTTAGCATTTCATTTTGCTCTTGTCTCTCTTCTTGAAAAACCATTTTCCCTTCTTGGAATTTGGCTGCTTTTTCTTAGAGGGTCCTTCTCCAGTCTCTTTGTCTTTCCCATTTATTTTCCAATTCTTCTTGTGCTTGAAGCCGGAAGATTTTGTACCACTTTGACTCCTCCACAAAGGTATTCAAAGCAGCTTTAGCAGCACCAAGCCGCTCAACTTAAAGTTCAACATGGCGAGTAACATCAGAAAAGGTTTTGATGCTATCATTATGTGTTAAGTTGACGTTTAAATGTTCCCAATTATTTGGAAGGGACCGAATCACTGCCTGGACTTGTCGCTCATCTGAAAGAACATGGCCAACACTCTTAAGTTGAGCTATCATGTTTGACATCACCCTAAGGTGTTGTTTGACATTTTCATCATGACGCTTCTTGTAAGTGTCAAATTTGCTAGTTAACTATCGGAGGCAGGTTACAGATGTACCCCCATATGTTCCTCGAAGATGTCCCCACATAGCATGAGCAGTAGGAAATTCCTCACATTCATGTATGAGGTCATCAACCACAGAACTAACTATTATTCCGTGTGTATTGGAATTAGCCTTTTTCCAAGCTTTATAAACTTCAAGGTCTCTTCTGTTTTGTGCATTATATCTCTCTTCTGGATGATCCAAAACATGATTTATACCTTCCTGAGCATTTTACTCTTCCAGTATATACAATATTTTATGACTCCATATGTGGTAATTGTCACGGTTCCATTTTTCACCTTTGTTTAAGTCAGCTATAATGCTTTTTTATGCCATGTCATTTTAGAGAGATAATAAGGAAAGAATTCTAAATCAATTTTGCATGTGACATACACATTCAAGAAAATCAATTCTCATAAAGATTTCATATTTAATATAAAATCAAAAAGACACGTAAGCATCCAATCATCATCTACAAAATAAATATTTAATCAAACTTTTAAATTAATTTCTTAATGTGTATCCTAATATATCTTAGGCCACAATCACAAAATTTATATGTCTAATAATTAATACCATATGATGATTCATAATAGAATAACAACACACCAATCCCCAAAATGAAGGATAAAAGACATATATTCATATTAAACATAATCAAAGGTGTTCATTACATAATATGCAAAAATATGATAAATACATAAATACTAGACTATGATTCTATGTGATCACCCTGGCCATCTAACTTCAAGATTCACTGTAAACCTCCATAATGGTTCGTTAGGACCAAAATCATGATAATGTATGCTAGTTCCTTTTGCCAATAATCTGGTAAGGAAATATACAAAATACCTAACCCAACGTAATCCTCAACATAGATGTAACAGTCATATATTTTATTAATTTTAATCCAAATTTTGTTGAGGAAATCAGGTAATTGGTCCGACAAGACCATTTTCATATTTTTGAACTCTTCAAATAATCTTTTTCCTTCTCTTTTACATGCTCTTTTATCTCTGTTCAGATTTTGCACTATCCATGGGTCATTTCTTATGACTTCCGGCTCTGAATCTGAATTTTATTTTATTTTGATCCTTTTGTGCCACATCCTTCTACCATTTCTTTTTACTCCTCTATTAGTACCACTCCCACTAAGAGCAATTTAAGCATGTTCCCATTCAACAATATCTAAAATGGGAACAAAAATCAGAAATATGGTTAAAGACCATTTAATGCGACAACATATGTCACAAATTTCTGGTGGAAGGCTTTTTATTAAAAAAGAGTACACCTAAGAGAATTATTACTAGACCAATTAAATTATTTCTCAAAACTATAATATATTTCATACATATATAAACATATATATTATAAAACATTATCCTAAAAGGACACAAATTCCCTTTCCTAAACAATAATCCTAAAAGGACACAAAACTTTCTAAAAAAAACTTTTTTAAAAATTTTTCAGTCCAACTTCAAAAATTCATATCTCACTCGTTTAAAATCTGTTTTTGTATTATAATATATTTATGAAAAGTTATGAACGAGTAGATCATGAAAAATTAAGGTTCAAACTAAAATATTGTACGAACAATTTCCAGATCGCAACCAGCATAAGTAGATTTTTCAGAAAAACAGTCCAAAAATAGCCAACTTTCCAAAAATCATCTCACTCATTTTAAATTCATTTTCTATTATAATATATTTACGGAAAGCTAAGAACGAGAAGATCATTGAACTTAAAGTTTCATGCAAAATTTTTGAACATGCAAAACCAAAATAACTGAAAACAGAAGCATATTTTCTTAGAAAAACAGTCTAGAAACTCTTTAATTGTAGGAAAAGGAATCCTCTCTACGATCTGAGTCAGAATTATATAGGATACGGAATCCTATTTACAATATATTTAATCCACATTCAAAAAGGGTTCTTCTAATTTTTCTTTTCACCGATTTTCAAGAAAAATTAGTCATAGTTTATTTCTTTTTATAATGGGATTAATTAACCATGGCTCTAATACCAATGAAGGAATATTAATAGCAAAACAACAATACGATGTGTACGTTATAACTTGCAATGGAAATAGTTCTAGTTAATTTTGCTGTCGAAATGAATTGCTCCAGATATCTCTTTGAATCACAAGGAAACAAGGATTGTTCTCATTCACAAACTAAGTATCTGAGTTTGTGTCAATTGAATGTTGGTAAAAAGAAAGCCTTTTGGTTTTCTTGGTTTTTTTCTTCTTTTCAGCGTTCTCACGTTTCTTTCTGATATGATATAATTAATTAAAAAGTCGATAGACAGGGTCTAGTGTTTTGGTACAGTTTCTCTTAGCAACATCATTAAGTTCTAGTATTCAATGTGTAGTATTTATTCATCATAAATAATATTTAATTATATATACACTATACCTTTCTAGCAAATTTCAACTAATTACTTTGAATAAAGTGGAACTTTGCTCCTGAGTGAATAGTATTGAGAGATAGATAATATGGGCTACACCTACATTTAGTCTACTTTAGAGTGGGTAAATCATAGAATATGAATGTCCTTACGTGAGAAAAGCTTTTTTTTTTCATCCTGTGTTTGGTGTCCGCATTGGAGCTTTGATTCAATTTGGATTGCGCACTACATGGGTCATTTCGGATGGCGCTGCCAAAAGGATTTTTTGCATACCTAAGACTTGAATCCAAGACGTGTATTTAAGGCTGAAGCAATCTCACCACTGCACCATGATGAGTTGGTACTTGAAGAACTTATTAAATTCATATTCATAAATTATTTCTATATTATATTGTTAACCGAGAGAATTTTAGTTCCCAATTCTCTTGTATGCGTGCTTGGAAAATAATATGTTGAGGATTTATAGGTAAAATTCACTGAAACATATCCGCGAATGGAATTGATATCAAACAGAAGTCAATTAGTGTCTCGCCAACTGGAAATAGAAGAAATGTACGAAGCACCTGCACTGCATTTCAACCATCCTAAATTTGCATTCTGCATTTCAACGCAAGTAGGACATGGAAGCTTGAGGGAAAAATCGTACTTGATGATGAATGTACTTTCTTTAGAATGTTCCAATGAGTAAATTGGAATATGTGTAATTAAGTATTCTTATCTTCTTCATAATTGGGAATAGTTTTGTAGAGGGAGACTTCCATTAGCAAAAAGTACAGACAGAAATTAGCTTAGAGAATTCTTCCTTACAAAAGAAGAAACTCATATTGTGTACATCTCCCAGCTTGGAATTTAGCTTTAGTTACTAATTATGTTTGAAATTGAACTTTTTTATGGGTATCATCTCTATTTCTCTATTTATGAGTAGCTAAATCTATAGCTAGGGGTGTGTGTGAGTTCTTCCTTACAAAAGAAGAAACTCTTATTGTGTACATCTCCCAGCTTTGAATTTAACTTTAGTTAATAATTATGCTTGAAATTGAACTTTTTTATGGGTATCATCTGTATTTCCCCATTTATGAGTAGCTAAATCTATAGCTAGTGGTGTGTGTGCAAGATGTGGATGTAAAACTTAACTGGTATTAATTTACTAGCTCTAAAATTGGTTGTTATGCATGGATCTACTATTTTCTTGAAGTTTTGATCTAAAACTGAATAGTTGCAAATACTGATTGAACTCTCTAACACTATTTTGACTTGAGAAAGCAAAATAGAGTTGGGTAAGACCACATTATTCAGGACTTGGGAAATTTGTCGTAGGATTAGAGCTAGTGATAGTCAAATACGACTAATTTATCATTTAAGGGTAGAGCTAGAGATAGTCTATTCACTAAAGAAATGTTTGTTGTTTCGATTTTAATGCTCTTAGGGTTTGAGAGAACCCATGCGATACATATTTGAACTTGATTGATCATTGCCTATTTTGTTGTAACCCATTATAATGCATACACCCCTAGTCATCTCCATCTTTGTGAAAACTCATTTGTGTTGACTTCTTGCAATTGTTACTTGCAATTGATTAGTTTTAGTGTTTCCCAATTCCATCACTTTTATATATTTGCTTTAGACAACATTGTGCTTACTAGAATTGAATTAACGAATCAATAAATAAACATATCTTGTAATAATTATATTTAAATTAAGAATTTGAATTCTAATTAGATAATATTTATTATTAATAGAATTTGAAGAATTTTAAATTCTTAGTATAGATCGAAGTATCGATGTATCTAAATCTAACAAAGTATGTATAATAAGTATAAGTGCAAAGAATGTAGAACTAAATAAATGGACTTATTCCTCTCCTACATGAGAAAGATATGTATGATAATGATAATAAACTTTATTATTTTTCTTCATTTCTTTGTCTTTGTTTCTTATCTTCTAGTTTTCTAAAAATAGATAAAGAGTTTTTTACCGATTATTGAAAGATTCGTTTTAATCGGACCCAACATGAATTTTTAGCTAAAATGGATTTTTGGGAGATAGAGAAAGATGCAAAACTCTATTATCTATATTAAAATTTCAAATTATATACCTAAAGAACAAATTCGTATTATTTTAAAATTTTCACAAAAGGAAGAACTCACTCTTGGTGATAAAGGTTTCTTGATTCTTTATCAGGAGTTAGGTCAAAAAAAGAGTTATCCTTAACTTTAGTTTTGGTTCTTTCAACAATTCGATCTTCTATCACCAAAGAAAAGGCCATTATTATCATATTTACTTTGATTCCGATAAACTAACTACTTTTTGCTACAAACACAAAAAAAATAATTGAACTTAGTGCTCTACTTTATTTTGGTTGACTTTTGATTCAAAGGAAAAAAAGGCATAGAGCTTAAATAACTCACCCAGAATGCTATTTAATAGATTACGTGGTACAATTAGGTTGAATAAACCCTTATGGAATAAGTATTCAGCTGCTTGTGAACCTTCAGCTGCTGTTTTATTCAATGTTTGTTCAATTACTCTTTTACCTACAAATGCAATGTAGGCATTGGGTTCGGCAATAATGATATCTACCAACATACCAAAACTCACTGTCACTCCACCAGCTGTCGGAGATGTAAGAATTGGTACATAAAATAATTTTTTATTTAATTGATAATCACATAAAGCAGGCAATATTTTAGCCATTCACATCAAGCTCAAACTTCCTTCCTTCATGCGTGCCCTAGAAGCACACACTATAATAAGAGGTAAATTTTTATTGGTAGCGTGTTCAATAAAACTGGTGATTTTCTCTCCGACTATGGATCCCATACTACCCCCCAATTGCTACAGGAATGTCGTTTAATTGGCCTATGTTTTTTTGAACAGCCTCGGTTAATCCTGTCTTTCTTTGATAAAAATCAATAATATCTTTATAAGGCACCTCCTCCAAATGAAATTCAATGGGATCCAGAGACACCATGTCTTTATCCTTAGGATCCCAAGTACCCGGATCGATCAAAAGTTCAACTCTATCCGAACTACTCATTTTCAAATGATATCCACATTGTTCACAAATATTATTTTTTGATTGTCTTCCCGTTCCGTCATCTGGCTTATGTTCTTTATCTAGCATTCAGACCGAATGACTCTATGAAATTATGTCGATACTTCCACATATTATGGGTTACGTAGGACACATCTCTATTTTCCCCTGGGGAATCTACAGAATTCTCACTGTTTAACATTCAATTCGCCTCTGACCATCAAATGAAATGTGAATAACCCGTCCTCCACTTTTTGAAAGAAGAGGCGCTTCCGGTTCTGTCGGTGCTTGAAATTTTTTTGTCTTCTCCAATTACTATATCTCTAGAGTCAATAATCTTAAATGAGGAACTACTGAACTCCATCACTTGCTATCGTTACTCTTTAGTTTTCTATTGAGGTCTATCCTATAGAGGTACTCCAATTGGATCATTGATCAATTTCTAGGTTTCATCATAAACCTAATTGATTATTTCCAATTACGTAAATCAATAGTTCAAACCGCACTCAAAGGTAGGGCATTTCTCATTTTTATAGGAACTTTTGTACCAGAAACAATGGTATATCAAGTTATAGCCCTTCTAAGATGTAAAATATTTCTCTTCTCGCCATCCCCATAGTGTATAAGACAGATCGATTAGGGTTGTATTCTATGGTTACAATTTTACCTAATATGTTTTTTCATTCTGTCAAAAATCAATTTTACGATATAGACGCTTATGACCTCCCCCTCAATGCCTTGCAGTAATGATTCCTCTGGCATTACGACCTTTACCCCAACGACGCTGTCCATAGATCAAATTATTTCATGGATTGGATTTCATTTGATTGTCTACGGTTCCATTGCTTGTGCTCAGGGTTGAAGTTTTGTTAAATGTATCACTATGCTATTAAGTATTTTTATTTAAGTTCTTTTCTTTCTAAGAGGTGGAATAGAATAGCCTGGTTGAAGCGTAATGATCATACGTTTGTAATGCATTGTATGTCCCATAATAGGTCCCATTCTCATAATCTTTCCTGGAAGTCGATGACTGATCATAGCTATTACCTTGACACCAAAGAAAAGATCGACCCAATGCTTTATTTTTATCCTAGTGGATCCAAATTTGACATAAAAACTATATTGATTTTCTATAAATATTGTATATTTGATTCTATCCATAATCGATTTTCTTCCCTATGAGTTATAGTCTCAATAAGAATGCTAGTTCTTACTGTTCATATATTATGATATAAATATACCACATCAATTCGTTATATATGGATGATGATATTCCATTGATACAGGGCCAATTCCAATAGACTTATTGGAAGGTCCCATTGGCGTGCATCCGTAGGAATTGAATCTACGAATTCACCAATTATGAGTTGGACTCTTTTGCCATCTAACCATGGATGCTCAGCGGGGATTCTCGAACATGGTGAATAACCAAATTCCATTTGAAATGAAATCTTTAGGATAAATCAATGCAATTTAGGAGGAATCAATGAGAGGACATCATCAAATCACGGATTTTTTAATTGAGAGAGATATTGAGAGAGATCCAGAATTCTCACCATTTCTTAGATTCATGGACCCAATTCAATTCACTTGGATCATTCATGCCAAATTTTTTCCGCCAAGAACATTTTCTAAAACTCTTTGACCACCGAATCGGGAGTATCCTACTTTCTCGCAATTCACAGGGTTCAACAAGCAATAGATATTTCACGATCAAGGGTGTAATACTCTTTGTAGTAGCAGTCCTTATATATCGTATTAACAATCGAAATATGGTCGAAAGAAAAAAATCTCTATTTGACAGGCTTTCTTCCTATACCTATGAATTCCATTGGACCCAGAAATGATACATTGGAAGAATCCATTGGGTCTTCCAATATCAATAGGTTGATTGTTTCGTTCCTTTATCTTCCCAAAGGAAAAAAGATCTCTGAAAGTTGTTTCCTCAATCCGAAAGAGAGTACTTTGGTTCTCCCAATAACTAAAAAGTGTAGCATGCCAGAATCTAACTGGGGTTGGCATTGGTGGAGGGACTTGATCGGAAAAAAGAGGGATTCTAGTCATAAGTTATCTAATGAAACCATCGCTAGAATTTAGATCTTATTCAAAGAGAAATATCTCAAATATCTGGAGTTTTTTTTGTATATTATATGGATGATCCGATCCGCAAGGACCATGGTAGGGAATTGTTTGATCGTCTTTCTCTGAGGAAGATTCAAAATAGAATCAACTTGAATTCGGGACCGCTATTCAAAGTCTTAGTGAAACACTGGATTTCTTATCTCATGTATGCTTTTCGTGAAAAAATGCCAATTAAAGTGGAGGGTTTCTTCAAAAAACAAAGGGATGGGTCAACTATTCAATCAAATGATATTAAGCTTGTTTCCCATCTCTTCTGGAGAAACAAGTGGGATATTTCTTTGCAAAACTGCGCTCAATTTCATATGTTGCAATTCCGCCAAGATCTCTTCATTTGTTGGGGGAAGAATCCACCCGAATTGGATATTTTGAGGAATGTATCGAGAGAGAGTTGGATGTAGTTAGACAATGTGTTATTGGTAAACAAGGATCAGGTTTTTAGCAAGGTACATAATGTGTCGTCAAATATTCAATATGATTCCACAAGATATAATTTCGTTCAAGTAACTGATTCTAGCCAACTGAAAGGATCTTCTGATCAATCAAAAGATCATTTGGATTCCATTAGTAATGAGGATTCAAAATATCACACATTGATTAATCAAAGAGAGATTCAACAACGCAAAGAAATATCGATTCTTTGGGTTCCCTCCTTTCTTCAAACAGAATGAAAAGAGATAGAATAATGTCGATTCCCGAAATGCCTTTTTGGATATTCCTTAATGTCCTGGCTATTCACGGAATGTGAGAAGCAGATGATTAATGAACTGTTTCTGAAAGGAATTGAAGAATTTCTTTGGAATATTACAAGATCCTTTCATTTTTTTAATCTTATAGATGGTTAGAACTTCATTTGGGTTCGAATCCTACTGAGAGGTCCACTAGAGATCAGAAATTGTTGAAGAAACAACAAGATCTTTCTTTTGTCCCTTCCAGGCGATCGAAAAAAGAAAGAAATGGTTAATATATTCAAGATAATTACGTATTTACAAAATAACGTCTCAATTCATACTATTTTTGTAACACCCCGCATTCGAAAAGAATGAAAATTCCAACTTTTGAAAACTTTGGTGACCTTCTCTACTTGACCTACTAACAGTTGATTAACATACCAACAGTAGGTCAAGAAGGAGGGAACCGTAGGTGAGGCTGCCAATGGAAGAAATTGGAAAATAATTGATTTGGGGTAACCTACACTTTGACTTACTGCCCGTCACTTGACCTACCAATTGTAGGTCAGGAGGTAGGTGGAGTCGTTGGTGGATCTATTTTTTCACGACTTGATTTCTCGAATTATGATGGCGACTACCAACCCACTAGTAGGCCAGCAAAAACCCTATCCCAGAACTTAGCAGTAATGAGACTAAGGGTGGAAACTAATCCTCAACTAAGTGGAAGCAACAAATACAACACATAAAGAAGGCTAAAGTGAAACCAAGCTATATATACAAGACACCTCCCAAAACCTGGAAGTCACGAGTACAGAACTACTAAAAAGAGTACAAGTCCCAAAAGTGGACCACATAACAAACTATCTCCAAAGCAAAAGACAAGTCAAAATATTACAGAAGAAGAAAGGTAGTCCCAGAACGCCATGTGCTCACCCTCGTCTCTTGAACAGACAGCTGCAGGCTCAAACTCAACACTGAGAACAGGTGCACCGACCTGCATCACAAAAATAGATGCAGAGTGTAGCATGAGTACCAAAACAATGGGTACCCAGTAGGCATCATTGCCCGATTGAGCAAGAAAGGTAAAAACAGACCGACAAGATAGAATCAACACAACAGAGGTCAACAGAACGGAAGCAAAGAAAGCGGAAAGTAAATTAAGAACAACTAAGCTAAACCCAGCTGATCCTCCCATAAGACCCGCTGGGCACACTCATGCGCAAGTTTAAATAAAACCCGAACGGACCCCATAAGCCCGACAGGTACACAGAAGAGCTATTCTACAGAAACGAAGGAAAACCCAACTCCAGAAACCTCAACACCCATGGGTCCCGAACCCAAAAAGATAACACCTGGGCCCCGCCCAATAATCAGTCACGAGCTGGAAATACCGAACTCTAATTGCGTAACGTCAGCCTCGAACTGGAATAATACCTAAGCCCGGCCCAATCATCAGTCACGAGTTGGAAATAATGGACTCTAACCGTGTAACGTCAGCCTCGGACCGGAAATCACACCTCTCACTCTACGGTCTCGAGCTGGAAATAATGGACTCTAACCATGTAGTGTCAGCCTCGAACTAGAGCTAAACAACCTACGCTCAACAGCCTAGCGCTAGAAATACCGTCTCCAACTGGGTAATGTTAGTTGAGTACTGGAGCAAACAACCTCGAATCGGATAAAGTAACCACCAAACAATACAACGAAGGACAAACACCACGGGCCACCGCCCGCACAAGGATATCAATCGAAGGCTCATAGACTAGCACAACCCTACCATCAATCGGCGAAATAGCAACATCTTCCGACAGCACCCCAGAATCGCAGAAATAAGAGAGAAAGAATCAGAAGATCCAAAAGCCACGAAAATGCCTAAACTAAGGCTCATACTATCAAACCCAAGTCTGCTATACCAGTCTACAAGAACCTAGTCCATCCGAAATGACGTCGGATACATACTAAAGTCAACGTGTGCATAGGACTAAGGCAATACTATCCTAACCTACTCTAAGGTTGAAACAATCAGATAAATCAACAACAATCAAGAAAAAATCCCGAACCCACGCATGCAACAACAGATTGCCACCCAACAGATTACCCACAGCAAATCAACAACAACCCAAGTCAACAACACATCCTAAAGCATAAAACTAACCCCGAACAGCCCAGAAATCAACTATAAACGAAGAAAATCATAGAAGAAGAACAAAAGCACTAGCTACCCACCCCAGATTAACACACATCAACCATCATTTACGCATTCAAGCTCAATCTAGAAAGAAGGGAAGCCGTAACCACTGGAAGGCTGATCACGCGCGCTCCAAGTCACTCTGCCGGAGCTTTTCCCTTCTTAACGGCCTCAGACTGCTGCCGCGCTATCAAAAATAGAATCACAGTGTCAACACGATCGTTTAGACACTAAGATCATCAAATTCGGAGACAGACCAATTTCTGAGTCAAATTCATGAACGTGGGACCCGCTCTGGATTTTCCAGAATTGACTCCATGAAGAGGTCCCAAAAACCCCCACCTGAACTTGTATTCCAAAACATAACACCCATCAGGCCTTGGATCAGCTCCATGCGACTCGAACATGAAAACGCAAAACTTTACAACAAATAGGCTTGAGATTGCAACTTACGCTTCGAATTCATTAAGAACGAGGTACATCAAACGCAATCCAATGATGAAACCATGAAGCCAACGAGAATCTGAATGCCTGGGACTTCGAATCACCAAAAATTGACAAACCGAGGAGGGAGATGAATTTTTGAATGTTTCATAAAAAATGAGCTCAACCTCCATTTATAACCACTGCCACCCGCTCTTCTCCTCGAACGCGGCCCCCAGGCCTCGCGAACGCGGAGGGAAACTAACCAATACTTCGCGAATGCGTCCCCAGGCCCACCAACACGGAGGTAAACCCATAAAAGTTCCACGAATGTGGCCCTAAACTCGAAAACACGGAGAACAAGAACACCCCCACCCTACAGACCTCCGCGAATGTGGAGAACCTTCTTCAGACACTGAGGACAAGGTCACAGACCTCCGCGAACGAGGAGCAACTCCCGTAAACAAGGAGCAACTCCCATAAACAAGGAGCACAAGACCCCTAAACCTCAGCGAACATGGAGTAGACAGTCTTAGTGTCTGCATTTTTGACAGCTGCAACAGTTGAGTTTTCGACAACTCCAAAACTCTGACAGGATGCTTGGGATTCGTTTGAAACCCCGTGCACGCAAAAGAGATATGCTACCCCATAAAATTCGACGTTCCAGACTCAATGGCGCATTTAAAATTTCCATACGAGGTCGTTTTGACAAAAAAATGGGTCACACACCCAATGGACCATTTTAGCCAATTTCCACCGGAGGCATCAAATTTTGATCGAAAGCTCCCAAAAGTTCTCGAAGGGACATTCTAGACCAAAATCGACATTTCAAAACTAACCGCACTGACAAAATTTTTACCTGAGCACGTTTAAAAAGAATGTTTACCAAAGTCAACTTTAAGCCAAATTTTGAAGGCTAGAGAGCTAACTGGTCCAAAAATCACACAGAAAACCCCGGGACTCAGGCCAACCATGCTTCTAGCATAATATGGACGCTCTGGAGCTGATGGAACCATCAGAATTCCCATATGAGGTTGCTTACGTGATGTTATGACCGAAATCAGCTTTTCAATGATCAAAACAGGAAAATAGGCATAAAAACCAAACGAAAGCGATCGAACAGTCAGTGCCAGCAAGTCATAAATGACTTGGGGTCGCTACAGCAACGCTCTAAACAACAGAAAGGAGACACTAACACAGAAATGACCTAGAGGGTCATTACAACATCCACTACTAAAAGGACTTTCATCCTCGAAAGTAAGAGTCAAGAAGTACCTAAGGGCTTAAATAAGCTGGGGAACTGCTCCCGCATCTCCCGCTCGGTCTCCTAGGTAGCCTCCTCAACTAGATGGTGCCTCCAACGGACCTTAACTACATGAATGGCTCTTGACATCAGCTGCCTCACATCTCTAGCAAAAATAGCAATTGGCTCCTCAACATAGGTCAAACGATCATCCAACTCAACTGCATCATACTGGAGCACATGAGACTCAACTGGAACATATCGGCACAACATCAAAACATGGAAAACTGGATGAATGGCAGAGAATGTTGGAGGTAAAGCTAACTCATAAGCAACCCCACCAACTGCCCTCAAAATTTCAAAAGGCCCAATATACTTGGGGCTAAGCTTGCCCCGCCTCCCAAATCTTATCACGCCCTTAAGTTGATAAGTGGCCAACTCCACCTTTTCCTCCGGCGTCACACCCATGATCATTAGCACCTTGTACACCTCATCAATGAACTCTTGAGGATCCTCCTCAACCCTTAGAACCATGAAATTTCGAAGGGTTCATTCTAGTGAAGTCCCTCACCCTCGATGCCACCGTACCCACTTTTGGGTTCACAGGAGCCACAACCTCTCTATTGGCTTGAGCCGTCATGGCTTGGGCCAACACTTGAAGAGTAGCCCTAAACTCTGCATTATTCACTTGTTCGACCAAAGAGTCGGCCGAAACTTGAGGAACTTGAGGAGGAGCTTCTTGTTCCACATTTTCTCCCGCATTTCTTTTAGCATGAGCTCTTTGGGTAGCCATATCCTGAAATGCATAGGATAGGGATTAGGAGAGAGACATATAGAGTTGCACCCTATCGCATGACTTAAGAGTAATGAAAGAAGTGGAGTTTCTTAAACATCTTATAGCCTCTCATTCATAAATGTAGCGCACTTCACACTCATGAACAAGACTCTACGCGACTTGACTTATGAGACATCCTAGGAACTTTCTAAAACCTTGTCCTCTGAATACCAAGTTTCTCATGACCTAGAGTACCCCCTAGACGTTACATGGTGTACAAGACCTCGAAAGGCCTCATATAAGCCACTTAGCATACATACATACAAGATCATAGAGATTTAAGAGTTCAAAAGATAATATCATATCAAAGCCTTTAAGAAAATAGCAAAAGTCTACATCAAATGTCTCAAAGCCAATCTAACATAAGAATGAGAAATAACGTATGGGACGTCACCCAATACAGTGTAAAAGCAAAGGAACAAAATAGTAAGAACAACAAGGCTATGTCCGTGAATGCATGAGGACTCACCAAGTCTTTCGAAAACCTTCTACTAAGCTCTAGCCACGAATAGATGGAGAATCACCAAGCCCTACATTATGAGACAATGTAGGCAATAAGTATGCGTTAGTACAAGGAATGTACTAAGTATGATAGAAATGCAAAAAATCATTTAAACATGCTAAAACCAGACATTTTCATGACATGCAATTACAAAGCTAAAACATGAGAAAGGTTAGAAACATAAGTCATAAACCATGGTCAAAGCAAGCTAAACATCTTTACTTTACTTGAGAATTATCTTAAAAGCACTTTAGTTCTTTATTCTGGGGAGTAGCCTTAACTGACATGTAAGACCATGTGAGCTATCAACATGGAATCCGGTGTCTAACCCCACACCAATAGGGCCATCCTACTTACCAAGGTAGGACCCTTTACTTAACATATAGCTTACGTGGATCCACTAGTTAGTGTCTATCATAGACCATCATCCTATGGTGGCAAATAATTTATGGGACATGGGTAATCGCCACTTGTCCACTCGGTGCTAAGAATAATTCCCACATATTAGACATAGTTCAATTTATCAGAAGTAGACATGGGTAATCACCTTGCCACGATCCAAGGTACCCCCTAGACGTGACATGGTATACAAGGCCCCGAAAGGCCTCATAAAAGCCACTTAGCATACATTCATACAAGATAGTAGAAATTAAAGAGTCCAAAAGATAAGATCACATAGAGTTTAAGAAAACATCAGCGGAAGTCTACATCTCATATCTCAAGCCATCTAACATAATAGAATAGAAATGAAGGTTTGGGACGCAGCCCAGTACAATATAAAAAAAGTATGACGAAAAGCATGAAAACATAACAAGGTTAGGTCCTTGGACATAGGAGGCCTCACCAAATCTTCACTATCACTGGAACTGACTAGCCACGAGTGGGATGAGAAGAACCGCCAAGTCCTACATCAATAGAATCAATGTAGGCAAGAGTATGCTTTAGTACAATCAAGTACCAAGTATGATAGCAATGCACAAAGGGCATATAAACCATGCTAGAATGACATATAATCATGGCATGTAATGGCCAAGCTAAAACATGATAGAACATAAGAAACGTGAAGCATAAACAATGGCCAAGACAAGCAATTCATCTTTCCTTTACTTTACATCATCATAAGAACACTTAAGTTCATTAGTTATCGGGAAATAGCCTTAACCGACATATGAGACCATGTGAGCTATCAACATGAAATCCGGTGTCTGCCCTACACCGAAAAGGGGTATCCTACTTGCCAAGGTAAGACCATGAACTTCTTAGCTTATGTGGATCCACTAGCAAGTGTCTATCATAGACCATCATCCTATGGTGGCACATAGGTTGTGGGACATGGGTAATCACCACTTGTCCACTCGGTGCTAAGCATACTTCCCACAGATTAATCATAATTCATTTTATCTTAGGTAGACATGGGTAATCACCTCTTGTCTACATTAGTCATAAACTCATTATTGGTAGACTTGGGTAATCATCGCTTTGTCTACATTAGGGTACATGGGTAATCGCCTCTTGTCCCTTCATTCGTTAGAATAGCTCCTTAAGAACATGGGTAATCGCCTCTTGTTCTTCTATTAGTCATGATTTCATTATTAGTAGACATGGGTAATCGCCTCTTGTCTACATTAGTGGACATGGGTAATCGCCTCTTGTCCCTTCATAGAATAGCTCCTTAATCATGGATTCAAGCTTAGTTGAGCAAACCTTTCAACAAGTTATAAATCATTACATGTGAGAAAACGTTTCACATTCATAGGTTGAGCATTACATGAGAAACCCTTTCACAACTCAACATTTGCACTAACATATCATAAACTTCATAAAACATGCATGAGTTCATAAGCTTCATAAACATACATGAGTTCATAAGTTTCATATTTACATAGCTCATCATGCTCTTAACTCATAAATCATGGGTTCATAAGCTTCACCTAAAAACATGCAATTCAATGCAAGCTAATACTTAGATAGCCATAAATCAAGGCAATTTAGTCATAATTGAGGAAACCCACATAATAGAGGAAAATCATAGATTTAAATTGAACATGCATCTTTTCATAAAATAACCTCTTTTCATCGTTCATAGTCTTACATGAAATTCATAGCTTGATAATCATAATCCTTAACTCATTTCACAAAGAGTTCATGCAATTCATCTTTTCTCAAATCAACCCACAATCATAAGCATAATCATAAATTGGAGGAAACTTAGCATGGACTCATGGGATTCGTCAAGTTGCATGTAATTTACGCTAAATCGTGCACTAGCTTACTTTACCACGCTAGATCATGCACTATCAACCATAACATCAACCATGGAAAGCATAATGAAGAACCCATAAGAATTTGTCAAAACACTAGCTCTCTTGGGCAAGACTAAACCTTGAAAACCTTAAGGAAAAGAGGACCCATTGGAGGAAAGACTCCAAATGGTAAATACTATCATACCTTAATGCCAATGCCTTGAAATAAAAGGAGGATTGATGACCTTGATGAGAACCCTAACTCTCTTCTTCTTCTTGTTCTTATACAGAGAGGAATATTTTTGGTAGATGAGAGTTGGAATGAAGGGATTAGAGCTTAGAAAATATAAATAGGGCCAGGGTTAAGGGGCAAAATCGTCTAGGATAAGGAACAAACATTTAGGGAAAATTTCAAAAAGCCCTTAAATAAAACTGTCAGGGCTAAACGACGGACATGATCTATGGTCCGTACATCCACTGACGGACCGTCCTGCTCTTCCGTCAATTGATTCAGAAAGTTCATTTTGGACTGAAAATTTGGCTAAGTCTCGAAGGCATCTACGGAACCCTTCAACGGCCCGTCAACCGAACTACGAATCGTCCTGCTATTTCGTAGGTCAAGGTTTAAAAACTCAAAATTCATAATGAGTTGGCAGGGCAATCGACGGTTCCCATCTACGGCCCGTCACTCCACCTACGGTCCGTAGATGGCCTTCGTCGTCACTGGCACCAAAAAAAAATTTAAAACTGCATTTTTCTTTATTTTATCAAAAATTGGGGTGTTACACGCCTCTTGTCTATCATAAGTCATAAGTTCATTATTAGTAGACATGGGTGATCTCCTCTTGTCTACATTAGGGAACATGGGTGATCACCTCTTGTCCCTCATTAGAATAGGTCCTTAGTCATCGATTCAAGTTTAGTTGAGTAAGCCTTTCAAAAAGTTATGAATCATTACATGTCAGAAAACATTTCACATTAATGGGTCGAGTAATATATGAGAATTCCTTTCACAACTCAACAACAACATCAACATGTCATAAACTCTGATGCTTCAATCTCAAAGTACCCTTAATTCATCATTAGCTTCATAAGAGCCATGCATGATTTCATAAACTTCATCTTTACATAGTTCATCATGCTCATAACATACAAATCATAGATTTCACATGGGTTCATGAGAATTCCTCTTAAATCATGCAAGTCAATGTAAACTCATGCTTAGAGACCATAAACAAGGCAATTGGATCATAATTGAAGGATCCCACATGATAGAGGAAAATAATAGTTTATGATTGAACATGCTTACTTTCATAAAACCATCCTTAGATCATTCATAATCTCATCATGAAAAGTCTTAGCTTAGAAGTCATAATTCATACATAGGTTCATATAAACTTCACGAGATTCATGTCTTCACAATTCAACCCATTAACACATTCATAATTTCAAAATTGGGGAAGAAGGCATGGGTTCATGGTGATTCATCTAAATTCATGAAATTCAACTCAATTTATACTTCAAATTTGATAAAACAATAAATTGAAGAAACCTTGCAAAAAACCCATGACATGGAAGAAAACCCTTAATTCAATTGGGAAATTCTAACTTGAAATTTGGAGATTTTAGGGATTCCATGGAGGAAAGGGCTCCATGGATGAAGACTATCATACCTTAGTGCTCAATTTCCTGAAGCAATTGATGAAGAAAAACTTGATTTCTTGAACCCTAGCTTGCCCTCATCTTCTTCTTCTAACTTCTGGTGAGAGAAATATTTCAGGGAGAAGAGTTTGGAGAAACTTGTAAAGTGATTTGGAAGGGTAGATTTTTTAATTCAAAGGCTTATATAGTGTTAGGAGATGAAGGGAACCAACCTAGATTACTAAATAAGCCATTAGGTGAAATTACCAAATGACCCCTTCAAAAAAAGTCTCAGAACCCCTCAGCTACTATAGTGACCTACGGTTGGTAGGTCAACCTACTACCCGTAGGTGACCAACCGTAGGTCGTACTGCCAAGGCCCCAAAATTCATTAATTTTTTACCCTCAAAACATGTGATGACCCTCTGGGTCATTTTTGTGTTAGTGCCTCATTTCTGTCATTTAGAGCATTCCTATAGTGACCCCAAGTCATTTATGACTTGCTGGCACTAACTGTTCGGTCGTCTGATCGTTCGTTTGGTTTTTATGCCTGTTTTCCTATTTTGGAGCTTTTGAACCTTAAAATGTTTATTTCGGTTATTACTTCAGGTAAATGATCTCAGATGGGAATTCTGATGGTTCCATCAGATCCGGAGCTACCAAATTAGGCTATAAGCATGGTTGGCCTGAGTCCCGGGGTTTCCAGTGTGATTCTGAGGCTAGTTAGCTCTTTAGCCTTCGAAATTTGGCTTAAAGTTGACTTTTGTCAATATTCTTGGTAAACGTGCTCGAGTGAAAATTCTGTCAGCGCGGTTAGTTTTGGAATAATGATTTTGGTCTAGAATGAGCCTTCGAGAACTTTTGGGAGCTTCCGATCAAAATTCGAGGCCTCCGGTGGAAATTGGATAAAATAACCCATTGGTTGTGGGACCCATTTTTTGTCGAAACGACCTTCTATGGAAATTTCAACTGCGCCATTGAGTCCAGAATGTCAAATTTGGGGGGTAGCATATATCATTTGCATGCACAGGGTTCTGAACGAATCCCGAGCACCCCGTCGGAGTTTTGGAGTTGTCCAAAACTCAGTTGTTGCAGTAGTCAAAAATGAAGACACATTTACTCTCTGCGTTCGCGGGATAGGCTCTGCCTTCACGAAGGTGTATGAGTGTCTCTCCGTGTTTGCAGAGGTTTGGGGTCTTGTGCTCGCATTCACGGGAGTTTCTCCGTGTTCACGGAGGTCTCTGACCTTGTGCTCCACGTCCGCGGAGGTCTGTGGGGTGGGGGTGTTCTTGTTCACAGCGTTCACGGGTTTGGGGCCGCGTTAACGGAGCTGTTGTGGGTTTGACTCCGTGTTCACTGGCCTGGGGCCGCATTCGTGGAGTAGTGGTTAGTTTCCCTCCGCGTTCGCAGGGCCTGGGGGCAGCGTTCGCGGAGAAGAGCGGGTGGCAGTGGTTATAAGGGAGGTCGAGCTCATTTTTGATGAAACATTTAAAAATTCATATATCCCTCCTCGGTTGTCATTTTTTTTTATTCGAAGTCCCAGACATTCAGATTCTCGTTGGCTTCGTGGGTACATGGCTGGATTACGTTGGGTGTACATCGTTTTTGGTGAATTCGAGGCGTAAGTTCCTATCTTAAGCCTATTTGTTGTAAAGTTTTGTGTTTTCTTGTTTGAGTTGCATGGAGCTGATCCAAGCCATGATGAGTGTTCCATTTTGGAATACAAGTTCGTGGGAGGATTTCAGACCTCTTCACAGAGTCAATAAACCAAAAATCCATAGCGGGTCCCATATTCCCGATTTTGACTCCGAAATAGGTCTGTCTCCGAATTTGAAGATTTTTGTGTCTAAACAATCGTATTAACGCTGTGATTCTATTTTTGATAGCGTGACAGCAGTCTGAGGTTGTTCGGAAGGGAAAAGCTCCAGCAAAGTTATTTGGAGCGCGCGTGATCATCTTCCTGGTGGGTTACGGCTTCCCTTCTTTCTAAATTGAGGTTGAATGCATAAATACTAGTTGATGTGTGTGAATATGGGGTGGGTAGCTAGTGCTTCTGTTCTTCTATTCTGATTTTCTTCGTTTAGAGTTGATTTCTGGGTTGTTTGGGGTTTGTTTCATGCTTTAGGATGAGTTGTTGACTTGGGTTGTTGTTGATATTATGTGGGTTATCTGTTGGGTGGCTATCTGTTGTTGCATGCATGAGTTTGGGATATTTGCTTGATTGCTATTGATTTCTGTGATTGTTTCGACCTTAGAGTAGGTTAGGATAGTATTGCCTTAGTCCTATGCACCCGTTGACTTGAGTATGTATCCGACGTCGTTTCAGATGGACTAGGTCCTTGTAGACTGGTATAGCAGACTTGGGTTTGATAGTATGAGCCTTAGTTTAGGCGTTTTTTTTAGCTTTCAGATCTTTCGATTCTTTCACTCTTATTTCTGCGATTCTAGGGTGCTGCTGAAAGATGTTGCTGTTGCGCCGATTGACGGTTGGGTTGTGCTAGGCTGTGAGCCTTCGATTGATATCCTTTAGGGGGCGGTGTCCCATTGTGTTTGGCCTTTCGTTGTATTGTTTTGTTGTGGCTTTATCCAATTTGATGTTGTTAACTCTAGTACGCAGCTGACGTTACCCGGTTAGGATCCGGTATTTCCAGCGCTAGGTTGTAAGGGGTAGACTGCTAGCTCCGGTTCACAGCTGATGTTACACGATTGCAGCCTGTTATTTCCAATGCGAGACCGTTACCTGTAGGCTACTAGTCCAAGCTGCGTAGCTGACGTTACCCGATTGGAGCCCATATTTCCAGCACTAGACTATTGAGTGTAGGTTGTTTAGCTCCAGTCCGAGGCTGGCGTTATACGGTTAGAGTCCATTATTTCTAGCTGGAGACCGTTGAGCGAGAGGTGTGATTTGCGGTTCGAGGATGACGTTACACGGTTAGAGTCCGTTATTTCAATCTCGTGACTGATGATTGGGGAGGGTGCAAGATTTGTTCCAGTTCGAGGCTGACATTACGCGGTTAGAGACCGGTATTTCCAGCTCGTGACTGATGATTGGGTGGGGCCCAGGTGTTATCGTTTTGGGTCCGGGAACCATGGGTGTTAAGGCTTTTGGAGTTGGGTTTCCCTTCATTTGTGTAGAATAACTCTTCTGTGTACCTGCCAAACTTATGGGGGTCTGTTTAGGTTTTATTTAAACTTGCGCACAAGTGTGCATAGGGGGTCTTATGGGGGGCTCAGCTGGGTTTAGCTTAGTTGTTCTTAGTTTACTTTTTTGCTTTCTCTCCTTCAATTCTGTTGACCTCTATTGTGTTAATTCTATTTTGTCGGCCTGTTTTTTACCTTTCTTGCTCAGTCATCCTATGATGCATACTGGGTACCCATTGTTTTTGTACTCATACTACACTCTGCATTTATTTTTGTGATGCATGTCCGAGCACCAGTTCTGAGCGTTGAGTTCAAGCTTAAAGTTGTCTGTTCAGAAGACGAGGGTGAGCACATGGCGTTCTAGGATTACATGACTTCTTCTATATTTATATTTTGACTTGTCTTTTGCTTTCGAGATAGTTTGTTTCTGTGGTCCACTTTTGGGACTTGTACTCTTGTTAGTAGTTCTGTACTCGTGACATCCAGGTTCTGGGAGATGTCTTGTATATATACTTTGGTTTCACTACAGCGTTCTTTATGCGTTTTATTTGTTGCTTCCGCTTAGTTGGGGATTAGTTTCCACCCTTTCTCCCATTATTGCTATGTTCCAAGGTAGGGTTTTGCCAGGCCTACTGGTGGGTTACTAGGGGCCATCATGATTCGAGAAATCAAGTCGTGAAAAGTTGGTAACAGAGCCTTAGGTTTGTTAGTCTCACTTGTACAGAACTAGCCTCTAGTAGAGTCCTGAAAATTGGCGCGGAGACGTCCATGACTTATCTTCGAGAGGCTACAGGGTGTCCGTAGGAGGTTTTCTTATTTTGATTCCTATTCGTGAGTTGTGTCTGATATATTTCATGAAATCTCACTTGCTAAACATTATTGCAGGATGGCTCGCACGCGCAGTGGAGGCCGACCCTGAGGTCGAGGTGGTGCTGTGGCTCCAGGCCGCGATAGAGCAAGGACTCTGGAGCCGGACCCGGACCCAGAGCCTCAGGTAGATCAGATTCCTCCTCAACCGGTGGAGCTGGGACGATACCAGCCACAGCCCATACCAGTTGTCGCCCCCGATCTTTAGGGCATGCTTGCCAGTTCCTAGCTGCTATCGAGGGTATGCAGGAGCAGTAGCCGGCCCCAGCACCAGTCCCAGAGCCAGTTCCAGTACAACAAGGCCTGCCTGTGGTAGTAGTTCTAGTGGTTCACCGGCTGCCAGCACCGGCTGCGGTTCAGTCGAACCCTTTGGACAGGGTTATGCCTCTGCTAGAGGAGAAGATGCTCAGGGTGTTTCGTAGACTATCACCGCTGAGGTTCTCCACAGCTGTGGGGGAGGATGCCAATGAGTTGCTGAAACTTGCCGGGAGAGATTGTAGACTTTGGAGTTAGTGGATTCCAGAGGAGCCGACTTCATAGCTTATCAGTTAGATGGACTGGCCAGACAGTGGTGTCATTCTTTCATCGAGACTAGGCCAGCTGGGTCACCATCGGTAACATGGACGAAGTTTTTTGAGGCCTTTCTTGCTAGATATATTCCACGGAGTGTCAGGGATCGACCCCGTGATGAGTCACAAGGTTGGAGCAGGGCTCCATGACAGTATCAGAGTACGAGGCAAGATTTCAAGAGTTTTCCCATCATGCCACCATGATTCTACCTATAGATGAGGAGCGGGTCCGATGCTTTGTCAGAGGTTTGAGACTGCAGTTAGGGAACGAGTCGTAGTCTATGCTATCAGCGGTCCGTTCATTTCTGGATGTGGTTAACCATGCCTGCACTATTGAGCAGCTCCATCGCGAGGCCCATGGGGGCAGCGCTAAGAGGGTTAGGTCAGATGATAGCTTCAGTGGGGCCTGTTATAGGTCGAGGGATGCCCAAGATTGGGTTCATCAAGGGTTCTAGTCAGGCCAGTCTAGTTGCCAATATCAGGCAGCGTTACAGATCTCAGAGGGTGACTAGTAGCGCCAGAGTGGGCATAGTGCCGGCCCGAGTCAGGGCCAAGGTGGGTTCCATTCAGGTGCATCAGGTCAAGGTAGCCAGCCCTCAGCGGTGGGTAGATCATCGCAGGGTTTCTTAACTTGTGGGGTGCTTGGTCATTTGGCTAGGGAGTGCCCTGTCTCCAGATCAGCCTTACCAGCTCCTCAGGCGGTGTTACCGATTTCAGCAGAAGCACCTCTGGCTAGGGGAGGAGGTTAGCAGCAGGGTGCTCGGGGAAGTTCTCGAAGAGGTAAGACAAGCGGTAGGGGGGATGCTCGAGGTAGAGGTGCCCATGGCCATTTCTATGCAGCTTTAACTAGAGCAAAGGCCGAGGCGTCAGATCCGGTGATTCCAGGTATGGTTTTTTAATTCCATCAGTCTGCTTCACCCTTATTTGATCCGGGTTCTACTTATTCTTATGTGTCGGCTTATTATGTGCCTCGATCGAGAGTGAGTCCTGAGCCCTTTTCTGTACCTTTGCATGTTTCGACCCCAGTAGGGGATTATTTAGTAGTGGATCGGGTGTGTAGATCTTTTGTGGTGACTATTCAGGGGTAGGAAACTCTGGTCGATCTTATTGTGCTTTGTATGGTGGATTTTGATGTGATTCTGGGCATGGATTGGCTATCCCCTCAATGGGCCGTCATGGATTGCTATGCCAAGACCGTTACTTTAGCCATGCCTGGTATTCCACCGGTGGTGTGGCAGGGCTCTCGCGGTTGCACACCAGTCGGAGTGATTTTTTGTATTTCGGGCCAGAGGCTGGTGGACAATTGATGTTTGGCTTTTTTGGCATATGGTATAGATATTAGTAGGGAGGGCCCTACAGTTAACTCTGTGCCTATAGTTCGAGAGTTCACAGATGAGTTTCTTGCCGACCTTCCTAGCCTACCCCAGGGCGGGATATTGACTTTGCCATAGGCTTGGAGCTGGGTACTCGTCCTATTTCTATCCCGCCATATCGTATGGCACTTGCAGAGCTCAAGGAGCTCAGTGCTTAGCTTCAGGACCTCTTGGGTAAGGGATTCATTTGGTCTAGTGTGTAGCCCTGGGGTGTTCCAGTCCTCTTTGTGAAGAAGAAGGATGGCACCATGTGGATGTGTATTGACTATAGGTAGTTGAATAAGGTAACGGTGAGGAACCGTTATCCTATGCCTCGTATTGATGATTTGTTCGACCATCTTCAGGGTGGCGCAGTGTTTTCAAAGATTTACTTGTGATCTGGCTACCATCAGTTGAGGGTGAGAGCAGCGAACATCCCTAAGAAAGCATTTAGGACTCGTTACGGCCATTATGAGTTCTTAGTGATGTCTTTTGGGTTGACTAATGCCCCTGCCGCCTCTATGGATTTGATGACTCGTGTACTCATACCGTATTTGGACACTTTCATCATTGTCTTCATTGATGACATCTTGGTGTACTCGCAGAGCCATGCTGAGCATGAGCAACATTTTAGGATAGTGCTCCAATCTTTGAGAGATCATCGACTTTATGCCAAGTTCTCAAAGTGCGAGTATTGGCTTGAGTCCGTAGAATTCATAGGGCACATGGTGTCCAAGGATGGTATTATGGTGGATCCGATGAAGATTGAGGCTATTCGTGATTGGGCTAGTCCCACCTCTGTGACTGAGATTCGGAGCTTCGTCGGATTGGCAGGGTATTACAGGTGTTTTGTCTAGTGTTTCTCCACTATAGAAGCACCTCTGTCTTGGTTGACTCACCAGGATGTTCCCTTTGTGTGGTCGGAGGAGTGTGAGAGAAGCTTTCTGAGGCTTAAGGAGTTGCTGACCACCGCTCCTATATTGACTCTTCCAGTTGAGGACGAGGGCTTCACGGTTTACTGTTATGCATCCGGCATAGGTTTGGGTTATGTTCTAATGCAACAGGGCCGGGTTATTGCTTATGAATCGAGGTAGCTTAAGTTGCATGAGTGCAACTACCCCACTCACGATCTGGAGTTGGTAGCGGTAGTTTTTGCGATTAAGATCTGGAGGCGTTACCTTGATGGAGTTCGTTGTGAGATCTATACCGATCACCGGAGCCTTCAATACATTATGATCCTGAGGGATCTTAATTCTAGGCTGCGCCATTGGATTGAGCTCTTGAGTGACTATGACCTCTATATTCTCTACCACCCGGGCAAGGCGAATGTAGTAGCGGACGCCTTGAGTCGGAAGGCGGTGAGTATGGGTAGTCTAGCCTTCCTTTTTGTTTCGGAGTGACACTAGGCTTTGGACATCCAGTCCTTAGCAAATCACATGATCAGGCTTGATGTTTCAGATTCTAGCTGAGTGTTAGCTTATGTGGGAGTTCTGTCGTCTCTACTTAATCAGATCCGTAGTCGTTAGTTTGAAGATCAAGCGTTGGTGGCACTCAGAGATAGAGTTTTGGCAGGTTATGTCAGGCAGGATCCCTTAGATTCAAAAGGGGTTTTGAGGTTTGCTGGCAGTTTGTGTGTTCCAAGAGTTGGTGATTTGATCCAGCTGATCCTTAGCGAGGCCCATGATTCCAGGTATTCCATCTTCCGGGCACAGGTAAGATGTATCATGATTTGTTGCAGCACTACTGTGGAGCGGAATGAGGAGGGACATCTCAGACTATGTGTCTCGTTGCTTATGTTGCAAGCAGGTGAAGGCCGAGCATTTGAGGCCTGATGGAGAGTTGTAGAGATTACCCATTTCTGAGTGGAAGTGGAAGCGTATCACCATGGACTTCGTTGTAGGGCTTCCACAGACTTCTATAGGTGTTGACAACATTTTGGTCATCATGGATCGATTGACCAAGTCAGTACACTTCCTTCCAGTTCATTATTCCTTCAATGCTGAGAGGTTAGCCTGTATCTACATTCGGGAGGTAGTCTATCTTCATGGTGTGCCTATTCCTATCATTTCAGACTGGGGTTCACAGTTCACTTCTAGCTTTTGGGGAGCACTTCAGGAGGAGTTGGGCACACGTGTCGATCTTAGCACAACTTTTCACCCGCAGACTGATGTCCAGTCAGAGCGCACTATCCAGGTCCTTGAGGATATGTTGCGGGCCTGTGTTTTAGATTTTGGAGGTCAGTGGGACCATTTCTTGCCTTTGGTAGAGTTTGCGTACAAAAACAGCTACCATTCCAGCATTCAAATGGCCCCATTTGAGCCTCTATATGGTAGGCGTTGTTGCACTCCAATTTGGTTGGTCCGAGTCTTCAAAGCCTAGGCCGCGGGGGAAAGATCTATTTCAGGAGACCATTGTCAATGTGAGATTGATTTACGATCGGCTCGGGACGACTCAGAGTAGACAACAGAGTTATGCAGACCGCAGGCGCCAATCGTTGAGATTTGACGTGGGTGATAGAGTATTTCTATGAGTGTCGCCCATGAAAGTGTTGTTTGAGCAATGGAAGAGTGAGAGAGCGGATGATGTGGGTCCTCTTGATTGGGAAAAGTTCAAGGTTGATTTTCTTGATAGGTTCTTTCCCCTTGAGATGAGGGAGGCAAGGGTGCTTGAGTTCATCAACCTTCGTCAAAGAAGCATGAGTGTGAAGGAGTATGCTTTGAAGTTCACCAAATTATCTCAATATGCTCCTACTGTGGTTGCCGATCCTAGGGCAAGGATGAGTAAGTTTGTTTCAGGAGTGTCTGAAAAGGTGGTCAAGGAATGTCGTACCGCCATTCTTGTCAATGACATGGATATTTCTCGTCTCATGGTTCATGCTCAACAAATAGAAGAGGAGAAACTTAAGGAAAGGTCTAGAGAGGCAAAGAGGGATAAGACCGGTGACGGTAATTACTCACATTCAAGGGCCGATGGACATGGTCGTTCTAGATTTTGAGAAAGGTTTTCCGGTAAAGGTTCCTCAAATGCTCCTCCTAAGTCCAACTAGGATAGGGTGTCTTAACCTTAAGCCTCAAGGAGGGAATGGTGGTGGTTTATAATCGACTACTTGTGCTAAGTGTGAGAAAAAGCATGAGGGTATATGTCTAGCCAGTTCTAATGCATGCTTTGGTTGTGGCAAGATGGATCCTAAGATAAGGGATTTACCCTTAGTGGCTAAAAATTAAGGGGATAATCGTCGATGAACTCAATCTCAAAATCCATTGGGTTCTAGTGGAAATCAGAAGCAAAACCGATTCTATGCAGTTCAGACTCGCCATGAGCAAGAGGGTTCTCCCGATGTGGTTACCGATATGTTGAAAGTCTTTCACTATGATGTTTATGCTTTGATTGATCCTGTTGCTACTTTTTTTGTGACGCCATATGTGGCTATGAGGTTTGATGTTCTTCCAGATGTGTTGATAGATCTCTTTTGTGTCTCTACTCCTATTGGTGAATCTATTGTGGCTGAGAGAGTATAGAAATTGTCCCGTCTCCTTATCCCATAGAGTCACTCATGTTGATCTTGTAGAGCTTGAGATGTTAGATTTTGATGTTATTCTTGGGGTTGATTGGTTGCATTCTAGTTACGCTTCTATTGATTGTAGGACCCGAGTGGTCAAGTTTCAATTCCCAAAAGAGCCTATCCTAGAGTGGAAGGGGGGAAATTCTATTCCTAAAGGTCAATTTGTGTCATGTCTTAAAGCTAAAAAGATGATTTCTGAGGGGTGCATATACCATCTTGTTAGGGTGAGGGATGTGGATTCCGAAACCCCTAATCTTGAGTCGGTTCCTGTTGTAAATGAGTTTTCGGAAGTGTTTCCCAATGATCTACCCGGTGTTCCTCCAGAAAGGGAAATAGAATTTCATATTGATCTTCTCCACGATACGCAACCTATCTCTATTCCTCCTTACATAATGGCTCCAGCTGAACTTAAGGAGCTAAAGGAGCAACTGAAAGATTTTTTGGATAAGGGTTTAATCCAACCAAGTATCTCTCAATGGGTTGCTCAAGTTTTGTTTGTTAGAAAGAAAGGTAGTTCACTTCGTATGTGCATTGACTACCGACAATTGAACAAGGTTACTATCAACAATAAGTATCCTCTCCCAAGGATAGATGACTTGTTTGATCAACTCCAAGGGGCAAGTTACTTTTCTGTGATTGATCTTCGTTCGGGTTATCACCAATTGAGGGTGAAAGAAGATGGTATTCAAAAAATTACTTTTCGGACTAGATATGGCCATTATGAATTCCTAGTGATTCGTTTGGGTTGACAAATGCTCCAGCCGCGTTTATGGATTTGATGAATAGGGTATTTAGACAGTATGTTGATATGTTTGTGATTGTGTTTATAGATGATATTTTTATTTACGCAAGGAGTGAGGATGAGCATGTCGATCAATTGAGGATTGTGTTGCAAGTCCTTAAGGACCAACAATACTTTGCGAAATTTAGTAAATGTGAGTTTTGGCTAAGGTTCGTGGCTTTTCTTGTTCACATTGTCTCTGGTAAGGGTATTGAGGTAGATCCTAAGAAGACGGATGTGATTAAGAATTGGTGTAGACCTCTATCATCTTTTGATATTCGTAGTTTCTTGGGTTTAGCCATTTACTATAGGAGGTTTTTTGAAGGGTTTTCTTTGATTGCTTCCCCATTTATGGCTTTGACTCAAAAGAAGGTTAAGTTCACATGGTCCGAAGTGTGTGAGAAGAGTTTTCAAGAGTTGAAAGATAAACTTACCTCGGCTCCGATATTGAATTTACCGGAAGGGTCCGATGGTTTTTTTGTTTATTGTGATGCTTCAAGGATTGGGTTAGAGTGTGTTCTTATGCAAAATGGAAAATTCATTTCTTATGCTTCAAGGAAACTCAAGATTCATGAAAAGAACTATCCTACTCATGATTTAGAATTAGCGGCGGTTGTGTTTACATTAAAGGTTTGGAGGCATTATTTGTATAGTGTGCGTGTTGACATTTTTACTGACCATAAGAGTTTGCAATATGGGTTCAAACAAAAAGATCTAAATCTTCACCAAAGGAGGTGGCTTGAGTTATTAAAAGACTATGACATGAGTTTCCTCTATCACCCCGGCAAGGCGAACGTGGTGGCAGATGCTCTTAGTCAGTTGTCTATGGGTAGCGTTCCTCATGTTGAGGATGGTAAGAAAGAATTGGCTCGTGATGTTCAAAGTTTTGCTTGATTGGGTGTTTCGTTGATAGATTCTAGTGAGAGTGGTGTTATGGTTCACAATGGTTCGAAATTTTCCTTTGTGTCCGATATGAAGACTAAGCAAGATCTTTATCCTTAGTTGGTTGAGTTGAAGGAAGCGGTGCTCAAGAAGTCCATTGAGGCTTTCTCCCAAGGGGGAGATGGTGTGCTTCGATATCAAGGTCGTTTATGTGTTCCCGATGTAGATGACCTAAGAGGATAAATTTTGACAGAAGCCCATACTTCTCGATATTCCATTCACTCGGGAGATACCAAGATGTACCGTGATTTACGGGAGGTATATTGGGGGAATGGGATGAAGAAGGATATCGAAGAACTTGTGGCTAAGTGTCCTAATTGTCAACAAGTGAAAGTTGAGCATCAAAAGCCGAGAGGCTTGTCCCAAGATATTAGTATTCCTACTTGGAAGTGGGAAGATTTGAATATGAACTTCATTGTTGGTTTACCATGCACCCGGCGGCAATATGATTCGATTTGGGTTATTGTGGATCGTATGACAAAATCAGCCCGTTTCATTCCCGTCAAGGTTTCTTATTCGGTGGAGGATTATGCTAAGTTATACTTGAGAGAAATTGTTAGGTTGCATAGAGTGCCTTTATCCATTATCTCCGATCGTGGTGCACAATTTACTTCTCAATTTTTGAAGTCTTTTCAAAAGGGTCTTGGTACTCGTGTTAAGCTTAGCACGGCCTTTGGAAGATATGTTGAGAGCTTGTGTGATTGATTTCAAGAGTAATTGGGATGATCATTTGCCTTTGATTGAGTTTGCTTATAATAATAGCTACCATTCTAGTATTGGTATGGCTCCATTTGAGGCTCTCTGTGGTAGGATGTGTAGATCTCCAATAGGTTGGTTTGAAGTTGGTGAAGTTGCTTTGATAGGTCCTGAGGTGCTTTGAAAGGTTGAAAATGACTCAAAGACGACAAAAGTCCTATGCTGATGTTAGAAGGAGAGATTTAAAATTTGATGTTGATGATTGGGTTTACTTGAAAATACTACCCATGAAGGGTGTAATCAGATTCGGGAACAAAGGGAAGCTTAGTCCCTGTTATGTAGGCCCATATCAAATTTTGAGACGTGTTTGTAAGGTTGCTTATGAACTCGATTTTCCTATTGATTTTGCATCAGTGCATCCGATTTTCCATGTCTCATTATTGAAGAAATGTGTTGGTGATCCGACTTCTATAGTACCATTAGAGAATCTTGGCATAAAGAATAGTCTTTCCTATGAAGAAGTCCCTATTAAGATTTTAGACCGGCAAGTCCGAAAGTTAAGAAATAAAGAAGTTGCTTCAGTGAAGGTTCTTTGGAGGAATCAATTAGTTTAGGGTGCTACTTGGGAGGCCGAGGTCGATATGATGTCCGTATATCCTCATCTCTTTCCCTCCGATCCTACTCTAGCTTGAGTTATCTAGTTCCTCATGGTTAATTCTTTGGTTTCATGTGTCTTAGTTATTTCCATGATTCCTTGATTTTGCATGTTCATGAAGAGTCTAAATCTTGTGAAATGAGCTAGCTTGATTGATTTCCCTATGATTATGTGCATTTGACTGTGAATTGCATTAAACCTTTATTAATTGATGCTTTGAACATGCTTTAGCTTGGAGATGATGTTTCCTCCTCGGATATGTGCATTTATGTGATTGCATGCATGTTGGGCTATTAGATCTTGATCTTACCTTCCTTATGATGTTTTGAACCTCATTTGAGGACAAATGATCCCAAGGGAGAGATATTGTAACACCCCGGATTCGAAAAGAACGAAAATTCAAACTTTTGAAAACTTTGGTGACCTACTATTTGACCTACTAACTATTGGTTGACATACCAACAGTAGGTCAAGAGGGAGGAACCATAGGTGAGGCTGCCAAGGGAAGAAATTGGAAAAAAATTGATTTGGGGTGACCTACGCTTGGGCTTACTTCCCGGCACTTGACCTACCAATCGTAGGTCAAGAGGTGGGTGGACTCATTGGTGGATCTGTTTTGAGGGTGAAAAATTAATGAATTTTTGGGCCTTCCCAGTAGGACCTACGGTTGGTCACCTACGAGCAATAGGTTGACCTACCAACCATAGGTCACTATAGTAGGTGAGGGGTTCCGAGATTTTTTTTAAGGGATCGTTTGGTCTTTTCACCTAATGGCTTATTTACTAATCTAGGTCAGTTCCCTTTATCTCCTAACACTATATAAGTCTTTTTAATCAAAAAATCTACCCTTCCAAATCACTTTACAAGTTTCCCCAAACTCTTCTCCCCAAAATACTTCTCTCTCTAGAAGCTAGAAGAAGAAGAAGAAGAAGAGGGTAAGCTAGGGTTCAAGAAAACAAGTTTTTCTTCATCAATTACTTAAGGAAACTGAGCACTAAGGTATGATAGTGGATCTCTTTCCTCCATGGAATTCCTAAAATCTCCAATTTTAAAGTTAGAAATTCCCAATTGATTTAAGTGTTTTCTTCCATGCCATGTGTTCTTTGCAAGGTTTCTTCAATTGATTGTTTTATGAACTTTGAAGTATAAATTGAGTTAAATTTCATGAATTTAGATGAATCCCAATGAACCCATGCCTTCTTCCCCAATTTCGAAGTTATGAATGTGTTGATGGGTTGAATTGTGAAGACATAAATTTCATGAAGTCTATATGAACCTATGTATGAATTATGATTTCTAAGCTAAAACTTTTCATGATGAGATTGTGAATGCTCTAAGGAAGGTTATATGAAGGTAAGCATGTTCAATCAAAAACTATGATTTTCCTCTATCGTGTGGGTTCCTTCAATTATGATCCAATTGCCTTGTTTATGGTTTCTAAGCATGAGTTTGCATGATTTAAGAGGAATTCTCATGAACCCATGTGAACTCTATGATATGTAAGTTATGAGCATGATGAACTATGTAAAGATGAAATTTATGAAATCATGCATGGCTCTTACGAAGCTAATGATGAATTAGGGTGCTTTGAGATTGAAGCATCAGAGTTTATGATATGTTGATGTTGTTGTTGAGTTGTGAAAGGAATTGTCATATATTACTTGACCCATGAATAGGAAAGGTTTTCTCACATGTAATAATTCATAACTTGTTGAAAGGCTTGCTCAACGAAACTTGAATCGATGATTAAGGAGCTATTCTAATGAAGGGACAAGACGCAATCACCCATGCTCCCTAATGAAGACAAGAGGTGATCACCCATACCTATTAATAATGAACTTCTGACTAATGATAGACATGAGGCAATTACCCATGTCTACTTATGATAAATTGAACTATGTCTAATCCGTGGAAATTATGCTTAGCACCGAGTGGACATGTGGCGATTACCCATGTCCCATAAACTTTGTGCCACCATAGGATGATGGTCTATGATAGACACTAGCTAGTGGATTCACGTAAGATATATGTTAAGTAAAAGGTCCTACCTTGGCAAGTAGGATGGCCCTATCGGTATGTGGTTAGACACCGGATTCCATGTTGATAGCTCACATGGTCTTACATATCGGTTAAGGCTACTCCCTACAATAAAGAACTAAAGTGCTTTTAAGATATTTCTCAAGTAAAGTAAAGATGTTTAGCTTTCTTTGACCATGGTTTATGACTTATGTTGCTAACCTTTCTCATCTTTTAGCTTGGTCATTGCATGTCATGAAAATGACAAGTTTTAGCACGTTTACATGAGTTTGTGCATTGCTATCATACTTAGTACATTCGTCGTACTAACACATACTTTTTGCCTACATTATATCATAATGTAGGGCTTGGCGCTTCTCCATCTAATCATGGCTAGAGCATAGTAGAAGGTTTTCAGAAGACTTGGTGAGTCCTTATGCATTCGAGGACATAGCCTTGTTGTTCTTACTTTTATGTTCCTTTTCTTTGACATTGTATTGGGTTACGTCCCAAACGTTATTTCTCATTCTTATGTTAGATTGGCTTTGAGACATTTGATGTGGACTTTCGCTATTTTCTTAAAAGCTTTGATATGAGATAGTCTTTTGAACTCTTAAATCTCTATGATCTTGTATGTATGTATGCTAAGTGGCTTGTATGAGGCCTTTCAGGGTCTTGTACGCCATGTCACGTCTAAGGGGTACTCTAGGTCATGACAATTTCATCAGATTCGGGATGTGATATGGTTCTGAAGGATGAGCCAGATATGGACAGTTCCAATAAGATTACATTCTTGAACAAAAATCTATTTTTTTTATTTATTTCATCTATTCCATGACCTGAACAGGGGAGGATACACGTTGCACTACGATTTTGCATCTGAAGAGAGATTTCAGGAAATGACATATCTATTCTCTCTATCAATAATCGAGCGGAATCTTGTGTATCATAAGGGATTTGCCTTTTCTATTGATTCTTGCAGATTGGATGAAAAACAATTCTTTAATGAGGCCAATAATGAACTAAAAAGAAATCTTTATTGGTTCTACCTCTTTATTTTTATGAAGAGAATGAATCTTTTTCTCTAAGGATAAAAATATTGTTCAGGATCTCCTGTGGAATGATTTGGAAGATCCAAAACCAAAAATAGTCATATTTTCTAGCAACAACACAATGGAGGCAGTCACTCAACATAGATTGATCCAAAATCTGATTCAAATCCAATATAGTACTTATGGGTACATAAGAAATGTATTGAATCGATTCTTTTTAATGAATAGATCCGATTGCAACATCGAATATGGAATTCAAAGGGATCAAATAGGAAAGGATACTCTGAATCATAGAACTATAATGAAATATATGATCAACCAATATTTATTGAATTAGATAGAGTCAAAAAAAATGGTTCGAGCCTTTTATTTTGATTTCTCGAACTGAGAGATCCATGAATCGGGATCCTGATGCATATAGATACAAATGGTCCAATGGGAGCAAGAGTTTCTAGGAAAACATTTGGAACACTCTGTTTTGGAGCAAAATAGCCATTTTAAAGTAGTGTTTGATCGATTAAGTATTTATCAATATTTGATTAATTAGTCTGAGGTTATCGACAAAAAGGATTTGTCTAAGTCACTTCGTTTCTGTTTGTCCAAGTCACTTCTTTTTTGCCCAAGTTGCTTTTATTTTTGTCTAACTCACTTCCTTTTTTCTATGTGAGTTTCAGAAATATCCCCATTCATAGAACTGAGATCTACATCTATGAGTTGAAAGGTCCAAATGATCAACTCTGCAATCAGTTGTTAGAATCAATAGGTCTTCAAATTGTTCATTTGAAAAAATTGAAACTCTTCTGATTGGACGATCACGATACTTCCGAAAAATTAAAATTCTTGATTAATGGAGGAATAATATCAACATTTTTGTTCAATAAGATACCAAAGTGGATGATTGACTCATTTTATACTAGAAAAAATCGCAGGAAATCCTTTGATAATCCAGATTCCTATTTCTCAATGATATTCCACGATCAAGATAATAGGCTGAATCCCGTGAAACCATTTCATAGAAGTTCATTGATATCTTCTTTTTATAAAGAAAATTGACTTCGACTCTTGAATAATCCACATCACTTCTACTTCTATTGGAACACAAAATTCCCCTTTTATGTGGAAAATACCCATATAAATGTCACGACCCGATTCCTCAGGTCATGATGGCACCTACTACAATCCCCATAGCCCGGAACCAGAAGCAATAGGCTATCAAACGGGAGAAGAACCAATGAAGTAACAAATGAATATATAGAGAAGAAAGAGGAATCAACATAGATATATCAGAGGAACCATCCCCAAGATCTGCCTTCAGTCGTTATTAGGGCATCTAGTCAGAATAAGAGTACAGGGCTTAAAAAAATACAAAATAGATACAGACAGTCTTCCAAACAAAGTAAAGACTAGTCCTAGCAAAAAATAGATGGAAATCGACAACTCCGGACGCCAAGAGCTCACCCAATCTCTGAATGCAAGCTGCTCCGCACCAAGATCAATCACCAACGATAACCCGTACTATGATCTTTAGAGTGTAGAAGTGTAGTATGAGTACCAAGCAAATGGTACTCAGTAGGCATAGGCCGACTGAGCTCCACAGATAAAGAAAGTATAAATAACATATAAACAAGGTAGGAACAACACAAGCAACTAAAATAGGATCTAACACAAGGTAAAGCAGGAAATAAGAGTAAAGAGCTAGGATACAAGAAGAAAGGAAGTAGAGTCAAAGACTACACCTGCAAGCGCAAGCCACAACCTATTTACAATAAGAGAGCACTATAGGAGAACTAATCAAGAATGAAATACTGACTGCCACCGTTAATCACCTAGACACCCAAGGACTAATACAACTGCACCTAGCAAGAAGTACCAACAACAAATCAAAACTAAGATACTCTATAGACCAACTACAAATACACCATAAGATAACAACAAGTATAATCAAATAATAACCAACTCGACACCCATACCCCCGAAAGGTACAAACAAAGCAAACATACCCCCGGCACCCATAAACCGAGGGACCAAATAGCAAACAAGTATACTGGTGATAGGCAATGCTAATGAATGCAAGTTTGTAGTAAAAACCAGTAACATCATCGGTGGATTTCAACGATCATCAACAACCAAGTGTATAGACCCACACCGGCCCCCGGCCTGCCACGTGGGACCCATGCATCTCCCTCATCCGGTTCAGTGGTGAATCGGCCAAAAGGGCCCATAAGGGACGCGAAAAGTCCATGTACAGTGCCTAGGCCGAAACCAGGTCTAATACATAACATATAACATCCCCGTCGTGGTACCAGAGTTATACATAAAAAGGCGACGCCGCACCAGATAGTCAGGTTCAGGCTAAAGGCATCCCAAATGCAGCCAAGATAGAAAAAGGGCGACGCCACGCCAGATATATATAAAAAAACTTAGCAAATCCTCGATGCCTCTGATACTGCCAATATAAAAGGAGTACGTCCTCGACGCCTCATGTGTTTCAAAATCAGTTTATCAAAGTGGTCCAGGTGGTATGACTTCTATTAAAACCAGTTTTAGAAAATAGTAAAAGTGTGAGAATGTCCACTCAAAACAGTAGTAAAAATCCAATGAAAGTAACGGGATCGTACCACAAACAAGTGAAAATTCTCAATCAATGCAAGCATGCCATCACCAATATCAAAACAAAGTACACACAATCAGAAATGTAATGCCAAATCATGCCACACTAACAAGGAAAGGAAAAATAACCTAGGATCCAATCGCTCCTCGAATATAGCCTCGGGCCTAACAACAGACAAAAGACAGTAAGGCATCACAAGCCTACCGCTAATCAGAAAGTGCATTAATTAGGAGATGGCTCATAATCAAATAGGGGGAGAAATATCTCTAGGATCAATGCCTAACCCTAAAATATGCCATCTCAGCTCCCAACGACCACAACTAAGCAAAACCTTCGGCTACGACGAGCCTCTGAGGTCTCAGGCTCTAGCACAAGGTATACCATCCATAACAAGCCCTACCAGAAGCTACACCTAGCTATATGGGCGGTACACCACATGATAAAGCACCTAGGGCTCAAACCTAGCCATAGGCCATCAACATCGATTCTGAAAAGGGTAATAAAACTAAGTCAATATCACAACCAAAGCCCATAGCCTAATCTAAGGATTCATGAGACTACTCTAGTCTAATGTTCAACTGGGGTCAAGAAAATGAGTTAGAAGGAGGTAAACCCTATACTCGGAAAATACCAACCTAAATCACATGTAATTCATACTAAACCATATCTAATAAAGCCCAGTCAAAGTGGGAGACCATAGCCTACCTCGAAGCCAATCACACGCGCTCCGAATCCTCCAATTTAAGCTCCACCTTTATGAATCAACTCCAATAACCACCACGCTAACAAAATATCTATCACCTCGTCAATAAAGATATTTTGACACAAAAATTGCAATAATCGGAGACGGACCCAGAATTGGGTTTAAAACAGGATTGTGGGACTTGCGTCGAGAATCCTAAAATTGACTCCGTGAAGAGGTCCAAAACCCTTCCCAAAACTTGTATTCTAGGACGGAACACAATTCGGGGCTCGAAACATCCCACAAACACCGCATGCAGAATTACACAAAAAGAAGATTCGGCAGCCCACAATCATGAAAATATACCTTAATCGGAGACTTTCCAACACCCTCCAATAAGTCACCCACGCACCCACAATAATCCTTAACACACCAGACATCAAATCACCAAAATCCGACTTAAAATGAGGAAGAAATAATAATTTGAAACCTTTTCCCTTAACTGGCCGTGTCTTATCCTTTAAATAAATGACCAGGCAAGACTGACCTGCGCGACTGAGGCTACATGCCCGCGAACATGGAGGGAAAACAGGCAAACCTCCGGGAACGCGGAGACATTCCCGCAAACGTGGGGACCTTCACGCGAACGCGGAGAAGAGAAGCTTGGACCTCCGCGAACGTGGAGACCTTTCGGCAAATGCGGAGAGAGGGAGGCAGAGCTCCGTGAACACGGTCCCCTAGCTGCGAACATGAAGAAGATCTGGGGCCTGCAGCACCAGCTGTTGCATCAGCTGATGTTTGGCCCTTGCAAACTCTCCGACGGGTGCTCGGGATTTTCTTAGAACCCCGTGCACGCAAAGGAGCTATGCTACCCCATCAAATTCAACATTCCAAACTCAATGGCACTGTCAGAATTTCCATACGAGTTAATTTCAGAAGAAGTGGGTCCCACCCCAAGCGTCGTTTTAAGCCAAAATCGATAAAAGGTCCTCAGAATGAGACCAAAAGCCTCGGGAAGCGCACAAAGGGTCGTTCTAGACCAAACTCAGCATTTCGGAACTAACCGCACTGATAGAATTCTCATACAAGTGTGTTTGACAAGAATGTTAACCAAAGTCAACTAAGGCCAATTCTTAAAGGTAAAGCGCCTAATGGCATATACTAGCGCTGAAAACCTCAGGAACTGATCTGACCATGCCACTAGCCTAAAATGACCATTCTACAGCTAATGGAACCATTAGAATTTTATTCTGAGGCTGTTTTCCTGGTGTTTTGACTGAAGTCAACCGTTGAAACTCCGGAAGCTCCAAAACACAAAAACGGGCATAAAACTCAAACGAATGACCAAGCTACCAAAACGTCAGTGCCAGCAAGTCATAAACAACCTGGATCGCTATAGGAAAGCTCTAAACGCTGAAAAGATATGAAAATAGAGAAAATGACCTGGAGGGTCATTACAACATCCACTACTAAAAGGACTTTCGTCCGTGAAAGTAGAAGGATAGTTACAATCTGATGGCAGGAAAGGACGAGGATACAGGGCCTGCATGTTCCGCCAGACCTTGAGACACCCTCACGGACCGAGCAAAGCCATCACATAATGCAGGCTGAGAGGAAAATCCTTAAATTCACTCCAAACTCAAAATGCTTCTCCAATTCCCTTTTTGGGCTCCAACTCTCGCTCAATTAACCAGAACTTGAACGAAAACGCCAGCTTCATCTAAGGAAAACTAAAAACCACACTGAAACCACCGAAATGAGAAGCACAGGATGATGGCAGATGCAACTCAACTCATAATTCAAAATGATTGCCTTATGATCTAGATCCATCTTCTTCCAGCCACCAAGAGCGTTATGCCGGTCCTTGGCCATCCTTAATACCTCCTACACCATCTTAAACTTGCATAAAGAAACATGCAACACAAACCTTGAAAGAATCACATACTTCAACTGAACTTCTAGGGATGACCACAACCCAAGCAAGGGAAATAACCCGGGGAAAAGCCCAAAATTCTAATCTCCACTTAAAAAACCAACAATCCCAGCTGAAGCGCACCTTTTGAAACTAAACACTCCACTCCAAGGGACGATTATACAGTGAACGACAAGGCTGCACTGAGCCCTGCCCTAGTGCTAACTCTTACCATAGGAATTTCCAAAATGCCGAAACCATATGCCCACAACTACTTAGTGAGAGAAAATTTGATCCAGCCGTCCTAGTCCAAGGGAAACCAAGCCAGTAGGCAGCGAATAAACATAGTCAACCGATCGATAATGGTCCAAGGGCACCAACCCCCATCAATGAACACCGCAAGTCACCCAATATGCTAAAAGCAAACTTTCCATCTTGAACAAATTCAAAATCTCACCTTTCACGAATTACTTTGACCCTCTTCTCGAGATGAACCTTCTAGGCAACCTTTAATTCTCCAACAGAAGCTAAAGTCAGAACCCGCCAAGGGACACAACCACTCCGGCTCCAGAATACAACCAAGTCCTCGAGAGCAACCAACCCAACCACAAAGAACTAACCACAACAACAACAAGGTGCAAAAAGAGATCACACTTTCCAAATCCCAACTAGTTGTGGTCAAGCACCAAAACCCTCAAAAGAGGCAGCTTCAAAAGATTGAACCAACAGACCACAACTTTGCAACCGATAACAAGACTAAGGAAAACAGGAAGAGACGGCCAACTAGGATTACTACAATACCGTAGAAGGTTTTTCCACATTCCTCACAAATCCAATAGCAAAAAATCTTCCAATCACCAATAAACCCAAACACCAAGAATTCCACAAAGAAACAAACCAAGTAGGTAAAAAGGGAGGAAACCTCAACTTCGTAGCCTTAGGGATGAAAATACTGATAAGGCATAAGGAAGGGTCGACAAGCAGGATCCACCACAACTCCAAAGATGATATACCTCCATTCACATATTGCCTCAACAACCAACCTTTCAACTACGAACCAAACAATTCCAAGCAATGAAGATAGTCATCTAAGCCAAGAAAATTAGAATGGCAGGCGAGAAATACCAATCAAGGCTACACTAGCGATGCACAAAAGTAAGAAGAGATACTCAACCACTAGTCCAATGGGATGGCAAGCAACTAAGGCAACCTTCTAAGCCAACTAGAACTAACAGAGTTGGTCTAGCCACCTATCTTGTAAGGATCAGCACCATAGCAACAACAACTGGCAAATGAGGCAATAAAAGGAACAACTAACTAACCCGGCCGTAGACTCATAACACAGCCACCAAGGCAAAGGCATGGAGAGTTGCTCAACCACTACTCTAAGATATAGGAATCCGACCTAATCGATCCACTACTAAAAGAAATCAACTACGGAGCTAAAACACATACACAATCCCAAATAAGGCGGCCACAACAGTCAAGAGATAAATAGCAAGTAAAATAAGCACGCATGGGTATGAAAACCCCAAAACCACACAATATGAGCAATGTAGAGCAAAATAAGGAAATCGAGCAAATAGAACCGATACCTGGATCCTCGGCCTCCGGTTGACCTGTAGAAGCACAAAACGGATCGTGACCAACCCCAGCCTGAACACCTAAAGTACTATCAGCACCACCTTGCACTACCTTTGATTGGAGATGACGTAAACCCACAATACTAACTCGGCTGCGAAAACTGCACACTAGTCCAACGTCGGGGACACTCTCTAGATTGGTAACTAAGCTCTCCACAGATATGGCAAGGCCCAACCACTCTAGCCTAGGGAGTAGAAGAAGCCTTAGGTGTCTTGCCAAGTAACTCCTTCCTGGGGCAATCCCTGAACCAGGGGTCTAGGTTACCACAGTCATAACGGCCCTGAAAAAATGAGCCACAAGAAGGTGGCCACCACGGCCTGCAAAACCCGAATATGAACCTCTCAAACTTTGGCTTGTGCTAGGACCACCCTGATGGTGCTGGCTACCCCCAGAAGCATGTAATGCCGCCTGAATGGGCCGGCTAGACTAACCCCGCTGGAACCTCTGACGTAACCTGTCCTGAGAATCTCTAGGAGTAGAACGGGGCCCACTATGACTATCGTCCTATCTAGCCCTCTTGTCGCTACCTCTGCATACCTTAAGGCATGCCAGCTCCACTACCCTCACATGTCTGACAATCATGGGAAAGGTAGACCCAGCCTCTATCATGTGCCCCGACGCCAGACGGAGTGGCAAAGACAACCCCCTGACGAACTCCTGACTCATATCCCGATCCGTAGGGGATGACGTGGGGTTATGCCCAGCCCACTCAAGAAATCCTGTGACATACTCTGATATTGATGATGAAACCTTCTGGGGAACCATCTACCGAAACTCTAGTAGAACCTGCTGATGCTCCGACCGTGCCACTGGGAATCTTGTGCTATCCATCTAAGAGAGAGTAGATTCCAAACGATAAGTTCTAAGGTCTATTCAAAGCATGGACACGCGATAAGGAGTCAAAGAGCAAAATTTCCTAAATATACCCCATCACCTCCCGGAGATAGGATACAGACATCTCCGCATCGATCCGCAAGACTCTACTAGGCATTGCCCTCATACCAACGATGAGGGTCAACCTAGAGCTCTGATAACAACTTGTCACGACCCGATTCCTCAGGTCATGCTTTCATCTACTACAACCCATAAGTAGGTAAGCCTAATCCATAGCCCGAACCCAGAAGCAACGGGCTATCAAGCGGAAGAGGAACCAATGAAGTAATAAACGAATATAAAGAGAAGAAAGAGGAATCAACATAGATATATCCAAGGAACCATCCCCAAGACCTGGCATCAGTCGATATTCAGGCATCTAGTAGAAATAGGAGTACAAGGCTTAAACAAATACAAAATAGATACAGACATTCTTTGAAAGAAAGTAAAGACTAGTACTAGCCCAAAATAGTTGAAAATTACTCCGGGTGCCAGGAGCTCACGTAATCTTCGAATGCAAGCTGCTCGTCAGAAAAGCCAATCACCGGTGATATCCCGTACTATGATTTGCGTGGTGTTGAAGTGTAGTATGTGCTGTACCAAACAAATGGTACTCAGTAGGCATAGGCCGACTGAGCTCCACAGAGAAAGCAAGTATAAATAACATACAAACAAGGTAGGAACATAACAAACAACAAAAATAGTGTCTAACACAAGGTCTAGTAGGAAATAAGAGTAAAGAGCTAGGATACAATAATAAAGGAAACAGAGTCAAAGAACTCACCAGCAAACGCAGGCCACAACCTATATACAATAAGAGAGCACTATAGGAGACTACTAATCAAGAACGAAATACTAACTGCCACCGCTAATCACCTAGACACCTAAGGACTAATCCAACTGAACCTAGCCGGAAGTACTAACAACAAATCCAGACTAAGATACTTTGTAGACCAACTACAAATACAACATAAGATAAGAATAAGTAAAATCAAATAATAACCAACCGGACGCCCATACCCCCGAAAGGTACAAAGAAAGCAAATATACCCTCGGCCCCCATAAACCTGGGGACCAAGCAACAAACAAGTATACTGGTGATAACCGATGCTAATGAATGCAAGTTTGTAATAAAAACCAGTAACATCATCGGTGGCTCTAAGCGATCATCAACAAACAAAGTGTATAGACCCACCCAGGCCCCTAGCCTGGCAAATGGGACCCATGCAACTCCCTCATTCGATTCAGTGGTGCACCAACCAGTGGGGCCCGTAGGTGATGCGGGAAGTCCATATACACTGCCTGGGCCCGAACCATGTCTTATACATAACATATAGAATCCCTATAGTGGAATCGGAGAGTGAGTGGCCAAGCCGATGTAGAAAAGGGTGAGCCACGCCGAATAGTCAAGTAAAGGTTAAAGGCATCCCAGATGCAGCCATTGTAGAAAAAGGTCGACAGCGCGCCGGATATCAATAAAAAAACTGGGCTCATCCTCGATGCCTCTGATATTTATAGCATAAAAGGAGTTCGTCCTCGACGCCTAATGAGTTTCAAAATCAGTTTATCAAAGTGGTCAAGGTGGTACGACTCCCGTTAAAAATTAGTTTCAGAAAATAGTAAAAGTGTGAGAATGTCCACTCAAAACAGTAGTAAAAATCCAATGAAAGTAAGGGGATCATACCACAAACAAGTGAAAATGCACAATTAATACAAGCATGCCATCACCAACATCCAAACAAGGTATGTACAATCAGAAATGCTAAACCAAATCATGCCACACTACCAAGGCAAGGGAAACTAACCTGGGATCCAATCTTTCCTTGAATCAGCCTCGGGCCCAACAGTAGATAAAAGACAATAAGGCATCACAAGCCTACCGCTAATTAGAAAGCGCAGTAATTAGGAGATGGCTCAAAATCAAATAGGGGCAGAAATATCTCTAGGATTGATGCCTTACCCCAAAATATGCCATCTCAGCTTCCCACGAGCACAACTATGCCAAATCTATAGCTACAACGAGCCTGTGAGGTCTCAGGTACTAGTACAAGGTACACCACCCATAATAAGTCCTACTGGGAGATACACCTAGTTATAAGGGTTGTACACCACATGATAAAGCACCTAGGGCCAAACCTAGCCTAAGGCCATCAACATCGATTCTGAAATGGGAATAACACTAAGTCAATATCACAACTAAGGCCCATAGCCTAATCTAAGGATTCACGAGACTACTCTAGTCTAATGACAAACTAGGGTCAACAAAATGAAATAGAAGGAGGTAATCCCTATACTGGAAAAATACTAAACCGCATCTAGTAATGTCCAGTCAAAGTGGGAGACAATAGCCTACCTCGAAGCCGATCACCCTCATTCTAATCCTCCAATTGAAGCACCGCCTTTATGCATCACCTCCAATCACTGCCACGCTAAATAAATATCGATCACCTCATCAATATGGACTTTTTGACTCCAAAATTGCAATATTGGAGACGGACCCAAAACTGGGTCTAAAATGGGATTGTGCGACCTGCACCGGTAATCCAAAAATTGACTCTATGTAGAGGTCAAAAACCCTTCCCCCAACTTCTATTCTAGGACAGAACACAGTTCGGGGCTTGGAACATCCCACAAACACCGCATGAGAAATTACACAAAAATATGATTCAGGCAGCCCACAATAACAAAACTATATCTCAATCGGACACTTTCCATCACCCTCCGATCAGTCACCTATGTAGCCACAACAATCTCGAATACACCAGACTATGAATCTAAAAAATCCAACTTAAAACGAGGGAGAAATCACAATATGAAACCTTTTCCCTTAACTGGTCGCGTTTGATCCTTTAAATAAAGGACCAGGCGTGACTGACCTACGCGAACGCGGCTAAAGGCCCGCGAACGTGGAGGAAAAGGAGGTAGACCTCCATGAACGTAGAGACTTTCCCACGAACGTGGAGTAGAGGGACCTGAACCTCCGTGAACACGGAGACCTTGACGTTAATGCGAAGAAGGGAAACTTGGACCTCCGTGAATGTGGAGACCTTTCCGTGAACGCGGAGAGAAGAAAGGCAGAGCTCCATGAACGCGGTCCCCTGGCTGCGAATGCGAAGAAGAGTTTGGGCCTGCAGCACCAGCTGCTGCATAGGCTGAAGTTTGGCCCTTGCCAACTCTCCGATGGGGTGCTCAGGATTTTTTCGAAACCTCGTGCGCGCAAACGAGATATGCTACCCCATCAAATTCGATGTTCAAGACTCAATGGAATAGTTAAAATTTCCACACAAGGTCATTTCGACAAGAAGTGGGTCCCACGCCCAAGCGTCGTTTAAAGTCAAAATCCACAAAGGGCCTTGGAATTAGACCGAAAGCCCAGGGAAGCGCACAAAGGGTTGTTCTAGGGCAAACTCACCATTTCAAAACTAACCGCGCGGACGGAATTTTTCTCTGAGTGTGTTTACCAAAAATGTTGACCAAAGTCAAACTAAGGCCAATTCTTAAAGACTAAAGCACCTAATGGCATAAACTCTCACTGAAAGCTTAGGGAACCTAGCCGACCATGTCACTAGCCTAATATGAATATTCTGGAGCTAATGGAACTGTCAAAATTCCATTTTGAGGTTGTTTTCATAGAGTTTTCACCAAAGTCAACCGTTGAAACTCCAGAAGCTCCAAAACACTAAAAACGGTCATAAAACCCAAACGAACGACCAGGCTACAAAACAGTCAATGCCAGCAAGTCATGAATAACTTGGGGTCTCTACAGGAATGCTCCAAATGCTGAAAAGATTAGAAAATGGAGAAAATGACCTGGAGGGTCATTACTATAAATAATTAAAATTGTATAGATGGACATTATCTCAATATCTTGTTCATTCACAACAAAATATTTTCTTTGTGCGTCGGTAAAAAAACATGTTCTTTGGGGGAGAGATACTATTTCACCAATCAAGTCACAGGCATCTAACATATTAATACCTAATGACTTTTCACAAAGTGGTGAGAAAACGTATATGACATGCTTCGTTACTTTGACAAGGTACAAATATCTAAATTTTATATTTTTAGATACTTTTTCAGCTCTATTGCCAATACTAAGTTGTCAAAACCTTGTATCCATTTTTCCTGATATTATGCATGGATCAGGTATATCATGGCAAATCTTCAGAAAAAATTATGTCATTCACAATGGAATCTAATAAGTGAGATCTCGAGTAAGTGTTTACATAATCGTCTTTTGTCCGAAGAAATGATTCATCGAAATAATTAGTCACCGTTGGTATCGACACATCTGAGATCACCAAATGCTCGGGAGTCTCTCTATTCAATCCTTTTCCTTCTTCTTGTTGCTGGATACCTCGTTTGTACACATCTTCTCTTTGCTTCTCGGGCCTCTAGTGAGTTACAAACACTGTTTGAAAGGGTAAAATCTTTGATTATTCTATCATCTATGATTGAGTTGTGAAAAATTCTTGATAGGTATCCTACATCTGAACCGAATTCTTTCAAGTTGCTCTGGAACAATTAGGAAATTCTCTAGAAGAAATATGAGGTTCTGCTTCTAGCGGCAATATGCTTGGTCTCGCTTATAAGGTCAAATCAATGCGTACTAACAAGAAAGATTAGAATATCAATATCATCGAGATCATTGATCTCATACCAAATCCCATCAATTGAATCTCTTTTTCAAGAAATACAAGAGATCTAAGTCATACAAGTAAATATATCTATTCATTGATAAGAAAAACAAAAACGTGAATGGGGATTAGATTGATTAGAAAATAGAAACTTGGGTCACGAACAGTGATTCGATTGATGATGAAGAAAGAGAATTCTTGGTTCTGTTCTCCACTTTAACGATAGAAAATAAGATTTATCAAATTCTATTGAGTCTGACTCATAGTGATCATTTATCAAAGAATGACTCTGGTTATCAAATAATTGAACAACCAGGAGCAATTTACTTATGATACTTAGTTGACATTCATAAAGAGCATCTAATGAATTATGAGTTCAATCTATCCTGTTTAGCAGAAAGAAAAATATTCCTTGCTCATTATCAGAGAATCACTTATTCACAAACTTCGTGTTGGGAAAATTATTTTCATTTCCCAACTCATAGAAATCCATTTTCTCTTCGCTGAGCCTTATCCCCCTCTAGGGGTATTTTAGTGATAGATTCTATAGAAACTGGAAGATCCTATTTGGTCAAATACCTATCGACAAACCCTATTTGGTCAAATACCTATGTTCCTTTCATTACGGTATTTCTGAACAAGTTCCTGGATAACAAGTCTAAAGGCTTTCGTCTTGATAAGATCGATATTGATGATAGTGACAATATTGATGATAGTGATAATCTTGATGCTAGTGACGATATCGATTGTGACCTTGATACGGAGCTAGAACTACTACGAGGTATATTGTGCTAACTGTGGGTATGATGCCGAAAATAGACCAATTTTTATCACCCTTCAATCGAATTAGCAAAAGCAATGCTTCCTTACATAATATGGATTCCAAACATTCATGATCTCGATGTGAATGACTTGAATGACTTATCCCTCTGTCTATTAGTGAACCATCTCTCCAGGGATTGTGAAAGATGTTCTTCTTGAAATGTTCTTGTTATTGCTTTGTCACGACCCTATTTCTCGAGTCATGATGGCGCCTACCACCCCACCAGTAGGCCAGCCGAAAACCCTATTCCAGAACTGAACAGTAATGGGACTAAGGGTGGAACTAACCTCAATTAAGCGGAAGCATCAAATACAACACATAAGAAGGCTAAAACGAAACCAAACTATATATTAAAGACACCCCCCAGAACCTGGAAGTCACAAGTACAGAACTACTAACAAGAGTGCAAGTCCCAAAAGTGGACCATAGAAACATATTATCTCGAAAGCAAAAGACAAGTCAAAATATAAATACAGAAGGAGATAGGAAATCCCATAACGCCATGTTCTCACCCTCGTCTTCTGAACAGACAGCTACAGGCTCGAACTCAACACTTAGAACTATTGCTCAGACCTGTATCAGGAAAACAGATGCAGAGTGTAGCATGAGTACCAAAATACCAGGTACCCAGTAGGCATCATAGGCCGACTGAGCAAGAAAGATAAAAACGAGCAGACAGGATAGAATCAAGCACAATAGAGGTCAACTATAATAGGAAAAGAGAAAGTGGAAAGTAATCTAAGGAAAACAAAGCTAAACCCAGCTGAGCCCCCCATAAGACCCGCTGGACACACTCGTGTGCAAGTTTAAATAAAATTTGAACGGACCCCCATAAGCCTGACAGGTACACAGAAGAGCTATTCTAGAGAAACGAAGGAAGACCCAACTCCAGAAGCCTCAGCACCCATGGGTCCCGGACCAAAAAAGATAACACCTGGGCCCGCCCAATCATCAATCATGAGCTGGAAATAATGGACTCTAACCGTGTAAAGTCATCCTCGGACTGGAACATTACCTAGGACCGGCCAAATCATCAGTCACGAGTTGAAAATAACGGACTCTAACTATTTAATGTCAGCCTCGGACTGGAGCTAAACAACCTACGCTCAACAGTCTAGCGCTGGAAAAACCAGCTCCAACCGGGTAACGTCAGCTGCGCAGTTGGAACTAGTATCATGCGAGCAACGGCCTCGCAGTGGAATTAATGGGCTGCAATCGTGTAACGTCAGCTGAGGACCAGAGCTAGCAGCCTACCCCTGACAACCTAGTACTGGAAATATTGGATGCTAACCAAGTAACGTCAGTTGGGTACTGGAGCTAACAACCTCGAACCGGATAAAGCCACCACCAAACAATACAATGCAAGGCTAAACACCACGAGCTGCCACCCCCACAAGGATATCAAACGAAGGCTCCCTGCCTATCACAACCCAAACGACAATCGACACCATCGCTAAATCCTGTGGCAGCACCCAGAATTGTAGAAATAAGAGGTAATGAATCGAAAGTTCTGGAAGCCACGAAAATGCCTAAACTAAGGCTCATACTATTAGACCCAAGTCTACTATACAAGTCTACAAGGACCTATTCCATCCAAAATGATGTTGGATACATACTCAAGTCAACAGGTGCATAGGACTAAGGGAATACTGTCCTAACCTATTATAAGGTCAGAAATCAATAGAATGCAAGAAAATATCTCGAACCCACACATCAACAACAGATAACCACCCAACAAGTAACCCACAACAAATCAATGATAACCCAAGCCAACAATCCCATACCATGGCATGCTACTACACCCGAACAGCCCAGAAATCAACTCTAAACGAAGAAAATCGGAGAAGAAGAATTGAAATACTAATAACCTAACCCAGATTCACACAAGTCGGTAAGTAATCACACATGCAAGCTCAATCTAGGAAGAAGGGAGGTTCTAACCTACCAGAAGGCTGATCAGACGCGCTCCAAGTCACTCTACCGGAGTTTTACCCTTCTGAATGGCCTCAGACTGTTGCCACACTACAAAAAATAGAGTCACAGCGTCAATACGGTCGTTTAGACACTAAAATCATCCAATTCGGAGACAGACCAATTTCAAAGTCAAAATCGAGAACGTGGGACCCGCTCTGGATTTTCCAGAATTAACTTCGAGAAGAAGTCCCAAATCCTCCCCTGAACTTGTCTACCAAAACCGAACACTCATTGGGGCTCGGATCAGCTCCATGCAACAAAAACAAGAAAACACAAAACTTTACAACAAATAGGCTTAAGATAGCAACTTACGCCTAGAATTCACGGAAAATGAGGTACACCCAACTCAATCAAACCACAGCCCCACGAAGTCAGTGGGAATTTGAACGCCTGGGACTTCCAATCACCGAAAACCGACAACCGAGGAGGGAGATATGAATTTTTGAATGTTTCATAAAAAATGAGCTCTACCTCAAGTAAATAGCCACTGCCACCCGCTGATCTCCGCGAACGCGGCCAAGGCCCGGCGAACGCGGAGAAGAACCAATGAAAGCTTCGCGAACGCGGCCAAGGCCCGCGAACGTAGAGAAGCACAACCCCAAAGCACCGTGAAAGCGGCCCCAGGCCCTCGAACGAGGAGAATAACAACACCCAAATTCCAAAGACCTCCGCGAACGCGGAGCAACTCATGAAAACACGGAGAACCAAGCCCCACACCTCCGCGAATGTGAAGCAACTCACTCGAATGCAGAGCACAGGACCCTAAACTTCTACGAACATGGCCTCTTGCCCACGAACGCAGTTAGACACCCATATACCTCCACAAACGCGGAGCCTATCCCGTGAATGTAGAGAGATAGAGTGTCTGCAGATGACAGCTGAGTTTTGGACAATTCCAAAACTCTGATGGTGTGCTCGAAATTAGTTCAGAACCCCGTGCATGCAAACGAGATATGCTACCCCCTCAAATTTGACATTCTGGACTCAATGGCAAAGGAGAAATTTCCATACGAGGTAGTTTCGATAAAAAGTGGGTCCCACACCCAATGGGCCATTTTTAGCAAAATTCTATCGGCGGCCTTGAAATTCGATCAGAGGCTCCCGGAAGTTCTCGAATGGTCATTCTAGACCAAACTCGGCATTCCAAAACTAATTGCGTGGTTAGAATTCTCATCCGAGAAAATTTACTAGGAATGTTGACCAAAGTCAACTTTAAGTCAAATTTCAAAGGCTAAGGAGCTAACTGGCTCAAAAATCACATCGGAAGCCTCGGGACTCAGGCCAACCATGCTTCTAGCTTAATTTGACCGCACTAGAGCTGATAGAGCCGTCAGAATTCCCATATGAGGTTGTTTACCTGAAGTTATGGATGAAATCAACTTTTCAAGGTTCAAAAGCTCTAGAACAGGAAAACAGGCATAAAACCAAACGAAAGACCAGGTGACCGAACCTACAGTGCCAGCAAGTCATAAATGACATGGGGTCACTGCAGGAAAGCTCTAACTGACAGAAAAGAGGCACAAACACGCAAATAAACTGAAGGGTCATTACAACATCCACTACTAAAAGGACTTTCGTCCACGAAAGTAAGAGTCAAGAAGTACCTGAGTACCGACGCAGCATCGAAACATGGAAAACTGGATGAATAGGTGAGAATGCTGGAGGTAAAGTTAACTCATAGGCCACCTCACCAACTGCCCTTAAAATCACAAAAGGCCTAATATATCTGGGGCTAAGCTTTCCCCGCCTCCCAAATATCATCAAGCCCTTCATAGGCGATACTCGGAGGAATACTCTGTCTCCCACCGCAAATCTCAACAGTCGACGCCTACAATATGCGTAGCTCTACTGTTGATGAGTGGGTGAATTACACTCATTTGGAATCCTTTTCTTAGTAATTTTGTGATACTTAACTAGAAAAAGAGGCTAATTTTCCTTTGAATGTTGTGTTTCAGGTACATGTTGGTGAAAGAGGAGCTTTGATGAAAAAGAATGAAAAGTGGGACAAAATGAAGCTAAAAACAAAGATTTTGGAGCTGGCAGTTAAGTGCTCTTCGCGAACGCGGAGTTCCAGCTGGCATTGAACTGCGAATGCGGGAAGGCTCTATGAATGCGGAGTGCAGGCAAGTTGAGTACCGCAACTGCGGGAAGCTTCCGCGAACGCGGAGGACATACAGGATGAGTATCGCGAACGCGGATGTCCTCTGTGAACGCGGAGAAGAATAGGTGACTGACATCTAGGCAGTTCTAGAAATTCACATTTTGACCCAATTCACCATATACACTGATTCACAGAAAATTTTAGAGGAGATCAATAAGCTTTTGAATTTTTGGTATTCCATATTGAAAAAAGAGAATAGAGAAGAAGACCTTGGGGATTGAGGCTTGGGCTTAGCTTTGAGATCAAGATTCCTCAACAAACACCATTAGAGTGAAGATTGTGAACTTGGGTTGTAATTATTTTTCACCTTTCTTCAACTCTTTGCTTTGTATTGTTGAATCTTAGGTGTTAATTGTTTAATAGTGGATTTGGATGTTGGATTAGAGATAATCAACATTTGGGTTTCAATTTCTATCTTGTGCTTCTTCTTTTACTTGATTAATTTATCATTTATGAAATGGATTTTTGATTATCCAATTGATCTCATGCTTTAATTGCTTTCCTTTAGAATTGATCACTCCTTGGACTTGCGCATTTCCTTCGATTTTGCCTGCAAGAGTTAATTGAGGTTGGGTAAGATTGATTGGTGCATTATTTGAGGTTTAGCAACTCATTCATTGGATTATTGCTAGAAATAGTACATCCTTGCATTGCCATTAATCAGATTGCTTGTGTTGTTACTTTGTTGGGTACGTGAGAACTAATTGAGAGATATTTTCCTATGTTCGATAGAATTAGGTAGATAATCTAGTTTCTGAGGCATATATGAGATTAGCCATGATTGATCGATTTTGCGTGATTCTAAGGTGCAATGGATCGTATGGATTTTTATTGATTCCCATTCCCAAATTCCTTTGGTAATCTTGTTCGATATAGCTTTGTCCCTCGATATCCTCTATCCCCCAATCGCACCTTGTTAATTGACAACCTCCTTCATTTTTAAAATTGTAGCCTTAATTTCGGATTCGAACTAGTAGCTAGTGAATTCTTTGTCTCTTCAATCGCCCTGCATATTGTTCCTCATGGGATCGACTCCAACTCTTCGTTGGGTTTATACTTGCATAGCCACCGCCCACACTTAGAATCGTGATTGGTGTGGTTGAGCGTTATCAAAAATGGCGCTGCTGCCGGGGAACAATTTGGCATGTTGAATTGATTTAGAATTTTTACTTTCCTAGTTTCGATCAAAATTGTGAATATTTGTTTGTGTTTTGTTTTTGTTTGTTTTTACGGCTTCTTGTGAAGGAACAAGGTTTTGTGAGTGTAAGCCCTATGTGGATGACCCATGGCCATGTTGTGGAAGACTTCATGCTGGGAATAGTTGTTTGGATGCCTCGTTAGATGAAGAGATACATGAAGAGATGGGTGTTGTGAGCCACGCTTGGCTCTTGTACTTTTCTCATCAACTTGAAAAGGGAGAGAGGCTAAGGAATCTAATGTTCCAAATGAGGGATGAATTCCGCAGCTTGCACCTAAATGGGTGCCATGACATCATCCAACTTGAGTTCGAAATTGCTACTTTGAGGACCAATGTAAGATTAATGTTTGGAGTACGTAAGGCTCATCGTCAAGTGGTCAAGAGTAGGATATTGGATTTGGAGTGCCAAGAAAAAGGGGTTGTGTAAGACATTGAAGAAATCTTGGGTATTTGCAACCAAACCAAACCAATGAAATTCCAAGATGCCAATATCAAGGCAATGATATTAGAGTTGCAAGAAAAAGCAAAAAAGATCATATATGGAAACTCTAGTACATTGGAAAGTGATAGTGTCATGAACATGAGGGCTAAAAGTTATGAAGTCCGTTGTTCGAATGGCCTAGTGATGCTATCACTCTTGCCCAATGCTCCTATCCGAAAGAATGATGTGAAGTTGGGCAAGAAATTCAAATCTTCAAAGTGAGAGATCGAGTGAAACGCGTGATGCTCTCTGGTAGTCCCCAATTGCTTCGACGAGAAAATCATTTGAAGTTGGGGAGAAGGTACATCGCCTCGAAGTGGAAGCATAAAGGGTGATGCAACCGGCGTCGCGCCACGACGTTAAATTGTGAGCTTGATGGGAGGCAACCCATCGATATCCAAAAATTTTATTTTTGATTAATTTTGAGTTTTCTTTAATTTCTAGGTTAGATTACAATTTTATTTTTGACTAATCCTCATGATTTTGAAGTTTTTGGAAGTGTTTTGAACAGGTTAAGGAGAAAAAATTCATTTGGAATAGAAGTTTGGGGTTGAACTACCATCAAAATGGGGAATAAAACACTTTTGGGCAGCTGATAGTCGCCAAAGTGCAATGGGCGAGTCGCCCAATAGACCCACCCATCGCCAAAAGTTACAGAAAGTTGCCAGGGCTCCAGGTCTCAAATGCTCTCCACGAATGCAGAGGGGTATCCGCGAACACGGAGGCCAAGCTGACCAACCCTCCGCGAACGTGGAGGTATCAGGCATTTTAAAAGGCAGAATTGCCAATGGTCTTTATCAGTTTCAAACTCCTTTTTAAACAAAAGAAAACCTCTCCCCTTTCCCCTCATCGATCATATTCATAATTTCCTCAAATTCTTCCCCTTTTGTTTGCTTTGCTTCCTAAATTTCGCTTTGTGGTTTGCATCATCACTTAAGGTATGTCTATAACCCTCTATTTTAGTTTATTTTGGTGAATTAAGAATCAACTCTTGTTTTTAATTATGTTCTTGTCTTAAATTCAGATTTTATGTGTTTAGAAGTTGGTTATGGGGTTGAAATTCATGATTGTTGCTTTGTGATTATTGTTGCATAAATTGTTAGGCTTAATTTAGGACTTTTTTGGTGGAATATTTTTGAAATTTCATGCCTAATTGTGTTCTTCATTTGAAATTGATTTTAATTTGTTTAATTGATAGTTTGTGGGTAGAATTCATGTTTGTTAGGTTTTTAGTTAATTAATCTTGTGTTGGGGTTGAATTGGGGGTGAAATTTAGTTGAAGTTGTTGTTAATCTTGATGCCCATGATGTGTTTGTTAAAATGCTTCTTTGAAATTGTTTTTCTCGAGACGAAGATATCTCTGTGAATGCGGACCTCTATCCGTGAACGCGGAAGTCAATAGCCCATTGTACTCCGCGAATGTGCCAACTGCTCCGCGAACGCAGAGGTCTGACTGCTTCTGAGCCGCGAACGCGGAGGCAAGGCCAGTACTCTCCACGAACGCGGAAGTCAATAGCCCATTATACTCTGCGGATGTGCCAACTGCTCCGCGAACGCGGAGGTCTGACTGCTCTAAGACGCGAACTTGGAGGCAAGGCCCAGTACTCTCCGCGAACGCGGATAAGAAATCATTCATTCCCAAATCAGTGTGTTTGCATTAAATTGATAGGGACCTATTTTAATTATTTTCTTTTGCCTAAATACTTCCTAATACATTGTTTTAAGTGTCCACAAGAACATTTAACATGTTGACTTCTTTTGTAGGTACTTTGCACCGAAAATGTCGACCGACAGCATTCCCACCACATCTGAAATTGCACCTGATGAGGAATATTTTGATGCAGCCAAGTTCCTTTCTGCTAAGTATGCCCGAAAGTATGATGAATACCTGGGCCGAGCTATTGTGAAAGAAAAAGGAATCTATTTGGAAAAGCTCAAAGAAGGGATGCCAGATTTCTTTCACCGGCTTGAGACGAGAGGATGGATGGTATTTTCTACTGAGCCTATCAAGGCTAACCATACCATCGTAGCAGAGTTCTATGCTAATGCCTCGGAGACCAATTTTAATGAGGCCGCCGTCACTATTGTCCGAGGAGTACAGGTCCAGTTCAGCTCGGCTGTGATTAATGCCCACTATGGCCTCCTAGATGCTGACAATGGGGTTTATATGGATCGATACAAGGAGTTGGATGGCCAGTGGCTTGTGGATAAATTGCACAACGGTGAGCCCCTGGAGTGGTTTGAGTCTAGGAGAGGTGTGTAGTCCCGTGAGTTTATAGCAGAGGCCAAGACTTGGCTCTCTATTATTTGTGCTCAGGTCATTCCCTCCACACATGACACCGAGGTTACACTTGATAGAGCCTTGGTTATTGCAGCTATCATGGATCGGTTGGCAGTGGATGTGGGCCAGCTGATTTTGGCTCATATTATTGAGGTTGCTCATGGGAGGGTTTGCCCCTCATTAATCACTCAGCTCTTCTATAATGTCAGAGTGCCAAGATCACCGATAGACGAGGAGAAGAAACCGGCCACTTAGATTCACTCTCTGAAGAAGAGGGGTACACCGAACGACAGGCACAAAAAGAGGAAGATAGACGTGCTTGGCCCACAGTTCAGGCAGTTCACTAAGCCCACTTCTGAGACTGGAGCTTCATCTTCAGCAGGACCCCTCCAGTTTGGGCCAGCCACTATACGATATTTGTCATCTTAGATACAGGGAGTGGATGCTCATATCCGAGAGCTAGTTGCTAGCCTCCCCACCAGACCATCTGGAGCCACACTTGAGGGTGCATCTGCACCTACTATTGCCTCTGTAGCTGCTACACAGAAGGCCATGTCCGATCGGCTGGAGCGTATGAGTTGGAGGCAAGGGAAGATTGAGCAGCGCTAGCGGACCTTCTGGTAGCATGAGAAGAAGAAGAGTCGATTCCTGAGCAAGATGATGGGAAAGCTCCGAAGTCTATGTGGCAGCAGTGCATCCGGTGATGAGGACCTCTACTTCCCCTCTAACACTAGCTCAGAGTGGTCACCTTTTAGGGAGCCCCTCGTATTCTCTTTTGATTTTTGTACTATGAGGACACAATGTGATTTTCAGTTGGGGGTGCTCCCCGTTTGACTCCTGTTTCGTATTTCTTGTTAGGATGTCTGGGATTTTTGTTGGTTGTTTTTATCTTTATTGTTGGATATTTTGTTTGTTTATGGATGATGTGCCCTTGTAGGGCTTTTTGAGCTTTAATAGTTGATTGTGTTGGATTAGTCATTTTTGTTTTAGTTTTTATTGTTGTTAATAGTTTCTTTAGTTTATTTCTTTTGTCTTGAGATGGTGTTGTAGATTGGAGTTGTGGTTGATTGGCGATGCCCTATGATGGATAGAGTGACGACTTTCTTAAGGGTAAAGCGTCATTGTGTTTTGTTGGTGAAGTCTGAGTATCCATTATTGCTTGTTGGTGAAGTCTGAGTAGCCGGTCCTGAATTGATGTATGAGTTTACGCAAGGATGGATATGTTGACGGCTTTCTTAAGGGTAAATTTGTCGTGGTCTTTTCGTGAGATTTGTGGCTTGTTTGGTACTAAGAATATAGTCTTGCTTGCGAAAAATGTGTTTTGAGCATACCCCTCCATTTTTTAAAATTGAGCAGGTGTTGAATGATTTTGTGACAACTCTTGTGACTCTTTTTGTGGCTCTCGATTCGTTGGCGGTTTAATTGTTCAATGCCATTTGTTTGTCGAAAAGGAAATAATATTTTGATCCATCTTGAGTGATTTGCATGCCATGTGTGGTGAGTTGTTGAATAATTCCTTGTGTTTGTTTGTGCCACCTAGAACTTGCCCGATTGGTCTTGAAATGTTGATCTTGATTGAGTTGGGTTGGAAAAATGATCTTAGGCGTTCGTTGATTATTCTTGAAGTCCACTTGGCCTAAATATCCCACTTTTGCACAAAATGTATCCCTAGTTGTCCCCTTTGAGCCTAATACCCTTTTTTTGGCAACCTTGTTACAAGCCTTAGCCATTTTGAAAATACATTTCGCTCTTGAACCCTTCCCCTCCTTGAACTTGAATTTGTGAAAGTGAGGCTAAAAGCCTAAGTTGGGGGTGTTTTGGAAAATTCATAAAAAGGATGCCTATTGCATAAGAGCTTGATATAAAAAAAATTATGAATGGAGGAAAATGTCAAAAAGAAAGAAAAAGTTGTGCAAAAGAAAGAGAATAAAAGAAGCTTGAATCCTCCAAAAGTTGAAAATGGTTGCATGATGGGGCATCAAGAATGAAAATAAGAAAAACAAAGTGAGTTGTGCATTGGTTTGGAAAGTGAAGAAAATGTGGAAAAGTTGGAAAATGTTGAGTTGTTGAGTAGAGTTCAAGGAGGGTGTAGTCACTTGTACCTAAATGATATCCTTACCTTCCGTAAGCCTACATTACAAGCTTAACAAAGTCCTTTGTGATTTCTAACCAAATGAAGTTGAGTCGATGTTGATTGACAATAAGGGCAAGCCTATGGTGTGGTACTTGTGGGCATAAGATGTTCTTTTGTGAGTGTGAGTGTTTGTGTTGTTGTCCCTTATCTTGTAGGTTTCGGCTTCCCTTCTTTTAGTTTGAGCTGGATTGTGTGAATGCATGCTGATTTGTGTGAATCTGGGGTGGGGAACTAGTATTTCTTCTCTTTTTCTCAGAAACCATGTTTTAGGGTTGATTTTCAGGCTGTTTTGATGGTAGTACCATGCTATCGGAGGGATTGTTTATGTGTTGTTGCATGCGAATTATCTGTTGGCTGTTTTATTGTGTTGGATTATATTTTCGGTCTTAGACTAGGTTAGGTTAGTATTGCCTTAGACCCATGCACCTGTTTGACTTTGGTATGTATCCGACGTTAGTTCGGATGGACTAGGTCCTTGTAGACCGAAATAGCAGACGTGGGTCTGATAGTATGAGCCTAGCTTTGACCTTGTATTGTTGTGATCTTTTGGCTTCTCTCCCCATTTATGTGGTGCCGATGCGTCATCGGAGGCATGGTGCTTCCTTGGGATTTGGGAGTTTCGAGATCGGTTCGATGGTGGTGTGGTTGGTAGTGGATGGCGATCCATGTTGGTTTGGTATTTGAGATCTTCTACGGAGTTTATATGCCTCGTGCACTCGTCTGGCTAGGGCAGGGCCCCCAGAGTGTTAGCTGGCGCACTCGTTTGGCTAGGGCAAGGCCCCTGGAGTGTTAGCCGGCTGGGAAATTTGATATAAGTTATTTGAGGTCCTCTTCAGAGTTGATATGCCCTGCACACTCGTCTGCTAGGGTAGGGCCCCCAGAGTGTTAGCTGATTGGGCGATTGGATATTAGGGCCTTTGGATGAGTCATTATGCCCCCTTGGCACTCTGCTGGCTAGGGAAGGTCCCCCGGGAGTTGTTATCAGGCTGGGCGGCCCGATTTGGAAGTCAGACTTATGACTGGGTTTGAGTTTGCTGACTGTTTTGGTTGAGTTGGTTGGTCGTTTCTGTTCGCATTTGGGTTTTCCTTCGGTCTCGTAGATTTAGCTTTTCTATGTACCTGTCGGGCTTATGGGGGTCCGTTCGGGTTTTGTTTGTATGTACTTGAGTGTACCTTCTGGGTCTTATGGGGAGCCCAGTTAGTTTTAGTTTAGGTATTCTTAGATCTGTTGTCGGTTACTTTTATGCTTTTTTTTCCTTTGACCTCTATTATTGTAGATTCTATCCTTTCAGTCTGTTTTTACCTTTCATGCTCAGTCGGCCTATGATGCCTACTGAGTACCTGTTGTGTCGATACTCATGCTATACTCCGCATCTATTTTCATGATGCAGGTTCGAGCACCAGCTATCAGTGTTTAGGTCGAGCTTGCTACAGTCTGTTCCAGAGGCGAGGGTGAGCACATGGCGTTCTGCGATTACCTGTCTCCTTCTATTTATATATTTTGGCTTGTCTTTTGCATTTGAGATAGTCTTGTTTCGGTAGTCCACTTTTGGGACTTGTACTCATTTTGTAGTAGCTTTGTACTTGTGACTTCTAGGATTTGGGAGGTATCGTTTATTGTATATAGTTTGGGTTCGCTTTCGCCTTTCCCCTATGTGTTCCTTTATTTATGCTTTCGATTAGTTGAGGCTAGTTTTCACCCTCAGTCCCATTACTGTCAAGTTCTGGGACAGGGGTTTGGCTTGCCTACTAGCGGGTTAGTAAGCGCCATCATGACTCGAGAAATCGGGTCCTGACAAGTTGGTATCAGAGCCAAGGTTTATCGGTCTTACTTGTACAGAGCTAGCATCTAGTAGAGTCCTGAGGATCAGCGTGGAGATGTCTGTGACTTATCTTTGGGAGGCTACAGGATGTCTTTAGGAGGTTTTCCTGTTTTGTATCATTTTCGTGCGTTGCTACTCAATTGGTTTCATGGAATCTTACTTGTTTCACTCTGTCACAGGATGGCTCGCACGCGTGGTAGAGCGGCCTAGGGTGATACACCCGGGCTCTCAGATATAGCCCCAGCTAGGGGTAGAGGCTGACCCTGAGGTCAAGGTAGGGCTGCGGCACCAGGGCGAGGCAGAGTGAGGACTCCGAAGCTGGAGGCGGAGCCTCAGATAGATCAAATTCCTCCTCAGCCGGTGGGGTCGGGACCAGCCCAACCACCGCCCGCACCAGCTGCTGCCCTTGATCTTCAGGTGATGCTTTCGCAGATTCTAGAAGCGATAGGGGGTATGCAGCAGCATGCCCCAGAGCTCCTGAACCAGCTCCAGCTCAGCATGGTCAGCCTGCAGCAGCGGCCCCAGAGGTTCAGCGGCCGCCAGCACCGGCCGCCGTTTAGCCGGACGCTTTAGATGTGGTTATGCCACTATGGGAGCAGAAGATGCTCGGGGTGTTTATGATATTGTCACTGCCGAGGTTTTCTGGGGCAGTTGGAGAGGACGCCCATGAGTTGATTACTTCCTGGCGGGAACGGCTGCATGCGCTGGAAATATTGGAGTCTAGAGGAGGCGACTTCACTTTCTATCAATTAGATGGACTGGCCAGACAGTGGTGGCATTCTTTCATGGAGACCAGGCCAGTTTGGTCCCCGCCAGTGATGTGGACAGAGTTTTTAGAGGCCTTTTCAGCTAGATTTATTCCACGGAGCATCATAAATCAACTTCGTGATGAGTTCTTGAGATTGGAGCAGGGCTCTATGAAGGTATCGGATTACTAGGCTAGATTCCATGAGTTATCCCGTCATGCCACTATGATCTTGCCCACGGAGGAGGAGAGAGTATGATGCTTTGTTAAAGGCTTGAGGTTGCAGCTGTGTATTGAGTCACAGTCTATGGTTTCAGCGGGCTACTCTTTTTTAGATGTTGTGGACCATGCCCGCATACTCGAGCAGCTCCGTCGCGAGGCCCACGGGGGCAACGGCAAGAGGGCCAGGCAGGATGATAGCTTCAATGGGTCCCGACCTAGGCCTAGAGTTACTTAGGACCGGGTCCATCAGAGGTTCCATCCGGGTTAGCCCAGTCGCCCGTTTCAGGCGTCGTTGCAGATATCGAATGGTGACCAACACCGTCAGGGTGGTTATCGTGCCGATTCGAGTCAGGGACGAGGAGGTTTTCAAATGGGTTTCTTAGGTCGGGTAGCCGACTTCCAATTGTGAGCAGATCATCGTAGGGGTGTTTTACTTGTGGGGGGCTTGATCATTGGTCCAGGGAGTGCCCTATCTCTAGACCAGCCTTAGCAACTCCTCAGGAAGTGAGACCGACACCGGCAGCATCATCTCCAGCTAGGGGAGGAGGACAATATCAGGGTGATCGGGGAAGTACCCGGGGAGGCAGGACAGGTGGCAGGGTGGATGCGTGGGGTAGAGGCGCCAGGGCCATTTCTATATAGCTCCAGCCAGAGCAGTGGCCGAAGAGTCGAATGATGTGATCACAAGTATGGTTCTTTTATGTCATCAGTCCGCTTCAGCTTTACTTGATCCTGGTTCTACATATTCATATGTGTCTGCTTATTGTGCTCTTCGGTTGGGGGTGAATCTAGAGCCCTTAGTGGTACCGTTGCATGTGTCGACACCTGTGGGTGATTCTGTAGTAGTAGATCAGGTTTGTAGATCTTGTATGGTGACTGTTCAGGGGCAAGACACTTGGGTTGATCTTATTGTGCTTAGTATGCTGGATTTTGACTTGATTTTGGGCATGGATTTGCTATCCCCTCATCAAGCGGTCTTGGATTGCTATGCCAAGACCGTTACTTTAGCCATGCATGGTATTTTGCCGATGGTGTGGCAGGGTTCTTGTAGTCGCACACCAGTTGGGGTGATTTCTTGTATTCAGGCCCGGAGGCTAGTGGCTAGCGATGTTTGGCTTATTTGGCTTATGTTAGAGATGCTAGTAGGGAGGGCCCTATGGTGGATTCAGTGCTTATAGTCCGCGAGTTTGCTAATGTGTTTCCTGTCGACCTTCCTTGCCTATGCCCAGAGCAAGATATTAATTTTTCCATTGACTTGGAGTCGGGTACTCATCCTATTTCCATCCCACCATACCGTATGGCCCCTGCAGAGCTCAAGGAGCTCAGTGTTCAGCTTCAGGATCTCTTAGGTAAGGGATTCATTCGGCATAGCGTATCGCCTTGTGGTGCCAAGTCCTGTTTGTGAAAAAGAAGGACGGTACTATGCGGATGTGCATTGATTACAGGTAGATGAATAAGGTGACGATGAAGAACCGTTACCCCATGCCTCGTATTGATGATCTGTTCAACCAGCTTCAGGGTGCCGCAGTGTTTTCTAAGATTGACTTGAGATCCGGCTACCATCAGTTGCGGATTAGAGCAGCGGACATCCCTAAGACGATATTTAGGACTCATTATGGCCATTTTGAGTTCCTAGTGATGTCTTTGGGGTTGACTAATGCCCTTGCCGCTTTCATGGACTTGATGACTCGTGTATTCAAGTAGTATCTGGACTCCTTTGTCATAGTCTTCATAGATGATATCTTGGTGTACTCGCGGAGCCATAGTGAGCATGAGCAGCATTTGAGGATAATGCTCCAGACGTTCAGAGATCATCGACTTTATGCCAAGTTCTCAAAGTGCCAGTTCTAGCTCGAGTCCATAGCATTCTTGGGGCACGTGGTGTCCAAGGATGGCATTATGGTGGATCCGGCGAAGATTGAGGTTATCCGTGATTGGGCTAGGCCCACCTCTGCGACTGAGATTCAGAGCTTCGTCGGATTGGCAGGATACTATAGGTATTTTGTTGAGGGTTTCTCTTCTATAGCGGCGCCTTTGACTCGATTGACTTGCCAGGATGTTCCCTTTGGGTGGTCGAAGGAGTGTGAGAGGAGCTTTTTGAGGCTTAAGGAGTTGCGTACCACCGCTCATATATTGACTCTTCAAGTTGAGGGCGAGGGCTTCACGGTCTATTGTGACGCATCTGGCGTTGGTTTGGGTTGTGTTTTGATGCAGCAGGGCCAAATTATTGCTTATGCATAGAGGCAGCTGAAGTTGCATGAGCGCAACTACCCCACTCATGACTTGGAGTTGGCGGCGGTAGTTTTTGCGCTTAAGATCTGGAGGCATTACCTTTATGGAGTTCATTGTGAGATCTACACTGATCACAGGAGCCTTCGATACATTATGACCCAAAGGGATCTTAATTCGAGGCAGCGCCGTTTGATTGAGCTCCTGAATTACTATGATCTCTCTATTATCTACCATCCGGGCAAGGCGAATGTGGTAGAGATACCTTGAGCCGGAAGGCATTGAGTATGGGTAGTCTAGCCTTCCTTTCTATTTCGGAGCGACCCTTCGCTTGGGACATCCAGACCCCAGCCAACCAGATGATCAGGCTTGATGTTCAGATACCAGTCGAGTGGTATGAGGAGGGACATCTCAGATTATGTGTATCGTTGCTTGTGTTTTCAGCAGGTGAAGGGCGAGCATTTGAGGCCTAGTGGGAAGTTGCAGCGATTACCCATTCCTGAGTGGAAGTGGGAGCGTATCACCATGGATTTCATTATGGGCTTGCCTCAGACTTCTAGAGGTGTTGACAGCATTTGGGTCATCATGGATCGATTGACTAAGTCAGCACACTTCCTTCCAGTTCATACTTCCTTTAGTGAGAGGTTAGCCCGCATCTACATTCGGGAGGTGGTCCATCTTCATGGTGCGCCGGTTTCTATCATTTTTGATAGAGGCTTACAGTTCACTTCCATCTTTTGGAGGGTATTCCAGGAGGAGTTGGGCACCCGTGTCGATCTTAGCACAACATTCCACCCGCAGACTGATGGCCAGTCAGAGTGCGCTATTCAGGTCCTTGAGGATATGTTGCGGGCCTGTGTTATGGACTTTGGAGGTTAGTGGGACCAGTTCTTGCCTTTGGCGAAGTTTGCGTACAACAACCGCTACCACTCTAGCATTCAGATGACCCCGTTTGAGGCTTTATATGGTAGGCGTTGTCACACTCCAGTTGGTTGGTTTTAGTCTACGGAGCCTAGGCCGCGTGGTACAAACTTGTTTCAGGAGGCCTTAGTGCATGTGAGGATGATTCAGGATCGGCTCAGGATGGCTCAGAATAGGCACCAGAGTTACGCAGATCACAGGCGTCAACCATTAAGATTTCCTGTTGGTGACAGGGTATTCCTCTGAGTATCGCCCATGAAGAGCGTAATGAGATTTGGGAGGCGGTGCAAGCTTAGCCCCATGTATATTGGGCCTTTTGAGATTTTGAGGACAGTAGGTGATGTGGCTAATGAGTGGGTGATTTTCACTCATTTGGAGTCCTTTTCTTGTGATTTTGTGGTACTTAAGTAGAGAAAGAGGCTAACTTTTCTTTAAATATGGTTGTTTTAGGTACATGTAGGTGAAAAAGGAGCTTTGATGAAAAAGAATGAAAATTGGATCTGGCAGTGAAGAACTCTCAGCGAACGCGGAGAGCCAAGCGCGATCGCGAAGTGCAAGCCAGCTGTGAAGCGTGAACGCGGGAAGCCTCCGTGAACACGGAGTGCATTTAGGTCAAATACTGCAAACGCGAACGTCCTCCGCGAATGCGGAGTACAATTATACTGAGCTCCGCAAACGTGGAGCTACCTTCGCGAACGCGGAGAAGAAAAGGTGACTGACGTCTGGGCAGTTCTGGAAATTCACATTTTTTACCCCAATTCACCATATACACTGATTCACAGCCATTTTAAAGAGGATGATAAGCAACAGAGAATTGAATAGAGAAGAACCTTGGGGATTGAGGCTTGGGCTTAGCTTTGCGAGCAAGATTCCTCAACAAACACCATTAGAGTGAAGATTGTGAGTTTGGGTTGTAATTATTTTTTACCTTTCTTCAACTCTTTGTTTTGTATTGTTGAATTCTAGGTGTTAATTGTTGATTAGTGATTTGGATATTGTTAGACATAATTAATATTTGGGTTTTTGATTTCAATCTTGTGCTTTTGTAATTAGTTGACTGCTTTATCATTTATGACATGAGTTTTTGATTATCCAATTGATCTCATGCTTTAATTGCCTTCCATCGGAATTGATCACTCCTTGGACTTGCCCATTTACTTTAATTTAGCTTGTGAGAGTTAATTGAGGTTGGGTATGATTGATTGGTGCTTTAATTGAGGTTTAGCAACTCAATTGTCGGATTTTGCTAGAAATAGTGAATCCTTCCATTGCCTTTAATCGGATTGCTTGTGTTGCCAGTTGATTGGGTTCGTTAGAGCTAATTGAGAAATATTTGCCTATGTTCGATAGAATTAGGTAGATAAATTAGTTTCCCAGGAATATATGATTTTACCCATGATTAATTGAGATTGTATAATTCTAATGTGCAGTGGATCGTATGGATTTTGATCGATTTCCCATTCCCAAATCCCTTTGGTAATGTTGTTCGATATTACTTTGTTCCTTGTTCTCCTCTATCCCCTATCCTAAATTCGTTACTTGAAATCTTCTCATTTTATAATTGTATCTTTCATTTTGGATTCAAACTAGTAGCTAGTAATTCTTTGTTTCTTCAATCTCCTTGCACATTGTTCCTCGTGGGATCGACCCCAACTCTTCGTTGGGTTTATACTTGCATAGCGACCGCCCACACTTTGAACCGTGAAAGGTGTGGTTGAGCGTTATCAAAAAATGGTGCCGTTGCCAGGGAACAATTTGGCGTGTTAAATTGATTGAGAATTTTTAGTTTACTAGTTTCTATCCAAATTGTGAATATTTGTTTGTGTTTTGTTTTTGTTTGTTTTTATGGCTTCTTGTGAAGGAACAAGGTTTGGTGAGTGCAAGCCCTATGCTGATAACCCATGGCCTTGTTGTGGAAGACTTCATGTTGGGGATAATTATTTGGATGCCTCGTTAGATGAAGATATGGGTGTTGTGAGTCAAGCTTGGCTCTTGTACTTGTCTCATCGACTTGAAAAGGGTGAGAGGCTAAGAGATCTAATGTTCCAAATGAGGGATGAATTCATCAGCATGCATTTAGGTAGGTGCCCTGAGATGATCCAACTTGTGTTTGAGATTGCTACTTTGAAGGCCAATGCGAGATCAACGTTTGGAGTACGTAAGGTTCCTTGTCAAGTGGTAAAGAGTAAGGCATTGGAGTTGGACGGTCAAGAAAAAGGGGTTGTGTTCGATATAGATGAAATCTTGGGTGTTTGCAATCAAACAAAACCAATAAATTTCCAAGATGTCAATATCAAGGCAATGTTACTAGAGTTGCAAGAAAAAGCCAAAAAGATCATATATGGCAACTATATTACATTTGAAAGTGATGGTGTCATGCACTTGAGGGCCAAAAGTTATGAAGTTCGTTGTTCAAATGGCCTAGTGATACTCTCACTCTTGCCCAATGCTCCTATATGAAAGAATGATGTGAAGTTGGGCAAGAAATTCAAATCTTTGAAGTGGAGAGATCAAGTGAAACGTTTGATGCTCTCCGGTAGTCCCCATAGGCTTTGACGAGAAAATAATTTGAAGTTGGGGAGAAGGTACATCACCTCGAAGTGGAAACATAAAGGGTGATGCAACCGGCGTCGCGCCGCGATGTTAAATTGTGCACTTGATGGGAGGCAACCCATTGGTATTCAAAATTTTAATTTTCGGTTAATTTTGAGTTTTCTTAAATTTTTAGGTTAGATTAGAATTTTATTTTTGACTAATCCTCATGATTTCAAAGTGTTTGGAAGTGTTTCGAACATGTTTGGATGCAAAATTGCACTTGGGGTTGAAGTATGGGGTTGAACTACCTTCAAAATGGGGGTTGGAACACTTTTGGGCAGCTGACGGTCGCCAAAGTGCAATGGGCGAGTTGCCTAATGGACCTACCCATCACAAAAATTTCCAGAATGCTGCCAGGAGTTCAGATCTAAATTACTCTCTGCGAACGCGGAAGAGAGTCCACGAACGTGGAGGTCAAAATGTAAGAACCTCCGCGAACGCGCCCTCTTCACCACGAACGCAGAGGTTCAGGAATCCCATAACGGTGCAAACTCGAAATACCCTCCGCGAACGAGGAGTATCAGGGTATGTTAAAAGGCATAAATGCCAAAGGTTAAAACCAATTTCAAACATCCCCCTTAAAAAGATTTTCTCCCCATAATTCTTTGCCCTCTCTAAATTGCTTCCTAATTTACTACCTTTGGACTAGAGTCTACAATCAATGTATGATTTCTAACCCTTGCTTTAATTTATTATTTGTTCTTGGATGAGTAATATTAGTAATTTGATGTTATAATGATTTGTTGATTTGAACTTGCCTTGTTTGTGTTTGATTGTTGGATCATGGGTATAAGTCATATTGGTTGTATTGTGATTGTTGATACTTGACTCTTGGGGGTCGAATTGAGGGTAATTTTTGTGAGAATGGCCTTGAAATATTATGCCTAATTGTGTTCTTAAATTGAACTTGAATTTTGTGATGAATTCTTGATTTTTGTGGGTAGATTGGATGTTTGTTGGGTTGTTAACTGCTTAATCATGTGTTGGGGTAGAATTAGGGGCGAAATTGTGTAGAATATTGTTGAAATCTTGATGCCCATGATGTGTTTGTTAAAATGCTTCATTGAGTCTATTTTTCTGGGGACGAATACATCTCCGCGAACACGGAGCTTTGTCCGTGAATACGGAGGTGTATGACTCCCTGTGCTCTGCGAACGTGTCAACTGGTCTATGAACATGGAGTTCCACATTGCTCTGATCCGCGAATGCGGCTGCCTCTCCGATAACACGGAGGCATGGCCACTTACTCTCTGGGAATGCGGAGGCCTCTCTGCGAACGCGGAAGGATTCAGTTCTGTCCCCAAAACAGTATCTTTGCATAATTCAATTGGGACTTCTTTTAATTATTTTCTTTGGCCTAAATACTTCCTAATTCATTGTTTTAAGTGTCCACAAGAACTTTTAACATGTTGGCTTCATTTGTAGGTACTTTGAACTAAAAATGTCGAACAACAACATTCCTCAGTCATTCGAAATTGCACCCGAGGAGGATTGTTTCGATGCAACCAGGTTCTTGTCCGCCAACTGCGCCCGTAAATATGACGAATACCTAGGCCGGGCTATTGTGACGGAAAAAGGGATCTGTTTGGACAAGGTGGAATAGGGGATGTCGGATTTCTTTAACCAGCTTGAGTCTAGTGGTTGGGTGGTGTTTGTTGCTAAGCCTGTCAAGGCTAATCACACCATCTTAACTGAGTTCTATGCTAATGCCTTGGAGATGGATTTTAATGAGACCGCCGTTACTACCGTCCGAGGGATACAGGTGCCTTTTAGCCTAGCGTTGATTAATGCTTATTACGATCACCCAGATGCAGATAACAAGATATATCTGGAGCGTTATAGGGAGCTGGGTAGTCAGTGGCTGGTTGATAAGTTGCACAATGGAGTCTCCAGAGTGGTTCGAGACGAAGAGAGAGGTTGAGTCTAGGGAGTTTACAGTGGAGGCCAAGACTTGGCTCTCCATTTTATGTTCTCGGGTCATTCCCTCCACACATGACACCGAGGTGACACTAGATAGGGCTTTTGTTATTGCGGCTATTATGGATGGGCTGGCGGTGAATGTGGGCCAGCTAATTTTGGACCATATTATTGAGGTGGCCCAGGGGAGGACCAGGAGTCTTATCTTTCTTTCATTGATCACTCAGCTATGTTACAGTGCCGGAGTGCTGAGACTGCTGATAGATGAGAAGAAGAAGCCAGGCACTGAGATTCACCCTCTGAAGAAGAGGGGTGCACAGGGCGACAGGCACAAAAAGAGAAAGATTGACGTGCTTCACAAATAGTTCGGGTAGTTCACTGAGCCCACTTTTGAGACTGGTGCTTTATCTTCAGCAGGACCCCTCCAGTTTTGGCCTGCCACGATGCGATACATATCTTCTCAGATACAGGGAGTGGATGCTCAGATCCGAGAGGTAGTTGCTGGCCTTCCTACCGGACCTTCTGGAGCCACATCTGAGGGTGCATCTGCACCTACTATTGCCTCTGTAGCTGTTGCACAGAAGGCTATGTACGATAGATTGGAGCATCTGAGTCAGAGGTAGGGGAAGATTGAGCAGCGCCAGTGGAATTTCCGAGAGCATGAGAAGAAGAAGAGCCAGTTCCTGAGCAAGATGATAGGCAAACTCCGGAGCCTATGCGGTAGCAGTTCGTCTGATGATGAGGATTTGTCCTTCCCCTCTAATGCTAGCTCAGAGTGATTGCACTTCAGGGAACCCCTCGTATTCTCTTTTGATTTTTGTACTGTGAGGACACAATTCAATTTTTAGTTGGGGGTGCCTCCCTTTTGACTCTTGTTCTATATTTATTGTTTATGATGATTGTGATTGTATGTTGGTTGTTATGTAGTTGGATATTTGTTTTGATTTGTGGATGATGTGCCCTAGTCGGGCTTTTGGAGCTTAATTGTTGATTGTGTTGGATTAGTCGTTTTTACTTTATTAGTTTTTATTGTTTTTGATAGTTTTTTTATTTTATCCCTTTTGTCTTGAGATGGCGTTCTTTTTTGGAGTTGTTATTGATTGGCGATGTCCTATGATAGATAGAGTGACGACTTTCTTAAGGTTAAAGCGTCGATTGGTTGTGTGGTGAAGTTTGAGTAGCCATTATTGTTTATTGGTGATGTCTGAGTAGCCAGTCCCGAATTGATGTATGAGTTTGCCCAATGATGGATTGGTTGACGGATCTCTTAAGGGTAAATTCGTCATTTTTTTGGGAGATTGCGGCTTGTTTGGTACTAAGAATATAGTCTTGTTTGCGAAAAAATGTGGTTTGAGCATACCTCTCCGTTTTTGAAATTTGAGCATGTGTTGAATGATTTTGTGACAACTCTTATGATTCTTTTTATGACTCTTGATTCGTTGGCGGTTTAAATGTTCAATGTCACTTGTTTGTTAAAAAGGAAATAAGATTTTGATCCATCTTGAGTGATTTGCATTCCATGTATGGTGAGTTGTTGAATAATGCCTTGTGTTTTCTTGTGCCACCTATAACTTGCCTGGTTGGTCTTGATACTTTGGTCTGAATTGAGTTGGGTTGGAAAAATGATCTTAGGCTTTCTTTGATTGTTCTTGAAGTCCACTTAGCCTAAAAATCCTACCTTTGCACTAAATGTATCTTTAGTTGTCCCCTTTGAGCCTAAATCCTTTTATTGGCAACCTCATTACAAGCCTTAGCCATTTTGAAAATAAATTCCTCTCTTGAACCCCTCCTCTCCTTGAACTTGATATTGTGAAAGTGAGGCTAAAAGCCCAAGTTGGGGGTGTTTTGGGAAATTCATAAAAGGGATGCCTGTTGTCCCAAATGCACACGCAAGTGTACGTGGTCGCAGAAGTAATAAATGGCTCTTTTTAGAACCGGGTTGTCGTACCCAGGGGACTTATGATCAATGTATATCAATTCAATTAAATCTACAATTTAAAAAACGTATTAACGATATGGTTTCGATTACTACTACTAAGAACAATTTAAATAATAAACTAACTAACAAGGATAACTATAATTTCGGTGTTTTAATCAATTAAGGGACAATTCTAAGGCTGCAGCATGCTTTGGATTTCATGTATCACATCTCATGCAAAGAATCAATTTTAGTTATCACATTACTGATTTACAGGGTTAATGTTATGATCATGATCTCTCGACCTCTAATCGCCTACTCCAACTAACTGTCTAACTACATAGTTGAGAGAGGATAGGCAGTCCTAATTGGCGAGCATTTATATTTCATCATGTTTCGTAACCAAGCTAGGTGTTCATCCAAGCGTCACTCCTAAACACGAATCTAATCACAGTTAGAACAAGCTCTTTACATTCTCTAGTCTATCTACCTCTTTATCTCTCGAGTCCAAGAATAGACAATAGATTTATTTCTATGGTGGCCTACCATGAAATACTAAAATAAGAATGTAAAAGTAATGTATATGATAACCAATAGTCAATTCAAAGCAAATCAATGTTTAACACTAACCCGTAGCTACAGCCCCAGAACAAGGGTGTTTAGCCACTCATAATATTCATAAACTCAAAAAAAATAAGTTCCATAAAATTCAAACCTAAAGAAGAAGCAAAGAATTGAAACCAAAGATGAATTGTAATCCCTTGCTCTTGCACACCAAAAATAGCTAACCCTTTACAAAATAACCCTAGGGTCCTATATATAGAGTTCCCACAAATAATTTTCATAATTTAGACCAAAATAAAAGTCCTATTTAAAATAATTTTCGCTGGAAATTTCGGACCAAGGCTGGCGTGGGGCTCCAACAAAGCCCCAGACGCTTCCTTCAGTAGTTTGATGCTTGGTGTAGGGAGCCAGCAGTATGCCAGAAATTTTCCTCTAAAGCTTTGGGCTCTGACTGGGGCGCCAGCAGTACGCCAAGGTTGCCAGGCCCAATTTTTCTCTTCTTTCCATTTGCTCTTGCTTCCTTGCCTTGTATCCATGCTTCCCGCTTCGCACTTTCTTCCATAGACTCTTTTTTTTCTTCAAGAACTCCTGCATAATCTAATCGCATGTCTTAGTGCACAATCATTGCAAGTTACTCAAAACATAACACATAGTTTAAAGATTATTCTTAAACACAAGACTAATATGGGCAATATTTAACAAACCGGCATATAAATATGCCTAAGATCACCACCCCATACTTAAACTCTTGTTCGTCCTCGAACAAACTTTTCACTATCACCTTTTCATCACTACCTTTGAACTTATCTACCCGCCTCAAAATCAACCAAACATATTTAATCATGCTTCTATAGTACACACTTTATGCAACATCCAACATTGTTAAACTCTTTATACTAGCCTACCTATCAACAACATATAACCTCAAAGAATGACTCTTTTTCATAATTTCGGGCTAATGCAATCATATAAGAACACACCAAATAACAATATACCCAACATGCGTCATGAATGCCCTCACTAATTTTTGGTATAGCCTTCACTCCTACAAACATTATGTTTGCACATTTATGTCAATATGGCCCTTTTCCGAAATTTTTCACTCACTCTCCAAAAGAAGTTCACACATATCATAACACGCCATAAGTTTGCCCGTAGTGTACATCAATTTTCACAAAGTATTCATCATGGAATCAAGAGGACTTGCATTTGGTTGTAATGTCGGCTTAAGGTAGGGGAGGATACATTTAGGATATAATTAGTAACTATTCCTCCGTAATGCATATGTTTTATTTTACGACATACTTCTTCATCCACTTCTTCTTCCCTTGTGGTACACCCCTCACTAAACTCCTTCATGTTTCAAGTGTCTCAAGTGCTGTCCTTTTTTATTATTATTTACGCACTTGTTTCTTATTTATTCATCATTTTTTATTATTATTATTTTTTTCACAAGTGCTTTTACATTTGAAGTTCAAGGGCCATCTTTTTCCATCTCTTTTCTTGGAGTTCACCACACAAAAAACATTTTCACCCTATTTTAATTCTACCATTCTTTGCATTTTGCTTCTCAACATAGTGCATTAAGGATCAAATTTTGGATCAAACAAAATCATGATATCAATAAAAATGGATTCGGCTCCATACGTGGTTTAATCACAAAAATAGAGGCTACAAGGCTCAAAGGGGCTTAACCAAGGATAATTCATTTGGAGGCACACAAAAGAGTCAGAATTGGCTATTCAAATAATTGCCTCAATCATGTTCCTTGTGTCCTAAAGTTACTTATTTGAGCACACACGGAGAAAATTCTAGCTATCAATCAATGCATGAACTAATCAATCACTTACCACACATGGCATCACAACACAAGTAAGGATACAGTCACTATTCAGCATGCTCACATAAATCACATTACGGTGTTTCCACACAATTAAGCCCAATTATATTAATTTAGAGTCAAAACAAAGAGCTTATGGTTGTTTCAAGGTTGCCAAGTTCTTTCAAGTTGCATACACGTGAGACTACCCATGACGTCTAGCTAAGTCTCAGGACAAAGTGTCAAAGTACCAAAAGGTTGGTTTCTCACAAGCTACTACTCCTACTGACTAATTTTCCCTTAAGACGGTCGTCATCCATCCATCATTGGGAACTGTCACTCCTACGACTCGACGACTCAATCAAACTAAAACAAAAATACTAGTCCTAATCGGTTCAAAGGGACAATCGTCAGGAAAAGTATCGAAAACAAAAGCCGAGGAACCCACCTAAAAATACAAAAAGACTCGATAAAGCGGCAAAAATATTTACAATGAAGTTCATCTCCCACCCCACACTTAAAGATAACATTGTCCCCAGTGCGCAAAGTAAAACAAAGTATAGAGTTGAGAGACTCCCTCAAGCCTCTAGGCCTCGTCGTCATCACCATCACGACCATCCACCACAGATGTGGCACCATCAACTACCATCAAATTCGTATCGGCTGCATCTCCCTCATCATCATTATCGTCGAGCTCCTCATCCACTGTAGCTACATCGTGATCTAGCGGCTCTTGTAAAGATGGGCCCATCCGACACAAATACATGGCACTATCAGTCAGTGGATAGCGCTCAGCCAACTCCTCCATCTCTTCGTCGGTGACCGGGCGGCCTCCAATGCGAAGTTGCAACTCCGCCATCCCAAACATCTGTGCCATCCAGCTATCATCTCTAGCCTGTCGGTCGGCAGTAGATAGGATAGGCCCGTGAGACACATCCAAAGCTTTAGTACGCGACACATCAACAAGACTACTCACTAGGTATGGGGCCCTCTCTTGGTCCATGTCAAGAGGTTCCTCCTCAATACCTTCGGCCCTCAGAAATCGAGTCATCAAACCACCATAACAATAGCACCACCTCTTATTATTTTGGAACTTTATCATATTCTGACGAAGTACCGCCCCAACATTGATTGGCATTCCTTTCATGAGTATGTAAATTAGGACCACACGGTCCCTAGTCACCTCTGAAGTGTGCTTGCACGGTAGCAACACACTACTCACGATCTTGAGCCACACTCGGGCTTCTTGATTTAAATGTGCATAGTGGAGTGTGGCATGCCTCCCGGTGTCCTTGCTTCTCTCCCACCTCGCCATGGAGTCAACCCCACACAATGTATGTCTAATCTCTCTATACGGTGGAGTTTCTCTCAACTGATTATACGTAGCAGCATCACAATGGGGGGTACCCAAAAATGCATTAAGTATTCTTGAAGTAAATCGGACAATTTTCCCCTAGACTTCAACCGAATGACTATGCCTCATTTTCGTTATCCAATTGGCATAAAAATCCCTCACAAGAGTGAAGTTACAATCTCCTTGATTAACAAATATGAACTGTGGCTCCAAATAATAAATAATTTAATGAATGCGGGGGAATTCGATTTGCAAACGTACCTCGTTCACGTGCTCATCCCCAAGATATTTTGCTTCCTTCTGGCTCTCAAACCCGTCCTCACCATGGGTCTCCACTACCTGCTTATCGAATTTCCTAGACGGAAAATTTAGACTAGTTGTCCCGGCGGTGTTTCCCTTCCTAGAACACTTACTACCTGCACCAACCTCCTAATTTTTTCCTTTGGGTGAGGGTAGGGTGGTCGGTTTTGGCAGTGGGGGGTTGGGGTTTTTGGGTTTGGAAATTTCTTGAATATTTGTGGGTTTTGGGGGTTGTGGATGGTTGAATAGTGTATGGAAGAAGCTTTGGTGGAGGATTAATGGTGGATTTTGGATTTTTGGCGAAGAAAGTGTTTGAGAAGAAGAGAAAATTTTTTGGAAAATTGAGAGAAAGAGGAGAAGCGGTCGGGTATGGAATATTTTAGAGAGAAGAAGTGAGATAGAATTTTAGTGGGTTTAGAAATTAAAAGGGGAAAAAAGAAGAAAAATATGAAGTGGGTCGGGTTTTTGGGTAGTGGGGGTCGTGTTCTAGGAGTTGGGTCAGGTTATTGGTTCGAGATTTCAAAGTTTGGGTTGGGTTTTCAGGGGTTGGCGCAATAGGGGCGTGGGGCGCCATGGAAGTGCCTAAGAATGCAATCAGTAGTTCAAGGGCAGGCGCTAAGTGCCAACAGTGCGCCAGCCTAGGCAGGCCTTAGAACGGGGCGCCACTAACGCGCCCGAGTAGCCTTTCATAAGTTCATTCCTTGACGCAGGGCGCTGCCAGTGCGCCAACTTGCAGACATCGTGGCATAGCGTGCCAATAAGGCATCCTCAAGGGCGTTCAGAAGTTTAGCCCATGGCGTGGGGCGCCATCGTAGCGTCTAACCGGGCCAACAATAGTTTGACCCTTGGCGTGGCTCGCCAGCAGTGCGCCTGCCAGCCAAGGGTTATTTCGCCTTGGTTTTCTCAACTTTTATCGACCTACCTACATCATGAGCACCCCAATATTAGAAAATGGTGGGTTGCCTCCCACTCAGCGCCTTAGTTACGGTCGTGGAACGACACATCATTTTGTATTTTTCTAGTTTATAGATCCTAACTATTACAATTGAATTAAAAGTCAACTAAAGTCCTACCAAACTAAAAAAATGCAACTAAAACCTAGAAAAATTAAACTAACTAAAAAGTTAAAAATCAAACTAAAGCAAGAATTAACTAATTATTACAAGTTTTCACGGGTTGCCTCTCGTGGAGCGCCTGGTTTAATGTCGCGGCTCGACCCAGGTTGGATCATTCATCATTTAGCTCAAGAGCTTCACGATCTCGATCCATATCCTCTCATAAATAATGCTTGACCCTTTGCCCATTCACTAAGAACGAAGGGCCAGATTTGTCTTTAAGCTCTACTGCGCCATGTTGAGTCATCCTCACCACTTCAAAGGGTCCACTCCATTTAGATCTTAGTTTTCCGGGGAACAACCTAAGTCTAGAGTTAAAGAGTAATACATTTTGCCCCGGAGTGAAAGTGCGAGGGATTATGTGCTTATCATGCCATCTCTTGGTCTTCTCTTTGTAAATTTTAGCATTCTCATAAGCATGGAGCCTAAACTACTCAAGTTCATGTAATTGACCAATTCTCTTTCTACCGGCTAGCTCAGGATCAAGATTCAATTTCTTTATAGCCCAATATGCTTGGTGCTCTAGCTCTACCGGAAGATGACATGCTTTGCCGAACACCATGTGATAGGAAGAAGTCCCTATAGGTGTTTTGTATGCAATCCTATATGCCCATAATGCATCATCAAGCTTCTCAGACCATTTTTTGCGCTGCGCATTTCTGTAGTATCTTCTTCACCTCACGATTCGAAACTTCAACTTGACCACTAGTTTGTGGATGATAAGTTGTAGTTACTTTATGTCGTATACCATACTTAGCCAGAAGATTCTTCACAAGATGGTTAATGAAGTGCTTACCTCCATCACTTATGATTGCCCTTGGAGTACCAAACCGCGTGAAAATGTGCTTCTTGATGAATTTGATCACCACTCTTGAGTCATTCGTGGGGAGAGCTAGAGCCTTAACCCATTTAGACACATAATCAACGACCACAAGAATATATTGGTTTCCACTCGATGGTGGGAAGGGACCCATGAAGTCAATACCCCACACTTCAAAGATTTCCACCTCAAGAATATTATTTAAGGGCATTTCATGTCTTCTGGATTTCGTGCCTGTAACACCCCAGTTTTTGAAAAGAAAGAAAAATGAAGTTTTAAAATTTTTCTGGTGCCAGTGACGACGGAGACCATCTACGGACCGTAGGTGGAGTAACGGGCCATAGATGGGGACCGTCGATGGCCCTGTCAACTTTATGAATTTTGAGTTTCTGAACCTTGACCTACGGAATAGCAGGACGGTTCGTAGTTCAGTTGACGGGCCATAGATGGGTTCCGTAGATGCCTTCAAGACTATGCCTTCAAGACTTAGCCAAATTTTCAGTCCAAAATGAACTTTCAGAATCGATTGACGGAAGAACAGGACGGTCCATCAGTGGATGAACGGACCGTAGATCCTGTCCGTCGATTGGCCCCGACAGTTTTATTTAAGGGCTTTTTGGACTTTTCCCTAAATGTTTATTTCTTATCCTAGACAATTTTGCCCCTTAACCCTGGCCCTATTTATATTTTCTAAGCCCTAATCCCTTCATTTCCAACTCTCATCTCCCAAAAATATTCCTCTCTCTAGAAGAACAAGAAGAAGAAGAAGAAGAAGAGAGCTATGGTTCTCATCAAGGACACCAATCCTCCTTTTATTTCAAGGCATTGGCATTAAGGTATGATAGTATTTACCATTTGGATTCTTTCCTCCAATGGGTCCTCTTTTCCTTAAGGGTTTCAAGGTTTAGTCTTGCTCTAGAGAGCTAGGGTTTTGACAAATTCTTATGGGTTCTTCATTATGCTTTCCATTGTTTATGTTATGGTTGATAGTGCACGATCTAGCGTGGTAAAGTAAGCTAATGCACGATTTAGCGTGATTTACATGCAACTTGACGAATCCCATGAGTCCATGCTAAGTTTCCCCCAATTTATGATTTATGCTTATGATTGTGGGTTGATTTGAGAAAAGATGAATTGCATGAACTCTTTGTGAATTGAGTTAAGGATTATAATTATCAAGTTATGAATTTCATGTAAGACTATGAATGATGAAAAGAGGATATTTTATGAAAACATGCATCTTCAATCAAAAATCTATGATGTTCCTCTATTATGTGGTTTCCCTCAATCATGACTAAATTGCCTTGATTTATGGCTTTCTAAGTATTAGCTTGCATTGAATTGCATGTTTTGAGGTGAAGCTTATGAACCCATGATTTATGAGTTAAGAGCATGATGAACTATGTAAATATGAAGCTTATGAACTCATGTATGTTTTATGAAGTTTATGATATGTTAATGGAAATGTTGAGTTGTGAAAGGGTTTCTCATGTAATTCTCAACCTATGAATGTGAAAGGTTTTCTCACACGTAATGATTCATAACTTGTTGAAAGGTTTGCTCAGCTAAGCTTGAATCCATGATTAAGGAGCTATTCTATAAAGGGAAAAGAGGCGATTACCCATGTCTACTAATAATGAAATCATGACTAAGGATAGACAAGAGACGATTACCAATGTTTACCTAAGATAAATGAACTATGATAAAACTTTGGGAAGCATGCTTAGTACCGAGTGGACAAGTGGCGATTACTTACCCATGTCCCATAACCTATGAGCCACCATAGGGTGATGGTCTATGATAGACACTAGCTAGTGGATCCACATAAGCTAAGAAGTTCATGGTCTTACCTTGGCAAGTAGGACACCCATTTTCGGTGTGGGGCAGACACCGAATTCCATGTTGATAGCTCACATGGTCTCATATGTCGGATAAGGCTATTTCCCCACAGCTAATGAACTTAATTGTTCTTATGATGATGTAAAGTAACGGAAAGATGAATAGCTTGTCTTGGCCATGATTTATGCTTCATGTTTCTTATGTTCTATCATGTTTTAACTTAGCCATTACATGTCATGATTATATGTCATTCTAGTATGTTTTATATGCCATTTGTGCATTGCTATCATACTTGGTACTTGATTTTATTAACTCATACTCTTGCCTACATTGATTCTATTGATGTAGGGTTTGGCGGCTCCTCTCACCCCACTCGTGGCTAGTCAATTCTAGTGATCGTGAACACTTGGTGAGGCCTTCTATGTCTGAGGGCCTAACCTTGTTAATTTTTCATGCTTTCCATTATTTTGGATATTGTACTGGGATACTTCCCAAACTTTCATTTCTATTCTATTATGTTAGATGGCTTGAGACATGAGATGTAAACTTCCGTTGTTTTTGATTAAAGCTTTGTTATAAAAATGCTCTTCCGAACTCTTACTTCTCTATTATCTTGTATGTTTTGTATGCTAAGGGCTTGTATGAGGCCTCTCGGGGTGTTGTACGCCGTGTTACATCTAGGGGCTACCCTGGGTCATGAAAAACTTGGTATTCAGAGCATAAGGTTTTAGAAAGATTCTAGGATGTCTCATAAGCCACGTCGAGTAGAGTCTTGTTCATGGGTGTGAAGCGCACCACATTTATGAATGAGAGGCTACAAGATGATTAGGAAACTCCACCTCTTCATCATCCTTAAGTCGTGCAATAGAGTGTTACTCTATATGTCTCTCTCCTAATCCCTATCCTACGCGTTTCAAGATATGGCATCTCAAAGAGCTTATACTCGAAGGAATGCGAGAGAGAATGAAAAGCAAGAGACTCCTCCTCAAGCTCCTCAAGTTTTGGACGATCCTTTGGCCGAGCAAGTAACCAATGCGGAGTTCAGGGCTGCTTTTCATGTGTTGGCCCAAGTCATGATGGCTCAAGCCAATAGGGAGGTTGTGGCTCCCGTGAACCCAAATGTGGGTACGGCGGCGTCAAGAGTGAGGGACTTCACTAGGATGAACCCTCAGGAGTTTCACGGTTCTAAAGTGGAGGAAGATCCTCAAGAGTTTATTGATGAGGTTTATAAAGTGTTGATGATCATGGGAGTGTCACCGATGGAAAAGGCGGAATTGGCCGCCTACCAACTCAAAGGTGTCGCTCAAATTTGGTACACCGAATGGAAGAGCGAGATGGCGGTTGATGAAGGTCCTCTAGAGTGGGAGAGATTCAAGGGTGCTTTCTTCGATAGATTCTTTCTCCTTGAGATGAGAGAGGCGAAGGTACTTGAGTTCATCAACCTTCGTCAAGGAAGTATGGGTGTGAAAGAGTATGCTTTGAAGTTCACACAGTTGGCTCGATATGCTCCTTCTATTGTTGCAGATCCTAGGGCAAGAATGAGCAAATTTGTTTCGGGAGTGTCCGAAATGGTGGTCAAGGAGTGTCTAACCACCATGCTTATTAATGATATGGATATTTCTCGCCTCATGATTCATTCACAACAAATAGAGGAGGAGAACCTCAAGGAAAGGTCTAAGGACTTCAAAAGGGCTAAGACCGATGATAGTGGTTTCTCTCATTCAAGGCCCGATGGACATGGTCGTTTTAGGCCTGGGAAAAGGTTCTCTAATCAAGGTTCTTCCAACGCTCCTCCTAAGTTCAACAAAGGAAGGGTGTCTAACCCTAAGCATCAAGGAGGAAATGGTAGTGGCTCCTCATTGCCTACTTGTCCCAAGTGTGGGAGGAAACATGAGGGTACTTGTCTAGCCGGTTCGAATGCATGTTTTGGATGTGGTAAGACGGGCCATAAAGTAAGGGATTGTCCCTTGGATACTAAGAAGGGAGGAGAAAATCATCGAAGGGCTCAACCCCAAAATCTGGTAAGTTCTAGTGGAAATCAAAAGCAAAACCCGTTCTATGCACTTCAGGCCCGTCATGAGCAAGAGGGTTCTCCCGATGTGGTTACCAGTATATTGAAAATCTTCCACTTTGATGTTTATGCTTTGCTTGACCCGGTGCTACGTTGTCTTTTGTGACGCCTTAAGTGGCTATGAAGTTTGATGTTGTTCCGGATGTGTTGCTAGATCCATTCGTGTCTCTACTCCTATCGGTGAATCTATTGTGGCTAAGAGAGTCTATAGAAATTGTTCCATCTCTTTATTCCATAAAGTCACTCATGTGGATCACGTAGAGCTTGATATGATAGACTTCGATGTTATCCTCGGGATGGATTGGTTGCATTCTTGTTATGCCTCTATTGATTGTAGGACCCGAATGGTCAAGTTCCAATTTCCAGATGAGCCTACTTGGAGTGGAAAGGGGAAAATTCTACACTTAAGGTTTAATTTGTTTCTTGTCTACAAGCTATAAAGATGATTTCTAAGGGTTGCATGTACCATCTTGATAGGGTGAGGGATGTGAGTTCCGGAACCCCTACTCTTGAGTCAGTCCCCGTTGTTAACAAATTTCCGGAAGTGTTTCCCGATGATTTACCCGGTGTTCCTCCCGAGAGGAAAATAGACTTCGGTATTGACCTTCTCCCGGTACACAACCTATCTCTGTTCCTCCTTATAGAATGGCTCCGGCAGAACTGAAGGAACTAAAAGAGCAATTGAAAGATTTGTTGGATAAGGGTTTCATCCGACCAAGTATTTCTCCATGGGGTGCTCCGGTCTTGTTTGTTAGAAAGAAAGATGGTTCACTCAGTATGTGTATTGACTACCGCCAATTGAATAAGGTTACTATCAAGAATAAGTATCCTCTCCCGAGAATTGATGATTTGTTTGACCAACTCCAAGGGGCTAGTTATTTCTCTAAGATTGATCTTCGTTCGAGCTATCACCAATTGAAGGTAAGGGCTGATGACATTCCGAAAATGGCTTTCCGGACCAGATATGGGCACTATGAGTTTCTAGTGATGTCTTTCGGGTTGACTAATGCTCCGGCCGCATTTATGGGTTTGATGAATTGGGTGTTTAGACAATACCTGGATATGTTCGTCATTGTGTTTATCGATTATATCTTGATTTACTCAAGGAGTGATAGTGAGCATGCTGATCATTTGAGGATTGTGTTGCAAATTCTCAAGGACCAAGAACTCTTTGCTAAGTTCGAGAAATGTGAGTTTTGGTTAAACTCCGTAGCTTTCCTTGGTCACATTGTTTCCGGTAAAGGTGTCGAGGTAGATCCTAAGAAGACGGATGCGGTTAAGAATTGGCCTAGACCTCTATCACCGTCGGATATTCATAGTTTCTTGGGTTTAGCCGGTTACTATCGAAGGTTTGTTGAAGGTTTTTCTTCAATTGCTTCACCATTGACAGCTCTAACTCAAAAGAAGGCTAAGTTTACTTGGTCCGAAAGGTGTGTAGCGAGTTTTCAAGAGTTGAAAGTTAGACTTACCTCGGCTCCGGGGTTGACCCTACCGGAAGGGTCCGATGGGTTTGTGGTCTATTGTGATGCTTCAAGAATTGGTTTAGGGTGTGTACTTATGCAAAATGGGAAAGTCATTGCTTATGCTTCAAGGAACCTAAAGGTGCATAAAAAGAATTACCCTATTCATGACTTGGAGTTAGCGGCGGTTGTGTTTGCTCTAAAGATATGGAGGCATTACTTGTATGGTGTCCATGTTGAGGTCTTCACCGACCATAAGAGTTTGCAATATGTATTTAAGCAAAAGGATCTAAATCTTCGCCAATGAAAGTGGCTTGAGCTATTAAAGGACTATGACATGAATGTCCTCTATCACCCTGGCAAGGCTAATGTGGTGGCAGATGCTCTCAGTCGGATGTCAATGGGCAGTGTTTTCCATATAGGGGAGGGTAAGAAGGAACTAGTTCAAGATGTTCATAGGTTGGCCCGTTTTGGTGTTCGATTGATTGATTCCACCAAAGGTGATGTTATGGTTCACAATGGTTCAGAATCGTCCTATGTAGATGATGTGAAAGCTAAGCAAGATCTTGACCCGAACCTAGTCGAATTGAAAGAAGCGGTGCTAAAGAAGTCTGTTGAGGCTTTCTCCCAAGGGGGAGATGGAGTACTCAAATATCAGGGTCGTTTGTGAGTTCCCAATGTAAATGACTTAAGAGGACAAATTTTGATTGACGCCCATAATTCTCATTATTCCATTCACCTAGGAGCTACCAAGATGTACTGTGATTTAAGGGAGATCTAGTGGTGGAATGGGATGAAGAAGGATATTGCGGAATTTGTGGCTAAATGTCCTAATTGTCAACAAGTGAAAGTTGAGCACCAAAGGCCGGGAGGTTTGTCCCAAGATATTGATATCCCCACTTGGAAGTGGGAAGATGTGAACATGGACTTTATTGTTGGCTTGCCACACACTCGGCGGCAATATGATTCGATTTGGGTGATTGTAGATCATATGACAAAATCAGCTCATTTCATTCCGTCAAGGTTTCTTATTCGGTGGAGGATTATGCTAAGTTTTACTTGAAGGAGATGGTTAGGTTTCATAGAGTGCCTTTATCCTTTATCTCCGATCGTGGTACACAATTTACTTATCAGTTTTTGAAATCCTACCAGAAGGGCCTTGGTACTCGTGTTAAGCTTAGCACGGCCTTTCATCCCCAATCCGATGGGCAAGCGGAGCGTACTATCAAACCTTTGGAAGATATGTTGAGAGGATGTGTAATTGACTTCAAGGGTAATTGGGATAATCATTTGCCTTTGATTGAGTTTGCTCATAATAACAGCTACCATTCTAGTATTGGTATGGCTCCATTTGAGGCTCTCTATGGTAGGAGGTGTAGATCTCCTATAGGTTGGTTTGAAGTTGGGGAAGCTACTTTGATAGGCCCAGAGTTAGTACATGAGGCTATGGAGAAAGTTTGGCTTATTAGAGAAAGGTTGAAGACGGCTCAAAGTCGACAAAAGTCCTATGCCGATGTTAGAAGAAGAGAATTAGAATTTGATGTTGATGATTGGGTCTACTTGAAAGTCTCACCCATGAAAGGCGTAATGAGATTCGGGAAGAAAGGGAAGCTTAGTCCCCGCTATGTGGGCCCTTATCAGATTTTGAGACGTGTTGAAAAGGTTGCCTACGAGCTTCACTTGCCAAATGATTTGGCATCAGTGCATCCAGTTTTCCATGTCTCCTTACTAAAGAAGTGCATTGGCGATCCGTTGACTATAGTGCCTTTAGAAGACCTTGGCATTAAGGAATAAAGAAGTTGCTTCCGTGAAAGTGTTATGGAGGAATCAATTAGTTGAGGGTGCTACTTGGGAGGCCGAGGCCGATATGATGTCCCGTTACCCTCATATTTTCTCTACCGATCCTCCTCTAGCTTGAGTTACCTAGACCCTCATGGTTCATTCTTTGATTTCATGTGTCATAGTTGATTTCCATGATTTCTTTGATTATGCATGTTCATGAAGAGTTTAATTTTAAGAAGATGAGCTAACTTGATTATTTTAGCTATATGAATTATGTGATTGCATGTTTTAGGTTGGGTTGATAATAAGTGTCTTTCACCGTTCCCTTGATAGCTTTATCTCCATTCGAGGACGAATGTCTCCAAGGGGGAGATATTGTAACACCCCAATTTTTGAAAACAAAGAAATATGCAGTTTTAAAATTTTTCTAGTGCCAGTGACGACGAAGACCATCAACGGACCGTAGGTGGAGTGACGGGCCGTAGATGGGGACTGTCGATGGCCCTGTCAACTTTATGAATTTTGAGTTTCTGAACCTTGACCTACGGAATAGCAGGATGGTTCGTAGTTCAGTTGACGGGCCGTAGATGGGTTCCGTAGATGCCTTCATGACTTAGCCAAATTTTTAGCCAAATTTTCAGTACAAAATGAACTTTCTGAATCGATTGACGGAAGAGCAGGACGGTCAGTCAGTGGATGTACGGACCGTAGATCCTGTCCGTCGATTGGCCCCGACAGTTCTATCTAAGGGCTTTTTGAATTTTTCCCTAAATGTTTATTCCTTATCCTAGACGATTTTGCCCCTTATCCCTAGCCCTATTTATATTTTCTAAGCCCTAATCCCTTCATTTCCAACTCTCATCTCCTAAAAATATTCCTCTCTCTAGAAGAACAAGAAGAAGAAGAAGAAGAAGAGAGCTATGGTTCTCATCAAGGACACCAATCCTCCTTTTATTTCAAGGAATTAGCATTAAGGTATGATAGTATTTACCATTTGGAGTCTTTCCTCCAATGGGTCCTCTTTTTCTTAAGGTTTTCAAGGTTTAGTCTTGCCCAAGAGAGCTAGGGTTTTGACAAATACTTATGGGTTCTTCATTGTGCTTTCCATTGTTGATGTTATGGTTGATAGTGCATGATCTAGCGTGGTAAAGTAAGCTAGTGCACGATTTGGCGTGATTTACATGCAACTTGACGAATCCCATGTGTCCATGCTAAGTTTTCCCCAATTTATGATTTATGCATATGATTGTGGGTTGATTTGAGAAAAGATGAATTGCATGAACTCTTTGTGAATTGAGTTAAGGATTATGATTATCAAGCTATGAATTTCATGTAAGACTATGAATGATGAAAAGAGGATATTTTATGAAAACATGCATCTTCAATCAAAAATCTATGATGTTCCTCTATTATGTGGTTTCCCTCAATTATGACTAAATTGCCTTGATTTATGGCTTTCTAAGTATTAGCTTGCATTGAATTGCATGTTTTGAGGTGAAGCTTATGAACCCATGATTTATGAGTTAAGAGCATGATGAGCTTTGTAAATATGAAGCTTATGAACTCATGTATGTTTTATGAAGTTTATGATATGTTAATGGAAATGTTGAGTTGTGAAAGGGTTTCTCATGTAATGCTCAACCTATGAATGTGAAAGGTTTTCTCACACGTAATGATTCATAACTTGTTGAAAGGTTTGCTCAGCTAAGCTTGAATCCATGATTAAGGAGCTATTCTATGAAGGGACAAGAGGCGATATCCCATGTTCCCTAATGTAGACAAGAGGCGATTACCCATGTCTACTAATAATGAAATCATGACTAAGGATAGACAAGAGGCGATTACCCATGTCTACCTAAGATAAATGAACTATGATAAATCTGTGGGAAGTATGCTTAGTACCGAGTGGACAAGTGGCGATTACCCATGTCCCATAACCTATGTGGCACCATAGGGTGATGGTCTATGATAGACACTAGCTAGTGGATCCACATAAGCTAAGAAGTTCATGGTCTTACCTTGGTAAGTAGGACACCCATTTTCAGTGTGGGGCAAGACACCGGATTCCATGTTGATAGCTCACATGGTCTCATATGTCGGTTAAGGCTATTTCCCCACAGCTAATGAACTTAATTGTTCTTATGATGATGTAAGTAAAGGAAAGATGAATAGCTTGTCTTGGCCATGGTTTATGCTTCATGTTTCTTATGTTCTATCATGTTTTAGATTGGCCATTACATGTCATGATTATATGTCATTCTAGCATGTTTAATATGCCCTTTGTGCATTGCTATCATACTTGGTACTTGATTGTACTAACGCATACTCTTGCCTACATTGATTCTATTGATGTAGGGTTTGGCGGCTCCTCTCACCCTACTCGTGGCTAGTCAATTCTAGTGATCGTGAAGACTTGGTGAGGCCTCCTATATCCTAGGGCCTAACCTTGTTACTTTTTCATGCTTTCCATTATTTTGGATATTGTTCTGGGCTGCTTCCCAAACTTTCATTTCTATTTTATTATGTTAGATGGCTTGAGATATGAGATGTAAACTTCCGCTGTTTTTTATTAAAGCTTTGTTATAAAAATGCGCTTCCGAACTCTTACTTCTCTATTATCTTGTATGTTATGTATGCTAAGGGCTTGTATGAGGCCTCTCGGGGTCTTGTATGCCGTGTTACATCTAGGGGCTACCCTGGGTCGTGACAGTGCCCAACCTTTGACACTTATCACACCCCTTCACATAAGCTATGGAATCTGTAAAACAAGAAGGCCAAAAGAAGTCGGATTGAAATACCTTGTGAGCCGTGCGCTTTCCTCCATGGTGCCCTCCATAAGGACTTGCATGACAACTCTGGAGCACTTGCTTGACCTCATTCTCCGGAATGCATCGCCTCACTACTTGGGCCACTCCTTGTTTGAACAAAATGGTTCGTCCCATAAGTAAAATTTAGCATTGTGCATCAGCTTCTTTCTTTGTTGGGTTGTTGCGCCAGGTGGAAACCCTCCACTCACCAAGAAATTCACAATGTCTGCATACCAAGGCACTTGGGAGATATCCAGAGCCATCAACTTCTCATCCAAAAACTCTTCACGTATTTTTTCCCCTTCATGCATATGCGAAAAATCTTCTAACCTTGACAGATGATCAGCGATCTAATTTTCAGTACCCTTTCAGTCTTTGATCTCAAGGTCAAACTCTTAGAGAAGCAATATCCACCGAATTAATCTCGGCTTAGAATCCTTCTTGTTGAATAGGTACCTAATAGCTACATGGTCAGTATAAACACTAATCTTGGTACCTACCAAATATGATCTGAACTTGTCGAAGGAGAACACTAGAGAAAGCATCTCCTTCTCAGTCACTGCGTAATTAGCTTGAGCACTATCAAGGGTCTTGCTTGCATTATAGATTGAATGGAACACTTTGCCTTGTCTCTGTCCCAATTAGGAGCAATCAAGATAGGAGATTCAATTAAGTTCCGCTTCAGCTCCTCAAACGCCTTTAAACAACTTTCATCGAACTCGAATTTCACTTCCTTTTCCAAAAGACTGCACATGGGTCTAGCAATTTTGGAAAAATCCTTGATGAATCTCCGGTAAAAACCAGCATGCCCTAAGAAGCTTCTCACCGCTTTGACAGAAATAGGAGGGGGCAATTTTTCAATAACCTCCACCTTGGCTTTATCTACCTCAAGTCCTTGCTTAGATACTTTATGTCCCAACACTATACCTTAGCTTCTCGGACCAAGAAGTGACACTTCTCCCAATTAAGCACTAGGTTAGTGTCTTCACAACGAGCAAGTACTCTATCAAGGTTTCGAAGACATACCTCAAAAGACTTCCCAAAGATGGAAAAGTCATCCATGAATACTTCCACAAAGTTCTCCACCATATCATGGAAAATGGCCATCATGCACCTCTGGAATGTGGCAGGAGCATTGCAAAGCCCAAATGGCATGCGCTTAAACGCATACGTGCCATAGGGACATGTGAAAATAGTCTTCTCTTGATCTTCAGGTGCGTTCAAGATCTGAATGTATCCAAAATACCTATCCAAGAAGCAATAATACTCCTGCCCTGCTAAACAGTCAAGCATTTGATCAATAAAAGGGACAGGGAAGTGATCCTTCCTTGTGGCATCGTTCAATTTCCGGTAATCCATGCAGATTCTCCATCGGGTAACAGTTCTTATGGGGATAAACTCAGTCTTGTCATTCTTCACTACTGTCATCCCCCCTTTCTTTGGTACACACTGCACAAGACTTACCCATTTGTTGTCAGAGATAGGATACACAATTCCTACATCTAACCACTTGATCACTTCTTTCTTCATAACCTCTTTCATCAACGGATTTAACTGACGTTGGTGTTGTGCACTCGGTTTATGGTCTTCCTCCATGTAGATTCGGTGCATGCACAAAGACGGACTAATTCCATGAATATCTGACATTTTCCAGCCTATTGCTTTCTTCCTTTTCTTCAATATCCCTAAAGCCGCATCAACCTTTGCTTCAGACAATTCCGCAGAAAGTATAATCGGTAAAGTTTCATTAGCACCTAGATATGCATACCTCAAGTACGACGAAAGAGATTTTAACTCCAGCTTTGGTGCTTCTTCTATTGAGGATTTGGGAGGAGGACCCAACACTTGATCTAATGGTTCCACTACACCATTTCGGGAACCAACTAGCGCTAAATTAAGGCAAGTAGCCAGTTCTTGCTCTTCTGCATCTCCATCTATGTCATGCCCCACCAAAACTCTTTCCAAGGGATCCTTGGGAGTTATGCAATGCGATTCTACGACAAGGTCTACTACTGTAATGGCAGACAACTCTTCATAGATAGAAGGCAACTTCAAGGCGCGATAGACATCAAACACCCCCACCTTATCATGAGCTCTCATAGTCAACTGCCCAGCTGCTACATCAATCAATGCTCACCCTGTAGCTAGGAATGGTCATCCTAAAATAAATGGAACTTTCGGGTCGGGCTCAAAACTTAGGACAACAAAGTCCACAGGAAATATCAGCGGCCCAACTTGCACCGAGACATCTTCTACTACTCCTTCCGGCCTTGCAACCGACCTATCGGCCAATTGGAGGATGATTGTGGTTGGTTTTGGACTACCCAACCCAAGTTTATTGTATAAAGATGCCGGTATGAGGTTTATACTAGCACCCAAATCACACTAACCTCGGGCATGAACACTTTGGCCAATGGTGATTTGGACCGTGAAGCTACCCAGATCTTTCAACTTTTTGGGTAGTCTATTCTGAATTCTTAAGCTGCACTCCTCCGTGAGTGCCACTATTTCATACTCAGTCAATCTCCTCTTATTTACCACTATCTTCTTCACATACTTGGCATAGTTAGGAATTCCCTGCAAAATATCAACCAAAGGGAGATTAATGTGAACTTATTTAAGGAGAGACAGAAACTTACCGAAGCATTCGTCCTCGTTCTGCTCTTTGAACTTATGTGGAAACGGAGGGGGTGGTTTTATTTGAGGAAAACCCTCTCAACATTCGCATCTTGAACCACTTCTTCGGATTTCTTTTCTTCTCTCACCACTTCAGAACTTCTCTTCTTTGGAGCTAGTTCCTCCAGTTGTAATCCACTCCTTGTACTCACCGCATTCAGTTGCCTTGGGTTAGGATCCGTTTCACCCGGAAGACCTCCAGGAGGACGCACATTGACTGCATTAGCCAATTGTACAAACTGTCTTTCAAGATTTTTCTGCGCTAACTGGGTGCTTCTCAACTCTTCTCCCAACTTCCTATAGTGTTCTTCATTTTTGTTGTTGATTTCTGTACTTAGCTTTTGGAACAGCTCCTCATTAGTCATGCCCCCTTGCTTCACACCTTGATTATTTGGCTGTTGAAATGTTGTTCATTACCTTGTGCTCGGTATTGGTTCTGCCCTTGAGCCTGATTTTTGTATTGATTTTGATTTCCACCCCATGAGAAGTTAGGGTGGTTCCTCCAACTTGAGTTATACGTGTTCCCATAATTCTGCATACCTCCACCTCTTTGGGCATTCCCCAGATAGTTCACAGAGTCTGGGTTTGCACCACAAAAATCAGCCACATGGTCTCCACTTCCGCAAACTTCACACCATCCTTGCGGTTGGTGTACAGTATTTACTTGTGCTTCTTACTGCCCGACTGATAACTTCTTGAACTGAGTGGTGAAGTTAGTTGCTAGAGCATCCAATTTTACATTCAGTGCAGTTAATTGATTCACTTCCAAAACACTTGCAGCCTTTGGTGTTGTGCTCTTTTGCGTATCACCATTCCAATCTGGGTTGCTTTCAGACATTTTGTCCAAGAGCTCCACTAACTCATCATAGGTCTTCTCAATAGCTTGCCCACCTACTGCAGTATTCCATAGCACCCTAGTATTATATTCAAGGCCTTCAATAAAGGTATAAGCTAGTACCTCATTCGCCTGATAGTGATGTGGACACGCAAGCAACATTTGTTTGAATCTATCCCAGGCTTGGTACATGTTCTCTCTGCTTCTCTACTTGAAACTCAATATTTCACTTCTCAGTTTTGCAGTTTTGCCTGAGGGGAAGAATCGATTAAGGAACTTCTTTGCTAACTGATCTCATGTGGTGATAGAGTTAGAAGGCTCAGAGTCTAACCATCGCCTCGCTTCTCCAAAAAGTGAAAATGGGAACAAAGTCAGTCGCACACAATCAGTTGATACCCCATGTGGAATATAAATGTTGGTTATCTCCAGAAAACCTCTGAGGTGCACTTGGGGATCTTTATGGGAAAGGCCAGTGAATTGCCCATTAGTATGGAGGAGATGCACCATTGATTGTTTCAACTCAAATCTTCCACCCTATAACACCCTAAGCATCCAAAGGATTTTAAAAATGCAGAACTCACCTGAAGGTAGTGACCTACGGGCCGTAGATGGATTGACGGGCCGTAGGTGGGGACCGTCAATAGCACTGTGAAATTTCAGGATTTCCAAGTTTCTGAACTTTGACCTACGGAATAGCAGGACGGTTCGTAGTTCAGTTGACGGGCCGTAGATGGGCTCCATAGATGCCTTCCAGACTTAGCCAACTTTTCAACCCAAAATGAACTTTCTGAATCAATTGACAGAAGAACAGGACGGTCCGTCAATTGATGTATGGACCGTAGATCCTGTCTGTCGATTGGCCCCGACAGTTTTTAATTAAGGGCTTTTTGGTATTTTCCCTAATTATTTACCTATTAAGCTTAATCGGTTATACCCTTAATCAAAGACCTATAAATACTTTCTAAGCCTAATTCCTTTAATTCTAATTCATTCCAAAACTCTCCTCTCTCTAAAAAGAAACTCTCTCAACTCTCAAGGAAGAAGAAGAAGCTTGAATCCTCCATTGAAGACCTTCAATCTTCTCCAATTCTTGTGGATTGCTTTGAGGTATGATAGTGTTCACCATTAGGAGTCTATTCCTTCAATGGGCCCTTCCTCTTCTTCATGATTTTCAAAGGTTTACTCTAACCCAATTGAATTAGGGTTTTGATCAATCATTGTGGGTTCTTCAATTATGATTCCAATTATTGACTTCATGATTCCTAGTGCACGATTTAGCGTGATAAAGTAACTTAGTATACGAATTAGTGTGAATTACATGATTTGATGTAAAGATTTCATGAACCCCCATGATCCCAAGTTAATTCTCCCCAATTTGATAATCTATGCTTCGATTGTTGGGCTGAGTTATGATTTGATGAAGTTTATGAATTCTCTATGAAATCAAGCATGAATTATATATGAATTGAGGATAATCTTATTAATTTAGGATGATCAAGTCAAAAGCATGATTTTCCTCTATTATGTGAGTTCCTTCAAGTATGAGTAAATTGTCCTAATTATGGCTTAATAAGCATGAGCTTGCATTGAATTGCATGATATGAGTTGAACTTGCATGAACCCATATGAACTCTATGAACTATGAAATGTGAGCATGATGAATTAAGGGTTCTTTGAGAGTAAAGTACCAAAGTTATGATATGATGATGCTATGGTTGAGTAGTGAAAGATTTTCTCACGTAATTCTCCCAATATGACTTAAAAGAACAAAGAGGTGATTACCCATGTTCTTAAGGAGCTATTCTAATGACGTAAGCTTGGACAAGGTCCATGGAAGATGAACGTCTATAAGTATGATTTTAGCTTGAATTAGTAACCCTAGTTGTACCTTTTCATGTTTAATGATATAATATGTTAATGACTAATCCGTGGAAATTATGTGTAGCACCGAGTGGATATTGATATGGAAGCCCTCCCATTAGTAGAGGCCGGGTCTTCTAGTGAAAGCTCTCCCACTAGTAGAGGCCGGGTTTTCTAGATGGAGTTCTCTCGTTAGTTGAGGCGGAGTCTCCTAAAACAATCTCTATCCCATAAACTATGTTGACACCATAGGATGTTGTCTTTAAGTAGACATTAGCTAGTGGATCCACCTAAGCTAAGAAGTTCATGGTCTTACCTTTGCATGTAGGACACCCCTTTTCGGTGTGGGGTAGACACTGGATTCCGTGCTGATAGCTCACATGGTATTACATAACGGTTAAGGCTTTTCCCACAAGTTAATGAACAAGTGTTCTCATAATGAAGTAAAGAAAAGAAGGAAGATGATTTAGCTTTCTTTGGCCTTGATATATGCTTTATGTTTCATGTTCCTCATGTTTATCATGTTTTTAGCTTGGCCATCACATGTCATGATTATGTCTCTCTCTCTAGCATGATTTATGTGTTTATGTGCATTGCTATCATACTTAGTACTTAATTGTGCTAACGCATACTCTTGTCTACATTAACTTCTTTGGTGTAGGGCGTGGCGATTCACCTTCCACTCGTGGCTAGAGCATTGACTTAGAGTTGAGAAGAAGACTTGGTAAGTCCTCATCCATCTGAGGACATAGTCTAGTTGGATTTTACATTTTATGTCTTTCCTTATGTTGGATATTGTATTGGGTTGCGTCCCTATCACTTTTATTCGTATTCTATGATATTAGAAGGCTTTGAGACATGAGTTGTAGACTTTCGTTGTTTCTTTTAAAAGCTTTGATATAAAATTCTCTTTTGAACTCTTATTTTCTCTATTATCTTTTATGTTATGTATGCTAAGGGCTTGTATGAGGCCTCTCAGGGTCTTGTACGCTGTGTTACATCTAGGGGCTACCCTGGGTCGTGACACACCCGGTAGTGGTTTCCGTATGCTCGAGGTCATAATGGTGGTGAGTGGGACTGCCACGTCATGAATGTGCCTCAGATCTATCACTTCAGGTATCTCCATGTGTTCTCTTCCTTGTGTTCTCCACGCTCGTCAACTGGATTCTCATCCCGATTTTCTGGGAGATCTATTCCTAATTCCCGCTGTCATCCGAGATTTGCCAGCTTTCTTCGTTGTCGAAGGGCTCATTCAGGTTCGTCGTCTGGTTCAACAAGATCACCTTTGCGAGCCAGACTTCAAATCCTATTTGCCTGCAATATAGAACGACTAAGATCAAGTTATTAGCACTTCGAGCAATCACCAGTAGACTCAAAAGAATTAAATATAAATTAATTTCTAAGTCCCCAGCAACGGCGCCAAAAACCTGTTACTCCAAAATGCACACGCAAGTGTACGTGGTCGCAGAAGTAATAAATGGCTCTTTTTAGAATCTGGTTGTCGTACCCAAGGGACTTATGATCAATTTATATCAATTCAATTAAATCTACAATTTAAAAAACGTATTAACGATATGGTTTCGAATACTACTACTAAGAACAATTTAAATAATAAACTAACTAACAAGGATAACTATAATTTTGGTTTTTAATCAATTAAGGGACAATTCAACTAAGAACAATTCATATCAATAATAAACTATTTACTAACGTTATGATCATGATCTCTCGACCTCTAATCACCTACTCCAACTAGTTGTCTAACTACATCGTTGAGCGGGGATAGGCAGTCCTAATTGGCGAGCATTTATATTTCATCATGTTTCGTAACCAAGCTAGGAGTTCGTCCGGGCGTCACTCCTAAACATGAATCTAATCACAGTTAGAACAAGCTCTTTACATTCTCTGGTCTATCTACCTCTTCATCTCTCGAGACCAAGAATATACAATAGATTTATTTCTATGGTGGCCTAGCATGAAATACTAAAACAAGAATGTAAAAGTAACGTATATGATAACCAATAGTCAATTCAAAGAAAATCAATGTTCAACACTAACCCGTAGCTACAGCCCCAGAATAAGGGCGTTTAGCCACTCATAATATTCATAAACTCAAAAACAATAAATTTCATAAAATTCAAACCTAAAGAAGAAGTAGAGAATTGAAACCAAAGATGAATTGTAATCCCTTGCTCTTGCATACCAAAAATAGCTAACCCTTTACAAAATAACCCTAGGGTCCTATATATAGAGTTCCCACAAATAATTTTCCAAATTTAGACCAAAATAGGAGTCCTATTTAAAATAATTTTCGGCTGAAATTTCAGACCAAGGTTGGCGTGGGGTGCCAGCAAAGCCCCAGAAGCTTCCTTCAGTAGTTTGCTGCTTGGCGTAGGGCGCCAGCAGTATGCCAGAAATTTTCCTCTGAAGTTTTGGGCCTGGCATGGGACACCAGCAGCACTCCAAGGCTGTCAGGCTCAATTTCTCTCTTCTTTCCATTTGCTCTTGCATCCTTGCCTTGTATCCATGCTTCCCGCTTTGCGCTTTCTTCCATAGACTCCTTTTTTTCTTCAAGAACTCCTGAATAATCTAAGCACATGTCTTAGTGCACAATCATTGCAAGTTACTCAAAACATAACACATAGTTTAAAAATTATTCTTAAACACAAGACTAATATGGGTAATATTTGACAAACCGGCATATAAATATGCCTAAGATCAATGCCTATTGCATAAGAGCTTGATTAAAAAAATGAGGAATATAGGAGGAAAGATGTCTCAAAGAAAGAAAATGCTTCAAAAAAGAAAGTTGTGAAAAAGAAAGTGAATAAAAGAATCTTGAATCCTCCAAAAAGTTGAAAATGGTTGCATGTTGGGCATCTAGAATGAAAATGAAGAAAAAGAGAATGTGAAATGTGCATTGGTTTATAAAGTGAAGAAAATGTGGAAAAGTTGGAAAATGTTCTCTTGTACCTAAATGATATCCTTACCTTCCCTAAGCCTACATTACAAGATTAACAAAGTCCTTTGTGATTTCTAACCAAATGAAGTTGAGGTAATGTTGATTGAAAATAAGGGCAAGCCTATGGTGTGGCATTTGTGTTCGTGAGATGTTCTTTTATGAGTGTGAGTGTTTGTGCTTTTGTCCCTTATTTGTAAATACTTGTGAGTGTTTTGGGACATTTCTTTTCCTGTGAGGGCATGTAGGTTACTTGAATGGTGATTTTGAAAATTCCAAATTGCATCAAGTGAGCATGAAAAAGAGCTAAAGAGTTGAGTCATTTCTTGAGTTTGAGTTGTTGTCACTTAATGATTCTTGGATTTTGAAATAAATTGTACCATGAAAATGAGGGGTTGTTTTTGTGAAAAGATTGCTTGCGGACTATTTGTTAGTACCAACCAAAGTCATGATCATGATCTCTATTCGGAATGAAAGTGTGTTGTGCTTATTGTGATTGCCTCTTGTGCTTTTGATTTTGTTTTGCTTGAGAACAAGCAAAGTTTCTAAGTTGGGGGTGTTGATGAGTGGGTGATTTTCACACATTTGGAGTCCTTTTCTTTTGATTTTGTGGTACTTAAGTAGAGAAATAGGCAAACTTTTCTTTGAATATGGTTGCTTCAGGTACATGTTGGTGAAAAAGGAGCTTTGATGAAAAAGAATGAAAATTGGAGCAAAATGGAGCTAAAAACATGAAAATTGGATCTGGCAGTAAAGTACTCTCCGCGAACGTAGAGAGCCAGGCGCGACCTCGGAGTGCAAACCAGCTGTGAAGCGCGAACGCGGGAAGCCTCCACGAACATGGAGTGCATTCAGGTCAAGTTCCGCGAACTAGGACGTCCTCCGCGAACACGGAGTACAATTATACTGAGCTCCACGAACATGGAGAAGAAAAGGTGACTGACGTCTGGGCAGTTCTGGAAATTCACATTTTTTACCCCAATTCACCATATACACTGATTCACAGCCATTTTGAAGAGGATGATAAGCAAAAGAGAATTGAAGAGAGAAGAACCTTGGGGATTGAGGCTTGGGCTTAGCTTTGAGAGCAAGATTCCTCACCAAACACCATTAGAGTGAAGATTGTGAGCTTGGGTTGTAATTATTTTTCACCTTTCTTCAACTCTTTGTTTTGTATTGTTGAATTCTAGGTGTTAATTGTTGATTAATGATTTGGATATTTTGTTAGACATAATCAAAATTTGGGTTTTTGATTTCAATTTTATGCTTTTGTAATTAGTTGAATGCTTATCATTTATGACATGGGTTTTTGATTATCCAATTGATCTCATGCTTTAATTGCCTTCCATTGGAATTGATCACTCCTTGGACTTGCCCATTTACTTTGATTTAGCTTGTAAGGGTTAATTGAGGCTGGGTATGATTGATTGGTGCTTTAATTGAGATTTAGTAACTCAATTGTCGGACTTTGCTAGAAATAGTGAATCTTTGCATTGCCTTTAATCGGATTGCTTGTGTTGCCACTTGATTGGGTTCGTGAGAGCTAATTGAAAAGTATTCTCCTATGTTTGATTGAATTAGGTAGATAATTTAGTTTCCCAGGAATATATGATTTTACCCATGTTTAATTGAGATTGTATGATGCTAATGTGCAATGGATCGTATGGATTTTAATCAATTTCCCATTCCCAAATCCCTTTGGTAATCTTGTTCGATATAGCTTTGTTCCTTGTTCTCCTCTAACCCCTATCCTAAATTCGTTACTTGAAATCTTCTCATTTTATAATTGTATCTTTCATTTCGGATTCAAACTAGTAGCTAGTAATTCTTTGTTTCTTCAATCGCCTTGCACATTGTTCCTCGTGGGATCAACCCCAACTCTTCGTTGGCTTTATACTTGCATAGCGACCACCCACACTTCGAATCGTGAAAGGTGTGGTTGAGCGTTATCAGTGGTCTATGAGATAGCCTTACCTCCAACATTCTCAGCTATTCATCCAATTTTCCATGTTTTGATGTTGCGCCGGTATATTCTAGATGAGTCTCATATGCCCAGTATGATGTTGTTGAGTTGGATGATCGCCTGACATATATTGAGGAGCCAGTTGCTATTTTGGCCAGCGATGTGAGGCAACTGAGGTCTAGAACCATTCATGTGGTTACGGTCCATTGGAGGCATCGTCCAGTCAAGAAGGCTACCTGGGAGACCGAGCGGGAGATGCGGGAGCAGTTCTAAGCTTATTTGAGCCCTCAGGTACTTCTTGACTCTTACTTTCGCGGACAAAGTTCTTTTAGTAGTGAATGTTGTAATGACCCTCCTGGTCATTTGTGTGTTAATGCCTTCTTTCCATCATTTAGAGCATTCTTGTAGCGACCCCAAGTCATTTATGACTTGTTGGCACTGACTGTTCGGTCACCTGGTCGTTCGTTTTGGGTTTTATGCTCGTTTTCTTGTTTTGGAGCTTTTGAAACTTGAAAAGCTGATTTCGGTCATAACCTCGGATAAACAACCTCAGAATAGGATTCTAATGGTTTCATCAGCTCCGGAGTGGCCAAATGAGGTAGAAGCATGGTTGGTACGAGTTCCGAGGCTTTTGGTGTGACTTTGGGGCCATTTGACACTTTAGCCTTCGAAATTTGGCTTAAGGTTGACTTTGGTCAACATTCTTTGTAAACACACCCGGATGAGAATTTTGTCAGCGCGGTTAGTTCCGTAATTCCAAGTTTGGTCTAGAATGACCCTTCATATGCTTCCCGGGGCTTCCCATCTAATTTCGAGGCCCTTGGTGGAATTTGGCTAAAATGGCGATTTGGGTGTGGGACCCACTTTTTGTCGAAACGACCTCGTATGGAAATTTTGACTTGGCTATTGAGTCTGGAACGTCGAATTTGATAGGGTAGCATATCTCGTTTGTGTGTACGGGGTTCCGAGCAAATTCCGAGCACCCCATCAGAGTTTTTGGGAAAGCCAAACTCATGTGGTGCAGCAGCTGAGTTGCAGACCCATTCCTTCTCCGCGTTCGTGGTCCTAGCTCCGCCTTCGTGGTCCTAGCTCCGCGTTCGTGGAGGTCAAGGAGGTCTGGGACTCTTTATAGGCGTTCGCGGATAGGCGTCCGCGTTTGCGGAGGTGTGGATTCTTTCCCTCCATATTAGCGAGCCCCTGGCCGCGTTCGTGAAGGTTTGTTTTCTCTCCCTCCGCATTCGAGGGCCTGTGGCCTCGTTTGCGGAGGTCTGTGTGCCTGGCAGTTAGTTTAAAAGGGGCAGTCGGGTTCATTATTGTTGTTAGTTTGAAAAGGTGATATCTTTCTCGTTTCTTGTCAGTTTTCAGTGATTCAAAGTCCCAGGTCTTCGGAATTGCATAGGCTTCATGGGTTATTGTTTGGATTGCATTAGATGACCTCCGATTCTCATGAATTTGAGGCATAAGTGGCTGCCATAGGATTGTTGTGTAAAGTTTTGCATGTTTCGATTTCTTGGGTTGTCAGCTGTTCCGAACCCCAAGAGGTGTTCCATTTTGGAACAGAAGCTCAGGGAACGATTTGGGACCTTTTCACGGAGTCAATTCCAAGATTTCCAGAGCGGGTCCCATATTTTCTTATTTTGACTCCTAAATTGGTTCGTCTTCGATTTTTATGTTTTTAGTGTCTAAATGACCTACTGATGCCGTGATTCTATTTTTGTTAGCGGGGCAGCAATCTGAGGCTGTTCGAAAGGGAAAAGCTCCTGCGGAATGATTTGGAGCGCATGCGGTCGGCCTTTGGTAGGCTACACTTTCCCTTCTTTTAGATTGAGCTAGATTGTGTGAATGCGTGCTAATTTGTGTGAATCTTGGGTGGGGAACTAGTATTTCTTCTCTTCTTCTCAAAAACCATGTTTTAGGGTTGATTTTCGGGCTATTTTGGGGGTAGTACCATGCTATCGGAGGGATTGTTTATGTGTTGTTGCATGTAGACTATCTGTTGGCTGTTTTATTGTGTTGGATTATATTTTCAGCCCTAGACTAGGTTAGGCTAGTATTGCCTTAGACCCATGCACCTGTTTGACTTTGGTATGTATCCGACGTCGATTCTGATGGACTAGGTCCTTGTAGACTGGAATAACAGACTTGGGTTTGATAGTTGAACCTAGCTTTGGCCTTGTATTGTTGTGATCTTTTGGCTTCTCTCCCCATTTCTTTGGTACCGATGCATCATCGAAGGCATGGTGTTTCCCTAGGATTTGGGTGTTTCGAGACCGGTTCGATGGTGGTGTGGTTGGTGGTGGACGGCGATCCATGTTGGTTTGGTATTTGAGATCCTCTACGGAGTTGATATGCCTCGCGCACTCGTCTGGCTAAGGCAGGGCCTCCGGAGCGTTAGCTGGCGCACTCGTCTGGCTAGGGCAGGGCCCCCGGAGTGTTAGCTGGCGCACTCGTCTAGCTAGGGCAAGGCCCCTAGAGTGTTAGCCGGCTGGGCAATTGGATATAAGTTATTTGACGTCCTCTTCGGAGTTGGCATGCCCCGCGCACTCATCTAGCTAGGGCAGGGCCCTCGGAGTGTTAGCTGATTGGGCGATTAGATATTAGGGCCTTTGGAGGAGTCGTTATGCCCCCTTAGCACTCTACTGGCTAGGGCAGAGCCTCTGAGAGTTGCTATTAGGCTGGGCGGCCCAATTTGGAAGTAAGACTTATGAATGGGTTGGAGTTGGCTGACTGTTTCGATTGAGTTGGTTGGTGGTTTCGGTTCGCAATTAGGTTTTCCTTCGGTTTCGTAGATTTAACTTTTCTGTGTACCTGTCGGGCTTATGGGGGTCCGTTCGGGTTTTTTTTGTCTGTGCTTGAGTGTACATTTTGGGTCTTATGGGGGGCCAGTTAGGTTTAGTTTAAGTATTCTTAGATCTGCTGTTGGTTAGTTTTGTGCTTTTTTTCCTTTGACCTCTATTATTGTAGATTCTATCCTTTCAGTCTGTTTTTTACTTTTTTGCTCAGTCGGCCTATGATGCCTACTGGGTACCTGTTGTGTCGGTACTTATTCTACACTCCACATCTATTTTCGTGATGCAGGTCAGAGCACCAGCTATCAGCGTTGAGGTCGAGCTTGCTGTAGTCTCTTCCGAAGGCGAGGGTGAGCACATGGTGCTCTGCGATTACATGTCTCCTTCTGTTTATATATTTTGGCTTGTCTTTTGCATTTGAGACAGTCTTGTTTTGGTGGTCCACTTTTGGGACTTGTACTCATTTTGTAGTAGCTCTGTACTTGTGACTTCCAGGTTCTGGGAGGTATCGTGTATTTTATATAGTTTGGGTTCGCTTCCGCCTTTCCCCTATTTATTTCTTTATCTATGCTTTCGCTTAGTTGAGGCTACTTTCCACCCTCAGTCCCATTAATGTCAAGTTCTGGGACATGGGTTAGGCTTTCCTATTGGTGGGTTAGTAGGTGCCATCATGACTCGAGAAATCGGATCATGACAAATATAAAAATCAAGTATTTTAGAAGATTGAAAATACTTAAATGATGAAAATAAATTAAGTGTGAATAATATCTTTTTTTTAAGCAACTTTGGTGGAGCTCAAGGCTCCTTTATTAAAATCATAATCAGTACAAAAAATGTCCAAAAAGACCCAAGAAAACAAAAGCCCAATCCCTCCCAATGAATCTCTGAACTTGTCCATAAAGGGAACCGTCCATCTCCTTATATCTATATCCTAAGAAAAAGGATTTCCTAAACTTTTCTCCCTCTTCTCTTGTTTGTTGTTTCCTCTATGAGCTAGCTTTCCAAGGAAACCAACATGGCCCACCGCTTCTATTTGTTGTGGATTAACAATACTTATCTTCATTTTTCCCATCCATCTTCTTTCCTAAGCTCGTCGAAGTAAGTTATCCTCTTTATGCTTTTTTTTCTTCCATTCCCTTTTCTCCACCTCTGCTAATGTGTTCTTTTTTAGAGGTACACTCCGGTTGTTGTTGTGTTAGAGGTTCCAAGTCCAGAGTTTCAAGAAGGCATACCATGGTAATGTCATCCTTTTACTCCCTCTCCCCTCTTTACCCCTTTCTTCCACCTGAACTGTTTTCCTCTATGTAGATGATTCTGTCGTGGAGATATATTGATGTTCCGATCTTTCATCTCTAAGGTATTACTTATCTATCTCCACTTTGTCCATTCCCATTTGACTCTAAGGACGTCACGTTTTGCTGGTGGAGCTTTTTTTTAAGCTGACATAGTTTGGGCTAAATAACTTGTTGTTTTTCACAATTATGTAAGCCCCTATGTGGCAGAAAACCTTTCTGTACATATCATAACTGTGACCTTTGTTAGCTCTGTATCTATGCATACTTTTGTTGATGTTTAGTCACTCGTATCATCCTTGTCTTTAACCTTAATGTGGCTATCTGAGATTTATCTGTATTCAGAATTCTCCTGCATTCCATAGATAGATTATTAAATGTGTGTATAATTAAGTTGTGATCTTCATTTGCCAATCTATCTGCTAACTAATTTGCTTCTCTGAATATATGTCTAATATGTGACTCAGTAGCTTGTAGTATCTCTTATATTTCTTGTATCTCTTCTACTTGTTGCCATGGTATTTTCCATTCTCTTGTAATCATCTTTGTAATGCTTAGAGAATATGTTTCCATCACCACCTTGCTAATCTTCTGTCTTTTTTACAATATTTGAGAGCCTCTAGGATTGTTATAGTTTCTGCCTCCATGTTTGACGTAATTCCCAAACTTTGTGCCTCCGCATATAACAGATCCCCTTGCTCATTTCTTAGACAAAAGCTATAAGTACTCTCCCCAGGGTTACCCCTGCTTTCCCCATCTGAGTTACATTTGATTTCTCCACTTCTTGGCAAACTCCATGTCATTGCATGTTTATATATTCTAGGCATGTACTTCTGTAATGCATCCAAAGTTCCTTTCCAATTTTTAGGAATCTCCACCCATGGATAATTACTTTTTACCAATTAAGAAACAGTGTTTTAACACTACTGATTCATTTTATAAAGAGTAACCTCCTTTCCATTTCTTCTAGCATTCCTCCTCTTCCATAATTCCCACATTATATTGTCGGCATTGCTTGAAAATGCTCTTCAACTTTGGTTTGTTTGTTGCCCTCCACCAACTCGTGATTTGTTGTGGTAATCTTTCCTGCATTGGAATACCTACACAATTAGCAAACTGCTTCCATAGCTTTTGTGCTATGGGAGCTGTTAGAAAAAGGTGTGTCATAGTTTCCTCCTTGTATTCCTCACAGCAATAGCATCTTGACACCACATTAATCCTCATCCTTTTAAGATTATCTTTTGTTGCAATTCTATTCTTCCAACACCTCCATAATAGAAAGCTAATCTTAAAAGGAACTCCTTTTCCCCCACATATTACTCCACCAGCTCTCTTCAGTTCTTCTGTGCCTCATATTCTGAAAAGCTGATTTGACAAAAAATTCACCACTTGTGTTACCCATCCACCATGGCTTATCCACCATCCCATGAATAATCCTAGGGTTGATCTCTTTTAGAATATGATCTGTCATTTCTTTCGAAATAAACCTTATTAGCCTTTGTCTATTCCATTCCCCATTATTTATAAAATGTTTGACTTCTATTTCTTCCTTATTTCCCCCTTGTTCTTCAATGAAATATAAGGCACCTTGCTTTGTCCAGTTGTCAAACCAAAAACTCATTTCACCTGATTTGAGTTGCCACCATATATCTTGTTCCATCTCCTCCCTAACCTCCAACATCTTCTTCCAAGTGTGTAAGGCACTTGTACTCTTTGCCATAATTGGATGGGTCTTCTTACAATATTTACTCCACATAAACTCACTCTAAAGTGAAGTCTTCATTCTAAAATTCCACCATAATTTTCCAATTAAAGCTTTCAAGAAATCATGAAGAGATCTTAACCCTACTCCTTCATTTTTAGGATAACACATATTTTCCCAAGCCACCCAGTGTTTTCGTTTTCCCCTCCTGTTTTGCTCCATAAAAAAGCAGCCAGTACTTGATGCAGTTGATCAATGATCTTCTTAGGAGGATTCATTGCTGATAATAAATAAATAGGCATCGATTGAAGAACATTTGCTATCAGGACTACTTTACCCCCATATGATAACCATTTATTTTGCAATAGAAGAATTCTTTTTTGAGCTTTCTTTACTATATCTTCAAAGTGTACCTTTTTCCTCCTTCCTTAGTAAATAGGACACCCCAAATAAGTAAATGGAAAAGATCCTTATCTGATTCCAGATATTTTTCTCAGCCTTATTCCTACAATCAATGGAGTATTATCATGTAAGTAAAAGAAACTTTTCAATAAGTTAATCATTTGTCCTGATAGTTTCTCATATTACTTTAACACTCCCATCATCATGTAAATTGATACCCTCTCCCCTGAGCAAAATAGTATGGTATCATCTGCATAAGATAGATGATTAATGTGGGGACTCCACTTAGGCAATCCATATCTCTTGAACCTCTCATCTTCATGTAATATGTTTAGTCCTCTTGACAAAACCTCTGCAACAATGATAAACAAAGTAGGAGATAAAGGGTCTCCTTGCTTTAATCCCCTGGTGGATTTAAAAAATCCATAAGATTTTTCATTAATCAATATCGAATACCAATTGTTGGAGATCAGTCTCCAAAGCATATCAATCATGTACTCTGCAAAACTGAGCTTCCTCAACACTTTGATCAAAAAGAACCATGGTACTCTATCATATGCTTTAGCCATGTCCAATTTGACCACGACATTGTGAAATTTCTTTCTCAAGTTAATGTCTCTAATTATCTCCTGTGCCAATAGAACATTTTTTGTAATACTCCTTCCTCTCACAAAACTAGATTGATTTCTAGAGATTATACATGGGAGTATTCTTGCTAATCTTCCTTGTATCACCCTTGAAATAATTATATAAATACCATTAGATTTATGATATTGAAAGAGTTGAGACTTAACCCTAAGTTTGAAATTTATGAAATAGAAGACTTGGCATATTAATTGACCTCAAGATTATAAACTTGATTATAGATTCGTGCTCTATGATTTTGGATAATATTTTGAGTCTAGGCTAGATATATAGTAATATGGGGCCTACGGACTTATTTGCTTATGAATATTGTATACTTGACAGATTTGAAACGTTCTGAGGCATTGAGGAGAGGAAAAACATTGGAGAATTAGGTTGCTTGACTTCGGTTCTTCGGTTGAGGTAGGTTATAGTTTATTCTATGTGATAGATAGACTCTTAATAGTGATTAATAGTCATTGAGTGATATTGTGAATTTTCCTATGTACTTAGTTGTTGTGGTTTGGATAATTCATATGTTGTTGTGATTGGTCTATAATCACAAGACCGCGAAATCCATAACCTTGAAACTTGTTTTATTAAAGTGATGCCTTGAATAAAGAAGGCTTAATGAAATATTGTTAAGAAAGTGGAAAGAGATAATAAAGAATGAAAAATGAATTAATGATATACTTGGATCGGGCACCACGAGCCGGCACAGTATTATTGGATCGGGTGTCACGTTTCGACACGATGTTATTGGATCAGATGTCACATTACGACATGGTATTATTGGATCGGGTGTCACGTTCCGACACGATATTATTGGATCGGGTGTCACGTTTTGGCACGATAACATTAAAGAAAAACATACTGAATTAACTTAATGTACTCAATCTCAAAGCACTCATTTCCCAAATGAGTGTTGTGTGGAGGCATGAGTCCTCGTGTGTGTGCTTGATATTGTGATTGATTACGTACTTGCTTCAGTGCTGTTGTCACTTGTTCATGTTGTTCATTGCTTGTCACATGCTAAGTGCTATGGTTGATTTCATGTTATTACTTTATGTATATTAGTTACTATTTCGGGTCGGCTGATGATATCTACTCAGTACATGTTGCCCTGTACTGATCCCTACTTTTTTCCCCTTCATTTTCCTTTTGTTGAGTACAACGAGTGTACCAGCGATTTCGACTCGCCCTTAGCTCTAGCCAGTCTCTAGCACATCAGGTTTCAGGGTGAGCTATTCATTCTAGCTCGTGTTGGATTCTCTTGGTCATGGCATGATGTCCTTAGTTTTCAGACATAAATTATTTTATTAATCTATTTTGGTGCATTTGATACACTTAGACTTAGTATTTGGAGAATAGATGTCCTTGATGTGATGACTTTCAGGTTTTGGGAAAATAATATGTAATAGGCTCTAGAGGATTTTTATTATTTACTTTAATAAGGTTTGACCTTCCGCATTATGGTTTTATTTCGTAGTTGAACAATTAATGTAAGTTGAGGTTTGAATTCGTTGGTTTGCCCATCTAGGAGGTTAAGTGTGGGTGCCACTCATGACTCGTTTTGGGTCGTGACACAAGAAAAATAAATATGACTATTTAATCCCAACAACTAAGTCTTTCATAAGTATTAAATGCGGGAAATTAAGTTACCACCCAAGATTTAGTGTCATAAGTACAAGAGCTTCTAAAAGTCAATACAAGTCTACAATTTATATGGCAAGTCTAGACAAAAGAATTTATCCTATCAGAATACCAAAATAACCTAATAAATAGAGATAGATGAAGGTATGGGCCGCAGAATATCCAAGCAGCTCACCACAACTCCAAGATAATCAAAACTCAACCTCAAAGCTCCAAGAATGCGCTTGAATTCAAAATACAATCTGCACCACAAAAGAGTGCAGCAAGTGTAGTATGAGTACGAAGCCACGTGTACCCAGTATATCTCATAGACCGACAACGAAGAACTAGTGACAGGAGTATATAAGCAAATAATCCTTTAATTTACAAGTTCATATTATACTTAACAACCAAGTTTTCGTCAAATAGGGATAGTCAAATGTCACGTAATGTCCAAACACCAATAAAGCACATACTCAACAAGAATGAAGGATGTAATGAGATGCAATGCAATGCGACACCATGAAATGATATGCCTCAGATGCCAAGTACTCTCTCAACTGTATATACATGATACTCCTCGGAAATACATCGAGAGTTCATGACCCATGGGGGACTCGCGAGGTCCATATACCGACACGGACGATCTCCACGTGGCTGTGCGGACGATCTCAACGCACTATCATAAAATAAACAATCCCCAGCACGGACGATCTCCACGTGCCCAACTTAAAATCATAACATCTCACAATCCCCAGCACGGACGATCTCCACGTGCCCAACTTATACTCAATCTCATGTCAACGCATGTGTACAATATTATTTCAATAAAAGGGAATAATGCAGCGTCTCAATAAATCAAATGTCGACATGACATACAATCACCTCAATTATTACAATTACACAGGTTCAATAAGGAAGCACCACCACACAAAAGAAATCAAGTCACTAAACACATCAGCTAATGCCCATCTGCTTTGGTATTCCCAATTTACAATCTATCATATTATAGTAATAAACTTTCCCTTTAATAACACTGGTACTCATACCAATGCCCGTCACACCATTGGTACGAGACCCCCATCTTTCGCCCTTACCCATTGTCTATTCCATTTTTTAAAATCTTTAATTAGGAAAATGTCCTTCAACGAAGTCTGAAAGTCTTAACATACCTTGAATGTTGAACACATGTCACGAATCCTCGAGATCTTTCCTTTTCCTTTCGTAAAGCCTCCGAACATTTTCAATCTATCAAATACACATTATTCATAAGAAAACGACTTCGTAGGCACCATATTATTATACTTCAAACCCAGACCCCAAAACTAATTCCAAAAGTTTAATTTAGAACCACAAGGACAAAACTAAAATTTTATTAAAACTAAATTACCGATATCGTAGACCCCAAATTTATATGACTTAAACAAATTATAGGAAGCAAATTGCTGGACCATTGTATTAAAAAACATAAGGGCACGAAGAAAACCACACCAAATTTGTTATATTTGACCTTAAGCATGTAAATTTCCAGATCCTGGCCTTCATACATTCAATAAGGGATGTACTATTATTTATTAGAATTAAATTACAATTAAAAGGAAGAAGTTTACCATTTCTTTCTTATCTACTCACTTAGTATAAAAGAGATCCTCACAATGAAATTAATTATTTAAGTAAGTAAGAACTCTATACTATCCAACACTACCGTCCAACATTGTGATAATCTTTATACATTTTGTTGTTGTCTTAACCTATATGTACCAATTTAAATTATAATTACCCATGTGTTAGGAATGCAATGATTACAAAATTCAAGAAAGAATTATAGTTCCTCAATTCACAAATTTTGTTTTCCTTAACAGAATTCGTACCTCAATTACTCATGATGCCTCTCCGTAATTGTGTGCCCGCCGCACTGCTTTTGATATTTCATATTATGACTCAAAAATAATATCAACCTTATTTAACTTATTTTAATACATGGGCCAAGTAGTGTACAGTATTAAAGGAAATTTAGATTTGGCCCATTAGTTATAAAATAAATAAATCATTTAAAAATTATACATCAATTAAATAATCTAAGTTAATCGAATAGTCTAAAATTTTCATCTAAAATTTACGAGTAGAGTTAAAACAGTTTTAGCACTCAAAACTATCTAACGGGTCGTTACATCATCTACCACTAAAATAAACGTTCGTCCTCGAACGGTAGAAGAATAAAAGTAATTGAACGCTTAGAAGAAATGTGGATATCTTATCTACATGTCCAACTCAGTCTCCCAACTAGCCTCTTCAACCCTTCCTTTGAATATCTACTGAATTAATTTCTTTCGACCTCAACTTCCGAATTTGCCTATTCATGTTAGTTATCGGCTTTTCCTCAAAAGTAAAAATCTAAGCAAGTATCACCGAATCTCATTGAATCGCATGTGCACCATCCTAATGAAACTTCTTCAGCGTCAAATTATGAAATATAGGACAAACACCTGACAAACCGAGTGGCAAAGCAAACCTGTAGAAGCCTCACCAATACGTTGACCAATCTAGACAGGAACAACATACGTCGGCTCAACTTGATCTTCTTTCCAAATCTCATCACACTCTTCATAAGTTTAACCTTTAATAGAACTCTCTCTTCAATCATTAACTCCAATCACAAATCCTTCGATGTGCATAACTTTTTTGCCTACTCTAAGCCATGAGAAGCCTACCCTCTATCAACTTAACCTTGTCCAAGGACTCTCTCAACAAATACTTTCCCGAAGGCCTAATCTCAAATGCAATAAACCAACCAATTAGACATCAACACCTCTTACCATACAACGCCTCAAATGGTGCCATCTCAATACTCGAATGATAATTGTTGTTGTATGAAACTCCACTAAAAGCAAAAATTTATCCCCATATAAGTGAGCTATCTCCTGTACATATATAGAACTTAGCTAACTTTTCTGAATTATAATTAGTCTGAATCGATATAAAATGTGCAAATTTGGTCACTTAATCCATAATGACCCATATAGTATAAAACTTGCCCAAGGAACGTGGCAACCGTACCACAAAGTCCATAGCAATATGCTCTCACTTCCAGTCAGGTATGGACATCCTTTGAGTCACACTCCAAATTTTGGTGTAATACTTCACTTGTTGACAGTTCAAATATTAAGATATGAAATATAATATATTCATCTACATATGACACCATCAATAATTTTGCTTCAAGTTATGAGACATCCTAGTAGCCCTCGAATGAATAGGATACCTCAAACTATGGGCCTCATGCATGATCAGTCTAGTCAAATCACCTATCCGAGGAACACAAATATAATATTTTATCCTCAAAACTACCTCACCATAAAGAATCGCCTCCTCGTAACACTTTTTTTCAACTCTTACGCAAATTTACATCATCAAATCGTTGAGCTAGAGTATGCTCCAGTAAGGACGACCTCGTCTCCATGTAAGCCATACCCTACCAGGCTACAAAATATCAAGTCTCATAAAGTATTGGATAAGGTCGGGTCATTCATAGTCAAAAGACTCTCTCTCACTTAAAAAAAAAAGAAAAAAAAAAAACTAGACTATCCATACTTTGTGTCTTTCAACTTAAGAAATCTACTACCCCGTTCTTCTGGCTCAAATGATAAATGCTAGTCATCATATAGTTCTTGAGCAACTTTAACCATCTCTGCTACCTTAAATTGAGATTCCTCATATTGAATATATATTGAAACACCTTACCATGTACACCATAATAATGCCTCCAAAACTTTAGTACAAACAGTATAACTATCAACTCTAAGTCATAGGTAGTATAGTTCTTCTCACGAACCTCCAACTGTCTCGAACATAAACTATCACCTTCCCCTTCTACATCAATACACAACCAAAATCAATATGAGAAGTATCACAATATACAATAAAATCATATCTCTCCAAGTAGAGTCAAAATCAAAGTAGTAGTCAATAAAATCTTGAGCTTTTGAAAACTCACCTTACACTCAATAAACCACTAAAAAATTGCATTCTTTTGGATCAACCTAGTCAATACGGCTGCAATAGATGAGAACCCCTCCACAAATTATCAATAATAATCTATAAGACCTAAGAAACTCTGAATCTTGGTAATAAAAATAGGTTTTTCCCAATTACGAACTGCCTCAATCTCTTAGAAATCCACCATAGTACCCTTCTTGAACGCCACATGGTTCAAATATGCCACCGAACTAATTAAAATTCACACTTTAACAACTTGTATACAACTTAATCTTCTTTATATTTTTAAAGAACAATCCTCAAATGATGATCATGATCCTCCCAACTATGGGAGTATATCAATATATCATTGATAAAGATAATAATATAAAAAAAAAGAAGTCAAGTATAATAGAAATACCCCATGAAAATATACTTGATCTATTAAATCTTTACTCAACAAATCTTGTTACTGTTCTTTTAATTTCACCAGAGTATTCCAATAAGAAATGATAGAAATAGGTCGAGTGTCCGACTCCAATTTAATACTAAATTCGATATCATGCTCAAGTGGAACATTCCCAGAATTCTTTTCACTGCTGGGACTGATTCTAAAGGAAAAGTATTTATACTTGTATGACGAAACTAAACCAAATAGGTGAGGCATCACTTTTTTTTTTTTTTTTTTACCATACGTTGAGACTTTAAAAAAAAATCAAAAGACCTTTTTCTCGAATAGGTACTGAGAGTTCCATGCCACTTCAATTTTGGAATACATGACATATATGAAGTTACTATCTTGGCCTAATAGTATAAACTGCATGATAGGAAGAACTTCAATCTATATCCAATATGATGTTAAAGTCTACCACCTTCCGAATAGTTAAGTTTGTCCACCATGTACTACCAAGTCAATGACATAAGATCGATCTACCACTAAGAATAATCTACAGGTGTAGGAATATGTATAGACATAGGTGAAGAGTCACAAATTATATTCAAATCCAAAAGGAGGTACTTACTTATGTAAAACGAAGTAGATCCACACTCAAAAATAAAATTGTAGTCAATCGAGAGCATACCGAATGATACTTTGAACAACCTTGGTTACCCCAATACAATTAGTTATTTACTAATGTAATATTTCCAATCACCACTGTATTGGTCTACGATCTTTATAGGGATTCATAACTACTATGTGTACGTCTATATAGATGTCCTCATATAGCTTCATACAAGTATCCCTTCCAAAATTCTTTAACTAAAGAATCCTTCTCCCCTCTTACATTCAATTAATATTACTGATCCTCAATTTAATATCTGAAAGGCTCCTCAAAATATGAATTTATCACCATTTATCATTAACCCTCCATTTAAATGTCCTTGCTAATTGATATCCAATTTAGCCTTTTATAATTTCTTGATGTATTAGACTTAACCCACCTTGCGGCTTCTATCAAATGAATATAGACATGGCTATAGCGCCATCCATCTTTAACTATTCAATTTATCTTCAGTATACCTCCACTCCAAAGGATAAAAAGGAAATTCCTCATATGAATGTTATAACAAGTCTTACCCTCTCAAACGTTATTATAGGTGATCACAGATTATCTCTTTGTTCTTCCTAAACTTCTCCTCATTACATTACGATAATCACCATCCTCTTATTTGATCAATTGATCTTCCTAATCTTACACTTCTCTTCAAGACAACAACATTATACCATTTTATTAATGAATTGCTTACTTATCATAAATACAGATCATAAAAAAATGTCCTAATAAATTCAAACGAAGTTCAAGTATCCTTGGATAATCACATCTCAAACAAATCATTCTTACAGTCTTAACCTTCTCAATATCAACCTTTAAAATCACAAAGCTTATTACTAAGTTATTTTGCTAACCATATAATATCCGTACTATACCATATACAGTCATTCCTTACCACTGAGGTCAAATTTGAAAATAGCTCCTCACCATTGGTTAGAGAATGGAACAAGAAATTTTTACCTTAAATCAAATCACATACGCACGATAAGGAATGAAAGAATGAGAGTTTCCTAAAGTCCTATAGCCTCTCGAAGATAAGTAACGGACGTCTCCGCACCGATTAGCAAGACTCTACTAGACTCAGCTCTTGTACTCGTGAGACTGATGAACCTAGGGCTCTGATACCAATTTGTCACGACCCAAAATTAGAAGTCGTGATGGCACCTATGTTCCCAACCGATATGTAAGCCAACCCAACACTTTTACCAATTTAATTAAATATTAATAATGGGAAAACTAAGTGACAAGTATAATATCCCAACAACTAAGTCTTCCATAAGTATTAAATGCGGGAAATTAAGTTACCACCCAAGATTTAGTGTCATAAGTACAAGAGCTTCTAAAAGTCAATACAAGTCTACAATTTATATGGCAAGTCTAGACAAAAGAATTTATCCTATCAGAATACCAAAATAACCTAATAAATAGAGATAGATGAAGGTATGGGCCGCAGAATATCCAAGCAGCTCACCACAACTCCAAGATAATCCAAACTCAAACTCAAAGCTCCAAGAATGCCCTTGAATTCAAAATACAATCTGCACCACAAAAGAGTGCAGCAAGTGTAGTATGAGTACGAAGCCACGTGTACCCAGTATATCTCATAGACCGACAACGAAGAACTAGTGACAGGAGTATATAAGCAAATAATCCTTTAATTTACAAGTTCATATTATACTTAACAACCAAGTTTTCGTCAAATAGGGATAGTCAAATGTCACGTAATGTCCAAACACCAATAAAGCACATACTCAACAAGAATGAAGGATGTAATGAGATGCAATGCAATGCGACACCATGAAATGATATGCCTCAGATGCCAAGTACTCTCTCAACTGTATATACATGATACTCCTCGGAAATACATCGAGAGTTCATGACCCATGGGGGACTCGCGAGGTCCATATACCGACACGGACGATCTCCACGTGTCTGTGCGGACGATCTCAACGCACTATCATAAAATAAACAATCCCCAGCACGGACGATCTCCACGTGCCCAACTTATACTCAATCTCATGTCAACACATGTGTACAATATTATTTCAATAAAAGGGAATAATGCAGCGTCTCAATAAATCAAATGTCGACATGACATACAATCACCTCAATTATTACAATTACACAGGTTCAATAAGGAAGCACCACCACACAAAAGAAATCAAGTCACTAAATACATCAGCTAATGCCCATCTGCTTTGGCATTCCCAATTTACAATCTATCATATTATAGTAATAAACTTTCCCTTTAATAACACTGGTACTCATACCAATGCCCGTCACACCATTGGTACGAGACCCCCATATTTCGCCCTTACCCATTGTCTATTCCATTTTTTAAAATCTTTAATTAGGAAAATGTCCTTCAACGAAGTCTGAAAGTCTTAACATACCTTGAATGTTGAACACATGTCACGAATCCTCGAGATCTTTCCTTTTCCTTTCGTAAAGCCTCCGAACATTTTCAATCTATCAAATACACATTATTCATAAGAAAACGACTTCGTAGGCACCATATTATTATACTTCAAACCCAGACCCCAAAACTAATTCCAAAAGTTTAATTTAGAACCACAAGGACAAAACTAAAATTTTATTAAAACTAAATTACCGATATCGTAGACCCCAAATTTATATGACTTAAACAAATTATAGGAAGCAAATTGCTGGACCATTGTATTTAAAAACATAAGGGCACGAAGAAAACCACACCAAATTTGTTATATTTGACCTTAAGCATATAAATTTCCAGATCCTGGCCTTCATACATTCAATAAGGGATGTACTATTATTTATTAGAATTAAATTACAATTAAAAGGAAGAAGTTTACCATTTCTTTCTTATCTACTCACTTAGTATAAAAGAGATCCTCACAATGAAATTAATTATTTAAGTAAGTAAGAACTCTATACTATCCAACACTACCGTCCAACATTGTGATAATCTTTATACATTTAGTTGTTGTCTTAACCTATATGTACCAATTTAAATTATAATTACCCATGTGTTAGGAATGCAATGATTACAAAATTCAAGAAAGAATTATAGTTCCTCAATTCACAAATTTTGTTTTCCTTAACAGAATTCGTACCTCAATTACTCATGATGCCTCTCCTTAATTGTGTGCCCGCCGCACTGCTTTTGATATTTCATATTATGACTCAAAAATAATATCAACCTTATTTAACATATTTTAATACATAGGCCAAGTAGTATACAGTATTAAAGGAAATTTAGATTTGGCCCATTAGTTATAAAATAAATAAATCATTTAAAAATTATACATCAATTAAATAATCTAAGTTAATCGAATAGTCTAAAATTTTCATCTAAAATTTACGAGTAGAGTTAAAACAGTTTTAGCACTCAAAACTATCTAACGGGTCGTTACAGTAGTATTGTGAACGAATGAAGAAAGGGAAGAAATATTAGTGCTACCACGATAGTATATTCACATATTGTGATGGTATTATATATTATTTGAGGAGTGTTACTGATTATATGAAATAATTCTCTATGATACCATGCCAGTATGTGATCGTATCATGGAGGTGTCACTGAATGACTGAAGTACACATCAATGATACCATGAAAATATATAGATGTACTGTGGTGGTATCGTTACAGACTGAAGCAAATTTCAATGATACCATGTTAGTATATAGATAAATTGTGACGGTGTCATGGAGGTCTCACTAAAGTATTGAAGCATACATAAATGATACCATGAAAGTGTGTAGATATACTGTGATAGTATCATTACAGATCGAAACAAATGAAAAAAAATCAAAAATAAAAAATGAAAAGAAAATTAACTGCAAGAAAAAATTAAAAACAAAATATACAATGACCAAAAATATGAAATTAATTTGTGGTGAAAAAATAAATAATATTATGATTTGAGAAAAAAATAAATGAAAAACGAAGAAAAATAATAAAGAAATAATAATAAAAAGGGAAAAAAGTAAAGGAAAGGAACATAAAATAAAGAAATTAAAAAAATACAATAAAAATGGAAAAATAAAATAAATCAATGAAAGAGAAAAAGGATAAAAAAAAAGGATAAAAATAAAATCAGGAAGAAAAATAGAGAAAATAAACGAATAAAGAAATATATGAGAAAAAAAGAGGAAGAAGAAAATAATTAGATTATGGTGTAAAAAAATATTTTTTTTTAAAAAGTGATAAAAATGCATTAAAATAAAAAAGAAACGAAAAAAAGAAGCAGAGAAAAAAAATAAATGAATAAAGAAAGAAATTATATGCAATAAATATTGAATATAAATCAGATTATGGTGTAAAAACAAATAAAGAAAAAAATAATTTTAAAAAATCATATCATATATCATATATCATATATCATATATATATAAAAGAAAACCCTCAACCCGGTGACGTGGCTCTACCAGAAACAAGGATTCTCTTTTTATTTATTTATTTCCAAAACTGTCATTCCCCTCTACAATAGGCACGCCGCTTCAGCCTTCAACAACCGCTTCTCGCGTTCATTGATTTACCACTATTGCCGCTCTTCATAAATGTTGTGCCTATTTACTACAACCGATCTGCCTATGTGGCACCCTCGCAGATCAGGATTTGTATTTAATTCTTCTTAAAAGTCACAACTTTTCATAAAAGATAAAAGTCACAACTCTTTAGAAAAGTCGCAACTTTTCATAAAAGTCACAACTTTTCACAAAAGTCACAACTCTTCATTTTTCATTCACACCTTTTAAAACTCAACACTTAATTCCAAGGCACAAAAATAAGAAAGAATAAACAAAGAAAGTTTATTTCAATTGAAATGCGACATTACTACTCTTGCACCTCTCAGTCCACAACTTATAACACTGTTGGAATGATTGAATTCATTACATTTGGTTCTTTAATAAACAAAACTTCTATTTCTGCCACTATTAGTTGTAGGTTTTTTCCCACTATGGGAGAGTCGAATTCAAATACATTAATTAAGCTTCTTATGAAGTGTGTTTCATTCCTCGATGTTTTCTTTCTCCTATTTCATGACGCTTAATTTTTTGCTGTAAGTCATAGTGATTCATGTAACTATTGCAATTTCTTTTTGCTATTTTGGTGACTTTTTTTTAACTCTATTAAAAATTTCAGTAAGGATGATTGAAAATTGATTTTCTCTTTTGTCCCTTTCTACAGGTTTCTTCATATATTTTTTTGGAAAATTGGTTGTGGGCTATGCTATATTTGATAGCACACAACAACAAATATGTGATAACTAATACGAAATCAATGGTGAAGTTTGTTAAAAGAACCAAACAGATTGCTCTCTTACTTGCCACAATTAGTATATTATTTTGATTATTTTATCTTTGGTATAAACATTTTGTATGCCATTACACTCTTCCTAAAATATTAGTATAGAGACAATTAGTCCACTTCTTTCATCGCAAGTTGACTAATTTGCCATATTTCTTCCTCTCTTCTTTTTGGGCATAATAAGAGATCAAGTTTTCTTGAAACTAATAGATGCCCAAAATACACCACAACAAAAATAATTTTTATCTGTAATAAATATGCACATTAACGAAGAGTGTTAGAGCCTTTACTGACATTAATTAATTGTCATTAGATTCAATGTCGCTATAGACTTTAGGGATATTTATAGAGAGTACTAATTGCCTATGGAAATATATATTTAGCGGCAATTAAGCTATTAATTGCCGTTAAAGATCATTTTTGTTGTAGTGATAACTCTTTCTTTTGACTTCTTTCAATTAATTTTGTGAACTGTGAACTTGGATACAACCTGTCAGACTATTTTTTTTAAAATATGTTAATCAACATGCCTTTTTCTTCTTGATTGTTAGGAAAGTAAGGTCATTTTTATTGTTATTTGTGGATATTTGTGAGTTTAAGTGCACACAAAATTATGCCGTGAGATTTTATTATGTTATGTATCAAAATTTTGGTTTAAAATATCCAGTTGAAAACAGTTCCCTTCAGATATCACATACTGCTTGGTTGATCATTGCATTAATTCTTTGTAACTGCATACTATAACCATAACAGTAACTATGGTTCAATTCCAAATAAGTTGGGGCCGGTGATATGAAACCTAAGCAATAGTAGTGACTATTCTGAGACAATGAGGAAAAAACTAAATGATACTAACAATTTTAGGGTCATTTTTAATATATACATGATACGGCATACTGTAATAAAAAAGAGATTGAAGGAGGTTCATAAGAAAGGAGCCGAAGGTCCTCCATTTGAATTTAGTTAATTATGTTCTTGTATGAACGTGATATTCCACTTTACTTAGGAGTGTTGTTGTTCAAGGATTTTTGGTCTCTTCTTTAACGTCTGATGTTGTTCTTTATAACTTCTTGGAATTTAGAAAGTTTTATAACTTCTTACCAACTATATCCAGGGATATTTTCTTAGACTTCTTTCTTATACTTAAAATCTCTCTATGACTCATAATTTTTGTATAACAAAAATGAAAATTATAAAATATAACACTTTAAAATTTTGGAGGAACGCTTTCCCTAAAGATAAAATGTTCTTGGCAATGTAGTGTATGTATCGAAAATACGAATATTACAGAATGATCATATGTAAGCTTAGTAAAATATCTCAATCCCATGCGAAGCACGGGTAATTTACCTAGTATATATAAAGGAGAACCCTCAACTCGGTGACGTGGCGCCACCAGAAGCAAGAATTCTCTTTTTATTTATTTATTTCCAAAACTGCCCTTCCCCTCTGCAATAGGAATGTCGCTTCAGCCTTCAACAGCCGCTTCTCCCGTTCATTGTTTTACCACTCTTGCCGCTCTTCATAAATGTTGCGCCTATTTACAATAGCCGACCCGCCTATATGGTGCCCTCACAGATCAGCACAACCTTACGGAAAATTCACAACTCTTTAGAAAAGTCAGAACTTTTCATAAAAGCCACAACTCTTCACAAAAGTCACAACTCTTCACAAAAGTCACAACTCTTCATTTTTCATTCACACCTTTTAAAACCCAACACTTGATTTCAAGGCACCAAAAGAAGAGAGAATAAACAAACAAAATTGATTTCAATTGCAATGTGACATTACTACTCTTGCACTTCTCAGTCCATAACTCATAACATTGATGTAATGGTTGACTTCATTACACTTTGTTCTTTAGTTTATAAAACATTTATTTCTGCCACTATTATTAGTAGGGTTTTTTTCGCTATAGAGAAGTCGAATTCAAATACATTAATTAAGTTTCTTATGAAGTGTGTTTCATTCCTCAAAGGTTTCTTCCTCCTATTTCATGAAGCTTAATCTTTATCGTAAGTCATAGTGATTCATGTAACTATTGCAATTTCTTTTTCCTATTTTGGTGTCTTTTTTCGAACTTTGTTAAAAATTCCAGCAAGGATAATTGAAAATTGATCTTCTCTTTTGTCCCTTTCTACATGTTTCTTCATATAAACAAATGAAATTGATTTCAATAGCAATGCGACATTACTACCCTTGCACCTCTCAGTCTACAACTCATAACGCTGCTGGAATAGTTGAATTCATTACATTTGGTTCCTTAGTAAACAAAACTTCTATTTCTGCCAATATTATTTGTAGGTTTTTTTCCGCTAAATGGGAGTCAAATTCAAATATATTAATTAAGCTTCTTATGAAGTGTGTTTCATTTCTCAAAGTTTTCTTCCTCCTATTTCAGGAAGTTTAATATTTTACTGTAAGTCATAGTGATTCATGTATCTATTGCAATTTATCTTTGCTATTTTGGTGACTTTTTTTTAACTCTATTAAAACTTCCAGTAAGGATGATTGAAAATTGATTTTCTCTTTTGTCCCTTTCTACAGGTTTCTTCATATACTTTTTGGGAAAATTGCTTGTGGGTTGTGTTATATTTGATAGCACACAACAAGAAATATTTGATAACTAATATGGAACCAATGGTGAAATTTGTTAAAAGAACCAAACAGATTGCTCTCTTGCTTGCCACAATTAGTATATTATTTTGATTGTTTTATCTTAGGTACAAACATTTTGTATGCCATTGCACTCTTCCTAGAATATTAGTCCACTTCTTTTATCGCAAGTCGACTAATTTGCCATATTTCTTCCTCTCTTCTTTTTGGGCATAATAAGAAATTAAGTTTTCTTGAAACTAACAGATGCCCAAAATATACTATAGCAAAAATAATTTTATCGGCAATAAATATGCACATTAACGAAGAGTGCTAGAGCCTTTACAAACATTAATTAATTGTCATTAAATTCAATGTCTCTATAGACTTTAGAGACAATTATAGAGAGTACTAATTGCCTCTGAAAATACATATTTAGCGACAATTAAACTATTAATTGCCGCTAAAGATTATTTTTGATGTAGTGAGAACTCTTTCTTTTGGCTTCTTTCAATTAAATTTGTGAATTGTAAACTTGGATACAGCCCGACGGACTGTCTTTTTGAAAAATATGTTAAGCAACATGCCTTTTTCTTCTTGATTGTTAGGAAAGTTAGACCGTCTTTATTATTATTTATGAATATTTGTAAGTTCAAGTGCTCACAAAATTATGCTGTGAGATTTTAATATGTTATATATCAAAATTTTGGTTTAGAATATCCAGATGTGAGCAGTTCCATTCAGATGTCACCTACTGCTTGGTTGATCATTACATTAATTCTTTGTAACTGCATACTATAACCATAACAATAACTATGGTTCAATTCCAAATAAGTTGGGGTCGGTGATATAAAACCTATGTATTGCCTGTTGGGGTTTGGTAGAACCCAATTGAAAGCATGGTAGCTGATTGCGAAATAGCTATCATAGTTGTAATCTTACCTACCCATTATGTTTCAGCATTTTTTATGCAATTCGTAATGACCCATTTAGTGAAATAGGTATTTGAACACTCACACATTCCTAAGGTCCCAAAATCTTTATTGGTTAAATCTCTCTTTAGCTCGTGTTTGCTTAAATCAATCATTTAAGAGTCTTTCCTGTCAATAATTGAAACTTGGTGATTTAATTTATCCATCGATTAAGTTGTTTATCTCTACAAAAGGCTAGATCACTTTAGTACTTCGTATTCAAATTCTATACTCTGTGCCATTCCTCGTGGGATCGACCCCAACTCCTCTTTGGGTTTATATTGCTACCGACCGCCTACATCTTGAATTGTGATAGGTGTAGTTAAGCGTTATCAAAAATGGCGCCGCTTCCGGGGAATGACGTTTAGAATTCTTATATCGACGTATTTGAGTGAATTAGTTTGACTGTAGTCGAATTTACTTATTAGTCTTTTCGTTGTTTATTTTCAATAGGTGACAACATGAGTGACGCTGATAGTGTTGTTGGTCAGAATGATGAGATCCGTCATGTGAATGATTACATTGGTAATGTGAATGATGACACTGGTAATCCGAATAACTTCAATGTAGCTCAAGTGGGAAGTGCTGGAGCTATACGCTTGCCCCCTACTGTGGGTAATGTCATCTTTCATGTGAACGGAACTATGCTTCAGCTGTTGCAAATCAAAGGCTCGTTTAGAGGACTTGCTCATGAGGATCCACATGAACATCTTCAGAACTTTTTGGATGTGTGCATCCCTTTCACATTCAAGAACATCTCTTAAGAGTCAATTCGACTGCGGTTGTTTCCTTTCTCTCTAAATGGAGAGGCAACAAAGTGGTTGGCTGAATTACCAAGAGATTCAATTACTTCTTGGGCGGAGCTAACGGAAACATTCCTTGAATGATTCTTTCCCCCTTCGAAGTTGGTGAAATTGAGAGATGGTATTCAGAACTTCAAGAGAATTGATGGTGAACCAATCCATGAGACATGACTCAGATTCCAAAAGCTTCTTCTACAATGTCCTACTCATGGGTTGCCTGAAAATGTGTTGTTGCAATATTTTTACTGTAGCCTTGATTCTGTAAACAAGTCTATTGTCGATCGTTTGATTCAAGGTTGAATCATGAGACAACAATTTCCTATTGCATTAGCATTGCTTGATGATATGACGAAGATCAACCGGGCTTGGCAAAAAAGAGAAGATCAAGTATCACCTCTTACAGTCGGAATGACTAAGGAGCAAATTGAGAAAGACCATGAACGTGATGCGAATATGGCCAAGATGATGACTCAGATGGACTTGTAAAGAAGCATGTCATGGGTGTGAGATCAAAAGCCGTTAACGCAGTTGCTACGAGCCCAGATGATGCTGCATTTGAAACCATGTATAATGAAGAAGTTTAATTTGTGTCGAATCAAATTGTGGGTTCTTGTCTGAGCTATCAATTGCCGGGTGGGAATCAAGGTTGGAACAAAGATCAAGGTAGAGGTTGGAGAGATAATCGTGAGTGGCGTGATCGAGGTGCCAATTGGAGGGATGGTGAGCGGATCGATATGTGCCTCCACATGATAATCCTAAATTTACCGAACCAAAGACTGATCCTGAGAGTTTTAGAACTGAAGATATGTTTGCTCGTATTCTGCACAAGGTGGAAGGTTCGGACAAAGTACTTAAGGAGATGAAGGCTGATTTCTCCTCTCTAAATCAAACGGTGACTTCTCACTCTGCTTCAATTAAGCATCTGGAGTCTCAAATGGTCCAAATTTCCACTCAGCTGAATCAAAGACCAATTGGGGGCCTTCCTAGTGACACTTTAGCAATCCAAAGAACGAGAATGCTCAATGTATGGCGATTGTGACTTGAAGTGGAAAAGTTTTGGGTAGAGATGTAGTTGAGAACAACGGGGCTGAACGGAGTAAAAGTCCACCTCGTGTGAATGATGATGATGGTATTGAGGATGATGTGAACGATAATAGGCCCAACAAAAATGCCGGTCATCCAAATGGTGTTAATTTCGGTAGAACCAATACATCAAAGGTAGAGGATATGTCTAAATCGGTTTCTCCCAAACCGTTGCCCAAGGTTAACCCTCCATTCCCACAAAGGTTGAAGAAAAGAGATGACAACGCAAAATTCCAAAAGTTTCTTTCTGTTTTTAAGTCTCTCTCAATTAATCTCCCTTTGGTGGATGCACTACTAGAAATGTTGGGGTATGCTAAATTTATGAAGGAATTGTTCACGAAGAAGAGAAGTATGGACTTTGACACGGTGGAAGTATCCTATAGTTGTAGTGCTATTATGTCAAATGTGGTTGCTAAAAAGGATGATCCGGGAGCGTTCACAATACCTTGCACTATTGGGGTGTTCAAATTTGCTAAAGCGTTGTGTGATTTGGGGGCTAGTATTAACTTGATGCCGTATGCTATTTTCAAACAACTTGGACTAGGCGAGCCTAAGTCTACCACAATGCGACTTCTCATGGCAGATCATTCTATCAAGCGACCCATTGGTGTTCTTTATATATTCTTATAAGAGTTGACAAGTTTATTTTTTCGGTGGACTTTGTTATTCTTGATTGTGAGATGGATGCCGAGATCCTGATTATTCTTGGTAGACCATTCCTGGCCTCCAGAAGAGCTTTGGTTGATGTGGAGAGTGGTGATTTGAAATTTCGAGTTAATGAGAAGGAAGTCACTTTTAACGTGTGTAAATCTATGAAGCAACCCAATGATATCCATGTGGTGTCTGTTATTGATATGATTGATGAAGCGGTTGCTAGTATGGGCGAAATCTCTTGTGTTGGTGAATCTTTAGCTGCGGTCCTATTGAACTATGATGGGGTAGACATCCAAGATTATGACGAAGTGGTGGCTGCTTTAACGGGTTTAGGTTCTTACTCAAAAACTCCTTTGAAGCTTGAGATTGATCTGAAAAATAGAGAAAGTCCTCCCGCGAAGCCATCCATTGAAGCACCCCCAAAGCTTGAATTGAAAGTTCTTCCTTCCCATCTTAGATATGTGTTTTTGGGGTTTGATAATACCTTGTCGGTGATCATTGCAGCTGACTTACTTGAAGGGCAGGTACATGCACTTGTGAGTGTGCTGAAAAGGTTCATTAAAGCTATTGGGTGGACAATTGCTGATATTGTAAGGATTCCTCTCGGTATTTGTACGCACAAGATTCAATTGGGAGTGGATTGTAAGCCCAGCATCGAGCACCAAAGGAGGTTGAATCCTCTAATGCAAGAAGTGGTCAAGGAGGAGATCATCAAGTGGTTAGATACAGGTGTGGTTTATCCCATTGCGGATAGCAAGTGGGTAAGCCCAGTTCAATGTGTCCCAAAGAAGGGGGGTATGATTGTAGTTCCAAACGAAAAGGGTGAACTTGTACCTATGCGACCGGTTACCGGTTGGCGGGTGTGCATGGACTATAGGAAGCTGAATTCGGCAACCGAAAAAGATAACTTTCCCATGCCCTTCATGGACCAGATGCTTGATAGGTTGGCGGGGCGTGGATGGTATTGCTTCCTTGATGGGTATTCTGGGTACAATCAAATCTCTATAGCCCCAGAGGACCAAGACAAGACGACTTTCACTTGTCCTTATGGAACTTTTGCATTTAAACGCATGCCTTTTGGGCTATGTAATGCACCGGCAACGTTCCAAAGGTGTATGCTATCAATTTTTGCTGATATGGTTGAGGACTCTATGGAGGTTTTCATGGATGATTTTTCCGTAGTGGGAGACTCATTTGAAGAATGCCTTGAACACTTGGGACAAGTTTTACAAAGGTGTGTCGAAACTAACCTTGTACTTGGGAGAAATTTCATGGTAAAAGAAGGGATTGTTTTGGGACACCAAATTTTAGGGAAAGGTATACAAGTAGATCAAGCAAAGGTTGAGGTAATTGTCAAGCTACCACCCCCTGTCTCAGTTAAAGGTGTCCGAAGTTTCCTAAGACACGCAGGCTTTTACAAGCGATTTATCAAGGATTTCTCGAAGATAGCTCATCCACTATGTAAACTTCTAGAGAATAACAGCGTGTTTTTGTTTGATGAAGCCTGTATGATTGCTTTTGAGTGTCTCAAGGAGAAACTTGTGTCGGCTCCGGTCATTGTTGCCCCGGATTGGGGTAGTCCATTCGAATTAATGTGTGATGCTAGTGGTATTGCCTTGGGTGCTGTTCTGGGATAATGTAGAGGCAAGTTGTTTCACCCAATATACTACGCTAGCAAGACCTTAAATGTGGCTCAAAGGAATTACACTGTTACCGAACAAGAATTGTTGGCTGTAGTGTATGGTTTCGAGAAATCCCGAGCTTACTTATTGGGAACTAAAGCAGTGGTGCACACTGACCATGCAGCTATCCGCTATGTTTGATAACGCTCAACTACACCTATCACAATTCAAGATGTAGGCGGTCGTTAGCAATATAAACCAAACGAGGAGTTGGGGTCGATCCCACGAGGAATGGCACAGTGTATAGAATTAAAATACGAAGTACTAAAATGATCTAGCCTTTTGTAGAGATAAACAACTGAATCAATGCATAAATTAAATCGCCAAGTTTCAATTATCGACAGGAAAGACTCTTGAATGATTGATTTAAGCAAACACGTGCTAAAGAGAGATTTAACCAATAAAGATTTTGGGACCTTAGGGATGTGTTAGTGTTCAAATACCAATTTCACTAAATGGGTTATTACGAATTGCATAAAAAATGCTTAAACATAATGGGTAGGTAAGATTACAACTATGATAGTTATTTCGCAATCAACTACCATGCTTTCAATTGGGTTCTACCAAACCCCAACTGGAAATACAATACGAAACACAATCTAGCACCTTAATCAAACCCACTTTAACAAGCTGAGTAGCATAAGTGAGAACTCATACGACCATCAGTTAATAATTCCACTCAATTGCACCTTCAACAAGCATATAAAGAGATATAAACTAGAACTGAATTTGCAACTTCAATACATAAAATAAAAACATGAATTATCAACTGAACCCATTCTATTTCAACACTTAATTCAGCAATCCATAAGACCCATAAGCTAATTAGGCATTTGAACACATAATCACACCTCTAAAGCAATGGGGTTTTAGCCAATCATAGTAATAATGAAGAGATAGTTACCAAAAACATTAGCCATTGATTTTCCAAGTCTCTAAGCAACAAATACAATCAACTAAAATTTACCCAAAGTGCAATTCCCAAGAATGCACAAGAATAGTTCACCAAATCAATTCAAGTGCAATGTACTTTCTAAGTTTTTGTTCCAGTTCTTCTCTCTCAGCTCTCTCCCTAAATTCAATTCAAAAATTTCTATTTATACTATCCCAAAAATTCCACACGATTTGAATTTCAGGGTCATTCAACGGCGTTAGTCGGGCTCGCCCTTCCACTCGGCGATGCGTCGAGTTGCTTAATCTCGCTTTTTAATTCTTGACTTCAATACTTATTTAATTCTGGAACATTAGGCGAGGTGCATCGGGCTCGCCGTCTTGATCGGCGACTCACCGTCTGATCCCTCAGCTCACCGACTTGACTTGCATTTACCCTTTGTTTGCTGGAACTTTAGGCGAGGCTGCATTCACTCGGCGACTCGCCGAGTTGCCTTTGGCCAGCCTCAGCCTTCTTTTTCTTTCAACTTTTGCATTCTTTTGGCTTCTTTTTACATTATATTGCCCTTTCCTCATTCCAGGTCCTTCATGTTGCACACAAACGATTTAACATTAGTTATAAGTGCAAAATGAGCATTAAGGACACTAATTTGGCACAATCGAAGCTATAAATGAGTCAAATCACTGACTCATCACTAAGCAATAGTAATGACTATTCTGAGACAATGAGGAAAAACCTTTATGATACTAATAATTTTAGGGTCAACATATATATGATACAACATACTGTAATAAAAAAGAGATTGATGGAGGTTCATAAGAAAGGAGCCGAAAGTCCTCCATTTGAATTTTTTTAATTATGTTCTTGTATGGACGTGATGTTCCACTTTACTTGGGAGTGTTGTTGTTTGAGGCTTTTTGGTCTCTTCTTTAATGTCTGATGTTGTTCTTTATAACTTCTTGAAATTTAGAAAATTTCGTTACTTATGACCAACTATTTCCATGAAGATTTTCTTTGACTTCGGAGGAACGCTTTGTCTTAAGATAAAATGTTCTTGACAATGTAGTGTATGTATCGAAAATACGAATATTACAGAATGATCATATGTAAACTTAATAAAATAGTTCCATCCTGTGCGAAGCACGGGTAATTTACCTAGTTTAAATAAACAAAGAAACATAAAATAAAAAAAGAAAGGTAGAGAAATAAAAAGCAAAAGAATAAAACTGAGCTAAATAACTAAAGTTATAAGAAAATGAGTATTTTATTGTAATTAGTTAGGGGGCATAAATGTAAGGGAGTATATGTCTGTAATTAATTTGCTTTTATGGGTCATATGCTTAGTTTTCCCTTTCTTTTATTTTCTTGAGTTAAAATTCAAATTATGGTCATAAATGGAAAAGGGCCTAAAATACCCTCGAACTATTGAAAATGGTACAAAATTATCCTTCATCCACCTATTAGCTCCAAAATACCCTTGACATCCACCTTTAGGTCCGATATTGACCACTTTTTTAACAACCACTCATTTAAATGAATTTAATTAATTTCTAAAATATGTGGCAACCATCTATTAGTCACATTTTAAATAACCTAAATTAATTTATAAACCCACCCATTCCGAATTAGATCCGTCCAAATCATATCCGTCCGACTCATATTAACGTAAACCAACTAACCGAAATTCTCCATTTTTTCCATTATCAAAAACTATGAAGAAACTTTATGGAAAATGCACAATTCATCCATCTCCTCCTTTAATTTCTAACTAGCTTTCATTTTTACTAGTTGCTATTTTCACTCATCTTAGCTTATCATTTCTTACTCTTCCGACAAGTTTTACGATAATTAGAGAACAATCAACACGTGTAATACCACCAACGTACCCAGCTCTTGCAACTTCAACCTCCGTCGCCAATGAACTTTCCGGTGACTTTTTCGATAATCGGAAGAATACTCACCACAAGTCAACGAACCCAACTCAGGTTCTGAAAACTCTGGTGGTGGTGGTGGTTCGAAGGGTGTAGGCATCGCCACCGTGAGAAGCAGCATTGGCGGCGGTGCTGGCCATTTAACTTCTTTTTACTGGTATTGTTTTAACTGATATATGAGTTATTGGATAAAATGTGACTCTTCACCAAATCGACAACTTATTCATGAAATTCTTGATGCTTATGAAGATGGATTACAGACAAAAAAGAAAAGAGTAAAAGAGAACGAAGATCGATTCGGTGGGGTTAAGTTAATATGGGTCGGATGGGTATGATTTGGGCGGGTCTAATTAGGAATGGGTGAGCTTATAAATTAATTTAGGTTATTAAATATGTGACCAATAAATATCACCACATATTTTAAGGAATTAATTCAATTCATTAAAATGAGTGTCCGTTAATAAAATGGTCAATACTGGACCCAAAGGTGGATGTCAAGGATATTTGAGAGTCAATAGGTGGATGAAGGGTAATTTTGTACCATTTTCAATAGTTCGAGGGTATTTTAGGCCCTTTTTCGGGTTATAAAAGGTAAATAATAATATGTTAAAATTAGTTAGATTAAGCGGGTTAAATTGGGCGGGTCATGACCCAACTGATTTTTAGCCCATTAGAGCCCTAAAGTAAATTTGGACGGATCATGACCCAACGCGATTTCTATATCAATCCATTTTAATATCTTCAATTTAACCCAATCCGCGAATTTGACACCCATAGTTCACAAGCTATTACACATTAAGGACCTGTTTGGTAGGGGTATTAATTAGAATAGTCCATGGATTAAAATTTAGTCCAACAAAAATATTGTTTGGTTACATTATTTAACTTAATCCATGGATTAGTTATACCTCATATGAGGTCTTATTTTATCCCTAGAAAAGGGAGGGATAACTAATTCAAGGTTTAACAATCCTTGGATAAGACCCCTAAATGACTAAACTATCCCCCAATTCTTTTTCCTATTTTTTTTTGTAATTTAGTGTCTTTTTTTATTTATATTGAAATGGTTATAAATGTTCTTTTTAATTCTCCAAACCCGTTCAATGTAATTTGATAATTTCACAAACTAATATTTTTTTCTCCATGTTTGATTTGCTATATTGGGCTGATTTTTTTTCAAGTTTTTTTAAAAATGTAGTTCGTCGATTGACCAATTGAACTATTTGTTTTTTTTATAAGCTTCATGTATTTGAGCAATTTAAGTAGCCTTAAATCTATGTTAATTTTAAGGTATATTTGATCAACAAAAAAAAATTAAAAATGCGCCATGCTATCAAGGATCTCCGTAGTGGCATATCACATCTCAAAATTAATAATAATTTTTTATATATATTTTAGTATTTAACTTGACTAGTTAAATGAAAAAAAAATCAATAATAACGAAAGGATATAATAAGAAAGAAGCATTTTGTAGAGTCTTAAACTAAACACAAGATTAGGTGGGAAGCGATGAACCAAACACTTGATAAAAGCTAATCTCGGCATTACTAAATCCTGCATTACAAATCTCTACATTACTAATCCATGCGTTACTAATCCTTGCATTATGCATCTTTGTACCAAATGACCCCTAAACTGATAAACACACAGGGGCCGTTTGGTTAGTGGATAAGGATTGAGTAATTCAGGTATAAAATGTTGCATAAGCTTTACCATGTTAGGTTTCGAGGCTTTCGTTTTGAATTTATGTCATTAGGCGTTTTAACTTTGAATTTTAGTCATAGTTTGACTTCGGTCAATATTCTTGGTAAAACGTGCTCGGATGAGAATTTCATCACCGTGGTTAGATCCGAAAGGACCTTTTTGGTCTAGTACGATGGTTGGTTTAGGTTTTGAGACTTTCGTTTTGAGTTTGTGTCATTAGGCGTTTTAACTTCGAATTTTAGTCATAGTTTGACTTCGGTGAATATTCTTGGTAAAACATGCTCGGATGAGAATTTCATCAGTGCAGTTAGATCCGGAAGGTCCTTTTTGGTCTAGTAGGATGGTTGGTTTGGATTTAAAGGCTTTCGTTTTGAATTTGTGCCGTTAGACGTTTTAACTTTAAAGCTTTGACCACATAATCAGCCAAGCTGCATTAACTAATGCTCTATCAATTTTACTGTGGACTTGATTTTTTGTTCAAGTGTAGAATTTTCCAACGGTTCGCAATTCTGCCAATCTTGTTTGTGTCATTAGTTGCTTAACAGGACTACTATTCAATCGGTCTTCACTCTTTAGAATTGCATTAAAATCTCTCATTACTAACCAAGGGTATTGGACAGATGAATTTACTACTTGCAATGCTAACCATAAGCTCTTTCTATCTTCAATGGTGTGTAGGTCATAGATAGTTGTGACCCTTTATCACTCCTAATTAAATATAAGTCTTTTCTAAAGATACAATCAGACCCATTATATGCCTTTTTGTAGATCTAAAATTTCTTCATCTTCTGAGAGGCAAATCTTGAAGAACATTCAATCCAAGTTCTTTCTTTGAGGTTAGAAACTTTTGATATCTTAAACTTTGCTTATCTTTTCTTCTTCTTCTTCTTATCATATTTTTTTCTCTCTTGTTAATCTAGTGAAAGACAAATGCAATATATGTGAAAATAAGTTAGTATAATTTTGTAGTGAATCATAAGTTAGTATAAATTGTGATTTTTTGTATTTTTACGGATTAAAATTGATAGTCCCACAAAAAGAATGTCTAATATGTCTCAAAAAGGGCAAAAAGGGTGTGGACTCTAGAAGAGGAACTCACTCTGGTTGATGGATTAAAAACGTTATGTGTTAATGATTAGAAAGAAGATAATGGAACCTTTAAACATGGATATTTGATGGAACTGTAACAACACGTGAATGCTTATCATCCTAATTATGGATTGCAATCTTTACCACATATTTGTTCTAAAATAAGAGAGTGGAAAAAGCGTTATATGCCCATATCGTTGGTAAAAAGTCAAAGTAGTTTAGGATTTCGATATAGCGATGGAACTATCTTAGTTGAGGATCCAAAAGCTTGGGATGACTTGATAAAGGTGGTTTATATTTATTTTAATCATTAGAGAATTGCTACATATATTTTCTCCTCGTGAATATGATCTCTGTCTTTGAAATATTGTCAGTTACTTCATGTACTTGTTTCTTTTTTCTTAGGTTGATCCAAATGACAAGTCAATGAACTTTAAGAAATGGCCATTATTTGCTAATTGGGAAGAGATATTTCGCAAGGATAGAGCTACTGGACAGTTTGCCGAGGGGCCAGAAGATGGTGTTGAAGAAATAGAAAGAACTGAAGTGTCACGACCCAAAGTATACCCTAGGCATAACATGGCATATAGGATCCCGAGAGGCCCTACACAAGCCACTTAGCATACATCATACTAGATAATAGAATTTAAAAAATACAAAAGAAAGCATTTCAAACATCAGAGGAGTTTAACAAAGCGGAAGTCTACATGCGTCTCAAAATCCATCTAATACATCATAAGGAAAGCTATTGGGATATAACCCATACATCACATACAAAGTCTGAAATGGAAATGAAATAAAGCAATAGAAGAGTCTCGGTCCTTGGAACATGAGGACTCACCAATTTTAAAAGTCTATAGAACCAACTAGCCACGAGTATGGGAGGTAGGAGCGTCAGACCCTACATATTCATGAGATAATGTAGGCACAAGTATGCATTAGTACATGGAATGTACTAAGTATGAGGCAATATGCACAAACATAGGCATGATGGCATGAATGGCTTAAAAATGAGTAGGCATTATCATATTGAAACATTTGAAAGCTTTAAAGAAGAAATAACATGAAAATCATGAAAACACGGTCAAGTACATTAACATAAAGGACATAAGAAAAGCTTTGAAGAAAACATAATCATTTTGTGGGATATTAGCTTTAACCGACAATAAGACCATGAGACCTATATAATGGGATCCGGTATATCCCTCATACCGAAAGAAGGGAAAACTACTTTCCAAGGTAGAATCCGCATATATCATCATTTGCAAAAGTGGATCCACGCTAGCTAGGTATTTAAGACAATCCTACGGGGGCACGTAGTTTCGAACTAGAGGTTGCTACTAGAGACTATCCTATTTGAACCTCCATCTCAAAGCCCTCTCAGTGCTAAGTCTAAATCCCAAAAGAATAGATAAAAGTCAAATATCAATTTAACATAGAATAGCTCCTTAAACATAATTCTACATAGATGAGAAAACCTTTCACCAATGTGAATTCATTTGTGAGAAATACCTTTCACAATTGATCTGAGGCCAAAAATATATTTTCTTATCATTAATTGCCTCATATTTATTATTTATATTTATCCTTTTTTAGCATGGATTTTATGGATTGGAGCTAAAACAAATTAAAGATGAAAGATTGAAGAAGAAAATCAAGTAGACAGCTTAATGGATTAAATTTAATATAATATTGTATAACATATGTGAAGTACAGAAGATTTCAAATTGCAAATTGGATTGAAGTATTACATGCTGCCACGTGTCAAGTGATGAAGACACGCGCAGAATTGAAGTCGGTTGCACCTACTGTTCGTTCACGAGGAATTCCAATTCCGTTTGGTTTTGGATTCCTAATTTGTTTTGGACTCAATTATTTTATTCAGGGTTTTCTACATCTATAAATAGTCCATAGAAATAATTATTTAGGGGAGCGATTTTTTTGGTGTGGAAGAGCAAGGGATTACAATTCATCTTTGGGTTCAATTCTCTACTTCTTCTTTAGGTTTGAATTTTATGAAACTTATTATTTTTGAGTTTATGAATATTATGTGTGACTAAACGCCCTTGTTCTGGGGCTGTAGCTACGGGTTATTGTTGAACGTCAAATTGCTTTGAATTAATTATTAGTTATCATATACATTACTTTTACATTCTTGTTTTAGTATTTCATGCCAGACCACCATAGAAATAAATCTATTGTCTATTCTTCGACTCGAGAGATAAAGAGATAGATAGACCAGAGAATGTAAATAGCTTGTTCTAACTTTGATTAGATTTGTGTTTAGGAGTGACGCCCGGATGAACACCTAGCTTGGTTACGAAACAGGATGAAATATAAATGCTCGCCAATTAGGACTGCCTATCCCCGCTCAACGATGTAGTTAGACAGCTAGTTGGAGTAGGCGATTAGAGGTCGAGAGATCATGATCATAATATTAATCCTGTAAATCAGTAATGTGATAACTAAAATTGATTCTTTGCATGAGATGTGATACATGAAACCCAAAGCATGCTGCAGCCCTGGAATTGTCCCTTAATTGATTAAAACACCGAAATTATAGTTATCCTTGTTAGTTAGTTTATTATTTAAATTGTTCGTAGTAGTAGTATTCAAAACCATATTGTTAATACTTTCTTTAAGTTGTAGATTTAATTGAATTTATATACATTGATCATAAGTCCCTTGGGTACGACAATCCGGTTCTAAAAGAGTCATTTATTACTTCTGCGACTACGTACACTTGCGTGTGCAATTGGGAGCAACAACAATCATGATCATCATAGTAAGTGAGAAATCCTTTGACAATAGCATTGATATTTTCCTTCCAAAGCATCCCCAAATCATTTATAATCATTTCATAAAAACATGCATATATATCTTCATCATTTCATAATTCATGGATTCATGGGTTCATCATAGGATCATAGTTGGAAAACATAATTTAGGCATGAGTTAGCGCAATTTCAACTAAATATCATGGATTAACATCAATTCATGCATTAGAAGACTTAATTAACCATAACTAATCATATATAGATGAAACCCACATTCATCGAATCAAAACCCTAATTTGATCAATTGAAAATTGATTTGGGAAATTGAAATCTTTAGGAACCCCATGGAGGAAAGGACTCCATGGGTGAATACACACATACCTTGATCCTTTAGGCCCAAGAAAATGGATAATTGAGAGACTTGAATGGAACCCTAGCTCTTCTTCTTCTTCCTTAGACTTAACAGAATTTGGGAGGATGAATTTGGTCAAGTTTTTGGAATTTAGGATAAGGAGTTGTGAATGGGTAATTTAGGGGTTTAAAACGTTTATATAGGGCTTAGGGTAGAAGGTAAAACGAAATAGTGTTGGGTTAAAATAATTAGGAAAAGACCCAAAAGCCCCTTTAAAATAACTATTGGAATCGACCTACGGTTTGGACCTATGATCCATAGGTCCTCAACGGACCGTACTGGGCAACCGTAGAAAGATTCGGAACCCCTTTTTATTGGCCAACTTTTGATGGACACCATCTACGGTTCCTAGGTCTTTTTATGGACCATAGATACCAACTGTATAGCCCAATCTGAGGCTTTAAAATTTTACTAAGTCTGCGAGTGACCTAGGAGACCTACCAACGACTCGTACATAGGGTGACGAGCAGTCCTGGTGAACCATACAAAGGATACTGGGACTTGATTTTAGAAAAGTATTTCCACACTTCCTATGGTGGCCATCTACGGCCCGTAGAAGCTTCTACAGTTCATAGATGGGAACCGTAGACACATACCTCAGCCCAAATAAATACATACCTCAGTCCAAATATTTATTTTCTCCCTTTTTCCAAGTTTCATGGTGTTACAATATCTCCCCCTTGGGAACATTCGTCCTCGAATGGGACTTAAGGCATCATAAGGAGGGTGGGGGGAAAAGATCTAACAGCCCAATAAGAATGCAACTTCATCAACAACACATAACCAAGGAGGAACATCAACTCCAAGCTTAAACATATTCAAAACATCACTTCATAAGCCATGCATGCAAATCATACTCAAATGCACATAGTTATGAAGAAATCAATTAAAGCTAAATCAAAATCTCACAGGTAAGTTTTCATGAGCATTCATGCATGAGGAAACATGAGAATGACTAAGATATGAGGATGGACCATGAGGAACTAAATACCTCTAGCTAGAGTAGGATCGGAGGGAAAGAGATGGGGTAACGGGACATCATAGCTTCCCAAGTAGCACCCTCAACTCTTTGATTCCTCCATAAGACCTTTACGGATGCAACCTCTTTATTCCTTAACTTCTTAACTTGCCGATCTAAAATCTCAACCGGAATCTCTTCGTAAGAAAGACTCTCTTTTATACCAAGACTCTTTAATGGTACAATAGATGTCGGATCATCAACACATTTCTTCAACAAAGAGACATGGAAAACCGAATGCACCGATGCTAAGTCATTGGGCAAATCAAGCTCATAAGCAACCTTACCAATACGCCTCAAAATCTAATATAGGCCCACATAACGGGGACTAAGCTTTCCTTTCTTTCCAAACCTCATCACACCCTTTATGGATGAAATTTTCAAGTAGACCCAATCATCAACATCGAACTCAAGGTCTCTCCTTCTAACATCGGCGTAGGACCTTTGTTGACTTTGAGCCATTTTCAACCTTTCTCTAATAAGTCGAACTTTATCCATAGCCACATGTACCAACTAGGGGCCTATCAAAGCAACTTCACCAACTTCAACCAACCTATAGGAGATCTACACCTCCTACCACAAATAGCCTCAAATGGAGCCATACCAATGCTCGAATGGTAGCTATTATTATATGCAAACTCAATCAAAGGCAAATGATCATCCCAATTACCCTTGAAGTCAATCACACAAGCTCTCAACATATCTTCTAAAGTTTGGATAGTACGCTCCGCTTGCCCATCAGTTTGAGGATAAAAGGTCGTACTAAACTTAACACGAGTACCAATGCCCTTTTGGAAAGATTTCCAAAACTGAGAGGTAAATTGGGTACCACAATCGGAGCTAATAGATAGGGGCACTCCATGCAACCTAAACAACTTAGCATAGTCCTCCGCCGAATAAGAAACCTTGACGGGAAAGAAATGAGCCGATTTTGTCATACGATCTACTATAATCCAAATCAAGTCAAGTTGCCATTAGGTGCGGGGTAAAGAAACAACAAAGTCCATATTCAAGTCTTCCCACTTCCAAGTAGGAATGCTAATATCTTGGGACAAGCCTCCTGACTTTTGATGTTCAATTTTCACTTGTTGACAATTAGGACACTTAGCCACAAATTCTGCAATATCCTTATTCATCTCACTCCACCAATAGACCTTCCGAAAGTCATGGTACATCTTGGTAGCTCCCGGGTGAATGAAATATCGAGAACTATGGGCTTTCGGCAAAATCTGCTCCCTCAAATCATCGACCTTGGGAACACACAATATATCCACTGATTGTTATTTCTTTTTTTAAAAAATAAAATAAAATTGGTGCATATGAATACAGATATAAGATGATATGTTATCCTAAACTTGATTGAAGTACCTTAAATAACCTTTTATGTTTTTGGCTAAACGCAATTGTTCAGGAGTAGTTTCCTTTCTCTTAGAATTGAAATATTTGTCTTACTTTCTATTTGTGGCTTCTCTTTTGACAGGAAAAATAAAATTCATGTTGGTGCACTCTATTGTGCTCACATTGATACACGAGGTAATAATTTTTCTTTTAGGATGCACTGAGAATGGTAGTGCTTTCTTAGTACCATTTTCATGCTTGTATATTTTCTTTTGATATCGTATAGCAGTGTAACATGACATATATGATGTTGACATCTTTACACTTTGTCAACTAATAACCAAGAACCATAAAGTACACCCTCTGATAAAGGATTTCAAATAGATATGGGATCAAAAATGCCCCAATAAAATCAAATTTTTCCTATGATTATGCCATCATGATAGGCTGCCTACTTGTCACTATTTGAACAAAATAGGAATGCATGTGGATCCAAGATCACTATTCATGGAATGTTATATAGGAATGAATAGGAATCAAATTCAACATATATTCATGGAATGTTATATAGTAAGGAACTACTGGAACAAATTGGAATCACAAATAAGATCACTAGCATAGCAGATACAGGAGACCAACAATGGTTCCACTCTATTAAAAAAAATACTATACTTCCTGATTAAATATATGATCGACTGGGACATAGGTTTTCCATTCTACATATGGAATATATGGCTAAGCAGAAACAATAACCTCCATAGCAACAGTAAGTTGGAAACACCAATCAATACTCCTTTCAAAAGTGCAATAGAATATCATCTCATGACGAGTCTTGTGAAAAATAATGACTAGAAAAATCACGAAAGAATTCAAAGATATGATAATAAAGGTTATAGGCTTAACATAGAAGGATCCTACAATCCAAACACATTTAGGGGAGGAGTAGGAGGTGTTCTGAGAGACCAACAGGGGAACTGGATATTAAGATTCTCTGCAAGAATTACAGCAATGAGTGTTGTCCACGCGGAAATCATGGCCATCTATCACGACCTAAGACAATCTTACACCCTTCAACTCACGGATATTGTATTATTATCAAATTCAAAGGAAGCCATTAAGGCAATACGTGAGTGTCATGAAACCTTTACTAACATTATTCTTGATTGCAGAGCATTAATCCAAGGGATGAAGAACTTAACAATCAGGCTGAACCTTAGAAAATACAACCAGGTGACAAACATACCAGCAAAGAAAGGGCTAATATGGAAGGTGAAGAAGTTTTTGTGAAATGGTCAACAACCTCATCTTTTATCCAACAAGCAGTAGAGGAAGATATCATGGATCCATGTTATGCTGAAACGCATGAAGAACATTATATATCTAATACTAGTATAAGTAATATAGAAGCTATTAGTACTACTAGACTAAGTAGCAATATAGGTTCTATCATTATAGATGAACCTAGAATTAACTTGAGTACTCACCTGGTTTGTAATGATGCATAAGTAATATAATATAAGTCTACCTTTTAACCAAAAAAAAAAAAAAACTTATGAATATCATCAATGAGTGAATATTTTGATTAAAAATGCATGTAAATAATATCTAGCATTAGTATGCGGTGTTGCTCAGATGTTAACTTACATGTATCGATTTTTGTTATATGTACTTGCATACAGAGGCGGATCCAGGATTTGAAGGTTGTGGGTGCCACATCGTCCAAATAGGATAAACGGATCGATTTGTTCAATTTTGTGTTTCGATTCAGGCTATATATCCTTTCAATTTATATAGACTAATGATCGAATATGCAAACTTTTTAGCAATATTTTCTTCTAGATATTATGAAATTAAATATTCCTAAACATATTCATTTTTTCTGACAAGATTAAGACCTTTTTTTCTTAAACTTTGAGGAAAAAATATTTTTTCACATAAAAAAGCTGAATATATATAAATCATCTAATATTATTATCGTAATATATATATATATATATATATATATATATACACATACATACATACATACTTGGTCTGTGTATGTTGATATATAGTTGTAAAAAAATAAACAAGAATTATAGCTTCAGTACAATCATCTTCACTTAAGCGAATATTAGTAACAAATTAAAATAACTTTTAAACTTAAAAGTAAATATATTCTTATAAATGTTTATGTGATATTTTTAAAATTTAATACTCACTAATATAAAATATGAATGCATATACATAACAACAACAACGACAACCTAGCAAGAGATATCTTTGGTTTTTAAAAAATAAAAAAAATCATTTGATGCAAAAAGGAGTTAATTTAAATTATTAAAGAATACTCCCTTAGTCCCTAATTACTTGTCCACTTTTGAATTGACACACCTATTAAGAAAACAATAATTGACATAGTGAGTTTACCATTTACCCCTATTAATTATGAAGTTGATGAATTAAAAACTTAAAATTTTCAAGAAGTTCCACATTTTTCAAAGTAATTAATTGAGGGTATAATAAGTAAACAATTTTTGTCCTTTCTTGATTTGTCAAAATGGATAAGTACTTAATTAGGGACAACCAAAAAAAAAAAGTGGACAAGTAATTAGGAACACATGGAGTAACAATTAAAGAACAAGACAAAATGACAAAAAGACGCAAATGAAAGAAGCAAGCAAAAAAACATTTTGAAAAAAGTAAGAAAAAATTATGATACCACCCAGATTCGAAATCCCGCCCTTGGTGTGCCAAATGATGACCTTTGCCAGTGGCACCATTCTCCTTTTTCTTACTATGGGTGCCAAACTTAATATATAACTAATTATTGTACATATATACCTCTATATACAGAGTTTCAATCGAGGTCCGTGGGTGGCGTGGCACCCCCACCATTGAACATAGATCCGCCCCTGCTTGCATATCAATAAGTTTCAACTATTGCAACGTTGGTCCCATGTTGACACGTGCCATTTATATATATATATATACACGTCGGTTCAATTATATGAGAAAGTTGAAAAATGTGGCATTCAAGTTTCTGTCTAAAACTTTGCCTAAACAAAATGCAAAAAATAAATAAAAATACAAAGGTAAAAAAAGTCAAGGATATATCGATAACAAATAATTTATTTTAAGAAGTATATAATGTTTATTAATTTTTAATACCTGTATAACTAATATCTACATAACTCTAACCAGCAACCAAACGGCCCCAAAGTGCTCTCGACCCCCACCCCCCAATAAATAAATAAATGGGGTAAGTAGTAATTTTGTATGAGAGAAGCAAGGGAATAAAGGAAGAGGAAAGGCATTGGTAGACAAAGGAGAAATAACAAACTCCATGAATGGAAAATCAAAGTGACAACTCCGATGAAAAACCTAGTACCGATCCAATGTCGGAATCACCATCACTCCTTGATCTTACAAGTTACCAGCTTCACGATCTGGAGTCAGTGGAGCTTCCTCCGAGTCTCACCGAGTTAGACTTGACCACAAATCGTTTGTCCGCTTTAGACCCCCGTATTGGCCAACTCCCTAACCTCAAGAAACTCTCTCTTCGTCAGAATCTCATTACCGATGCCGCTGTTGAGCCTCTTTCCTCTTGGCAACTCATTTCTCACCTCGAGGTATGTATTATTCACTTATATCCTCCAATCATCTCTAACTATTATTATTATTATTAAATGTACATGTCAACTTGCGGATTCTTTACCATAATACTTGTTGATTTGCAAATTGATAAACCACACACAATGGATTGAAAATGAACCTGAATAGTCCAAAACGGATACCAAATTCATTTAGCCAGTCTCAATTAATTTGGACAGAGGTCTAGTTAATTGTTATTGATTGATTGATTTTGTTGGCAGCATTTAGTTGCTCAAGAAATATTGGATTGTGGCTGTTATATGGTAGGAATGAAGATTACCTTTAAATGACCAGTGGATTTTAAATTTTGATAGAATTGTTCCACAGAAGCCCATGATAAAAGAGAAAAAGGTACACCTCAAATCACATAAAGGAATATTGTATCAAAAGGCCTATTATCTCTCGCAACTTCATTCAAATTTAGTTAAGAATAGAATGGAAACTGACGATTGTTGTTTCACTTATATTAAGGTTGGTGTTTTCCAGAGTCCATTTATTTTGGTTTTGACTTGAATGTCTATGTAGGGATAAGAGCGATTTTTGTAGAGAATCAATTAATATAAGAATAAAATACACCTGAATAGAGGAGTTGATATAGAGGTTTTATACAGTAGATCTCAATTGAGTTGGAATTGAGACGTAGTTGACTAATTGATTGGCTTATGTAGAAAAAGATACATCTTATGAGCATATCGACAAGAGCTATTACTGCTTAGAAAGATACAAATGATGAATCTTTGCTTGTCTGTATGGTGGTAGTCTATGTTGCTCAGACTCTTCAAAGATATATGCGGGTGCGTGTCGGATCCTCCAAAAGTAGTGCAGTTTTGAAGGATCCGACACGGGGGTGACAACATTTTGAAGAGTCCAAGCAACATAGGTGGTAGTAGTATTAGCCTAGCTTGTACTTTTATTTGTGAATTCAATGATTAAGCAACCTATGTTGCTCGGACTCCAAAAACAGGGCATTTTTGGAGGACCCGACATGGGTGCGGCAACATATTTGGAGAGTCCGAGCAACACAGACCGGAACTTGCTATCTAACTTACTATGTAATTGGAAGTGATGTAGGCTTTAATTGGTTCATAATATTGATGTACCATAAGATTTTTAAAAAAAAATTTGATACTATTTTAGGGGATTTCTTTCATATTAATTCCACCATTAACAATTTATGATGATTGAATGGATGTGCATTTGGATAATATTTTTTTTCCAATGATAACGATAATCTTCAAATAGAAATAGTGAAACTTTTTTACTGAAGCATTAAATTAGATAAAGTTTTCAGTTTATTTGCATGCGTTATAACTGCATACTCATTGATCCCGGTAAATTACTGAAACAACGGTAGTTTCTTGTTTCTAACCTTATCTGTATGGTTACAACTCTGATTAATGCAATTCAGTGATACTGCTACTGACTATCTAACCTAAATTGTATTTAAGTAGTGTAGGCTTCTTTTGGTTGGATAACATTGATGAACCTTTAAACCATGATTGAAAGATAGTTTACTTACAATTTTAGGGTTTCTTTTTATCATTTTTGATAAGCCAGAAGTATTCCTTTAATCGACTACCAAGTCTACTTGAAAAATATGTTCATAATGTTTGTGTTGCTCAACCACATATTTATCAGGTTAACCCAATTCTCTATACAAAATAGATTCTCTTCTTATGCCAAAGGTATAATGAAATAAAAAAAAACTTATGCACGCTAGCTGGCCGGAGCACTTCCATTATAAAGAAGAAAAAGAAATGAGTACAAACCTCTTTACATTATTTTAGAATTATTTCCTATTTCTTTTGATAATAAATGATCTCCTGTTTCTTCTATCCATATGATCCTAAAGAAGCACATTGGTGTCATTCTCTGAGTTAGCTTCCTTTACCTTCAAATCTTCTATAACCTCTAGCTTCTCAATATTCTTAAGAACACCGTGACATGTTAAACAAAGAAAACATCTAATATAGCAGTAAAGTTTTAATGTAGTGATGTATGATTTATATCCTGCCCATGCCTGCATAGAAAGCACTAACTTGTAACTATTCGCTGCCTCCTTAAATTATCTACTGTTAAAATTGCATCATGCACTGTGCACCAAGTCAAAAGACCTTTTTTGGAGCATTAGTATCCAAGATGTTATTGCGTACCTCCCTTTTCTCTCCAATTCCTATTAACTCCATGTGTGAATTTATTTGGTGAAAGATTTCCCACTTGCTCCCTTCTTGTTTACCTCCCTCCCTATTTGAGGGACTCCCTGACCTCCTGTTCTCAGTGGCCCTCGTAAAGCTTGTACTTCATGTGACCCCTGCTGTTCTTTATTAACTTATTGGTTTCCATAGCCTCTATCCTTGCTAGTCTAACAGTGGTTATGCATCCTTCAATAAAGTCCTCTGTATCAAGGATGCACTTAGTTCCCTATAACTATTTATTGGGCTAAGTCTTTGGGTGTCAACTGTAATTATATTGATGGATGATTAGGAGCCATTGAGAAAATGGAAAGATAAATGACAAACTAGAAAATTGTACTCGTCCATTGCATCCGGACAATGTCCGGGATTTGTTTCCCCACCAACATGGTGTCCTTATTTCCAATTCCTACATCCTCGATAGGTCATAAAAGACCCTTTTCTTCCTCTTCCTCTTAATCTCAAAATCAATGGCAAGAGGTTATCTAAGATGCTCACTCGAGTAGCCTTACAGTACTTCTATCAACACGTTCTTAGGAGTAAGTAATTTATATGGGTCTTGGCCGCCTGATCACATGCTGATCTTATGTAGTACGGTGTCTAAGACTCAAATAGATTACTTACTCCTTAGACAGTGTGATAGAAGTTTATGTAAGGACTGCAAGGTTATCCCGAGTCAGTATCTTATAATCCAACATAAGCTTTTGGCAATGGATTTATAGATTAAGAGGAAGAGAGCCTTGTATACCTATTAAGAATCAAGTGGTGTGACTTGTCAATTGCCAAATCTTAGGAGATGAGGGTGTAGTGGGGATGCTAGTAGTATGTGGGATAGTACATCTAATTGCATTAATGAAGTAGCTAGAGAGGTTTTGAGAGTCTCGAGGGGTAATGTTGGAGGGGATTGGTGGTGGATGGAACAGTCTAAGGGAAAGTGAAAGCCAAGAAGGCTGCTTATATGGAGTTGGTGGAGAGCAAATACGAGGAGGAAACGAGGGTAAATAGGGAGAGGTATAAGGCGACAAAGAAGGAAACAAAGTTTTTTTTTTTTTTTTAATGAAGTAAGTAGATTCATTTAATGGCATCAAGAAGATGCAAGCTTTACAAGGATAGATCAGTTAAGCTCACAAAAAAGGATTTGTAGCCTCTTTCTAAACTATAGAGCTAACAAAATCCAAGAAGAGTTCTAAATTATTTACAGGGGTCAATTTGGACCAACTAAAAAGGCTAACTAGACATCTGCCTCGCAAAAGATTTCTAGAAGTTGAAATTCCATCAAAACATCTTTTGTTCCTCTCTGTCCATAAACACCAAAAGATAGCACCAGGGATCATCATCGACATACTCATGATGGCTTTGTCAACTTCCCGTGAACTCCAACTTTCAAGAGCATCCCTAACAGAGAAAGGCATGACCCAGGAAAGACCATAAAACAACAAAACATATTCCAGAGGTCTGAGGCTGTTGAGCAGTCAGTAGCAAGTGGTTGACACTTTCAGTGTGCTTGTGGCAGAAATAGCATTGGTTAGCAAGCTGGAATTTCTTTTTGGAGAGATTATCCTGTGTGAGGCGTGAGTTGTGCAGTGCAGTGCAGTCCAGCTGAAACAAAGTTAGTTGTTACAACGGCAGCATTTGAACGCTTGTTCGAGGAACTTCAGGATAAAGGTGGGGATAAGAGGTTGTATAGGCTCACCAAGGAGAGATAGAGGAGGGCTCGAGACCAGGACCAAGTAAAATGTATCAAAGATAAGGAAGGTAAAGTATTGATGGAAAAAAGCACACATTAGACGAAGATGACAACATACTTCCATGAACTCTTAAAAGAAGAGGGGGATATGAATGTTGTGTGGTGATTTAGAGCACTCTGAGAGTTGTCGAGTTTTTTTGGTACTGTAGGGGTATAAAGTTTGAGGGGGTTAAGGAGGTTATTCATAAGATGAGAAGGGGAAGGGCCATCGGGCCAGACGAGATCCCGGTGGAATTTTGGAAAACGCAGAAAAAGGATGTATGGAGTGGCTAACTGGGTTGTTTAACATTATCTTTAGGACGTCAAAAATGCCCGAAGAGTAGAGGTGCAGTATAGTGATCCTTTTGTACAGGAACAAGGGTGATATTCAAAATTGCAATAATTATACGGGTATCAAGCTTCTAAGCTTCTTATTGTCTATTTGCTTGTCTGCAACTGTCTATTTTAATAAGGAGTGCCATTGCCTCCTCTTCACTCCCCTGAAAGTTGACCCCAAATTATTTGCCGAGTTTTATCACATTCAGGTATACCCAAAGTGACACATCCAGTTCCCCTTCAATTCCCCCCTACATTGTTTTTATCTTCAGAGGTTCAGTTTCTTCTACTGTCTATATTCCCGAGTTTTTTGTTCCAATCATTTGCATGTCCCCTGTTCACTAGGATATCAAGATTTGGTGTCTCCCCTTCAATATTTGTCATGGCATCTTCGTAATTATCAACATCTTCATGTATATGCAACTCTTTCGAGTCTGAAATTGTAGGTCTTCTTCTTCCTTTTCTTGAATTTCCATGTTTCCAAATTCTCTTTCATTGTTCTGCATGTTAGCCATAGGGTCATATTTGTCACATGCATCACAGATATTAGATTTTATAGTGTCTTGAGCCTTGGAAAATAAATCTGGACTGGAATCAGAAACTTCCCTGTTATTAAATGAAGTCTCCTAGGTCAGCCCAATAAAAAGACCAGCACCTATCTGCCCCCTTACGTTCCTGCGTCTCTTTTCGCATAGCAGAGTCGCAGGTCTGTTAACACCCGTCAAGACCCACGTGATAGCCCATCTTTATATTACAACTGTTTGACCTAGCAGTTTCATTGTTTCTCTCAATTACCCAACAATCCTCCAAGCTTGATAGTGATTCTTCTCCAGCTATTACAACAGTTGGGATTCACACCAAATTGGTATGATGAAACTTAGCCTTTTCACTTCTATTGTCACCTCATTGAGACACTCTTCCCATCAACTCTTCTCTTTTATCTTGCCCATTTCAAGTGATTCTTTTGTTTTTGAAACGTTTCCTCTGTTTCCAACCATCCACCGTAGTGATCCCTCGACAGTTTTGAATATTGTTTTTGTCCATAAAGTAGGGGTAAGACTGCATACAATGTACATACCACCCTCCCCAGACCCCACTTGTGGCATTGCATTGTGTATGTTGTTGTTGAAATGCAGAGGTAAACCCATGGATCGAATCCACATCCATCGTCTTTCTTGTCTATCTGAGCAACACCCAAAAGACGGATGCCACCACTCCAGAGGGATTTTTTCTTTATTCCACCTCCATTCTCCTTGTAGAACATGTTAAGCCATGTGTTTTGTTGGGAATCCGAAGAGGAAAAGGTTGTTCCCCTTATCATATGTATTCACGGCAAAGGTGTTCTCCCGTGTGCGTACAGACCATCTTCGAACGTCCGCTGAGGTTGGCTTTCCATCCATTGTCTTGTAAAAGCCCACCTTGCATCTATCAAGCAGATCAGTCTCACAGTTTGCGATTCCGTCAACCACAACAATTTTGTTAGTTCTTCCTTGGGATGTTTGTAATCAATGACCCTGTATCTTCATTAGTAGATCTGTCGATCTTAATAGCAATATCCCTCCATCCAATATCAATTGTAACCTCTGGGATAATAATGACTGATATGTTTTCTCCTTGTACACAGGGTATGTTGTTGTTGCTGTTGTATGTTTACTCTTTGTGCTGTCACAATGCTTATAAATCTGCCAAACTTGTTGTTCCTTAAGCTTCCATCTTCTCATGTGCTTTTCTTTGTCCTTTGATGCTTCCTGCACTGCAAAACATAACCATTCCATGGTTTTCTTACTAAACGTGGACGCATGAGACTCCTGCTTCTTTCCACCCAGTCAAACCATACATCCGTCCTTGATTTGGTTCTCATGATATCATATAACTTGAATCCAGCTGCAAAATAGACTTTCTTCTCCCCCATGTTGCTCTGAAACTTTGAATTCTCTAAAAAGGACACCGGGAAACCCAGGTTTCAGCCAGAAAGGAAAAGGTCTTTCTAGCCTTGATTAATGTGCCTGGGAGCATTTTCTCTCTAACAAACATTTTCTAGTATCACCATCATGGTTGGAGGGGCATTGCTAGGTGCATCTTGGAATTTTATGTATGTTGAGTCATGTTTTCTTTCCCCACCTTATTTCACACTCCAATTCGGAGGATGGGAGGGAATGTGGGCAGAGAATTGAATCTCTTATATAAAGGTCGTTTTCTTCTGTTCTCCATCCAGTCTAAGGTGCTTTACAAAATGATCGTAGTTTCAATTTCTTAGGAGAGGGAAAAGATAAGTTCTTTAGCATTTTTAGTGATGTTATAGTGTTGGTTAGTCAGAGATGCTCAACAGATTTCACCTCTGCAAGTTGAATACTAGTGTTTAGCGTGACAACTTGGCAGTTTTTCATCCTTATAGTTTTGTTTTTTAAAGCTTTGAAAGCACCAAGCTTAAAGAAAATGTTTAGTAACAACAACTTATTTTCAGACTTGAACTTTGAACTTGTTTGCTTCTTGTATGGTAGTCTAATCGTAGATGCCACAGAAACAGGCTTGTTAAAGTTATCTGAAATCATGACTGTGGAACTGTCTTCTCCAGGAGCTAGTGCTTAGGGACAATCAGCTGAAGAAAATTCCCGATGTTGTGATATTCAAGAAGCTTCTGGTATTTGATGTTTCTTTCAATGAGATATCATCACTTAGTGGATTGTCAAAGGTCTCCAGTACACTCAGAGAACTATATGTGTCTAAAAATGAAGTCACCAAGATGGAGGAGATTGAGCACTTCCATGAGCTGCAAATACTCGAACTTGGGTCCAATAGATTACGGGTTAGTTTCTCTTGAAGATGACATCAAAAGAAATTATATAGTTATCAACAGTTTACACTTGTAAATTTTTTTATCATAATAGTTTTTGTAAATGTGAGTATACTATGTAGCTTCCCTGGCTCAGTGGATACCTTTGAAGTGCTTTGTTTCTTGATACAGGTTATGGAGCTTCTGGAAAATTTGAAAAATCTACAAGAGCTTTGGCTTGGACGCAATCGAATTCGAACAGTTAATTTGTGCGGTTTGAAATGCATTAAAAAGATTAGCCTGCAGAGCAACCGTTTAACTTCCATGATTGGGTTTCAGGTCCTGATATCTAACAGTTGTGCTTTGTCATTGTAGACGACTTCATTTTAAGGGTGAGTTATTTTGTTGTTTTTCAATCTGCAGGAATGTGTTGCCCTTGAAGAATTATACTTGAGCCATAATGGTATTGCGAAAATGGAAGGTTTGTCTACCTTGGTAAACCTGCGGGTCTTGGATGTATCAGCAAATAAGCTTACAGAAATTAATGACATCGAGAACTTGACTAAGTATGAAATTTGTCCTGGCAATTCCAAATGTGTGAATTACTCCTCTAATGCCAGGACTAGTCATCATCTTCATGTTCACTTTTTGTTTCTTATTTCAGACTAGAAGATTTGTGGCTTAATGACAACAGTATAGCATCATTAGAAGGACTGGCAGAAGCTGTTGCTGGTACTAGAGAGAAGCTAACAACCATTTACCTTGAGCGAAATCCCTGTGTAAGTGTCTTTAAACCTTAACACATCCTTGTAGTATAAACTGGCAGCAATTGTTTTACTCTTTTTTGGGTTGTATGTTTGCTTGTACTTGAATTTGTAGTTTCTTCTGGAGATCCTTTCCTTCATGTAGAACTTCTTTCGGGGGTTTTCTGCTTTATACATCCTTTGTCTAGAAATGGGTCTGAGTCGCTCTTTCCATTAGTGATTTTATTCTTTCATGAGATTCTGTTCAAACTGTTCTTTTGTTCGAGAATTTGTATTCCTTGATAGGCGATACAACTGTGATATAGAGAGGGACACACGTGGGATCTGAAATATTACAACCTATTTTCAAATTCGAGCCAGATAAAGGGGATGATGCACGTGTTTACAATCAGGGATCACTATTTTAAATGAGCTGGGTCATGGGCTGGTCCAAAACTCTAATCTATAAGTGAGGCTACGTCCTCTTCAGGCCCAGTATTATTTAATGAGGCCCAGATCTTCTTCCAGACCGCCCATCTCAAAGGAAATCGACCCAATCACTGATGAAGTTGAGGCATATATTTCAAGAAGAAGAAGAAGGTGGATCAATGAAGATCAAAATAATATCATAGAAGGTGAGGGGGCTTAATTGCAAAGATAAGAGAAGGGTGATAACTAGCTTAATCCTTAAATGGAAGGCTGATTTCTTTTATTTTCAGGAGATAAAATTAGAAGAGGATATTGAAGAAATGATTAAGCTGATATATGAGTAAGCAGAGGAGTCAATTATGCTCATTGGAGGCAGTGGAACCCGGGAGTATTCTAATGTGGTGGGATACCAAAATATGGGATGGGGAGATAGTTGCAACCGGATCATATTCCATGACCTACAAATTTGTGTCTCACACTCAGTATTTTAATTGACATATGATAGGATTTATTCTTCCAACTGTAACAGAGAAAGACAAGAATTATGGTGGGAGATTGGGGCTGTGAGGGGTTTATTCATTGGACGTTGGGTATTAGGTGGTGAATGATGATTACAACATAGTTTGATTTCCCTCTAAAACGAGGAACTGCACTAAAAGCACCAGACAAATGACAATTCTGAAACTTTATTGATGACATGGAGCTGGTTGATCCACAGCTGGAAAGGGGCAATTACACATGGTTTAGGGGAAATATTATCTAGAATTGATAGGTTTTTTGTTTTAGAGGATTGGGATGATATGTTCAGAAATATTAAGCAAGAAATCCTATCCAAAATCAGTTCTGACCACTCTCTTCTATTTGTAAAACTTGTGGTAACTGTGAGCTAACCAAATCTTATTCAAATTTGAAAATTGCTAGTTGGAGACGTAAGGTTTTAGTCATTAAGTAAAGATGTGGTGGTCTTCCTTTGACATTGAAGGCAGACGGGACTAAATTCTTGCAAGGAAGCTCATAGCTCTAAAATGCAAATTGTGAGAATGAAGCCTAAACAATTATCTACAACTTGGCGAGGAAGAAAAATGCTATCCTAAATTAAATCATTGCGCTGAATGATACACTACAACAAAGATGTTTGAATGAAGAAGAGATCATCAAAAAGAAGTTCATGGAGTTTGATCATCAAAAAGATCAACTTTAAGTGCATTTTATTTTTCTAAGATTTTTAACCACTTAATGAGTCTAAATATAAATCCGAGTCATTCAAATCGTGGTCAAAGTCTTAAAATTATGAAGAGGCTATCAATTAAAGATTCTTAAGAAAGTAACCTTTCACCATCACTCTATCCACTACCGCCAGTCACCACTATCCAACCACCACCACAACTACTATTGTTAATCACCATTGCCAACCACTGCCACAATCACAAACAACCACCACCACCACCACCATCATCATTACCACTATTGCCAGCGACCTCCACCATCACACCGTCAAACATCACTGACACCATCACACTGTCAAACATCACTGCCAATCACCACGACCACAAACACTAGCCACTCCACCATCATAACTATTTCCATTGCCAATGATTACCACTAACACTGTCTATTATCAACCACCAACACTACTGCCACCATTGCTTGTTAATACCACCAACCATATCTACCATCTCAGCCACCACCGCCACTCCTAACCCTTACTGTCAACACTCCTTCTGCACAACCACCGGTATTAGCCACCACCGCCAAATACCACCACCAAACTGCACCTTACTACTCAGTGTTTGTGAAAGGCGATCGCTTCGTCGCCAATGGTGAGAGGCGAGGCGATCTTCATGGCGACAAAGGCGGCAAAGGCAAGAAAGATGTCGCCTTTTGTATATTTTTAAAATAAGGCGGCCAATTTGGGGTTTTAAAAGTTTAAAAGGTAATTTTAGGGTTTTCTTTTCAAATTTGCACAGTTGCACTCTTAGACTGCGACTGTGACTCCAACCAGTCGACTCGACTAGACTTCTTCGGCGACCAGCCAGACTTTTCCGGCGACTCCAAAGTCCAACCAATACGTATTTCTTCTTTTCTTCTTCTAATTTCTTCTTCCTATGTTTCTTTTTCCTTTTTCCTTTTTCCTTTTTCCTCTTCAGACTTCAGAGTTACTTCTACCTCTATTTTTTTCTCACTTTTTTGACTTTTGTTCTGTTTTATTCTTATTCAAGTTCTACACCTTTAGTATGTTCTATCTATTTTCAGTTTTTTGAATTTAAATTTTGCTAATATGTTATTGCTATTGAGATTTTGATTATTTATATATGTAATTAAATATTTTAATTTTTTGGTATTAATTGGCGTCACACTTCAAAAAGGTGAGCGCCTTGCCGCTCGCCTCGCCTTGTGGCAAGATAGACCCTTGTCGTCTTCTGCCGTCTAAAACACTGTTACTACCTAATATTTTAAGTATATAATATTCAAATTTGTATTTAATTTTTTAAGTATTTATTTCTCCCTCCATCCCACTTTATGTGGCCATGTTTGATTGAACACAGAGTTTAAGAGAAAAATGATGACTTTTGAAAATATATCATCTCATTAAGCGTAAATGGAAAATTTTAAATTAAATTGTTCCTAAATATAGAAAATTGTCATTCTTTTTTGGGACATAATAAAAAAGTAAGTGTGCCACAAAAATTAGGACAAATGGAGTAACTTTTTAAAAGATAAATTATAAACATTCTGATGTTGAGAAAACAAACCGTCTTAATAGTTCTGTTTTCAAGTCTATATACAAAATCTTAATATTCAGCTGTGTGAGAAAAATAGGAGAAAAAATTATTGAATTGTGTATCTACATTATTACGTTGAGACCCTATTTATAGACACTACATTAAACTCCTTTTCCAAATAGGATTCCTATTCCTATTCTAAATAGTATTGTAATACTTATTCATATTCTAACACCCCCCCTCAAGCTGGTGTATATAAATCACATGTACCTAGCTTGTTATAGATGTAATTAGTACGAGGACCGGTGAGGGACTTGGTGAAGATATCCGCAAGCTGATCATTTGACTTCACAAATTTCGTAACAATATCTCCTGAGAGTATCTTTTATCTTTTCTCTGACAAAGTGGCAGTCAATCTCAATGTGCTTAGTCTTTTCATGAAACACGGGATTTGATGCGATATGAAAGGCCGCTTGATTATCACACACAAGTTCCATCTGACCGATTTTGCCAAATTTTAGCTCTCTCATCAATTGTTTGATCCAAACCAGCTCACAAGTTGCTGCAGCCATTGCTCTCAGGAAGAAAAAATAAGAATAAAATTGACACAAATCAGATCCAACAGCCACCGGAAATTGACATATAGTGACTTGTTTGTTCTCACCAATGCTCTGATACCATGTGAGAAAAATAGGAGAAAAATATTATTGAATTGTGTATTTACATTATTACATTGAGACCCTATTTATAGACACTACATTAAACTCTTTTTCCAAATAGGATTCCTATTCCTATTCTGATTCCTATTCCTATTCTAAATAGTATTGTAATACTTATTCATATTCTAACAAGATGTATTCAGTCTTTAAAAAAAGGGCCCCTTATACTGCCTGTTCATCAGCCTGTATGTCACTACGTAAGCCAATCCATTAATTCTTAAATTTGCTTTATCAAAATTCATCATTGAATTATTGCATTGTACCTTGGTTGGTTAATGTTCTGCAGATCTGTCTTCTGCTCTGTACAGTGTCATGCTGAGTGAATTATCTATATATTTCCTTTTAGACTTCCAACAATTTATCTATTTGGCTCCACCTCCTTAAAAGTGTTGTCAACTTCTAGATTTAATGCATAAACAGGATACTGAAAGATGATAGAATATTCAAGTCATCAATATCATGAACACACCAATTGGTGATGATTTCTCTTCGAATTAGAGAGATCCTTGGTTGAGTGATATAACTACTTTAATCATCCCAAAGCACAGAGGACATAAGATTCTCCTTTGAAACCCCAATATGTTGAGAATGGAAGTGTGAAATCCCCATGAGATGACTTTTCTTTTATCAATTAACATTCAAAGCCTTGCATTTTGACATTGAGGTATAGAAGCCCAATACTTAAAAACGGAACAAGCCTGAAGACAAACAATGGAGATTTGGCATGTAGACTCTAATTAAAACCAAAGAAGTTGTGGGTGTTGAAACCTAAGAATTTGTTAGGGCATGTCAAACTCCAAGCTGAGGAAAGCTCTACATGTTACGAGGGTATGCAAATGCAAGATTACATAAAATCTGAACATAAGATGCAAACCCTAAGCAATGGAAAAAGTTCAAAGATGTGGATCCTGAGCCTTGGAGCCAAAATTATGGAAGCAGCACTGGGAGGCCTGCTTGATGAGTTTGAGGCACAACATTTCAGAAAGAAACATTTTGCAAGGGCAGAGTCAAACAAGGTAAGACTGAACTCTGATGGCTGGAAGGGATCTGTCTTTAATTGCGGGGTGAACAACGGGATAGAAAGGCTGGATTCATTGTCTATTAGGTGGGCTTTATATTTGATTTGTGTGCCAAACCTCTGTTCATTTGGAAATTTCAGTAGCATGACATGATATGACTTAGGTTCCTAGTGCTTTTGCATTCTGGTAGATGGCCAAACTCAGGCGAATGTGAGACCTTGCTCCGTGTCTGAGAATTTATACATCAATCCTGGACTCCACAAGATGGGATACTGGGTCTTACCTTGTAAAGGCATACTAGAAAGATGGGTTGACAGAGTAGTAACTGAGACTTGACCTCTTTGTCGGAAATGGAATACTCACGCCACTGGAGCTACCTCACTTGTCTAAAGACTAGACTTAATCATAAAAATCTTTTTCCTTTTCCAGAATCAAGGTATATTTGGAATGTGTTTGGCATATATTTTGGCACGTCGATATAGGTTGAACTTACATTTCATGCTTGCAGGAGATTTCTCAATCTTTTTTGATCAGTTAGATCTTTTACATCACAAAGGTAAAGGCTTTCTCTGATAACATCGCTAATCCGTTGTAATATGGTTGCAGGCACAATCTCCGAACTATATAAGTAATTTGAGACAAATATTCCCAAATATTGAGCAGATTGATTCTGAAGTCTATGCGTAGGTGCTTGGATGTGGATCTTATGCATGGTTGATGCCGATCCCCAAGAATAATGCGTTTTGTCAGTTTTATATTGTTTTCGATGAGGTCCAGCTGATGAGATGCTGTAAAACCTTTTATGGCATGATATCCAGCTCCTCCATCATTTCAGGATGCCGAAGTCCTGAACAGATTAAATTACAGGTAGCTGCTACCTAATTACGGAGCATGCAATGACATTTGCTGATTGTTTTTTTCCGTCTCTGAAGATATTTATTTTGTTTGTCCCCGGACTACAAAGGAGTAACAATGTTCTTTGTCCTCCAAATTGGAAATGTCGCCTTTTGGTGTTGTGTTGTGAACTGAAAGCACCTTACACTCGTATTAACGGGGAAAATATAAGGGGAAAGTGTGTAAATTGGTATTTTATTGTCAATTCAATTTTTCAAAATTTTGATACCCATGTTCATTTTTTTTTTCTTTTTACAAGTATTTGAGAAATTCTACCCATACCAAATTGTTAGTTAGGATTGGAAGATAAGTTTTTATTAATCCAGGATTTATGTACAACAGTGAAACAAAAGGATGTCAAAATTTGTCCTCTCAGACAACATACCACTATTCTCCAGAAGAAAATCCAATATTCCCAATGTGTAGAATTTTGATGCTTGTTTCCAGCTATGCACAGTTGTGAGAACCGCTTGCTTAAGCAAGGAGGTAAATTGTGTCGATTTTAGAGTTTTCAACTGGTTAGACGGCCTAATACATGAAGTGGTTTTATTTGACAATTAGAGATGTTGTCAACGTGAAAAGAAATTATTGGAATTCATAATTGGTTAAATTTATCATTCACACCAGTGCCCCTATTTTGGGTGGTCTTAAATTTTTGCTCTTCAACATCAAAAGTAACAAAAAAAATACTTCCGACATAAATTTTTTTAAGAAAAAAAGGTAAGACAAAAGTTTATATTTTCGTATCATAATATAACACAAGTTATACTTTATAAGGTAAAACAAGTTATGCCACTTAATTTCTACGGAGCTTATGCCGTTAGAGGCATAAGTTCAGTTCAAAACCACAAGTTATGCCTTAGAGTAATTATGCAGATAGAGGCACAAGTTCAGTTCATAACCACAAGTTATGCCTTAGAGTAATTATAGAGTAATTATGCCGATAGAGGCATAAGTTAAGTTTTTAAAATGTTATGCCTTAAAAAGTTCATGACTCACAAGTTATGTCTTATCAGTCGTAACTTAGTTTCTACTGAACTTATGCTGATAGATGTATAAACTTAGTTTCAGAACCAACAAAGTTATTCTTGACAAAAATTCTCTAAACTTATGTCTTGTTGATTTGATACTACACAACTTATGACGGAACATTTGCTTTGAAAAATTAGGTCATAGTTAAAAATATTTGGACCTATAAATTTTTATTAAATAAGTAACATAAATAAAAATTAAAGACCACCGATCTAAAAGACAAAATTTAAAGAACACCACAAAATATAAACAATCCATACAAAGACTTGTTATTTTTATCACTTTTGAAGACCAATAAATCTAACAAGTAATGTAAACCCCAAAGGGAGATAGAATAGTATAGACTCTGTCTCTTGATGTGCCTAACAGCCGAGTATTCTAATCAAAACCCATTCATTACTTTTCATATGCCTGAACATTGCAAGTAATGTGAAAAATAATTTATTTAAAAACGGAGGATATCTTAGTGCATTTTCATTGGTTATTTAGTTGATTTTCTATTTTATCAAATCATAATTACAAATATAGACAATTATCAGTTTTTATAGTAAACTTTAACTTCATGTTATAACAAATTATTTATTGTCAATGCCTACTTTAAAATAAGTTTTTAAAAAAACATGGACCTTGGTAATGAAGTATCTGATGTTTCTATACAATTTCTTTCAACACAAAAAAGATGTTCAAAGACCATAAATTGCACCCCAGTAACTCTGATTCCGAAGGTACACAATCCTTCTTGAGTTAAGGAATTTAGACTTCCATCTTGTTGGACAATAATGCCTTACATAGTTTGATAGAGTATATAACAATAATGCTATATAAAGTGTATTAGAAATGCCTTACATATTTTATTTTTTATGCATTGTTTGGTTTGGTGTATTAAAAATAACATGCATTGTATAAAAAAGATTATTTACAAAAATATCCTCCACGATTATGGTAGAAAAGATGTAAAAGAGGGTTTGAGGAGTAATTGAGTCTTTAACAAAGCTAATGCATGCATTAAATCCCTTTGCATTACTAATACCTAGAAATTCACGGTATTAGTAATACACTCTTTAATACACAATAGAGTGTATAACTAATACATAACTTGGAAAAGTCTACCAAACAAAGTACTACTAATACACAAAACTAATGCATGCATTAGTTTTGCTAATGCACTCTACCAAACGGCCCATAAAGTTCTTACTAAAAAGGAATAAAACCTAAGGGTGTATATAATTTGGATTTGTTTGACTATTTAAATATCAAATCAAATCATATTAATTATAATGATTTTTTAAATTTATAAATCAAATCGAACAAATAAAAGTTGGATTTTTTCAAAGCCTAGAATTTTTCGGGTATTTCTTTTGATAAAGCCTTCATATAAAACACATAACTTGCTCTTAAAATATTTCTTTAACCCCCGTATGATACAACTATCTAAGGTGAATCGTAATTAACAAAATAACACCAAAAAAATATGAAATAAGTAATGACATATTGGACTAAAATACTCAACAAAAAAATAATAATATAATTACATAAAATAAATATTGTTAATTAATAAGTGATAATAAAAATGATCATAATGTAAAAGTACTAAGTCATAAAAAAATAAATACGACTAATAAGTATTAGCCACAAAACTAAACATTAAAGAAGAAAAAATAAGTTATATATTTTCACTATGTTACTTCACCAAGGCAAAGTAAAGAATATATATCTAATAATTACTAAAAAAAACTGTTAAAAGAGACCTCATAAGTCTTTTTTTAAAAAAAAATAAGAGACCTCATAAAGTCTTTTTTCCTAAAAAAAAAAAAAGAGACCTCAATGGTAGGTCTCTAAAACGTAAGTTGCTTTTCGTCAAAGACCTCATGAGGTCACCAAAAAGAAATTTCACGAGGTCATTCAGTTTATTTTCTAGATTTTTCAAAAAGAGACCTCATGAGGTCTTTTTTTTTAAAATTATGTTTTTATTTTTTATTAACAAAAAGAGACCTCATAAGGTCACTATTTCATTTTTTATTTTTATTTTATTTTTACTAAAAGAGACCTCATGAGTTTCATATACTTTATTAAATTTACTTTAATTCGTAAATAGCGACCGCATGAGGTTGCTATTATTAAAAAATAAGACAACTATGCAACCTTATGAGGTCGCCTATTTTTTTTAAAAAACAATCTTTTTTTCTTTAGAAAAGCAACCTCATGAAGTCGCCTTAAGGCATTACTTGAAAAATGAAATCGCAGAAAAGAGACCTCATGAGGTCTGTTACGATAAGAGACTACCCCCTAGTCATAACACGGTACTTAGAGGTCGTTTGGTAAGACGTATTAGGAGAAATGGTCCATGTATTATGTATGGTACTATTTCGTACTATGTTTGGTAGGTTTTTTGGGCCTATGTATAACTAATACATGTATTAGTTATGCACCGTACATGATATTATAGGGTGTATAACTAATACCTTCCATTTGGTGGTATTAGTAATACATAAGATTTAATACCATGAGATTAATATTGTAAAGACAAAAATACCCCTCAAATTCTTATAATCATTTTGTTTATTTTTTTGGTTTTATATTTTATATTTGTATTAGTACATTTATTTAAATAAATTAACTTACAAATTTTATTATTTAGAGAGAGTTGTTTCTTACTAATGATTGACATGCTGCCCTGTTCATTTGTATATTAACAAAATATTTTGACGAAATCTATTTTGATATTTCACTGAACACCAAGTATCTCAATACTACTTTTGCTTGTGATATTCTTATCATTTTTGTAATAGCACTTTTAAAGAAGTTCCTTACAAGGGTTTAATTCGTAGATATGTAGCTATACATCGAAAAGAAAAGTATACATTCACAATGCATTGGGCAATAGTGCTTGTAGGTCAGTATTAATTTTATGTTGCACTTTCTGCAGTTTTTTAATCGCAAAGTTCTTTAGACTTTTGATAAACTATAAGGTAATGTATAAGTACTTAATAAGCTTTTCTAAAAAATAAAAGTACAAAATGCTTTATGTAGGATTTTACATGAAATAGAAAATCTCATAATAATTCAAGGGTATAATTGGAACGAAACTTTTTGTAGAGTTTTAAATCAAGCACAAGATTAGGTGGGAAGCAATAAATCAAACACTTGATAAAAATAATCTATGCATTACTAATTCATGCGTTATTAATCTTTGTACCAAACGAAGCCTTAGAGTCACAAGTGACCCAAACTAACCCATGATCTGGCATGGCACTAAGATTTATACAAACAATAACTAAACATAATTGATGAAGAAGCTAAACTGAGGTAAATCCAAAACAACTGAATAGTCAAAATAGAATTTCATTTGAACAAACCATAAAGTTGAAATTAATATCTAACTGCCTGAAAGCCTCTGCTAAGATGAGTTGTTGGGGAAATCCCCCAACTAACACCAACTGTCTGAAATTGAAAGACTAAAATAAAGAAATAACAGTAGTACTTGTTGTAACACCCCAAATATTTCTAAGCTAAGATCCGAACCATTCTTCGTTCGCGTATAAGGTTGTATCGGGTGATTCTTAAATTGTTCTTAGGTTTTAAGATCAATTCTTTAGTGTAGGAATAAATTTAGAGATGAATTAAGGTCACAAGAATCCCCTAGCACAAAGTTGAGTTGAAAACTTCCTTACCGATTGAGTTTTGATATAACATTCTACTTATGTCAACTTCAAACAATCATCTCTTAGAATATAATGAATTAGGTGTCCCATGATCTATCAAATTAAATATATGTGAGTCCTATTTCCAACGCAACCAAGTTTGCCTCATTTAGAGTTTAGAGTAAAAAAATTATGACTGATTTACTAGAGACGTTCTAACCTGGCAGAAGCTTCGCGATGGCTCTGCGATATGTAGTGAATACGGACCTCACTGTCTGCTGGAAAAAACTCCCGACTTTCAGCTCTTATTATTTATTTTTAAGGGTATTTTTATCCTAAAAACTTCTAGGGAGTCATCCAAATGACCCTAAACGTGTAGAAAATAGTTTTCATAATCAAACCCTCTCATTCACTCCTAAATTCCTACGCTCAAGAACTTCAAGAAACACCAAGGCTAGGGTTCATCTTCCATGATTTTTCTTCAAGATTCTTCATTAAGGTATGTAAGACTATTCATAGTGATGGACTAAGTTCGTTCTCTCGCCCTACATCTAAATACAGTCAATAAAAGTTTAACACAGTGTTCTACCCATAGTTTCATGAAATTCTTGATATGAGTTGTGTTCTTGTTCCAAATTTTGAATTCTTATTTATGAGATTGCGATATTTTATGCATTGAGATTCTTGAGTTGTTATTCATGCTTATATTTTCACATGAACCCTATTTATTGAGTTTTTGCTAAAAGTCTTTCAACAAGTATTTTTTTACATTGATTTCGGAAATTAAAGTGAGTCCAAGAGAAAGTTTTAAAAAATATTTTGAGAAGAGTCTAAGGAAACTTATATGATCCCAAATGTATTATTTTTACATTTAAAAAGAGAGTACTATTTCCAGAAAAGCATAAGGAGTTTTCAAAAGTATTTTAGAAAGGAGGGTTTTTTGAGTAATTAACTCAACCCAATGAGTATTTTATATGAGCATACAGTTATATTTTTGGGAGTAGTATTGAGCACCGATTTGGGTGAGAGTTCAGATAACTCATAATCCCATAAACTCATAGCCAGCGTAGGATAGGATCGTACCGACATTCGAGCTACTCCTCACTGCCTCTGAGAAGGTCTATTAGATGGATCCATGAGTTAAAGTTGCGTCCCATATCCCGACAAGGTATAGGGCGGCTCTGACAACGTGGGTAAGATATTGTACCATCATGAGGCTCATAGTGATGGTTGTCGGTTAGAGAAACTCCCCAGTAAAATAAAGTATAATGTAAAATAAAGTATAATTATATATATTTTTCAGTTCAGTATTTTCTATTATTGAATCTTATATTGTAAAGCTTAAATAATTTTACTTCATGTTCAAGCTCCACTTTCAGTCAGGTTACTTTAGTTTCTTTTTAGTTCATTTGTGCAGTTCAGTTATTTATTTTATTCAGCTTTATTACATACCGTACATTCCATGTACTGATGTCATTTGGCATTGCATCATTTTATGATGCAGTTTTCAGGTACTCTTAATAGCAGATGTATAGTAAGATCTCTTTCCATCAGCAGTCAGTGAGATCTCCTCACTTCCGTAGGGCTCCAGTTTAGTTAGTTCAATTTATTTAATTTTTTCATTATTGTTAGTAGAATAGTCAAGTAGTTGTGGGTCTTGTCTTGACACCTATCTTCAGTTAGTAGAGGCTTCATAGATAGACAAAGATAGTGAGTCAGTTCAGTCTTGTATATTATGATGTTTTAAACATTTTATTATTATTAATATTATTTATATTCAGATTTATTTCAGAATTTGCATGAGATATCTTTAAATGATTTTAAAATGTCTATCTTATAAGTCTTTCGCATGTATGTATAGTTTCAACTCATTAGTTAGCCAGGCCAAGAGTTCGCTTGGGACCAACAATGATTCTGAGTACCGGCCACGTTCAGAGTGTAGACTCGGAACGTGATACTTATCATCGAAAGATGAGGATTCACCAAACTCTACCGCTGACTTAATACAGAATCATACTAACCATGAGCTCGATACTAAGCATCTGAACCTATATTATAAAATAATATAGCATAAAAGAGTATGCGATTAGTTGTTTGAATTTACAGAGTATGTGAGATAGACACAATAATCTAACAAGTTATGCATGATAAATTTAAGATGCTAAACTGAATATAAAATTGAAATAAATGAGCTGATGCAATGACCAAGTAATAAGCATGTAACTAATCAACACTGTATTGAGTAAACTGGAATACAAGGTCACGCAATATCTGAGACTGAATTACAGGAGATATTATTAATCTACTTACTCCATGTGAGCTAAATGGAGTCCAACCTGTACCCAGCTAATAGGGAGCTTTGTACCTTGTTAGGGTATGGACATTTTATAATGTGGATCTACTAAGATGATGTTCTAAAAGGACTAAGATGTCGGTCCGGGTTTGATGGGTGATCCCTAAAACCTTTGGTGGCACGTAGTTCTGGAAATTAGGAATTTCTACTAAAGGTCTCAATCCTAATTGATGGATGAACATTTATCCCTATGTCCGCTCGATGTTAAGTAATACTCCCAAAGAGTTTCCCCATTTGTTGTTCAAAGCTGCTTTATGGCGATAGAGTGGGAGTTTGTCAACTGGGTCATATTGAGATATCACCTCTCATCTCCTTGATCCCAGCATTTATCAACTCGATCCTCTTCAGCATTTGTACCATCATATCTTCCAACATGGACCCGCTTGTCTCACCTTGATCTTTGCCCTGTGGAGGAACATAATTGTCATTTTGATTATTCTTTTATCCCTCTTTGTTCTTCAAGTTGCCTTGTTTTCTACACCCAGATCACTCATAGGTTTTGTACTTAATAGTTTTTCTGGCCTTGATTTTTCTGACCTTGATGCTAAGAATATTTGTTAGTCCCTTGGGTATTGGTCCAGAAACCCCTGATTGGTTGTTCACAAAGTATGCCTCTTCTTTCAGCTCAACATCACATTCATCATGTCTAGACAGACAGTGCACCTTGCGAACCAACATCATTAACCTTAGCAGATCTGACCCCATCCAATTTTTGATAAGAATATCCATCTGAGTCTTCAGATGCACCACATCCGGATTGCACTCTGCTTCCCTTCTTCGCTGATCAGCAGGTAAAGTAGTAACATATGAGTTATCTAAGACTTTAGAGTCTCTTATGTGCCAAGCTCTATTTTTTTGTAACTCTATCCAGAATAACTGTTGTTGTTGCATCTGTATAAGTTTGAACCATGAACAATTCTCGCAATAGGCTTGGTTGCCAAGTTCAGAGGCCTATAGAAAGTCTCCATCAAATTCTCATTAAATAGCTTGTGATTGTGACACTACTTTAGCTCTTGTTGAGCCTCAACCAAGACTCATACAAAACCTTAATAGGTAGTTTCCTGAAATTGTTAATATTGTCCCTCAGCTGTAATATCTTGGCAGGAGGGGAGAATCTTTTGTTGAACGCATCCTTCAACTCTCTCCAATTAGTAATAGAATCAGGTGGCAATTCATTCAATCAAAGTGTTGCCTCCCCAAAAAGTGACAGTTGGAACAACCTCAGACAAATGGTAGATTGGCTTACTTTGGGTATCTCAAAAGACTTGCGAGTACCCACAAAGTTCATCATATGCAAGTTCAGATCATCTTTAGCTACACCTTTAAATAAGCCCTTCAAGTTTAGAAATTGAATCATAGTACTTGTAACATTGAACTTAGCCGCTGGAGTCAATGGTGGGAAACAAATAGACATATGGCACCAACTCTATCCAAGTTGACCTCATGTTCCTCATTGTGATCAAAGAGAGCAAGAAGTCTCTGCTGGGCTCTAATTGAATTTTGAATTGTGACAGAAGTGAGAAGCTAAGAAGTTTAATTTAGAAAAATATGTATGTACAATGAATGACTCGAGTTTATGGATCCCCTAAGACAAATAACTAATGGGCTATTATGGAGAAATATCTTGGTAACCATTTGCGTAGGGTTTCACCCCTTTCATTGTCTTCCATTAGGTCACTAACTTTGAGATTTTCCCATGATTTCCAGGCTGATAGTTATATCTTAACTCTATCTTCGTCGGTTACTGCCTTCATGTCCCTTTTAGAATTTGATAGGTTGTATTGATGAGACACCAATCCTGGTGATGTGAATTTCCAAATCCTTGTGGTCTAAGCATTTCTTGGTTCAATTCCCAGGGATGTTTATTCAAGACTTTCTAATCAGATTCTTACAATTGAAATTATTTGCCACGTATTGGTGTACCATTAATCCACCTGGGAAGGATCGCTTTTACCACATACAAGAACCACTTGCACGGACTTTCACAAATTTGGTAGAGTGTATAAAAATAGTATTGAAAAAGATTTATAAGTAATGCTGACATTAGTAATGTTGATATTAGTTATACTAACATTAATTATGTTTTAATTATTTTTTATGTACTATTTGGTGTAGTGTACTAAAAATAACAACCGTTGCATAATTTCTAAAATAAAATATTTGTTTACAAAAATACCTTCTACAAATATAGTAAAAATGATATTTTATGGAAAATTGTGTCTTTTAACCATGCTAATACATGCATTAAAAACCCTTCCATGCCTAATACCATGATTTGTCATGTATTAGTTATATATAGCATAATACCTAATAGAATATATAACTAATGCATTAGTTATATATACGTTGAAAAAGTGTATCAAATAAGAAAATTAACAAGGAAAAATTACAGGAATGGATACCTTTTAATAAATAATTATTGATTTTAGCGATACTTTTTATTTATTACCGTTTATAGCAATACTATGATAAATCTGTAATATGTATTAAAAGTGAATTATGTATGCAATATATATGTATTATAGTTATTTTGAAATATATTATGCAGAAATTGACACATTGTATTATAAGTGTAATAAAATGTGTGATAAATGTATTATCCATCAATAAAATTTGTATTATATATGTTTTATAAATTCTTCTCCGTAATATGTATTAAAATTGTATTATAAATGTATTAAAAGTGATCAAGTGAAAAAAAAATGTTATTGTTATAAATGGTAAATATTTTCTTAATATAATATATTTATGTAAGTTTCCCAATTAACAATACACAAAGATAATGCATGTATTCTTTTTCTAATGCATATTGAGAAGGTAAAAACATATATGGTTTGTACCGACATCATGTCCGGAAAATTAGGATTTTATCTAAGAGCTAAATAAATGAACTGATAAGGAAGGTTTAGAACTTCGAATTACATCTATTCAGCTGTTAATGTATTTGTAGCACACCTTCACGTAGACAATGTCATAATATCACTCCCTTAACAGTAATCCTCAAAATCTTGCTTTACAAACTGACCTTTTTTTCTTTTAACGTGCTCACAGTAAAGTGATATACCTCAATAAATAACAAGTATTCTGTACAAAATAATCACACCACTGCCTACTATGAACAACCTAATTTAAGATCCACCTGGTATAGTTGGCTAACATCACCTCATTCATTTCCCAACCATGTGAATGTGAATGGTCATATTTTCTTTGGCAAGTTGTATTTCTTCTTTAGAAACTTAGTAGCTATTTTATCATTTCGATAACACAGAACGCGCATAATGGTGCTGAGCTCAGGTGGACTCCAGTTACCTGATGTAGAAGGCAAGGGAAGTCTGGATTTAGCTGAAGTGCCAAAATCATCTTCAGTGGCATGCTCAAGTTGCTCAATCAGGATAGCAGTATCAGTATGGAAAAGAGGAAGAATGCCTTTCAAAGTAGCTGAAAACTTGTCTATAAGGTCAGTCGGTAACCCATCCCCATCAGACCAGAATAGATCCATTAGGAACTTCAAATCTTCATCTATAATTGCAGCATCAGCCAGTGAAAAAGCACGAGAAGGTCCTCCAGCCAACAAAATCAACAACAATCCATCAAAAGAGGCTTTCATTACATTAGTGATTACACGTGTCCGTACCCTGTCATGAACTGTTGCCGATATGATCTCAAGGTTATTCTCCAGCTCCTGAAGGAAAGGTTCAATCCGGGATGATGAAACATCTGCTACATAAAGATAATCCCAGAAGATATGCCTCAACTCATGGAAGATGACTTTATATGAAATTGCTTCAGAAAGCTGCTGGATCCCTTCCAAACAAGAAGCTACTGACAGCTCAAAACCTTTGCCCAACCCATCAACAATATTATCATCATGAACATGCATATTATCCCTCAGTTGGGAAATTGTCCTTTTCTCAAGTACATCCAATTCTTTTCGTATGGAATGCAAAGTATTTATACGGACACACAACTGAGGTATACTGAAAGAATCATCTCCATTAGTGGTCCCACTCTGAGATTTCTTATACAAAACAACAGGAGGTCTCTCTTTCTTCCTGAACACACGGAACTTTGACCCAGTTGAGCATCTAGTCAAAGCAGGCATAGTTGGAACAAAGGTACTTTGAGATCCTGCAATGCACCAGAAATTAGTGGTCTACAACGTCAACTATCACATCATTTATCAATACTTGGCAGCCAAAATTAATATTTACCACAGCCAGATATAGCCTTCAATATGTAGTTCTGCAGGCATCTGTCAAGACCATTCTTTAACTCTGGAAGCAAAGCTGGATGCATAGGTATTGGTAACAAAAAAAATGCTTCAAAAGTCTCATCTATGCTGCGTAGGACCTCCACTCCAGAGGGAGCAACTCGGTCTTTATTTGCACGAGGGTTCCAAATCTACAAAAGGAAGGTGAAAGATCAGGTGATGCTGTACTACTTTAGCTGTATGTTCAAGGTTTGTATACAGCATGACCAAGTAGCACCGGCAGACCATATCCAATAAAATATTAAGATAATATAAACAAGACTTTAACTCCACAATCTCTCTTACCCCTCCGCCAGGGGGAAAGAAAGAGACACAGGAGATAAAAATGTTTATTTGGACAATCTCTCTCTCTCTCCTCTCTGTCTAGTTGAGGGGATGAAGGACAAGAAAAATGATAATGAAGACAGATCCTATCATTATTTTCACCCTTTTGACTTGACAAGAAGCTTCCAGGTATACCAGATGAGTGAAGGAAAACCTGAGACTTTGGTAGCTGGTTAGAGTTCTGGAGGTATCAGTACTGTAGGAAGTAGTTATGAGTGAATCTATGTATTATTTTATGCATGTATTAGTTATGCAGGAATTAGTTATCCATGTATTAGTTATTCCACCTTTTATCCTGCATAAAATAATACATACATTCCCTCATAACTTATACATGTATTAGTAATGCGGATTTTTAAATTGTCAACCAAACGTCGTATTAATTTTATACATGGATAACTTATTTATTATCTACCTACCAAACATCATATTAGTTATACACAAATTAATACATGGATTATCTACCTACCAAACATCATATTAGTTATACACAAATTAATACATGGATAACTTGTTTCTTATCCAGCTACCAAACGACCCCTAGGTTAAACTTAGGCAGGTATTAGTAATACATGAATAGTTATGAGGAAATCTATATATTATTTTATGCAGGATTTTAGTTATTCATGAGTTAGTTATTCCATCTTCTATTCTCCCATAACTTATAGATGTATTAGTTATACGAGTTTCTGAATTGCAAACCAAACACCATATTAGGCGTATTGAATTTTATACATCGCGAAAGAATATTAACAAACATGGTATTTGCAGGATTAAATACATGAACTACTTAGCTCCTAACCAGCGGCCAAACAACCCCTAATTACAAGATAGTTGTATACTAATGGATATACTTGATACCATACTTTTGCAGTGGGGAACGAACTCTCCCTCTTTCCTTTTGTATTATCGCTCAAGAATAGGGCCAAAACATTTAATACAGGAAAAGAAATTTCTTCAACACCATGACCACATAACCTTCACTTTCTTACATCCAGATTTGATGAAAGAGTGTAGTGTTCAATGGTGATGGTCCATGGCACCAGACATTAGTACAATCCAGTAACAGAGAAGGAGACATACCTCTTGTTGCAGATTCCTGGTGACCCATTCCTTAAGTCTGTCCACTCTAGTACTTATCCATGATTTCACCAGTTTTGCAATCACAGCTTCAGCTTCATAAGGAGTCATCTCTGTCATTAATGACTTTCCTCCATCTTCACTGTCAACCGCATCCACAACAGCCATATGTACAAGATCTTTCTCCAACTTTTCAGCTGCTATCAGCACCTGTACAGCATCTGGAGTCAACTCACTTATCCCGGAAACAAACTTCTTCAGCTCATTTCCATAGCAAGCATGAAGCGTCGCAACAGCTACACCAGTTGCAAGAGGGTGCCATCTCTTCAGAACAGCACTATATATTTCTTTTTCATTAAAAGCCAGATCAATAACATTTTGGGCAAGGATAGAAAGGATGGGAAGAGGAGTCTGCTGTTGTTTAAATGACTTTCTGCTTGATATCAACCTCTCTTTTTCCTGTCTTTAGGCAGAGTAAGCAGAGTTAGTCACTTTTCCACCAAAGGAGCAAAAGTTTAACTTATACTAAACCATGAAAGTTAGAGATCTTAAATAACAAAGTATAGACAGGATGTTTAAAGCATCAAGTCTTAGTACAGCTAGAGGGAGGATGATTGCAGCACTGGAACACAATATTCAGCACAAACATAGATTATCAGTAGAATCCTTATGAAGCTCTACACTATCAGAAAATTGTAATTGTCACAATGACAGAAGCAATCCTCTCTACAAGGGGGAAGAAAAACTCTCAGGTACCTGAGATGAGAAATATAGGGGAAGCACCAATGACACCATTCTAGATTCCTGAGAAAGAGAGCCGAAAAAAACTGAACTACCCTTAAATTTAATAATGCAAATTGGAGTTCCTGACATGATGTTTGTACTCCATGGTCAGGTTTACCAAAGCAGGAAGACTAACTTGCCTGAGAGAAGGTGCGGAGAATCGAAGCCCTGATGTAACTATCAACTCTGCTAAATGCAACATCAACCTCTTTACTCCTTTTCTGATAGTTGCCTGAACTGTGTTCGACCAAAATTTCCGTAGCTGATAAACCCATAGAGAGAAGACTTTGCATGATATCAATGTTGTCCCTGTAAAAGCTATTATGATATACAAGCAGTCTTTTCTCTGCCCAACCTACGATCAGACCAAGTAGAGAACTCAAGGTCTGAGGGCAAGTCGGGTGTTTTGCTGCCTTGGCATCCTTTGCTATGTCTGACAACAGATTATCAGCGGCAAAGAGCAGCTCGTTTTGAACTTGGCTGGTTGCCACATATCGATGAAATAAAACCCATGAAAAGCAAATATTATGGAACATCTGGTCTATACCAAGGATAACCCAAGTTTTTTTTATGACTTCTAAGACCTCATCAACTTCTTCAATAACAGAGATCTTATCATTCACATCAAAACAAGCTTCAAGCAATATTTGGTAGAGTCGGAGATTCAATGGCATTCCATCTGCCCAATGGCATATCTCAGGGCTCAATCCATCAAATGATCTACAGGCAAGGGATGTGGAAAGATTTCGTAGTTCTAGCATCGATTCACTGTGCTTTGTAGTTTCCATGGGTTTCACCAGAGCCCCATGTATAATCTGCTGAAGCTGTTTAGGACGTGTGTCGGTCTCATCCAGCGACAAGCATGGATGCAAGACAAGTCCAGCCTCTAGTAGCTTCAAGTTTCTCCTCAGCCATACTTCATATTCCTGCGGATTTGGAAAATCTGAGAATTTGAACTGCTGTAAGAGCTCCAGTGGTAGAACCATTGACTCGAGACGTCTTCCAAGCTGGTAAGTAGAAAAAACAAAGTAATCACTAAACAACAGCTTAAAGAACATTGCAGTACAATATTCATCTATAGTGTATATCAAATTCATTTTTCAACACATTTTAAATTAATCCATCAAGTAATAAAGGTGAAGCCCATCAAGTCAACCAGATTTAAGTAGCTCAGCATGCATCGCATCCAACAAGCAAAAGTTTTCTCCTTCCCAAGAATCAAGGATAAGTAAGATACCAAAAATGTAAATGATGGACGAAAGAGCATCAGTTTTATCAACAAAGACTGCTAAATCCAGTGTCTCCTTTGCATTTTCCCACTAAAATACCAAGCTCTGGGGCTCTCAATTAAGTAAAAGGTTTCCCTTTTCAATTTAAAATAGAGTTAAATCAATCAATGAAAACCAAAACAAGAGAAAGTAGTATAAACCTGTCCAGCAGCGACTCTCAAGAAGGCTCGTCGGACCCTAGAATCAGTTTGCTCTGAAATCCTCATTTGTACCCTCATAAGCTCACCAACATTAGAAGCCTTTTTCCCACTCACCGACTCCAAATTCTTCTTCAAACCAAGCGCCTTCTTCACCTTACTAGCCGCCTTGGACGACGTAGACGATTTCACCGAGCTGGAAACATATTTCAATGTCTTGCCAGAGTTGGAGCTCCGGCAAGCGCCGACAAGGATCTCATATGCAGTTTCCCGGAGCTCCGATTCAGTCAAGTCCACACCCAATTCTCCAAACGGGTAAGGAAGTTCATCGTCATCGTCGGAGGGTGAAATGGGAATTGTCTGCCTCTCATGCAATGTGACTTTTTTTGTTGATACTGTCTGTGCCGCTGAATCTCTGTAAGCATACGACACCATATCCATCAACAATCAATATCAAAGGTGAAATAAATAAAATCAAACTTTTTGAAAATTGAAGATTATTTTGATGTCTTTTTTCTTTGAGTTGAAAGGAAGGAAGGAAGGAAGAGATGTGGGGTTGTTAGGTTAGGTTTCTAAATCAAAAGTGATGCATGAAATTGAAAGGAAAAAGATAAAGAAGATAATAGTAGTAGTGTATAAATAAATAAATTATAGAAAAAGCTGATGATGAAATGATAGGAAGGTTTGAGGTTTTCAAAGAAAGGAAAAGGGAATTGAATTGTCCACTGCCTACTACTTGGCAAGCGCGTTTGGAATTTTCAGGGTTGGTCAAAGCTTTCCATTTTCCTTGCCTTTCCATAGTGCATTCATTTGCCAAACAAATACAATACCCTACTTAAAATTCAAATTTTCACTCTAGCTAAACATTGATGCTGACAAATTCAAAGGCTCTTCCGCAATCACAGTGCAAAACCTTACCAACAATTGTAATGGTGGAGTTTTGCGGCTGCAATTCCTTAAACTATTTATTAAGCTTTTTTTGGGTCGTGGGTTGCCCATGTGGATCGATCCAACCTGATCCGATTTTATTTAATTTTGGAAAAGAATTAAATTAAAGGATAATTTTGTTTTTGAAAAAAAAGTGGGAACAATTAAGAGTTTGTAACTATTCAATCTCTCCTTTTAATAGGACACTTCTTCTTTGATACAGTAAGAATGTAACACAAAAAAGAGAAAAACAGAAAAACAAAAGTTATCTTTTTTCCTGTATTCAATCATACTGTTGTTTTTTGCTCCTAATTTCTTTCATTTGTATCAGAGCATGGTTGATTGATCCCGTTATTCGATTCTTCCATATAATTTACCGTGGAATCACCATTTTGCAAGTTGTTGAAAAAAAAAACGGTGAAGAAAAAAAAGGGAAGAAAAAAATTGGAAGTAGTTAGGTTTTTTTTTTGAAGCCTTATGAATGTGGATTAATCACATTATAGATAGGATTCTATATCCTACAATGATAGTGACTTTGTGATTTTATGTTCTAATACTTTTTAATTCATAAGAAAAACTAATGTTGTTTTTCTGTGTTTTGGGAATTGATAGTTAAAAAACTTTGACTTGAAACTTATTTTTTCATGATCTATTTGTTTATAGCTTTCCGTGGATATATCATATGTGAAACGGATTTAAAACGAATGAGATACGATTTTTTTAAAAGTTGTCTGATTTTGGACTATTTTCCATAAAAAACTGCTTCTGTTTTGTTGCGTTTTGGGAATTGTTTGTTCAAAACTTTGACTTGAAACTTGTTTTTCATGATCTACTTATTTATAGCTTTTTGTGGATATATTATAAGTGTAAATCGGATTAAAATCGAATGAGTTGTGATTCTTTAAATTGATATTAAAATAATCCTCTTTGGTGGAAACTCTTTTAATAAATCATTTTTCCTTCTATCAGAAATTTGTGATATACGTTGTCGCATTAAATGGTATTAATCATATTTCTAATTTCTGATTCCCATTTCAGATATGGCTGAGCAGGAACTGCTCAAATTGCTCCAAGTGGGAGTGATACTGAAAGAGGGGCAAAAAGAAATATTAGAAGAATGTGTCGCAAAATGATCAGAATAGAAAATAATTCAGACTCTGAGCCCGAAATCATTAGGAATGATTCAAGGACGCAGCAAAATCAAGATAGAAATAAAAGAGCATGTAAAAGGGACGGAAGAAGACTTCTTGAGGATTTTAAGAAAATCAATATGGACCCTTTTGACCCTTTACTGAATTTTCTTAGATTTTTTAAGATAAAGTTAGATGAGATTCATGAAAATTACATTTATGTTGAGGATTGGGATGCATTCGTCATACTGTATCGTTCCTTACCAGATTACTAGAAGAATGAGCTGATTGATATCTATAACGATATTTGGTCTAATGAACCATTATGGAGATTCATGGTGGCTCTAGGAGTTATGTGACTAAAACTTCTCTAGAAACATAGTTTAGTGTTGTGTATCTTGAAATTCTTACAAATTCTGTTATGGACACTCTTGAACTATTTTTTATATGAATATGTGTATGTGTGTGTTTTTTTTATATGTTATTTTTATAATAGAATGTTGTAATATGATAAGACATAAAGATCTATGTGTTTATAGTCTTCAATATATTCGTATACATATTAAGAAATTAGTTTTGAATTTTACTTAAATATTTAGTTCGTAGATGATGATTGGACGCTTACGTGTCTTTTCAATTTTACATTAAATATGAAACTTTTATGAGAATTGATTTGCTTGAATGTGTATGTGACATGCATAATTGATTAAAAATTCTTGCCTTATTATCTCTCAAAACAGACATGGCATCAAAAACATTATAGATGACTTAAACAAAGGTAAAAAACTTAACAATGACCATTACGACATCTGGAGTAGTAAAATATGATATGTACTGAAAGAGCAAAATGCTCTCGAAGATATAAATCATGTTTTGAATCAACCAGAAGAGGAAAACATTGCACAACACACAAAAGACCTTGAAGCTTATAAAGCTTGGAAAAAGGCTGATTCCCATGGAATAATAGTTAGTTCTGTGGTTGATGACCTCATACATGAGTGTGAGAAATTTCCTACTGCTCATGCCATGTGGGCACATCTGCGAGGAACATATGGAGGTGCATCTGTGACCCGCCTCCAATAGTTGATTATAAAATTTGACACTTATAAAAAACGTAATGATCAAAATGTCAAACAACACCTTGGGGTGATGTCAAACATGATAGCTCAACTCAAAAGTGCTAGCCATGTTCTTTCAGATGAGCAACAAGTCCATGCAATGATTTGGTCTCTTCCCAATAATTGGGAACAGTTGAAGGTCAACTTGACCCATAATGATAGCATCAAAACCTTTTCTGATGTTGCTCGCCATGTTGAACTTTAAGATGAGCGACTTGGTGCTGCTAAAGCTGCTTCTAATACTTTTGTGGCGGAGTCAAGTGGTACAAAATCTTAGGGTTTCCAGTGCAAGAAGAAATGGGAAAGACAAAGAGACCAGAGAAAGACCCTCTAAGAAAAAGAAGAAGCCAAATTTCAAGAAAGGAAAATGTTTTTTCAAGAAGAGAGACATGAGCAAAATGAAGTGCTATAATTGTCAAGTGCTGGGGCATTTTTCTCGTGAATGTACTGAGCCGAAAAAGGTAGCATTTCTAAACGCATCTCTAAGTGCTACATATGTTTCTAACACTTCTTTACTAACTGAATCTTATTCTATGTGAATTGTAGACTCAGGATCCATCGACCACGTGAGTCGAGATCGAGAAGCGTTTGTGAAGTTTCGTTGAGTTTCATCTAAATCAAGATGGATCTACATAGGAAATAATGCTTAACTGGAAGTCAAAGGGATAGACACCTGTAAAGTGAATTTGTGTGGTAGCCGTTCTTTGATGTTGCATGACGTCCTATATGCTCCAGAGATTCGATGAAACTTAGTATCTGTGTCTATTTTTTAGACGTTGGTTTTGATTTATTTTTAGTCGTAATGGTGTTGGAATAACTCTAGGTAATATTTTATATGGTTTTGAACTTTGTTATGATCGTTTTATATTTTTAGATTCTAATCCTTCAACTTATGACTGTTATATTAACCATTGTGTAATGGCATGATATACAAGTAACAATGACATTGATATTATTACATGGCATGCAATATTAGGTCACATAGGGCAAGATCAAATGAATAGGTTGGCAAAGGAAGGGTATTTAGGTTCTTTCACCAAAATTGATATGCCAACTTGTGAAAATTGTCTTGATGGAAAGATTACGCGTAAACCATTTGGGAAGGCTAAAAGATCTGAGTTCCCCCTTCTAATAATTTATCTTGATATTTGTGGTCCAATAAATGTGAGGGCAGGGTCTAGTGCCACATACTTCATTACATTTATTGATGATTTCACGTGCTTTGGTTATGTCTATTTGATTTTTCATAAATCTGAAGCACTTGAGTGCTTTAAGAGATATATGAATGAAGTTGTAAATCAATTAGATAAAAGCATAAAGTCTTTAAGAACCGACCGAGGACGTGAATATTTGTCAAAATAATTTGAAGAATTATGTACTGAAAAGGGTATTATTAGATAGTTAACTACTCCTTATACACCTCAAAAAAATGGTGTAGCTGAAAGAAGGAATAGAACATTGTTGGACATGGCAAGATCAATGATGACGCAGACAAATTTGTCTATCTCTTTCTGGGGAGATGCATAATTGATTGTGGCCTACATATTGAATAAAGCTCCTTCTAAATCAGTATCTTCCACTCCTTATGAACTTTGGACTGGTCATAAAACAAACCTGAATGATCTACAACCATGAGGTGGTTTTATGCTGCATATATTAAAGTTGGAGCTCCTTCCAAAGAGGTTGGGATTAGACTTTCAATTGGATGTGTCTCGATCGTTTTGGTGAGTTTGGTAAACTAAGTCCAAAAAGAAAAAATGTATCTTTATAAGGTACTCTGAACGCTCCAAATCATAGATGAATTGGAGGATGGAAGTATTACTGAAATTGTATCACGAGATGTCAGATTTTTAGAAAATAATTTTCCCAAAAAGGGTGAAATAGATGAAGGTGAGCCTCTCTACGAAATGTTGAATTCAAAAGATCAGATAATGTTGTCAGATATACTTGATAACTCAATAAGAGATATGATAATTTGAAATTGACCCAAGTAAAATTTATATCAAAATTCAATTGCTAAGGAAGCTTTCAACTCAACTTTCTGCTAAAGGATACTTATGGTCTTAATTCATCTCAAAATATATTCCCACAATAAATAATTGACATTTAACTCCTAGGCACAATTAAGAATCAACAGTTATAATCCTATACACATATGAAGAATTGTTTGGATTTTAGCTTAGAAAATTTGAAGGTGTTACAATAGAGGACACAACCCCGACCTCGAACCGCATATAAGCCTCCAAGTAACCAAGAGCAAGCTGATAGATATCAATTTCGTAGAGGATAACCCGAATCACAGGCTGCTGCTTATGCTGAGATGTCCAGACCTTAAATCTTTGACTAATAGTGGAGAAGTGTGACCAGACCTTGAATCTGCATCAATAAGGGTTGTCGAAGAATCCCATGTCAAATCATCATCAGTACCATCATGGAACAATGTCCACTCCCAAGTAATGCAAAAAGTACTCCAAGCCCGAACCAAATCCAATCACAAGTTGCCAAACAAAGCTCAAAATCTCAACTGTAAACCACGGGGCTATACACAGAGGGGACAATGGATCTAATCTAAGGCTCATTTTATCTGATCCAAGTCTGCTACATCAGTCTACAGGGAGCTAAGCCATCCGAATTGACGTCAGAGATATTCTAAGGCCTATTGGCTCCAATACATGCAAGACTATGACAATCACTAGTTTAAACCTAGACTAAAGCCAAACATGCTCAAATAAATCAACAACAATAACCTAAGCATACCACAAGGTAAGGATGATCAAAGACAACACACCAAACATGCTCACAATCCCGAAAAACTTGATGAAAATCCTAAAACATGAATTCTAAGGAATTGAGCATGATAAACTAGGTACCCACCCCAAATTCACACAAATCAATGTATATTTACATATTCAAGCTCAATCTAAGGAATGGGAAACCGTAGCCTACGTTAATGCTGACTGCACACACTCCAAATACCTAATCTGGAGCTTTTCCTTTCCGAATGGCCTCTGAATTCTGCCTTGCTATCAAAAAGAGAATCACAACATTAATATGGTCATTAAGACACCAAAAATGCACAAAATAGATACGAACCCAAGTTCGAGTCAAAATGGGAAATGTAAGACCTGCACCAGAAATTCTAAAATTGACTCCGTCAAATGATCCTAATTAACTCCTAGAGCCTGCGTCCTAAAACAGAACACAATTCGGGATATCGAAATAGCCCGAAACCAACTCATGAATAAAATCACCATTAAAGAACCAAGAAAAGGGGCTAAGCAGCCTCTGTAGGGATGAGTTTACCCCAAATCGACGATTCTCGATGCCCTCTGAATACTCTAATGCTACACCATGCACTTTTCGAACAACTCAGGCTTCGAATCAACAAATTCCAAGCTCAAATGAAGGAGATATCGAACTTCAAAGTTGGGAATTAACTGCTGAAATACGTTACGTCTTTATTAAACATGCTAGACAATTTGCTCTTCGCGAACGGGCCAGGAGGGCTCGCCAAAATGGAGGCGTAGAAGCTAACCCTTCACAAATGCGGTGGAGGCCCTGCATTGCGATTGGTAAAGACCCAGGGAGCCATAGTCGTGGTAGTAGGCTCACGAACGCAAAGGCTCAACAAGTCAGACCCTCGCAAATACTGCCAGGTCATGCGATCGAGGAGGCCAGTCATCACGGCCTTCGGGAACATAGCCAAGGGGTCCACGAATGCGAAGGAAAAAATGGCCCTGCACAAGCTAATGTATATCAGCTGGTTTTGGCCAATCCAAAAATCCCCGATGGGGGTGCTCGGGATTTGATCAGAATCCTCTATGCGCAAACGAAATATGCTATCTAACCAAATTTGACATTTCAAATTCAACAGAGCAGTCGAAACTTCCAACCAAGCTTGTATTGACAAAAAGTAGGTCTCACACTCAAGCTCCATTTTAAGTCAAATTTCACAAGGGGGCTCGAATTGGCTCTAAAGCCTCAAGATTTGCATGAAAGGTCTTCCTAGAATAAAACTCGATGTTTTTGAGCTAACAGAACCATCCTACTTTCATTATGAGGCCTTCTTCCTGAGTTTTCGACGTAAGTTAACTTTTCAAGTTTTAGAATCTCCAAAACACGGACACTTGCATAAAAACCAAACGAATGACCAAGTGACAAAACTGTCAGTCCCATCAAGTCATGAATGATTTGGCATCACCATAAGAATGCCCTAAACAACAAAAAAGAAGGCATTTACACAGAAATGACCTAGAGGGTCATTACAACACCCACTACTAAAGAGGACTTTCATTCGTGAAAATAATAGTCAAGAAGTACCCGAAGGCTCAAACAAGCTGAGAAACTCTTCTCGCATCTCATGCTCGGCCTTCTAGGTAGCCTCCTCAACTAGATGATGTCTCCATTGGATCTTAACCATAGGAATGGCTCTCGAATGCAACCGCGCACATCTTTTACATAAATAGCAACTGGCTCCTCCACGAAGGTCAAACATTCATCCAACTCAATTGAATCATACTGGAACAAAAGAGACTCATCAGGAACATACCGTTGCAGTATCGAAACTTGGAAAACTAGGTGAATAGATGAAAATGCAGGAGGTAGGGCCAAATCATAAGCGAAACCACCAACTGTGCAAAGGATCTCAAAAGGCTTAATATACCTGGGGATCAGCTTGACCCGCCGCCTAGACCTCATCACGCACTTCATGGGCGATAGATGGAGGAATACCACTACAAATCTCAATAGTCGATGCCTACAATCGGCATAACTCTGGTGCCTACTCTGAGCTGCCCTAAGCCTATCTTGAATCACCTGCACATGATCTAAAGCCTCCTGAAGCAAATTGGTACCATGCGGCCTAGTCTCTAAAGAATCAAACTAACAAAATAAAGAGCGACAATGCCTACCGTATAAGTCCTCGAACGATCATCTGAATACTATAGTGTTAGTTTTTGTAATATGAAAACTCCTCCAAAGGAAAGAACTGGCCCCATTGACCTTCAAAATCAAATACACAGGCCCGCAACATATCCTCAAGAACCTAAATAGTACTATTTGTCTGGCCGTCGATCTGTGGGTGGAAAGTTGTGCTAAGGTCAACACAAGTACCTAACACCTCCTAAAAAGTCCTAAAAAAAAGAAGAGTGAACTGAGAACCCCAATCTGAGATAATAGACACAAGCACATCATGAAGATGGACTTCCTCCAAAATATAGATTCCAGTCAACCTTTTAGCACTGAATAAAGGCTTAACAGGAGGGAAGTGAGCTGAATTGGTCAATCAATCCACGAAGACCTAAATGCTATCAACACCTCTACAAGTCCGAGGCAAACAACAACAAAGTCCATGGTGATACAATCCCACTTCTACTTCGAAATGGGTAATCTATAAAACTTACCACTAGGCCTCAAATGCTCAGCCTTAACCTACTGGCAACACAGGCAAGGGGATACATAGTCTACTATATCTCTCCTCATACCACTCCACCAGTAGTGCTTCCTCAAATAACGATACATCTTCACAGTGCCCGAATGGATATAATATCTGGAATTATAGGCCTCACAAAAGATCAACTAAATCAAATTTCCAACTCTCAGAACACAAATATGGCAAGAAAATATCAAAACCTCATCTAAACGTAAGTAGCCTGTCTGACACCACCTCCCAACACTCAATCTAGAAAGGGAAGCAAATCCTCAAACTAGAGACCACAAATTTGCTTAAACAAGGAAGATTGAACTCCCACATACGCCAACAATCACCTAGAATCTGAAATATCCAACTGAATCATCCTATTGGCTAAAGAATAAATGTCTAAAGGAAAAGGTATCTCCACAGTAGACATGACGGCTAGACTACCCATACTCACCACCTTTTGTCTCAAGGCGTTCACTACTACATTCGCCTTTCTTAGATGGTAGAGAATAGAGAGTTCATAGTCTTCAGGAGCTCAATTCAATAGGGTTGCCTCGAATTAAGGTCCCTTTGACTCATAATGTACTGAAGATTTCTTTGTTTAGTGTAGATGTCGCATTGAACTCCATACAAGTAGTGCCTCCAAATCTTAAGCACAAAACTACCACTGCCAACTCCAAGTCATGAGTGGGGTAGTTGCGCTCATGCAACTTAAGCTGCCTCGATGCATAGGCTATAACCCGGTCCCACTGCTTCAATACACAACCCAATGCATCATAATACACCATGAAGATCTCATCCTCAACTGGAAGAGTCTATTAAGAGTAGTTGTAAGCAACTCTTTGAGCTTCTGAAAGCTCAACTCACACTCCGCAGACCTCTCAAATGGAATATCAATGCGAGTCAACCGGGTCAAAGGTGCTGCAATGTTGGAGAAGCCCTCCACAAACCATATGTAGTAGCTTGCTAGTCCGATGAAGCTCTAAATCTCAGTATCTAAGGTGGGCCTAGCCCAATCAAGAATAGCATCAATCTTCGCCAGATCTACCATGATTCTATCCTTGGACACAACATTCCCTAAGATTGCTACATACTCAGGCAAAAACTTTCACTTTGAGATCTTGGCATAAAGCCACTGATCTCTTATATTCTGGATCACAATCTTCAAATGGTGCTCACGCTCTCTCTGGCTTCACGAGTATATCAAAATATCATCAATGAACACTATGGCAAGTGAATCAAGATAAGGCCTGAACACCGGTGTCAGTCCATAAAGGCGGCAGGGGAGTTAGTCAACCCAAAATACATCACTAGGAACTAATAATGATTGTAATGATTCCTAAATGCTGCCTTAGGAATGTTCAAGCCCTAATCCTCAACTGATGGTAACCGAATTTGAAATCAGTCATAGAAAACACTGCGACACCCTAAAGATGGTCAAATAGATCATCAATATGAGGCATGGGGTAATGGTTCTTCCCCGTCACATTATTCTATTGCTTGTAATCAATAGAAATCCACATGTATCCATCCTTCTTCTTCACAAACAAGATGGGGGCACCCCAATGCGATACACTAGGCCGAATGAATCCCTTACCCAAGAGATCCTAAAGCTGAACACTGAGCTCCTTCAGATCTGCAGGGGTTATCTAATAAGGTAGAATAGAAATAGGAAGAGTTTCCGGTTCAAGGTCAATAGGAAAGTACTATTACGCTCTGGGGTAGGCCATGTAGGTCAATAGGAAACACATCCATAAACTCACAGATAATAGAAACTATCTCAACTGAAGGAACCTCCCTACTCACATCCCACACATATGCTAAGTAAGATAAAAAACCACTAGCCACCAACCTCTGGGCCCGAATAGAAGAGATAGCTCCAACCGATGTGCGAATACAAGAGCCTTGTTGTACCACCAAGGGAATACAAGGCATGACTAAGGTAATAGTCTTAGAAAAGCAATAAAAAAGTGTATGGTAGGGGGATAAAACGTCCACTACCCTGAATCACATCAAAATCCTACATATCAAGCAATATAAGGTTAGCCCAGGTGTCATGCCCCCGGATAGTCACCAAACAAGATTGAAAAACCTGATCCACCAGTAAAATCACATCCACTGGGGCCAACACACATAAAGGCACTGCCAAATGCTTCAAACTGATACTCAAAATAGAAGCATAATACACAAATACATATGAAAAAGTAGAGCCTGAATAAAATGAAGACGAGGCAGGCTGATGGCATAAGAGAATCGTACCTCTAATCACCATATTTGATCCCTCAGCCTCCACCCTTGCTGGAGCTTTATACATGTAACACCTTGGATTTTTAAAGAAGAAAAAATTCCCAAATTCAGCATGCAGTCCATCGGCGAGGCTAGTCGTGATCGCCGAATGACTTGGCGATCCTCTTAATGACTCGGCAATCCGCCGAAAGGTGCCTTCTCGCCATTTTGGACTTGATATCTGCAACCAGTGTTCTGTTAAATTAGGTGAACTGGATTGATCTCGTCGTTCCATTCGGCAAATCGCCGAAATGCACCTTTGATCGCCGAGTTGGCTTAGTTCGTGAGCCAACTTGCTAGAACTTTTGGCGAGCTGGAAGCTCACTCGACGAGTCGCCGAGTGGCTTTGGCGAGCAACAACGTGTGTAGTCTTTTTTCTTGACAGTTATTTTAAAAGGCTCTTTGGTATTTTTCTCTAATTGTTTAATGCCTAATCTATGTCGGTTAATCTTTAATTTTTAGACCATATATAAGCTTTTTAAGCCAGATTTCTACCCTTTCTATTCTAATAACCTTTCAAATTTTCCCAAAATCCCCCCAAAGTTTCCCCCCAAATATTTCTCTCTCTAGAAGCTTGAAGAAGAAGAAGGAAGATCTAGGGTTTTCAAGCCAAGCCTCCTAGTCCTCCATTGATTTCAAGCTTTTGGCATCAAGGTATGATGGTTTTCACCTATGGAGTCCTTCCCTCCATTGGGTTCCTAAATTCTCTAATTTTGTAAAGTTAGATTCTTCAATTGAAATTAGGGTTTTCTTCTATCTCATGGGTTATTTCCAATTATGATCTAATTGATTGAATTATGTCTTTTTATGCATGAATTGAGTTAATTGCATGTTTCTTAATTGAATTACCATGAACCCATGTGAAATCCATGATTTCTATACTTTGATCTTATGATGAGGCCTTGAACTATGATCTATGAATTTATGAAAATTATGCATGTTTTATGAAAGCAATGTTTATGACTCAAGTAAGCTTATAGATGAAAGTTTTTATATGTCCTATGAAGCTTGGTCACATGACATGAATGACATCTAGATTTTCCATCAACTCTTTTCGGGCTATTTTCCAAAATTAGGTCTTGAGTAGTGTGGTAGCCGGTTATGCCATCAATGATCATAGATCACATTTAAAAAACTATTTCCATTAGTAGTATGACACTTCTAGTATGAAGTTTTAATGACTATGGGCCTTAAAAGTTATTATGAAAAGATCATGGATGGTAAAAGGTTTTCTCACGCATGGTTTAAGGAGCTATCCTAATGATAAGACAAGTTAAGATTAATGACTATTCCGTGGGAATTATGCTTAGCACCGAGATGATATCGAGATGGAAGCTCTTTCGTAGTAGAGGCTTAGTTTCTAGTAGCAATCTCCTTATCCCATACGTATGTTCCCCCATAGGATGAGTGCCTTTGATAGACATTGGCTAGTGGATCCACTTTAGCAAATGTTGATGGTGTGTGTACGGACTCTACCTTGGAAAGTAGATTCCCCTTCTTTCGGTATGAGGGATATACTGGAATTCCATGTTATGGCTCACATGGTCTATGTCGGTTAAGGCTCATTTCCCACAATAATGAACTAAGGTTACTTCTAGAAGTATCACGCAAGTGTTTTAAAGAGGTTAAGCTTGCATTGCATTGACCATGATTATGATTTATGTTTTCTATCCCTTTTATCTTATGTTTTAAATTTGGTCATTGCATTTCATACAAAAATCCTTTTGAGCATAAAGACTTTGAAGATTTGGTGAGTCCTCATATATTCGAGGTCATAACCATATTTACCTTTTATGTCATTTTACTTTTAAGACTTGTACGGGTTACGTCCCACTTTCTTTCTATTCATGTATTAGATGGCTTTGAGACAATGTTCAGACTTCTGCTACTTTGGTGACTCTTTTGAATAATAATTGTCTTTTAAAAACTCTTATCGACTATTATCTTGTATGATGTATGCTAAGTGGCTTGTATAGGGCCTTTCGAGGTCTTGTATGCCATGTCACGTCTAGGGGGTACTTTAGGTCGTGATAAACATGGTATTCAGAGCACAAGGTTTTAGAGAGGTCTTAGGATGTCTCATAAGCCACATCGAGTAGAGTCTTGTTCATGGGTGTGAAGCACGCCACACTTATGAATGAGAGGCTATAAGATGTTTAGGAAACTCCACTTCTTTTATCACTCTAAAGTCATGCCATAGAGTTTATATCTATAAAGGTCCTCCTCTCCTAACCCCTGTTTATGCTTTTCAGAATATGCCTCCATGAAGAAATCTCGTGAGACGGAATGTTCGTGAAAATGTGAGACAAGAAGTTCCCCAAGTGACGGTCGATCCATTGGCCGAATAAGTGACTAATGATGAGTTTCGAGCCACATTTCATGCATTGTCCCAAGCTATGATGGCTTAAGCAAATAGGGAGGTTGTGGCTCCCGTGAACCAAGTGTGGGTACGTCGGCAACTAGAGTGAGGGACTTCACTAGAATGAATCCTTCGGAGTTTCATGGCTCTAAGGTTGAGGGAGATCTTCAAGAGTTCATCAACGAGATTCATAAGGTTGTAGAGATTATAGGTATTACTCCGGTAGAGAAGGTGGAATTGGCCGCTTATCAACTTAAAGGTGTGGTTCAAGTGTGGTTTGAACAATAGAAGAGTGAGAGGGCGGTTGATGCAGGTCCTCTTGATTGGGAGAAATTTAAGGTTGCTTTTCTTGATAGGTTCTTTCCCATTGAGATGAGGGTGGCAAAAGTACTTGAGTTCATTAACCTTCTTCAAGGGGATATGAGTGTGAATGAGTATGCTTTGAAATTCACGCAATTGGCTAAGTATGCTCCAACTATGATTGCCGATCCAAGGGCAAGGATGTGTAAGTTTATGTCGGGTGCTTCCGATTTGGTGGTCAAGGAATGCCTAGCTGCCATGCTTGTTAAGGAGATGGATGTCTCCCATTTGATGGTTCATGCACAACAAATAGAGGAAGAAAAGCTTAAGGAGAAAGTCAGGGATTCAAAGAGGGCAAGAAGGGATGATGGTGATTGTTCACATTCAAGGTCTGGTGGAAGTAGTCGTTCTCAAGGCAAGGGTTCTAGTGAGCAAATGTGGTCCGAGTGTCGGGAGTGTGGAAAAAGACATAAGGGTGAGTGTCTAGCCAGTTCAAATGCATGTTTTAGTTGTGGAAAGAGTGGTCACAAGATAACAAATTTCCCATTTCTTACCACTAAGGGAAGGGAAGATAGGCAAGTTCAACCTAGTAGTTTCGGTTCAGGAGCCCCGAAGCAAGATAACTTTTATGCTCTTCACGCTCGAGAAGATTATGAGGGTTCTCCGGATGCGGTGATTGATAAGTTATGGTCTTTTAGCTTGTGAATATGCAATGCTTTATTTGGGTGTTTCGTTGGTTATGGTATGACTCCATGTATGGTTAGTGTGTTTAAGGGCAACCTTGAAATCCTTGTGGAAATCCCCTAAGTGTTTACTTGTATCAATGATTTTGTGGTTATTAAGACTTTGGTGCTATGCTTGGGCTGAGGGAGATGGATTCATAAAGACTAGAGAGGTTTGCTCCCAATGGGGAGATAGTGTACTTCATGATGGGTGTGTGTAGGACAATTTAAGTTGTTGGAAGGGTTCCTTATTATGGTTGGGTATGTGAAAGCCCGGAGGTGATGTGATGTCTTAGTATCCCTATCTCTTTCCTTATCTTCAGGTCTAGCTTGATGCCTTAGCCCCTCATGGTTCACTCTTAATGATTCTTGCGTTCTAGTCATTCTCATGTTTTCCTCATGCATGCATGCTCATGAAAAAATTGATTTTCAAATATATGATTTAGCTTGATTGATTGCTTCATGATTATGTGCATTTGAGTATGGTGTGCATGTATGTCTTATTGAATGATGTTTTGAATATGTTGTAGCTTAGAGTCGAGGTTCTTCCTTGGTTAGGTGTATTTTGATTAAGTTGCTTTCATGTTGGGTTGATAGTTTCTCTCCTACTCTTTTCATGCTAGTTCGAGTTCCATTCGAGGACGAATGTCCCCAAGGGGGAGATATGTAACACTTGGAATTTTAAAGAAGGAAAAATTCCCAAATTCAGCATGCAGTCCCATCGGCGAGGCTAGTCATGATTACCGGACGACTCAGCGATCCGCTGAAAGGTGCCTTCTTGCCATTTTGGACTTGAAATCTGCATCCAATGTTCTATTAAATTAGGCGAGCTGGATCAAGCTCGCCATTCCATTCGGTGAATTACCGAAATGTACCTTTGATCGCCGAGTTGGCTTAGTTTGTGGGCCAATTTGCTGGAACTTTTGGCGAACTGGAAGCTCACTCGGCGAGTCTCTGAGTGGCTTTGGCGAGCTACAACATCTGCAGCCTTTTCGCTTGGGAGTTATTTTAAAAGGACTCTTTGGTCTTTTCCCTTATTGTTTAATGCCTAATATAAGTCGGTTACTCTTTAATTTTTAGACCCTATATAAGCTTTTTAAGCCAAATTTCTACCCTTTCTATTCTAATAACCTTTCAACTTTTCCCAAAATCCCTCCAAAGTTTTCCCCTAAATATTTCTCTCTCTAGAAGCTTGAAGAAGAAGAAGGAAGATCTAGGGTTTTCAAGCTAAGCCTCCTAATCCTCCATTGATTTCAAGCTTTTGGCATCAAGGTATGATGGTTTTCACCTATGGAGTCCTTTCCTCCATAGGGTTCCTAAATTCTCCAATTTTGTAAAGTTAGATTCTTCAATTGAAATTAGGGTTTTCTTCTATCTCATAGGTTCTTTCCAATTATGATCTAATTGATTGAGTTATGTCTTTTTATGCATGAATTGAGTTAATTGCATGTTTCTTAATTGAATTACCATGAACCCATGTGAAATCCATGATTTCTATACTTTGATCTTATGATGAGGCCTTGGACTATGATCTATGAATTTATGAAAATTATGCATGTTTTATGAAAGCAATGTTTATGACTCAAGTAAGCTTATAGGTGAAAGTTTTTATATGTCCTATGAAGCTTGGTCACATGACATGAATGACATCTAGATTTTCCATCAACTCTTTTCGAGCTATTTTCCAAAATTAGGTCTTGAGTAGTGTGGTAGCCGGTTATGCCATCAATGATCATAGATCACGTTTTTAAAACTATTTCGATTAGTAGTATGACACTTCTACTATGAAGTTTTAATGACTATGGGCCTTAAAATCTATTATGAAATAGATCATGGATGGTGAAAGGTTTTCTAACGCATGGTCTAAGGATCTATCCTAATGATAAGATAAGTTAAGATTAATGACTATTCCGTGGGAATTATGCTTAGCACCGAGAGGATATCAAGATGGAAGCTCTCTTGTAGTAGAGGCTAGGTTTCTAGTAGCAATCTCCTTATCCCATACCTATGTGCCCCCATAGGATGATTGTCTTTGATAGACATTGGCTAGCGGATCCACTTTAGCAAATGATGATGGTGTGTGTACGGACTCTACCTTGGAAAGTAGATTCCCCTTCTTTCGGTATGAGGGATATACCAGAATTCCATGTTATGGCTCAGATGGTCTATGTCGGTTATGGCTCACATGGTCTATGTCGGTTAAGGCTCACTTCCTACAATAATGAACTAAGGTTACTTCTAGAAGTATCACGCAAGTGTTTTAAAGAGGTTAAGCTTGCATTGCATTGACCATGATTATGATTTCTGTTTTCTAACCCTTTTATCTTATTATTTAAGTTTGGTCATTGCATTTCATACAAAAATCCTTTTGAGCATGATTTCATAATTCTTATGCATTGCTATCATACTTGGTACATTTTTGTACTCACGCATACTCTTGCCTACATTTTCTTATTAGTGTAGGATCCTGCTTATCTCCATCCTCCCGTGGCTAGTTCATTGAGATAGAGACTTTTAAGATTTGGTTAGTCCTCATATGTTTGAGGATATAGCCACATTTACCTTTTATGTCATTCTACTTTTAAAACTTGTATGGGTTACAATCCACTTTCGTTCTATTCTTGTATTAGATGGCTTTGAGACAATGTTTAGACTTCCGCTACTTTGGTGACTCTTTTGAATAATAATTGTCTTTTAAAAACTCTTATCTACTATTATCTTGTATGATGTATGCTAAGTGGCTTGTATAAGCCTTTCGAGGTCTTGTACGCCATGTCACGTCTAGGGGGTACTTTAGGTCGTGACAATACATGTGTGCTTGTCCACCCCTACCTTGAGAATTAGTCCTACAACCTTACCTGCCTCCCTGGGGACCACCTCTTTCACCTTGGTGACCACCCTAGCGATCCTGACCTATCCTCTGCCTCTAACTGGATGTACTGCTGGTTGAGCTTCATATGGAGTTGGTGCAATCATCCTACATAAGGAACTATCCCTAGACCAATGATCAAGCTCCCCACATTCATAACAACCTTGTGAAGATCGGCCACCACAACCTGAAGCACCCGACTATGACCCACCATGACCCTGATTCATGTCGTCATCACCCTTACTGTTCTTGTCACCCTTTAAAGCCTAAAGTGAGGCTTGAATAGGCCTGCTAGATTGACCTTGTTGAAACTGCTGGCGTGGTCTATTATAGAAGTCCCTTAGGCCTTGAGCGTGGCCCATTGTAGCTACCTTCATGCCTATCCCTCTTGTCCCTGCCCCCATGGGCCTTGCGATAGAGCTGCTCAATAATGCGGGCATGGTAAACTACATCCAAAAAATGAATGGTTAGCTGAGACCATAACCTGGGTCTCAATCTGCAACTGGAGTCTCGAACCTCGGACAAAGAACCAAACTCTCTCCTCCTGAGTAGGTAGAATAATATTAGTATAATGGGTGAGCTCGTGGAACCTCATCTCATACTCAGACAAAGTCATGGAGCCCTACTCTAACCTCAAAAACTAATCATGAAGTCTATCTCTAACGCTCCATGGGATAAACCCTAACAAGAATGCCTCTGAAAACTCTGACCACGACATAGAAGGAGACCCAGCTGGCCTAGTTTCAAAATAAGGTAACCACCACTGTTTGGTTGGCCATCAAGTTGGTAAGGAGTGAAGTCGGTTCCTCTCGTCTCCACCAAGCTCAAAGTATACAGCCACTCACGATAAGTATTGTGAAACTCATGGGTATCCTTACCAATAGCCATAGAAAAAGTCTCAAAAACACTCTAAGCATTTTTGGCTCCTCTAGCAACATAGCTTGGCCGCAATCATGGGTTGGGCACCCTCAGGCGGTACTTGAATCTCAGGTGCCTCTAGTGGAGGCTGATGCTACGGGGCTGGTGCTGGTGCAACTATAGCTGGGGCCTACTGCATACCCCCCTAACACCATCAAAAGCTAAGTGATGGCTGCCTAGAGATTGAGAAACAAAGCTAGACCGGGTGGTGGCTTGGCAAGCCCTTACCCCACCGATTGAGGAGGAATCTGTGCTACCTGATTCTCTGGTGTAGGCTTTTGAACCCTCTCCCTATCGGGGGCTAGTGCTGTAACCGTAACATTCTTTTGTGATAATTTTCTACCCCTAGCTAGGGCTCTACCTACAGGTCCAAGTGGATCACCCTTGGCCGCTGAATGACAAGTATGAGCCATTGTATGAAATGAAACAAGTGCGATTATATGAAACTAATAAGACATACTACATGAAAGAAATATAAGGAGAGAATGTTCCTAACGAGATGCTATAACCTCCCAAAAAATAGGATACAGACATCTCCACACCGATCCGCAAGACTCTACTAGCATTAGCTTTGTAAAAGTAAGACTGGTGAACCTGGATCTTATACCAACTTGAAACGATCCAATTTCTCGATTCATGATGGGATCTACTATAACCCACTAGTAGGTAAGCTAACCTGTAACTTAAAACGACAAGTAATGGATATAATGGTAGAAACAAGGGAAAGCAAAAATTTAAATATATAAATAGAAGAATGAGCGAAAGAAAATAGAAACATATATACAATAATTATCTCCGTCCTAGAAGCTGGAAATCAAAAGTTAAAGCAACTATAAAAGATAGTACAAGTCCTAAAAGTTGATCAATAATTCAAAGGCTTGTCTCAAAATGCAAAAAGAGTAGTCAACAAAAATACAAAAGGAGACGGGTAATGTACAGGACGCCATGTGCTCATCCTAATCTCTGGATCTGACTGTTGTAGGCTCGATATCATCGCTGGTAACTGGTGCTCGGACTTGCACCATGAAATAGATGTAGAGTGTAGTATGAGTAGAAAAACAACAGGTACTCAGTATGCATCATAAGCCAACTGAGCAAGAAAAGTAAAGGCAATATGAAATGATAAAATCTAAGATAGAGGTCAAAAGAGTGAAATTTAAAAGGAGTGCACACGAGTGTACAAAAGAACTTAAATAAAGTAAGTACAACTAACTAAACCTAATGGGACCCTCCTTAAGCCTAAAGGGTACACTTGTGCACAAGTTTAAGTAGAAACCCAAATGGACCCCCATAAGCCCGATTGTTACACAAAATAGCTATAACTACTAGGAACAGGTCACGGTGAGTCTAGAGCCAGAAGGAGAATAACTTGGACCTCAAACCATAAATAGATCTCCCAAAAGAACCATAGATAACGTAGCCAGGACCTCGAACCATGGATAGCCCTCTAAGTAACAAAGAGGAAGCCGATATTTTTCAACTCACTGGAGGATAATAAGCCTGAATCATGGACTACGACTGAAGATCAGACGTCTAGACCTTGAATCTCCAACTAATTGTGGAGCAGTGTGACCAGACCTCGAATTTGCATCCATAAGGGCTGCAAAAGTATCCCATGTCAAATCATCAGCCATACCATTATGGAACAACGTCCAGTCATAGGTAATGCAAACAATACTCCAAGTTTAAACCAAGTCCAATCCCAATTCACCAAACAAAGCCCAAAATCTCAAACGTAAACCACGAGGTCATAGAAAAAGGGGGCAATGGATAGAAGGTCATCAGAGCTGAGTCATTACCTAATCTAAGGCTCATTCTATCAGACCCAAGTCTACTACATCAATCTACGGTGAGGTAAGCCATTCAAAACAATTGCAGAGATATTCTAAGGTCAATCGGCTCCAAAACATGCAAGACTATGGCAATCACTAGTCTAAGCCTAGACTACGACCAAACATGTTCAAATTAATCAACAACAATAACCAAAGCACACCACAAGGTAAGGATGATCAAAGGTAACACAACAAACATGCTCATAGTCTCGAAAAACACGATGAAAAGCCTAAAACATGAATTCCAAGGAATTAAGCATGATCAACTAGGTACCCATCCCAAATTCACAAAAAACAATGTACATTTACATCTTCAAACTGAATCTAAGGAACAGGAAGCCATAATCTACCTTAAGGCTAACCGTGCACACTCTAAATTATGATTCCAAAGATTTTTCCTTCAAAATGGCCTCCAAACGCAGCCACGCTATCAAAAATAGAATCACAATATTAATACGGTCGTTTAGACACCAAAAACACATAGAAATGAGATGGATCCAAATTGGAGTCAAAATAAAAAATATGGGACCCACACCAAAAATTCCAGAATTGACTCTGTCAAAAGATGCGAATTAGCTCCCCAAAATTATGCCCCAAAATGGAATAGGATTCAGGGCATTGGACCAGCCCGAAACCAACTCATGCCTAAAGTCACCATTAAAGAACTAAGAAAAGAGGATGGGAAGCCACTTTGGGGTCAAATTACCTCAAATGGATGATCCCCTAAGCTTCCCAAATACTCTAACGTGACACCACATACTTTCGAAATAGCCCTTTCTTCGAATCACAAAATTTAGAGCTCATATGAAGGAGATATCATACTTTGAAGTTGGGAGTTAACTACTGAAATACGGCTGGTCTTTCTTCAAAAAGACCAGACAATTTGCTTTTCACGAACACGGCTAGGAGGGCCTGCAAATGTGGAGGCTCAGAAGCTAACCCTTCATGAATGTTGCATATGTCCTTCAAATGCAAAGGGAAATGACCCAGGGCACCACAGTTGCAGTAAAAAGCTCGTGAATGTGGATGGTTATTAAGTCAGATCCTGGCAAACATGACTTGGCCATATGATCACAAATGCCAGCTAAACAAGCCTTTACAAACGTGGCAATAGGGGCCCGCAAACACAAAGGGCACAATGGTCGTGCACCAGCTGATGCATATCAGCTGGTTTTGGCCAATGCCAAAATCTCCGATGGGTGCTCGAGATTTATTCGTAGCCCCGTGCATACAAATGAAATATGCTAACCCAAAAATTTTGACATTCTGGAATAATCGGAGCAGTTAAAACTTCTAACCGAGGTCGTCTCAACAAAAAGTATGTCCCACACCTAAGATCCATTTTAAGCTAAATTCCATAAGAGGGCTCGAAATTGACCCGAAAGCCTTAAGATCTGCACGAAAGGTTGTTCTAGACCTAACTCAATGTTATAGTGCTACCGGAACAGTCACAATTGCATTCTGAGGCCGGCTTCCTGAACTTTTGAACAAAATAAACCATTCAAGTTTAAAATTCTCCAAAACACAGAAATTTGCATAAAAACCAAACGAATGACCATGTGATTGAGCTATCAGTCCGAGCCAGTTATAAATGACTTGGGGTCACTATATAAATTCTGTAAACGATGAAAAGAAGGCATTAACCATGTGGTGAGTCGTTACTAAAATCTTATCTATAATTTCAACCAAAGCTCATAAACAAGGAGGGACAATGAGTGGGAGAACTTTATTTCAAATGGATGACGATTCTTATTCTCTTAATTTTGATTCTTAAAGAAGTGAACTTTCTTTCAAGTTTATACTTCATGATCCTTTACATTTTTGACAAGATTGGTTAGGTTGGTGAGCATTCATATATCAAACTGCAAATTGTTTGGGACTAAGATCTAATTGTTGTAATTGATAGTTTTCATGATTTAGTTTTAAAAAAATTATCCAAAACAATGAGTATTTCGTTGCAAAAACTAATTTATTTTATAATACTCTCAATGTTGTATTATGTTGGCTTCAATTCAAACAAAAAGTCATGCAAAAATAGAATTGTTATGAATATTACTTCACTAGGAAAAGGAAGTTTCAAGACTTTCTTGAAAAATATGGATAACACTCCATTTGTTTACTTTTTATTGTCCACAATGGAATTTGCACATTCTTTAAGACCAATAAATAATATGACATTTTATTATAATACTGTCACGACCCAAAAACTCAAATCATGATGGAACCAACCATAATCCATCAATAGGTAAGTCAACCCATATCTCAAAATGACAAGTAACATTCGTATAGGAAAGGATAAAGGAAAAAAAATGAGAGATTAAAGAAATAAACCAGAAACACAATGCAAAAGACAAATGACAACAATATATACAAAAGCCAGAAAAAAGATCCAATCCCACGACCTAGTGGACGCTAGTACAAAGCTACAAAAAGAGGATAAATCCCAAAAGTGGACCAAAAGTAAAGACTTTTCTCGGATACAAAAGACTACTCAAAAACTATATACAGATGGAGATAACTCGAACTAGAACGCCATCAGCTCACCCTCTATCTTTGAAGATATGCTCATAGAAGGCTCAAAACACTACGGTCTACTAGTGCTTGGATCTACATCAAGAAAATAGATGCATAGTGTAGTATGAGTACGAAAACAACAGGTATCCAGTAGGTATTATAGGATGACTAATCTTGGAATGTAAAGAAAATATGAAAAGCGAGAAAGTAGCAACAACTAGAGGTCAAAAGAACGAAGCGATAATGGAAATCCTAACTACACAAGTCACGAGTCTAGAAAACGATGATATGGTAAAGATGAACAACATGGTATAACCTAACTGGATCCCATAAGCCTAGAAGGTACACTCATTTCCAATTTGAAAGTAAATAACTCAAATGGACCCCAATATGATTGATGAGTACACAGAAGAGCTACAAATATTTATGAACGAGAGCAGTTGTAATCCAAAACAAGGGAAACGTAACCTGAAACATGAATCGTGAGTAAGGCGCCTTGAAGAACCTAATAAAATCACAATGCCAGGACTAAACCTGATAAAGAGTAATATGCCCAAAACTCAGAATATGGCTAAAGACAATATGCCCGGAACTTGGACCGCAATTAAAGAAAATATGCCCGAAACTCAAATCGAAACTATAAGGATAGTCAGGGAAGGATCCCATAAAATAAGTTACCATCAGAAGGGCTACCGTGGATCAAGACCCAACCCAATAGTTAGTAGTGAGTCACTCCATGTTCGAACACAAGTCCAATTCGAAATAGTCAAACAAAGCCTGAATTCATGACAGAATAACACAGGGCCATAACATAAGGGATGTTATGGATGTAAGGTCACAAGAGATGAGTTGTCACCTAGCTAAGGTTCATACAATTAGAACAAAGTCTGCTATAATAGTCTGTAAGGAGCTAAGCCATATGAGCAACATCGAATAATACCTAAGGCCTATCGGCTTCAAAACACAAGTCTAAGGTAATCAATAGCGTTCGATTAGCCTAACATCAAGAAAAAGTTACCAATATCAATATAAAAACAAATAAGAACCACAAGCTAAAATACAATGAAGCAACATAAGGTACACATGATTAGTTTTCCCAAAATTATCCAAAAATAAGGGTAAAACATGAATTCTAACTATTAAACATGATACAAGCTACAAGCTTACCCAAATATAGCTAATCAATATGAATTCACTATCACAAGCTCAGTATAATGATTGGTAAATTGTATCCTTCCTCAAACTTGACATAGCGTGAGCTCCAAAAAACCTATATTAGACATTCCCCTTTAGAAGGGCCTCCGATTGCTCCCACGCTAACAAATAAACTATCCCAATGTCAATACAGATATTGTGACACCCAAAACAAAATAATTAAGGATGGACCCAATAATGAGTCAAAAACAGAATTGTTGTAATCCCACAAGGGATCCCATAATTGACTTCGTCAATTGGTTTCATATAGTTCAAGGAATTTATGCCGCAAAAATAGGTTCAATTCGAGCTCAGAAAAAAACAGAAACATGCCTTGCAATCAACTAATCAACAAAACCTCCATTGAAGCTAAAATGGAGAAGAAAGAAGGTAACTTACGAGTTTACATGTGAGACGAATGAGCTAACCAAACTACTAAAGCAAACCTCTAATCAAAACCCACAAGAAAATTGATTTCCCATAGAGAAACGAGTTTGCAAGAGCCCAAATTTGAATAAAAAGCTTGTGTCGCAAAAGTGGTCACTTTTGTTGATTAAGTGGCATCACCAAAGTGATGACCTGATCGCCAAAGCAGTCGAGCCACGTTGATAGGCTAAAGCTAAAGCGGACCCTGGCCGCTTAGCCGGCCATCGCTTAATTGAAGCCAGGGCCATTAAAGCGGCTGCCCCCTACAGGCATGGCCTCCCAGCCGCTAAAGGGGTGTCAGGGCCGATAAATCGGCTACTCTTCCATGAGGCACCAAAAATTCTCCCTAAGTCTCAACGGACTCTACTCGAGTGCATTAGGATTTGTTCGGAACCCCATGTATACAAACGAACTATGCTACACCACCAAATTTTGCATTCAAAACTCAAGGGAGATGGCAAAACTTTCAATGAAGTTATCTCGACAAAAATTGGGTCCCACACATAAACTTTATTTTAAGCCAAAATTTATGAGGTAGCTCAGAATGAGCCCGAAGGTCTGTATTAAAGGTCCTTCAAGATCAAACTCGATGTTCTAGTGCCAATGAAACCATAAGAATATCATTCTGAAGCCGCCTATTTGATGTTAAGTAAACTTTCAATTTTATAAAGCTCTAAAATATAAAAACACACATAAAAACCATATCAACGACCAGGTGAATGAACTATAAGTCCCAGCAACTCATAAATTACTTGGGGTCACTATTGGCAAGCTCTAAATGTCGAGAAGAATGCAATAAAAAGGAAATGACTTATAGGGTCATCACAACATCCACTATTAAAAAGATATTTTTCCTTGAAAGTAAAGATTCAAAAAGTATCTAAAGGCTCAAACAAGTGGGAAAACTGATCTTGCATCTCATGCTCGGTATCCTAGGTAGCCTCCTTCACTTGATGATGCCTCTACTAAACCATAAAAACAATGATGGTTCTCGAACCCAACCGCCTTACATCTCTGGCAAAAATAACAGTTGGCTCTTCCATAAAGGTCAAACAATCATGCAATTGAACTGAATCATATCGAAGCATATTAGACTCGTTAAGAATATACCGGTGAAGCATCAAAACATGGAAAACTGAAGAAATAGTTGAAAATGTAGGAGGTAAGGCCAACTCATAAGAAACATCAACAATAGTATGAAGAACCTCAAAGGCCCTAAATACCTAGGTCTAAGCTTGCCCCCTCCCAAATCGTGCCATTCTATTCATATGTGACACTCGCAGAAACACCCGATCACCAACTTTGAATCTCAAAAGTCAACGCCTACGGACAACATAACTCTTATGCCTGCTTTGTGCTTACCTAAGCCTTTCTTGAATCACCCGAATTCTATCCACAAACTCCTAAAGAATATCAGTATCACGTGGTCTATACTCCAAAGACCCAAAACAACCAATCGAAGAGCGAAAATGCTTACTATATAAGGCCTCGAATGGGGCCATATGAATAGTTGATTGGTAGCAGTTATTATACACAAACTCCGCCAAGGATAAGAATTGGTCTCACCGACCTCCAAAGTCCAATACACAATCTCGAAGCGTATCCTCCAAAATGTGAATAGTACGCTTTGACTACCCGTCAGTATGCTAAGATCAACACGAGTGCCCAACTTCTCCTGAAAAAATATCCAGAAGTTAGAGTTGAACTAAGAACCCCTATCTAATATACAGGTACCCCGTGAAGATGAACTACCTCCTGAATGTAGACACGAGCAAACCTCTTGGAGCTGAAAGAAGATTGAGCAGGAAGGAAATATGTTGACTTGTTCAATAGATCCACGATGATCAAAGTGCTTGATGAGTGGTATATTTACACTATTTTGAGGCCTATTTAATTCAACAATTAGTGTCTTCAATGCCTAATTATGTCCTTTTCTGATGATATTTTTATCATTTGCAGCTATGAAGGCTAAGGAATGAGGCAAGAATGAATACTTGAAAGAAAGGCCAAAAATATAGAAATAAGTGTAAACTTCACATTGTTGATCGCCTAACCAAAAGGGTGGATCACCCAACTTACATGACCTCGCCTAAAGTGACAGTGCTCAAAGTTGAAAATGTCAAGGTAAGATTGGCAAACTGAATCATGAATCAGCGACTCACCGAATGTAATGGGCGAACTGAATGACCATCACTGAAGGTGACAGGACTTGAATAAAATATGAAGGCTTAATAGGCGAACAAAGGTGGTACTCAGTGATCCACTGATTATGAAAGGCAGATTCGAAGGAACTTGCCGACTGAGGTTCAAACATGTGAAGCCTAAAGAAAGAGAAAGGCCAGCTAAGGAGTAGATGATGATCCGCTGAATTAGCTTGGCGAGCCCGACTAACATTGCCGAAGTAGTCACACAGTGAATTTTGGGCCAAGTTTTTGGAAACTATAAATAGCTCAAAGGAGAGAGAAAATAGGAATTTTTACATACTTTTTACAAGGACTTTAAGAAAGACTTTTGGAGAGAAAATTTGAGAAGAGAGTTCAATTTCCTAATTTTTATGAGCTTTGAAGCTCTTAGTTTGGGGTTTTAACTTTTCAATCTTAAAATTGCCAATTTGAGGTTGAAATCAAATTGGGTGTTGATTATAATTACTTGATTCCATCAAATCCATGGCTGCTCTTTTGATAGGTATAATTTCTTTACTTTTTGTGATGAGTGGCTAAAACTCCAAGACTAGTGGTGCAATTATGGGGTTGGGTGTTGATTTAATGTAATGGGTATTGCGTTGTGCACTGTTTTTATATTTATTCATTTATGGATTTAGGCTAATTAGTATGGGGTTAACTCATCGGTTAAGGTTACAAACTTAATCCTATTCTCGATCTTCAATTGATCGAAAGAGATTAATTGGAGTGGGTAATTAGTCTAATACTTGCAATTTAGGTTTGATGTCTATGATTTGCTTGAAAGAGAAATTTTGGGTATGATCTATTTGCTCAAAATCTGCTTGTAAAGGAGATTTTGTAAGGTAATGAGTGGTTTTATAAATCACATAGATGATACCGAAAGAAGATTCTATGAATTGATACTATGAGATCGAAAGAAGATTAGTGTCATTAATGACGACCCAACCTATCAATATTTGTTTAGCACTATTGAGCAACACAATTACCCCTATGTGACATCAATGCCAATCCCCTCACCCCTAGATTACTCCTCAATTATTTGAATTCTTGATGTTTTAGTTAAATCTTGATTCGTGATAACAAAACCTTTTTTCATAAATTTAGTGGAAGCATCCACCCTCCTTTTTTAATTACTACAAATGGACTATTTTACAATCCAAATTTCCTAGTTGAACTCCTTGCATTATACCATTATCTTATCTTTAAACTTATGTTTTTGCCTTGTTTAAGCAAAAATACATGAATTTGATGTGGTTTTCTTCATATTTATAGAAAAATGAAGTGAAAAGTTAATTTATAACATAATTTAAGAAACCAAGTGAAATCGAGGCAATATGAAGAAAAAAACTGCAATTTTAGCACTGTCAAGATTCAAGATGGTCAAAGGGCTACGTTCACAGTCAACTAAAAACCCTTGTGTCACGAATGAATGGTCAACTATCACGATTGCGAGATAAAGAATTGTGACCTATCACGATCGCATGGTAAAATGTCACGAACTCGAAGAGTAACTGTCAAGCGCCTGTGTAGAACTGGAAATTAACCATTTTAATCCACAAACCCCATTTTACACCTATGGAAAATCACTGTAAGATTATTACTAATTCAATCCATATTTTTAGAGATTTTAGCTTGGGGATTTAGGCTTGGACAACAAGTTTTCTCACAATTCACTTTATGGATTGAAGATTGAATACTCCATTGTAATAATTTTCACTCTTCTTCATTTCCTTGCTTTGTATTGCTTGAATTGTGGGTGTAATTGATCATTAGAGAGTTTGGGTTTTGTTTATGTTTATTGACATCTTTATCTTTTGTAATTGATTGAATGGTTCTCATTTATTAAATCGGTGTTAGGTAATCTATTCAACTTCATGCTTAATTTATTTCCAAATGAATTTAATCACTCCTTGGATTTTCCCATTTACTTTGATTGAGCTTTAAAAAGTCAATTGAGGCTGAGAATTATTGATTAATGCATAATTTGAGGTGTTACAACCCATGTATTGGATTCTAACTAGAAATAGTTGATTAATGCAATGCATATAATTAGACTAACTGTGATAGCTACTTAACTAGGTTCAATAGTGCTAGGTGATATATATTTACTTACATTTGAAAGAAGTAGATGAGTCATTGAGGTTTCAATGCATATATGATCTTACCCATGAATGTGTTTGTATAAGATTAATGTGCAATGGATCTTGTATATGTTAATTAACTTCCCATTCCCTAATTCCCTTTGACCCCTTGCTTGAAAAGACCTTTGTCCTTATCCGTGATTGTTACTAAATTTATTTTCATATTATAATTGTGTATTTTTCATTTGGATTCAAATTCGTATCTCATAATTCTTTATGTTCTCAATTGCAAACACATTGTTCCTTGTGGGATTAGACCCCGACCTCATATGTAGGGTTATTATATTGTTAGAGACCACTTACTCATTGATTCGTCTGACAGACAATTGAGCGTTATCAAAATAGCACCGATGCCGGGGAACAATAAGGAATATAGAATTGGTTTAGGATTTAGAGTGTACTCATTTCTATCCAATTTGTGAATATTTCTTTTGCTTTCTTTTGGTTTTTGGTTCTATGGCTTCTTGTGATGAAGCAATGCTTGGTGGTTATAAGCCTTATGTTGATGATCCATGACCTCGTTGTGGAGGACTTCATGTTGGGTAAAGTTGTATGGGGGCCTTTTTAGATGAAGTGATGTGTGAAGAAATGGGTGTGGTGAGTCAAACTTGGCTCATGAGCTTTGCTCAAAATCTTGAACATTGTGAGAGGCTACAAAATCTAATGTTCCAAATGGGGGATGATTTTCACAACTTGCACCTAACTCGGTGCCATGAGATGATCTAACTTGAGTTTGAAATTGCAACCTTGAAGACCAATGTGAGAGAAAGAATTGGAGTATGTAATGCTCCTTAAAAAGTGCTAAAAAATAGTGAGTCTCAAGAAAAAGGAGTTGCAATAATCATTGTTGAAATCAAGGGTATTTGCAAAAGCAAACCAAGTCAATAAAACTCAAGGATGCATAAATCAAAGAAATGATACTAAAGTTGCAAGAAAAAGAAAAAAAGATCATTTATGGCAACTTTAGTTCATTTGAAAGTGAGAGTGTCACTCACTTGAAGGCCAAGAATTATGAATTTCAATGTTCGAAAGGCCTAGTAATCATCTACTCTTGCCCAATGCTCCTCAAAGAAAGAACGATGTGAAGTTAGGCAAGAAATTCAAATCTTTGAAATGGAGAAATCGAGTGAGACTCTTGATTCTCTCATGTTGTCCTCATGCATTTCAAAAAAGCTTTGATTTGAAGTTGGGGAGAAGGTTCATCACATCGACATGAAAACATAAAGGTTGATGCAACCGGCATCGGACCGTGACGTTAAATTGTGCGCTCGATATGAGGCAACCCATTGGTGAATTTTTTTTTATTCTTAGTTTGATTTTGAGTTTTTGATTTTTAGATTAGATTATTATTTTATTTTTGACTAGTCCTCATAGTTTCAAAGTTTTTTGTCGTTGTTTGGATTGTTTTGGAAGCAGATATTTGACTAGTATTGAAGTTTGAAGTTGTACTACCTTTGAAATGAAACTTGGAACAATTTTTGGATACTCAAGCTCGCCAAAGTTAGATAGGCGAGTCGCCGATTGGACCTTTCCATCTCCAAAATAATCAGAAAATTTCTACATGGCTGTCACATTTCATTCATCGCGATCGCGAGAGCCATTGGTCGTAATCACGAAGAACAAAAATCTAGAGTGTCATGATCGCGTGACCCACCAGCCAAGATCATGAATGGTTAAAAAGAGATCTGTCACGATAGTGATGAGTAGGCTCGTGATCACGATGAGCGGGCTCACGATCGCAATGATTTGTGTTCAGTTAAAAAGGCATAAACTTTTAAGTTCATTTCAGGTAATCAAGAAGGCATAACTATCCCCCAAATTTCCTCTCTAAAAATCAAAGTTCTTTTGCTCATTTTAAGCAAGAATTCTTGTTCAATTGTCTTTCCCCAAGTTATGTCACTAATTTCTCCTCTATTTTTTGTCTTTTTTGTTGTAAGTTTCTTGAAAATGGGTTGAATCTCACCCAAAAATTGTGAGCATGAGTTTGTTTTGAAACAAAATTTTTTGAATAGTATTATTTAATGTTGTTGTTGTTTGGGTGAGGGCTGAAAAAATGAGGTGAATGGGCGTTTAATTCTTGTTCAAAATTACTTGAAAAAGTGGCTCCTGCAACCTGTTCAATAAAATGCCTTAGTAAACTATTTTTCTGAAAAATATTGTTCTCCACGATCGTGATGTCTAATCCTGCGATTGTGATGAGATAAATATCTGTTTCATACATTTGCGATATCTAATCCCACGATCATGATGAGTTAAATTGGTGGACCTTCCCAATCGTGAGGAATAATGCTACGATCGTGTAGAGTAGTCTACCTGGCAGTAGAAACATCCAAAAATAGTAGCTATGCTCCCCTTCCCCGATTTCTTTTTCATTCATTTCTTTGGCCTAATTGCTTGATAATATATTGTTTTACATATCTATACACTCTTCTAGCGTGTTCTCATATTTTATAGGTACTTTATTTATCAAAAATGGCCACAAATGCTAACCAAGTTGAGAAACAAGTGGAGGAAAATATTGTTGAGGATGAATTCTATGACCCTGGTCATTTGTGTTAGCTAAAGGCCACTAAATGAAAGACCTCCTCCTATCCAAAAATATTACGAAGGAGCAAGGCATTCTTTTGGCCAACCGCCAAGCTTGCATTCCCGATCTCTTTGGGTGGTTGGAGACTAGTGGGTGGATGTGTTTCGCTACTAAGCCAATCAAGGCTAACAACACTTTGGCTCATGAATTCTATGCCAACGCCGCTGAGACTAACTTTGCTGATGACTTGGTAGTAACAGTACGGGGCAAACAAGTTTATTTTGACATCACTCGGATCAATGCTTACTATGGCCTTCTCGATGTTCATAATGATATGCACACGACAATAGAAAGGGAAGAAGGGAAAGAGTGGTTTGTTAGGCACCTACATGATGTCCATAGGCCTAAACATATCAAGAACAACCTTCAAATTGAGTCCTCTGAGTTCACTGCCTAGGCCAAGACTTATCTTTCTATCATATATAGTTGTGTTATCCCTTCGAGGAATGAGACCGATGTGTATTCAGATAGGGCATTGTTGATTTGTACTATTATAGAGGGACAACCTATAGATGTTGTCCAGATTATTGTGCAGCACATTCAGGAGGTAGTCTTTTGAGGTAAAAAAAAGTCTTTCCTTTCGTTAGTTGATTACTTACTTATGTCAGACAGATGGGGTGGATCAAATGGAGGCAGACAACATGAAAAACCCTGAAAAACTATCCATCCATTAAACAAGAAGGGTCCAAGACATGTCATGAAGAAGAGGAAGATTGATGTGCTTGTCGACATTTGGTACATTCACCTAGCCTAGTGCTTCACTTGATCAAGACTCCACATCTACATCTGTAGGGCCACTACAGAGTGGAACCCCCCTTTGGTCCACATATCTTCCCTAGTGCATGGCATGGATGCACAAATTTGGTAGATGGTACAATGCCTCCCTACTGGCCCTAGAACGAGCTCTTCTGCCTCAGGTACTATTTCATCGGCCTTGTTCACTATAGTTCAAGAGCAGCAGCTGATGAAGGACAGGATTGCTAAGATAGAAATGAGGCAAAAGAAGATGAAGGAGCACGAGAAAAAGAAAAGTAAATTCCTAAACAATATGATGGACATGCTCTGAAAGTTTTGTGGGTCAGGCGATGATGTTAATGATGTCCTCTCAGACCCTGATAGCTCCACGTCTAAGAGAGGCATCATATGGAGCCCCTCATATTCTTTTTTTTTTTTTATCTTTGTACTATGAGGACACAGTTTCATTTTTAGTTCGGGGTGCCTCCCTTGTGAATATTTGTAGTGGATACATACTTTGATTGTGAGATTATGCCTTTGTCGGGCTTATTCTATTTTATTTTTGATTTGGTTGTGCCCTTTTCAGGGCTTAAAGCTTATGGGGATTATGTGATGTTGGGCTTTAGATATTATATTGGATTTGTCATTTTGCTTTTGTTTCTTGTTAGTTATGTAGTTTGACTTATAGTCTTTATTTTTTATGGCGATGTTGAGTGACGATGACTAATAATAGATAGAGCTTAAGGGAAATCATTGTTTGGCTATGAGAGTATTATTGGGATGTTTATGTGGTGAAGTCGGAGTAGCCATATGTGGTGATGTCTGAGTATCCTTATGTGGTAAAGTCTAAGAAGCCTCTTCTCGAAGATATGCATGATTTTTCTCAATGATGGATCGGTTGACGTCTTTTTTAAGGGAAATTCATCTTCTTTTTGGGAGGATGTGTCTTGGTTGGTATTGTTAAAAGTTGAGATACCCTCCAATTTTTGAAAGAAAATGTATATTGTGAATGATTTTGTGACAACTCTTATGACTCTTTTTGTGACTCTTGATTAGTTAGTGGTTTTGAGTTTGATGCCATTTGTACTTGAAAAGGAAAGAACAATTTGAGCCATCTTTATTTATTTGCATGCCATGCTTGGTGAGTTATTGAATAATCCTTGTGTTCACTTGTACTAGCTCGAACTTGATCGGTTAGTCTTTCGATGTTGGCCTTGATTTAATTTGATTAGAAAAATAACCTTAGGCATTCTCTGTGATTCTTGAAAGTCCACTTGACCTAAAAACCTACCTTTGCACTAAATATATCCCTAGTTGACTCCTTTGAGCGTAATGCCATTTTCTTTTCAACCTTATTACAAGCCTTTTCCATTTTGAAAAAGTAATCCTCTTTTGAACCCTTCCCTCCTTGAACTCAAGAATTGTTAAAGTTAAGGCTAAAAGCCTAAGTTTGGGGGTGTTGTTGGAAACCCATAGGAGAGATGCTTATCACATAAGGGCTTGATTTTGAGCGATATAAAAGCTGAATCAAAGAATGGTGGAAAAAGTGTTAAAGAAAAAAAAGTATAAAGAAATAAAGAAAGAGAATAAAAGAAGTTAATCCACCAAGGTTTAAAAGTGTTGCATTTGGGGCATCTTCTGTGAAAAAGATAAAGAATGTGCATTGGGTTGAAAAATTAAGAAAAGTAGTGAAGAGAAAAATGGAAAATTGTTGTGTGTAGTATTCAAGGAGGGTGTAGTCACTTTTATCGTAATGTTATCCTAAACTTCCCTAAGCCTACATTACAAGCTTGATAAAAGTCCTTTGTGATCTGAACACTTTTGAGCCAATGATGATTGTAAATAAGGGCAAGCCAATGGTGTGGTGTTTGTATTCATGAGATGTGCTTTGTGATTGTGAGTGTTTATGCTTTTTTCCCTTGTATTTTTAGTACTTGTGTGAGTAATTTTGGGAAATTTTCATTCTTGTGAGGACATGCAAATTGAGATAGTGGTGATTTTGAGAAGTCCTAAATGAGTCAAATGAGCATGTGAAAGAACTAATGATTTTGAGTCACTTCTTGAGATTGAGTTGTTGTCACTTGATTATTCATGGTTCCTAAAAATGTGATGTGAGAATGAGGGGAGTTCTTTTTTAGAAGTTTTGCATGTGGTTACTATTTGTTAGTACCAATCGAAGTCATGTTCTTTGTGCTTAAGGGATGATTGGTGTGCTTGAATTGAATAAGTTCTTGATGCTTTGATTATAAATTGCTTGAGGACAAGCAATGATTTAAGTTTGGGTGTAATGACAATCTAGGTCATTTATGTGTTTATGCCTTTTGTTCATCATTTAGAGCGTTCTAATAGTGACGCAAGTCATTTATGACTTGCTAGGACTGACAGTTTGATCACCTGGTCGTTCATTTGGTTTTATGCGAGTTTCTGTGTTTTGGAGCTTTTGAACCTTAAACGGTCATTTTGGATCATAAGTTCAAGAAGATGACCTCAGAATCTGATTCTCACGATTCCATCAGCTCAAGAAGGGTCGTTTAAGGCTAAAAACATGGTCAACATGACTGAGGCTTTTAGTTCGAGACTATGCAATTAGGCATTTTAACTATAAAGTTAAAGCCTAAGTTGGGCTTTAGTCAATATTCTGGGTAAACGAGCTCGGATGAGAATTCCATCAGCACGGTTAGCTCTAGAATGTTGAGTTTGGTCTAGAATTACCCTTTGTTCGGATCCTGAGGCTTTCAGGCTAATTCTAAGCCCCTTTGTGGATTTTGACTTAAAATGAAGTTTGGGAGTGGGACTCACTCTTTGTTGAGATGACCTTATATGGGAATTTTTACTTCTTTGATGAGTTCGAAATATCAAATTTTGTAGGGTTGCATATCTCATTTGCATGCACAGGGTTCTGAATGATTTCGGACCCTGTTGAAGATTTAGGACTTACCAAAACCAGCTGATATGCATCAGCTGATGTAGGGTGATTAACCCTTCGCGTTCACAGGTCCCTTGGTCACGTTCACGAAGGCCTAGCCCTTAATGCTTCACGACCCCATGGCCCATGGCCACGATCGCGATGAAGGGTTGACCTTCTTTGTTTGTCGCTACCACGGGGTTAGATCTCCATGATCGCGATGGTCAGCTTCTTAATGAGCCGCGATTGCGACCCTCTTTCTCGTGATTTCGATGAGTAGTTTCGTCTGGTCTTTTAAATAAAGACTAGATGCGAGGAAGCTTAATTCTCAAAGTTAAAAAGGCGATATTGTGCTCGTTTTAGCTCGGAAGTAGGTAATTTAAAGTCCAGTGGATTTGTGAAGGTCGAGGCTACGTTGTGGATTGTTTGGAAGTTGTTGGGCAACTCTCGTTTGTGGTAAATTCTTGTTTTTCGGGGCTGTTCCGGTTCTCTTTGTGATTTAATTGTTTCTTTTCTAACATATTGTTGGTTGTGGCTATTCTGAGCCCTAGATTGTGTTCCTTTTTGGAACACAAGTTCAGGGCATTGATTAGGACCTCTTGATAGAGTCAACTCCTATATTTCCAGCACGGGTCCCACAACTCCCATTTGACTCCGAAATTGGTCCATTTCCATTTTATGTGTGTTTTGGTGTCTAAACGATCATATTGATGTTGTGATCCTATTTTTTATAGTGTGATAGCATTTGGAGGCCATTCAGAAAGGAAAAGCTTCGGCCTAGTGATTTGGAGCGCGTGCGGTCGGCTTACAAGTAGGATACAACTTCCTTTCTATTAGATTGAGCTTGAATGCGTGAATACGTCTTGATTAGAATGAATTGGGGGTTGGTACTTAGTTATTTTTATTTCTTTCCTAGATATCATGTTTTAGGATTGATCAGTATTATTTCATGTGTAGTACCATGCTAGTTGGGGGTGTTTCTATGTTTTCCATGTTTTTTGTGTTTTGATTGTGTTGGTTTTGAGCATGTTCAGTCTTAGTCTAGGATTAAACTAGTGTTGCCTTAGACTTATGATCTTCGTGCCTTGTTAGCATTGCTTCTTCTAAAACTTTGTATTGGATGGACTAGATCTTTGTAGACTGGAGTAGCATACTTAAGTCTGATAGTATGAGTCTTAGTTTAGGCAATTTCACACCTTTGTAGATCTTCTGTCATCTCCCCCTATTTCTATGGCTAGGATGAATTACTAGAGGTTTGTGCTTTTGTCACGACTTGGGATTGGATTTTTCTAGGCTTGGAGCCTTTGTTCCACAATGTCTTGGTGTTGATGTTTGAGATCCTCTTCAGATTCGTCATGCCCCTGAGTCACTATTGCTAGCTGTGCGATTTACGCCCCTAGGAGTGGACTGGCTGGCTGGACAGCCTCGATATACAAGATCTTCTTCGGAGTCGACATGCCCCTGGGTGATGAGTGGTAGATTTTCACTCATTTTAGGCCATTCTTATGATATTTTGATGTTTTGTAGCTATGAAGGCTAAAGGACAAGGCAAGAATGAATACATAAAAAAGAGGCCAACAACATTGAAAGGAGTACAAACTCCCAACTACCAGTCGCCTAACCAAAAAGGCGGATCGCCTAAGTGTCCTGACCTTGCCCAAGTTGACAGTGTTCATAATTGAAAATACTCAAGGCAGGTTGGCATACTAAAGATTAAAAGGCAATTCGCCTAAGCTGAATGGGAGAACTAGAAGTCCAACACCGAAGGTGTTAGATCTCAGAATTAAAGTGAAGACTTAAAGGGTGAATAAGGTGGTAATCAGTGATCCACCGAATGTGAAAGGCTGACTCAATTGAGTTTGCCAACTGAAGTTCAAACACCATGTAACACCTCAGAATATGGAAAAAAGAGAGAAAATAAATTTCTAGGCTGCAAGCTTTGTCTACGGTTCCCATTTACGGACCCTAGAAGCTTCTACGGCACGTAGATGACAATAGTAGGAAGGAAGATAATTTTCAAAAAATTCAATACAAGTACCCTTTTCAGGATTCACTAGGACGGTTCGTCAACTATTGTACGAGTTGTAGATGGGTCTCGTAGGTGAGTCTCTGATTTGGTGAAATTTTTGAGAATTAAAATGGGTTTCTATGATTGGCATGAATGGACCATAGGAAGACCTACAAACCGTACATGGGACCCATCATTTGAAGGTCTAAAATAATGAATTTTGAATCTTTCTACGGATGACCAGGATGGTCCGTAGTCAGACCTACAGATCATAGGTCGAGTTGGAAGTTAATTTTTAAGGTCTTTTGGTATTTTTCCTAATTGATTAATGCCTAAGCTAGGTCATTTTGATTCTAATCATAGACCCTATATAAGTTTTTTGAGCCTAAAATCTAACTTTTCTAAATCATTCTTCAATTTCCCGAAATCCTTCCAAGTTCTTTCCCCAAATTTCTCTCTCTAACGCTTGAAGAAAAAGACAAGGATTTCAAGATCAAGTCTCCAAATTCAACATTGATTGTGGGCTTTTGACATCAACGTATGATAGTATTTACCTATGGAGTCCTTTCCCCCAAAGGGTTCCTAAATTCTCCAATTTTACAAGTCAGAATCTCCAATTGAAGTTAGGGTTTTACTCAATATCATGGTTTTTTTTCCAATTATGATCTAATCGATAGTTTTATGTCTTTTTATGCATGAATTGAGATAATTGCATATTTTAAGTTGAATTCACATGAGCCCATGCATGATCCATGATTTCTGGACTTTGATCATAGGATGAGGCTTTTGAACTATGAAAGATGCATTTATGAAGATGTGCATGTTTTCTCATGTAGTTGACAAATGATTTAAGATTGCTTTGAGAGTGAAGCATCAATGTTGTTGTTGTTCTGAAAGGATTTCTCACATATGAATATGATCATGATTGTGAAAGGGTTTCTCACTATAAAGGATTCGTAAGGTTGAAAGACTTTCTCACCTAAGTTGAATCAAGACTAAGGAGCTATTCTAATGAACTCCAGCTTGGATTGGCAACTAAATTGTGCCTTTCCATGGATAATAAGATAAATATGATTAATGATTATTCCGTGGGATTTATGCTTAGCACCGAGTGGAAAAGCGGCGATTACCCATGTCCCATAACTATGCACCACCATAGTATGATTGTCTTAGATAGACATTAGCTAGTGGATCCACTTTAGCTCATGTTCATGGTCCTTACCTTGGCAAGTAGGACAATCTCTTTTCGGTGTGGGATAGACACCGGATTCCATGTTATAGCTCACATGATCTATGTCGGTTAAGGCTAAACTTCCCACAATAATGAACTAAGGTTACTTTCTGAAAGTATTTTAAATATGTTTTGTTTTAAGATGATTAGCTTGCATTGACCATGGTTTTTACTTAAGTTTCCTATCATGTTATTTTATGATTTAGCTTAGTCATTGCATGTCATGTATAGTCCCTTTTTACATGATTTCATAACTCTTATGCATCGCTATCATACTTGGTACATTCCATGTACTAATGCAGTCTAGAGCTTACATTGTCTCACTAATGTAGGGCTTATGATTCTTCTCCCTCTATTCGTGGCTAAAGATTGCAGTAGAGATTTAAAGACTTGGTGAGTCCTCATACTTCGAGGATGATGTCACTTTTATAGTTTTATGTCATTTCAGTTTTCAGACTTTGTATAGGATATGCCCCAAATCCCTTCTATTGATGTAGTAGATGGCTTATGGAGACTTATGTTTAGAATTCTGCTTTTTGTCAAACTCTTTTATATGAAATGCTACTTTTGAACTCTTTTGTTTCTATTGTTTTGTATTATGTATACTGAGTGGCTTGTGTGGGACCTTTTGGGGTCCTATACGCTATGTCACATCGAGGGTGTACTTTGGGTCATGAAAAACTTGGTATTTAGAGCACAAGGTTTAGAAAAGTCCTAGGATTTCTCATAAGCCACGTTGAGTAGAGTCTTATTCATGAGTGTGAAGCGCGCCATAGTTATGAATGAGAGGCTATAAGATGTGTAGGAAATTCCACTTCTTTCACCATTCTAAAGTCGTATGATAGAGTGTAACTTTATATGTCTGTTTGCTAATCCCTATCCAATGCTTTTTAAGATATGTACACTCGAAGGGCATATGCTAGAAGGAATGCGGGAGAGAATGTGGAATGAGATGCTCCTCAAGTTCCTCAAGAAGCTCCTCAAGTTCTGGTCTACCCTTTGACCGAGCAAGTGATTAATGCGGAGTTTAGGGCTGCTTTTCAAGTGTTGGCCTAAGCCATGATGGCTCAATACAATAGGGAGGCGATGGTCCCCGTGAACCCAAATGTGGGTCCGGTGGCAACCAGAGTGAGGGATTTCACTAGGATAAATTCTCTGGAGTTTCATGGTTCCAAGGTCAAGGAAGATCCTCAAGAGTTCATTAATGAGGTATACAAGGTTTTGATGATTATGGTTGTGACACCGGTGGAAAAGGAGGAATTGGCCTCTTATTAACTTAAGGGTTTTTCTCAAGTTTGGTTCAACAAATGGAAGGAAGAGAGGGCGGTTGATGCGGGTCCTCTTGATTGGGAAAAGCTTAAGGTTGCTTTCCTTGATATGTTCTTTTCCCTTGAGATGAGGGAGTCAAAGGTGCTTGAATTCATTAACCTTCATCAAGGAAACATGAGTGTGAAGGAGTATGCTTTGAAGTTCATACAATTATCTAAATATGCTCTCACTATGGTTGCCGATCCTTGGGCAAGGATGAGTAAGTTTTTTTTGTGAGTGTCCGAGATGGTGGTCAAAGAATGCCGTACCGCCATGCTTATCAATGATATTGACATTTCTCACTTAATGGTTCATGTCAAAAAATCGAAGATGAGAAACATAAGGAAAGGTCTAGGGAGGCAAAGAGGGCCACGATCGGTGATGCGGACTTTTCACGCTCGAGGTCCAATGGATATGGTCGTTCTAAGTTTCGACAAAAGTTTTCTGATCAAGGTTCCTCCAATGCTCCAGCTCGTATGTTCAACAAGGAAAGGGTGTCTAACCCTAAGACTCAAGGAGGAAATGGTAGTGTATCTTCATTTTCTACTTGTGCTAGATGTGGAAGGAAGCATGAGGGTAAATGTCTAGCCGATTCCAATGCATGTTTTGGTTGTGGCAAAATGGATCATAAGATAAGGGATTGTTCCCCAGTTGCTAAGAATGAAGGAGATAACCATCAGCGGACTCAACCTTATCATTCGTCTGGTTCTAGTGGGAGTCAAAAGCAGAACAATTTTTATGCACTTCAGGCTCGTCAAGAGCAAGAGAGTTCTTCTGATGTGGTTACCGGTATGTTGAAAGTCTTTAATCTTGATGTTTATTCTTTGCTTGATCCTGGTGCTACATTGTCTTTTGTGACGTGATATATGGCTATGAGGTTTGAAATTCTTCTGGATGTGTTGTTAAACCCTTTTTCTTTGTCTACTCCTATTGGTGAATCTATTGTGGCTCAGAGAGTCTGTAGAGATTTTCCTGTCTCCTTATCCCATAGAGTCACTCATGTTGACCAGATAGAGCTTGATATGTTAGATTTCAATGCCATTCTTGGAATGGACCGGCTCCATTCATGTTATGCTTCCATTGATTGTAGAACCCAAGTGGTCAAGTTTCAGTTTCCAAATGAGCCCATCCTAGAGTGGAAAGGAGAAAATCTTATGCCTAAAGGTCAGTTTGTTTCTTGTCTTAAAACTAGAAATATGATTTCTAAGGGTCGCATATACCATCTTGTTCGGGTTAGGGATGTGGATTATGAAACCCCTATCTTTGAGTCGGTCCCCGTTGTTAATGAGTTTCTGGAAGTGTTTCTCGAGGACTTACCCGGTGTTCCTCTCGAAAGGAAAATAGACTTCGGTATTGATCTTCTCCCAGATACGCAACCTATCTTTATTCCTCCTTACCAAATGGTTCCGGAAAAACTTAAGGAATTGAAGGAGCAATTGAAGGATTTATTGGATAAGGGTTTCATCTGACCGAGTATCTCTCCATGGGGTGCTCCAGTATTATTTGTTCGAAAGAAAGATGGTTCACTCCGTATGTGTATTGACTATCGACAATTTAATAAGGTTACCATTAAGAATAAGTATCCTCTTCCAAGAATAGATGATTTGTTTGATCAACTCAAAGGAGTGAGTTACTTCTCTAAGATTGACCTCCGGTCGAGTTACCACCAATTAAGGGTAAAGGAAGATGACATTCCCAAAATGGATTTTTGAACTCAGTATGGTCATTCCAAATTCTTAATAATGTCGTATAGATTGACTAATGTTCCCCCTGTATTTATGGATTTGATGAATAGGGTGTTCAGGCAATACCTAGATATGTTTGTGATTGTGTTCATCGATGATATCTTGATTTACTCAAGAAATGAGGATGAGCACAACAATCATTTGAGGATTGCGTTGCAAGTCCTCAAGGACCAACAACTCTTTGCAAAGTTTAGTAAATGTGAGTTTTGGTTGAGATCCGTGGCTTTTCTTGGTCACATTATCTCCGGTAAGGGTATTAAGGTAGATCCTAAGAAGACAGATGTGGTTAAGAGTTGTCCTAGACCTCTGTCCCCTTCTTATATTCGAAATTTCTTGGGTTTGGTGGGTTATTATAGAAGGTTTGTGGAAGGGTTCTCTTCGATTGCCTTTCCACTGATGGCTTTGACCCAAAAGAAGGTTATGTTCGTGTGGTCTAAAGCTTGTCAAAAGAGTTTTCAAGAATAAAAAGATAGACTTACCTCCGCTCCGGTGTTGACTTTACCGGAAGGATATAATGAATTTGTGGTTTATTGTGACGCTTCAAGGGTTGGACTAGGGTGTATTCTTATGCAAAATTGAAAGGTTATTTCTTATGCTTCACGACAACTTAAAATCCATTAAAAGAACTACCCTACCCATGATTTGGAACTAGTGGTGGTTGTGTTTGCCTTAAAGATCTGGAGGCATTACCTATATTGTGTACATGTGGATGTCTTTACCGACCACAAAAGTTTGTAATATGTGTTCAAGCAAAAGGATCTAAATCTTCGCCAAAGGAGGTGGCTTGAGTTGCTAAAAGACTATGACATGAGTGTCCTATATCACCTCGACAAGGCAAATGTGGTGGCGGATGCTCTTAGTCGGCTATCAATGGGTAGCGTTGCTCATATAGAGGATGAATAAAAGGAGTTGGTTCGAGATGTTCATAGATTGGCCCAATTGCGTGTTCGATTTGTTGATTCTAATAAAGGTGGTGTTATTGTTCATAATGGTTCAGAATCGTCCTTTATGTCGGATGTGAAAGCCAATCAAGGTCTTGATCCGAATTTTGTTGAATTAAAGGAAGCAGTGCTTAAAAAGTCTGTTGAGGCTTTCTCCTAAGGAGGAGATGGTGTACTTCGATATCAAGATCGTTTGTGTGTTCCCAATGTTGATAATATGAGGGAGTAGATTTTATCAAAAGCCCATAGTTCTTGATATTCCATTCACCCGGGAGTCACCAATATGTATCGTGACTTATGGGAGGTCTATTGTTGGAATGGGATGAAGAAGGATATTGCGGAATTTGTGGCTAAGTGCCCTAATTGCCAAAAAGGGAAAGTTGAGCATCAAAAGCCGGGAGGTTTGTCCCAAGACATTAGCATTCCTACTTGGAAGTGGGAAGATTTTAATATGGACTTTATTGTTGGGTTACCCCGCACCCGGTGACAACATGACTCAATTTGGATTATTGTGGATCATATGACGAAATCAACTCATTTCATTCCCGTCAAGGTTTCTTATTCAGCGGAAGACTATACTAAGTTGTACCTAAGGGAGATGGTTAGGTTGCATGAAGTTCCCTTATCCATTATATCCGATGGTGGTACCCAATTCACTTCTCAGTTTTGGAAGTCCTTCTAAAGAGGGCTTGGTACTCGAGTTAAGCTTAGTACAACCTTTCATCCTCAAACCGATGGGCAAGAGGAGCATACTATCCATAATTTGAAAGATATGTTAAGAGCTTGTGTGATTGACTTCAAGGGTAATTGAGATGATCATTTGCCTTTGATTGAGTTTGCTTATAATAATAGCTACCATTCAAGCCATTTGAGGCTCTTTAGGGCAAGAGGTGTAGGTCTCCTGTAGGTTGGTTTGAAGTTGGCAAAGTTGCCTTGATAAGTCCCGAGTTGGTACTTGAGGCTATGGAGAAAGTTCGGCTTATTAGAGAGAGGTTGAAAACGGCTCAAAGTCGATAAAAGTCCTATGCCGATGTTAGAAGGAGAGATCTAGAATTTGATATTGATGACTAGGTCTACTTGAAAATTTCAACCATGGAGGGTGTAATGAGGTTTGGAAAGAAAGGGAAGCTTCGTGGGCCCATATCAAATTTTGAGGCGTATTGGTAAAGTTGCTTATGAACTTGATTTTCCTAATGATTTGGCATCGATTCATCCGATTTTCCATGTCTCCTTGTTGAAAAAATGTGTTGGTGATCTGACATCTATTGTACTATTGGAGTGTCTTGGTATAAAGGAGAGTCTTTCTTATGAAGAAATTTCAGTTGAGATTTTGGACCGGCAAGTTAAGAAGTTAAGAAATAAGGAGGTTGCATCTGTAAAGGTTTTATGGAGGAATAAAAGTGTTGAAGGGGCTACTTGGGAGGCCGAGGCCGATATGATGTCCCATTACCCCCCATCTCTTTCCCTCCGTCCCTACTCTAGCTTGAGGTATTTAGTTCCTCATGGTTCATCCTCATGTCTTCGTTATTCTACAGTTTCCTCATGCATGCATGCTCATGAAAACTTTCTTTTAAGATTTTGACTTAACTATGATTGATTTCTTCATGATTATGTGCATTTGAGTATGACTTGCATGGATACCATATGAAATGATGTTTTGAATATGTTTTGAGCTAGGAGTTGATGTTTCTCCTTGATTATGTGTTGTTGATGAAATTGCATTCTTTTTGGGCAATTAGATCTTGTTCCTATCCTTTTTATGTTGCCTTAAGTCCCATTCGAGGACGAATGTTCCCAAGGGAGAGATATTATAATACCTCGGATTTTGGAAAAAAGGAAGAAAATAAATTTCTGGGCTGCATGCTGTGTCTACAGTTCCGACATACAGACGTAGAAGCTTCTAGGTGCCGTAGATGGCAATCGTAGGAAGTGAGAAGATAATTTTCAGAAAAATCAATCCAGTACCCTTTTTACTATTCACCAAGATGGTCTTTCAACTATTGTATAAGTCGTAGATGGGTCTCGTAGGTGTGTCTCAGACTTGGTGAAATTTTGAGGGTTAAAATAGGTTTCTACGATTCGGATGTACGTACCGTAGGAAGACCTACGAACCGTACATGGGTCCCATTGTTTGAAGGTCCAAAATAATGGTTTCTGAATCTTTCTATGGTTGACTAGGATAGCCCATAGTCGGACCTACGAACCGTAGGTCGAGTCAACAGTTAATATTTAAGGGTTTTTTGATCTTTTTTCTAATTGATTAATGCCTAAGCTAGGTCATTTTTATCCTATTGCTAAACCCTATATAAGTCTTTTGAGCCTAAAATCTAACTATTCTAAATAATTCTTAAATTTCCCCAAATCCCTCCAAGTTCTTTCCCCAAATTTGTCTCTCTAAAGCTTGAAGAAAAAGACTAGGGTTTCAAGATCAAGTCTCCAAATTCAGCATTGATTGTGGGCTTTTGACATCAACGTATGATAGTATTCACCTATGGATTCCTTTCCCCCAAAGGGTTCCTAAATTCTCCAATTTTACAAGTCAGAATCTCCAATTGAAGTTAGGGTTTTACTCAATCTCATGGGTTTTTTCGATTATGATCTAATCGATAGTATTATGTCTTTTTATGCATGAATTGAGATAATTGTATGTTTTAAGTTGAATTCACATGAATCCATGCATGATCCATGATTTCTAGACTTTGATCATAAAATGAGGCTTTTGAACTATGAAAGATGCATTTATGAAGATGTGCATGTTTTCTCATGAAGTTATCAAATGATTTAAGGTTGCTTTGAGAGTGAAGCATCGATGTTTTTGTTGTTGTTGTGAAAGGATTTCTCACATATGAATATGATCATGATTGTGAAAGGGTTTCTCACGATAAAGGATTCATAAGGTTGAAAGGTTTTCTCACCTAAGTTGAATCAAGACTAAGAAGCTATCCTAAAGAACTCTAGCTTGTATTGGCAACTAAATTGTGCCTTTCCATGGATAATAAAATTAATATGATTAATGACTATTCCGTGGAATTTATGCTTAGCACCGATTGGACAAGCGGCGATTACCCATGTCCCATAACTATGCTCCACCATAGGATGTTTGTCTTAGATAGACATTAGCTAGTGGATCCTATTTAGCTCAAGTTCATGATCCTTACCTTGGCAAGTAGGAAAATCTCTTTTCGATGTGGGTTAGACACCGGATTCCATGTTATCGCTCACATTGTCTATGTGGGTTAAGGCTAAACATCCCACAATAATGAACTAAGGTTACTTTCTAAAAGTATTTCAAATATGTTTTGTTGAAAGATGATCAGCTTGCATTGACCATGGTTTTGACTTACGTTTCCTATCATGTTATTTTACGATTTAGCTTGGTCGTTGCATGTCATGTATAGTCCCTTTTTGCATGATTTCATAACTCTTATGCATCGCTATCATACTTGGTACATTCCATGTACTAATGCATAATTGTACCTACATTGTCTCACTAATGTAGGGCTTGACGATTCTTCTCCCTCTATCCGTGGCTAGAGATTGCATTAGAGATTTGAAGACTTGGTGAGTCCTCATACTTCGAGGACGATGTCACTTTTATAGTTTTATGTCATTTTAGTTTTCAAACTTTGTATGGGATATGTCCCAAATCCCTTCTATTGATGTAGTAGATGGCTTATGGAGACTTAAGTTTAGACTTCCACTTTTTGTCAAACTCTTTTATATGTAATGCTACTTTTGAACTCTTCTGTTTCTACTATTTTGTATGATGTATGCTGAGTGGCTTGTGTGGGGCCTTTTGGGGTCCTATATGCCATGTCACGTCTAGGGTGTACTTTGGGTCATGACACACCAGAAGCCTACCTCAGAAGAATGGTGAGCTAAAAGGCAATCAGTGATCCGCCGAAGCAGAAAAGTGAGCCCGACTAAAGTCATCGAACCGGTGGATAATAGAATTTTGGGCTAATTTTGGGGAAGCTCTAAATAGTCCAAAGGAGAGAGAAAATGGAGGATGAATCAGTTATCACTTCTTAGTATTAGTTTGAGAAAGAGTTTTTAGAGAATTAGTCTTTTACTCTTTGAGAAATACTCTTTGTTTTAGGGTTAGTGAAAAACTGTGTAATTGACAATTGAAGGTTCAAATCTAAGTGGGTATTAAAGATTATCGCTTAATTTCAATTCCCCAATGGCTGAAATCATAATAGGTATACTCTCATTTTCTTTTATGATGCTTGGCTAAAACCCAAATCTAGGGGTGTAATTATGGGGTAGAGTGTTGATTTAATTTAGTGGGTCGTGTGTCTTGCTCTTTTTACTACTGTATTTTCATGGATTTGAGCTAATTAGCATAAGGTTAATTTATGTGTTAAGGTTGCATACTTAATTCTAATCTAGATCTTCGATTGCCGTTCAAAACAGATCGATTGAAGTGGGTAATTAGTTTGATGCCTTCAATTTAGGGTTGATTTCTATAGTGTGCTCGAAAGAGAAATTGTGGTTCTATTCTATTTGCCAAATTTTCTTGGAAGAGAGATTCTAGTAAGGTATTGGGTTGATTTGTGATTTATAAAGATGAGACTGAAAGGACATTCTATGATATGATGCTATGAGATCGAAAACTGATTAGTCTCATTGAAGATTACCGAGCCTATCCATTCTTAATATTTGACATTATTGAGCAAGCACATGTACCCCTATTTGACATATATGCCAATCCCCACACCCCTAGATTGCCTTTTACTTGTTTGATTTCCTAATTTGAGCTTAATTGTGATACTTGATACCAAAACCCTTTTCATAAAGTTGGTGGAATCATCCACCCATCTCTTTAATTACTATAATGAATTGGTATACACTCTTAATTTCTTAATTGAATTCCTTGCATTATATCACTCTGTGGGATTCAATCCCGACACATATTAGGTATTTTGTTGTTAATGATTGCTTATTCTCTTATTTGTTTGGAGGATAACTTAAGCATTATAAAAAATGGTGCCATTACCGAGGAGTGATGGCTAAGAATTCAGTTTGTGAAGTTGTTAAGCTGTAGTAGATTATTGTTTGGTGTTGTTGTGTCTTAATCGCAGGTGGAGCTATGAGCGAAGATGGAAGTGATGATGCTAGTCACTTTGGACAGAATGATAACATGGGAGGCATGAACACTACGCATGTGAATATCGTTCAATTTACGGGAGCAATCCAATTGCCTCCTATCACTGGGAGATCAATGTTCCATGTGATCGGAACCATGCTCCAATTACTTCAAATGAGAGGAATGTTTGGGGGCCTTGCTCATGAAGACCCCCATGAACATCTCCAATTTTTTTGTATTTTTGTGGGCCATTCTTCTTTAAGAACATCTCTCAAGAATCTATACGACTGAGGCTATTTCAATTCTACTTAACGCGGGAAGCTACTAGATGGTTAGCTGAACTACCAAATGATTCTATCAGTTCTAGGAGGAACTAACCAAAGCTTTTGTAATGCCCCATAAGTTTGTAACATTTGAAATAGCAAGTTTATGTTTGACAAGCCAATTTATCATACCGTACGTCAACCCTCATTGAGATGAAGCGAGAATAATGGAAATTAGGAGGTCATACGAAGAAATAACTATATAAAGTCACTTGAATTCGTATATGGAAGTTAGAGGCCGAGAGGTACTTCAAAATAAAATTATTAAGTGAGGGATTTATTATAAGGAAGTTCTGATATGTTCTTATTTATGTACTGACTTGAGAGAAGTATATCTCCCAATCCCTAAAGAGTTATGATGACTATAATCTATCAAATCGAAGGTATACAAATCTAGTTTCCTACTCACAAAACCGTTCATTAATACGACGTCGGAGTAGAGAGTTATGCCCTTTTTACTGCAGACTGTCCGGGCAAACCGGGTCACGGATCCGGGTCGGGTTTGGCCGCCTTTAAAAAGTGCTTTTTGACTTTTAAAAAGATAACCTTCACATTTTTTTAAATGAAAATTGTCCAACAGGCATGGAAGATTCCTCCAAGACCTTTGAGGTAAGAAAACACCCTCTTCTAGCTTGATTCTTAATTAGCTCATGTTCGGAGAAATGTTCTCCTTGTCGCAAGCTTCATTTTGTGCTATTTCTTATTGATTTTCGTTGTGGTTGAAGGATTTTCGTGTTTCATCTGAAGTATATGGTTGAGCTACTTTGTGATAAGGTTCTACACCTATTTTGCTTAAAAATATAATGGCTGAATGGTTGACATCGACTCCTATGACCTTGGCTTCAATTTGATGTTTTTTCTTAAGGTTGTGGATTTGGTATGGTGTTTCACCCTCGAGGAAGATTTTTAAGCTTGAAAAATAGAATCTTTTTGTTTAAGGTTAGTTTCCTCCAATCACCTCCCTCGTGTTTTTACATTTTTGTCGTTTTGTTGGTTTTTAGCCACGAGGGGTGGTTGAGTGCCGTGGCTCCGTGCAGCCTTGTTGTTGTATTTTTTCGAGCTGTTTAAATATGTATATGGTGCTATTTTAGTTATGGAGGGATGGAATATTTGTGCACAACTTTTAGATGTTGCGTACAAAGGATTACCAATTAAACGGCGTGATGTGCGCCTTGTTATACTTCATCGAAAGCATGTCGTTCTTGTGAGATGTTGATAGACCCGGGTTGTTATTAGTGGCTGCTGGTTATTTTGAGATTGTGACTCTTCTTTTTTGAGTTAAAAGTGGTATGGCCATGATTATGACCTTAACGCCTTATCGATTTGTTATGGCTCGTTTTTGCAGCCTGGTTGATTCTCGCAATATTCCATTACTTTTAGTTGGCCAAGTATCATATATACAACTTTTGGACTTTGGTTGAAAGGTATGTTAAGACTTTGGTTGTAGACCTGTTGATAGGGGCCTTGCCGGTCGAGGGCTTATTTTTAAGCCGAGATATACTTTGTTTGTTGTCTTGACTGTGTGTGGATGCAAGCCATGCACCATTAGCAAGTGGTTCAGCAGGGTCGTGTCACGACCCAAGGTACCCCCTAGATTTGACATGGTGTACAAGACCCCGAAAGGCCTCATACAAGCCACTTAGCATACATACATACAAGATCATAGAGAATTAAGAGTTCAAGAAGGCAATGTTATATCAAAGCTTTTAAACAAATGGCGGAAGTCTACATCTCATGTCTCAAGCCAATCTAACATAGGAATGGAAAATAATGTTTGGGATGTAACCCAATACAATTCAAAAATGAAAGAACATGAAAGTAAGAACAGCTAGGCTACGTCCTTGAATGGATGAGGACTCACCAAGTCTTTACAATCCTTCTACTAAGCTCTAGCCACGAGTGGATGGTGAATCGCAAAGTCCTACATCAACAAGTCAATGTAGGCAAGAGTATGCGTTAGTACAATCAAGCACCAAGTATGATAGCAATGCACATAAACGTTTAAAACATGCTAAAATGGGATATTTTCATGACATGCAATGACCAAGCTAAAACATGATAAAGTATAAGAAGCATAAAGCATAAACCATGGTCAAAGCAAGCTAAGCATCTTTACTTTAATTGAAAACATTATGACAACACTTTTAGTTCATTGCTTGCGGGAAGTAGCCATAATCGACAAATAAGAACATATGAGCTATCAACATTGAATCCGGTTTATAACCCCACACCGATAGGGCCATTCTGCTTGCCAAGGTAGGACCCTTTACTTAACATATAGCTTACGTGGATCCACTATCTAGTGTCTATCATAGACCATCATCCTATGGTGGCACATAGTTTATGGGACATGGGTAATCGCCGCTTGTCCACTCGGTGCTAAGCCTAATTCCCACGGATTAATCATAGTTCAATTATCATAAGTAGACATGGGTAATCGCCTCTTGTCTATGTTAGGGAACACGGGTAATCACCTCTTGTCCATTCATTAGAATAGCTCTTTTTGAACATGGGTAATCACCTCTTGTTCATTCAAATTCATAGTGTGAGTATTATGTGTGAAATCCTTTCACAACTCAACCATAACATCAACATATCATAAGCTTTGATGCTTCAATCTCAAAGCACCCTTTTTTCATTATTAACTTCATATGAGACATGCATAAATTCATAGACTTCATCTTTACATAGTTCATCATGCTCATAACTTACAAATCATAGGGTTCACATAGCTTCATGAGAATTCTTCTTAAATCATGCAATTCAATGCAAACTCATGCTTAGAAAACCATAAACAAGGCAATTTGATCATATTTGAAGGAACCCACATAATAGAGGAAACTCGTAGTTTTGATTGAATATGCTTCCTTCCATAAGATCATCCTTAGTTCATTCATATTCTCATCATGAAGACCTTAACTTAGAAATCATAATTCAACATGGATTCATAGATATTTCATAAAATGCATCACTTCATAATTCAACCCACCAACAAAAGCATAATTTCAAAATTTGGGGGATTTAGCATGGGTTCATGGGGATTCTTCTAATATCATGAAATTCAACTCAATTAATACTTCAAACTTCATAAAATAATCAATTGAAGAAACATTACAAAGAACCCACAACTTGGAAGAAAACCCTAATTCAATTAAGAACTTCTAACTTGAAAATTGGATAATTTGGGGATTCAATGGAGGAAAGGGCTCCATGGATGAACACTACCATATCCTAGGGTCTCAATTCCATAAGCAATTTGATGAAGATAGCTTGATTCCTTGAATCCTAGCTTGCCCTCTTCTTCTTCTTCTTCTTCTTCTTCTTCTTATTCGTCTATCTTCTAAAGAGAGAAATATTTGAGAGAGGAGGGTTTGGGGAATTTTGTAAAGTGGTTGAAAAGGGTAGTTTAAGGATTGACTAGACTTATATAGTGTTAGGGAATGATGGGAACCGACTTAAGTGAATAAATAAGTCATTGGGTGAAAAGACCCAAAGACCCCTTTAAAATAACTGTCGGGCCCCTACCTACGGTGGGACTTACGGTCCGTAGGTCAGACCTACGACCCACTCTGTCCTTTCGTAGGTAGGTTGAGAGACTACCATTTTGGGCCCTACAACGATGGGTCGAAGGTACAACTCGTGGGTCAATCGACGGGCCGTACACAACAAGCGTAGGTCAGTACTTATGGTTTAAGAATTTGACTAAGTCTGGAGGAGACCTACGAGACCCATATACGAATCGTTGTAAGAACGACGAGCCATCCTGGTAGACCATCGTTTAGGTTCTAAAACTTGTCATTTGGAAACTTGGGCTTGCTACCTACGGTTCGTCAGTCCATCTACGGTCCGTAACTGGCCTCTGTCACTGGAACCAGAACCCAGAAAAATCCAAAAATTTTCCACCCTTGAATCTAGGGTATTACATTATCTCCCCCTTGGGAACATTCATCCTCGAATGAGAGGCAAGACAACATAAGGAGGGTAAGAAACAAAACCTATTAACCCAACCTAGAATGCAATCACATAATGCACTTATCCGAGGAGGAAACATCAACTCCAAGCTAAAGCATGTCAAACACATCATTTCATGAAAACTTATGCAACTCATACTTAATGCACATAATCATAGATAAATCAATAAAGCTAGCTCATTTTCACACATTAAATTCTTCATGAACATGCGTAATCAAGGAGTCATGGAAATAACGAAAACCATGAAACGAAAAGAATGAACCATGAGGAACTAGGTACCTCAAGCTAGAGTAGTATCGGAAGGAAAGAGATGATGATATCGGGACATCATATCGGCCTCGGCCTCCCAAGTGGTACCCTCAACTAATTGATTCCTCCACAGAACTTTCACGGAAGCAACTTTGTTATTTCTTAGGTTCTGGACTTACTGGTCTAAAATCTCAACCGGAACTTCTTCATAGGAAAAACTATCCTTTATGCCAAGATTCTCTAATGGCACTATAGATGTCGGATCACCATCACCCAATCGGGCCAAATTATGAACATCACGAACCAACTCTTTCTTACCATCCTCGACATGAGTAACACTATCCATTTATAACCGACTAAGAGCATCTGCCACCATATTAGCCTTGCCGGGGTGATAGAGGAAACTCATATCATTGTCTTTTAACAACTCTAGCCACCTCCTTTGGCAAAGGATCAGATCTTTTTGCTTTAACACATATTGCAAACTCTTATGGTCGGTAAAGACACCATCATGCACCCCATATAATTAATGCCTCCATATCTTTAAAGCGAACACAACCGCCGCTAGTTCTAAGTCATGAGTAGGATAGTTATTTTCATGCACCTTGAGTTGCCTTGAAGCATAAGCAATAACTTTCCCATTTTGCATAAGAACATATCCTAGCCCAATTCTCGAGGTGTCACAATAAATCACAAAACCATTGGACCCTTTCGGTAGAGTCAATATCGGGGCCGGGGTAAGTTTATCTTTCAACTCTTGAAAACTCTTCCCACACTCTTCGGACCAAATAAACTTAACCTTCTTTTGAGTCAAAGCCGTCAATGGGGAAGCAATTGAAGAAAACCCTTTAACTAACCTCCTATAATAATCGGCTAAACCCAAGAAACTATGAATGTCCGAAGGTGATAGAGGTCTAGGACAATTCTTAACCACATCCGTCTTCTTAGGATCTACCTCAATAACTTTGCCGGAGACAATGTGTCCAACAAAAGCCACAGACCTTCGCTAAAACTCACATTTACTAAACTTTGCAAAAAGTTGCTGGTCCTTGAGGAGTTGCAATACAATCCTCAAATGATCGGCATGCTCATCCTCACTCATTGAGTAAATTAAGATATCATCTATGAACACAATCACGAACATGTCAAGATACTGCCTAAACACCCTATTCATCAAATCCATAAATGCGGCCGGAGCATTTGTCAATCCAAACGACATCACTAGGAACTCGTAGTGACCATACCTAGTTCGAAAAGCCATTTTTCAGAATATCATCTTCTTTCACCCTCAATTAGTGATAAGCCGAACGAAGGTCGATCTTAGAGAAGTAACTAGCCCCTTGAAGTTGATCAAACAAGTCATCTATCCTTGGAAGAGGATACTTATTCTTAATGGTAACCTTATTCAACTGACGATCGTCAATGCACATACGGAGTGAACCATCTTTCTTCCTTACAAACAAGATCGGAGCACCACATGGAGAAACATTTGGTCGGATGAAACCCTTGTCCAACAAATCCTTCAATTGTTCTCTTAGTTCCTTAAGTTATGCCGGAGCCATTCGGTAAGGAGGAATAGAGATATCTTACGTATCCGGGAGAAGGTCAATACTGAAGTCTATTTCCCTTTGGGAGGAATATCGGGCAAATCAACGGGAAACACTTCCAAAAACTCATTAACAACGGGGACCGACTCAAGAATAGGGATTTTGTAATCCACATCCCTCACCTTAACTAGATGGTATATGCAACCCTTAGAAATCATCTTCCTAACTTTGAGACAAGAAACAAATTGACCTCTAAACAGAGAATTTCCCCCATCCACTCTAGGATAGGCTCATTCAGGATTTGAAACTTGACAATTCGGGTCCTACAATCAATAGAGGCATAAGAAGAGTGCAACAAATCCATCCCAAGAATAACATCAAAATCAAACATATCAAGCTCTACAAGATCAACATGAGGGCCTCTATGGGGTAAGGAGACAGGACAATTTCTATAGATTCTCTTAGCCATGATAGATTCACCAATCGGAGTGGAGACATAAAAAGGATCTAGCAACACATCCGGAACAACATCAAACCTCATAGCCACATATGGCGTCACAAAAGACAAAGTAGCACCGGGATCAAGCAAGGCATAAACATCAAAGTGAAAAACTTTCAACATACCAGTAACCACATCGGGAGCACTCTCTTTCTCATGACGAGCTTGAAGTGCATAGAATCGGTTTTGCTTCTGATTTCCACTAGAACTCGATGGATGTTGAGGTTGAGTGTGTCGGCGGTTATCCCCTTCATTCTTAGCCACTAAGGGACAATCCCTTATCTTGTAATCCATCTTGCCATAACCAAAGCATGCATTTGAACCAGCTAGACATTTACCCTCATGCTTTTTCCCACACTTAGCACAAGTAGCTAGAGAGGATCCACCACCATATACTCCTTGAGGCTTAGGGTTAGGCACCTTATCTTTGTTGAACTTAGGAGGAGCATTGGAGGAACCTTGACTCGGAAAACCTTTGTCGAAATCTAGAACGACCATGTCCATCGGGTCTTGAGTGTGAAAATTACCATCCCCGATCCTAGCCCTCTTTGCTTCTCTAGACCTTTCCTTGAGTTTCTCCTCTTCTATTTGTTGAGCATACACCATGAGAAGAGAAATATCCATGTCATTGACAAGCATAGCGGGACAGCACTCTTTAACCATCATTTCAGACACTCCTGAAATGAACTTACTCATTCTTTCCCTAGAATCGGCAACCATAGAAGGAGCATATCGAGACAATTGAGTGAACTTCAAAGCATACTCCTTCATGCTCATGCTTCCTTGACAAAGGTTGATAAACTCGAGCACCCTTGCCTCCCTTATCTCAAGGGGAAATAACCTATTAAGAAAAGCAACCCTGAATTTCTCCCAATGAAAAGGACCCTCATTAACCGCCCTCTCGCTTTTCCATTGGTTGAAACAAACTTGGGCAACACCCTTAAGTTGAGAAGAGGCCAACTCCACCTTTTCCTCTGGTGTCACACCCATGATCATTAACACCTTGTACACCTCATCGATGAACTCTTGAGGATTTTTCTCTACCTTAGAACCATGAAATTCTGGAGGGTTAATTCTAGTGAAGTCCCTCACCTTTGATGCCACCGTACCCACATATGGGTTCACGGGAGCCACAACCTCTCTATTGGCTTGAGCCATCACGGCTTGAGCCATCACGGCTTGAGCCATCACGGCTTGAGCCTATGCTTGAAAATTAGCCCAAAACTCCGCATTAGTCACTTGTTCGGCCAAAGGGTTGGCCGGAACTTGAGGAGCTTGAGGAGGAGCTTACTGATCCGCATTCTCTCCCGCATTTCTTCTAGCATAAGCTCTTTGGGTCTCCATATCCTAAAACACATAGGACAGGGATTAGTATATAGACGTATAGAGTTAAACTCTATGGAACGACTTACGAGTAGTGAAAGAAGTGAAGTTTCTTAAACGTCTTATAGCCTCTCATTCATAAATGAGGTGCGCTTCACACTCTTGAATAAGACTCTACTCTACGCGGCTCATGAGACATCCTAGGAACTTTTCTAAAACCTTGAGCTCTGAATACCAAGTTTGTCATGACCCAAGGTACCCCATAGACGTGACATGGCGAATAAGACCCCGAAAGGCCTCATACAAGCCACTTAGCATACATACATACAAGATCATAGAGAATTAAGAGTTCAAGAAGGCAATGTTATATCAAAGCTTTTAAACAAATGGCGGAAGTCTACATCTCATGTCTCAAGCCAATCTAACATAGGAATGGAAAATAATGTTTGGGACGTAATCCAATACAATTCCAAAATGAAAGAACATGAAAGTAAGAACAGCTAGGCTACGTCCTTGAATGGATGAGGACTCACCAAGTCTTTACAATCCTTCTACTAAGCTCTAGCCACGAGTGGATGGTGAATCGCAAAGTCCTTCATCAACAAGTCAATGTAGGCAAGAGTATGCGTTAGCACAATTAGGTACCAAGTATGATAGAAATGCACATAAACGTTTAAAACATGCTAAAATGGGAAATTTTCATGACATGCAATGACCAAGCTAAAACATGATAAAGTATAAGAAGCATAAAGCATAAACCATGGTCAAAGCAAGCTAAGCATCTTTTCTTTACTTGGAAACATTATAAAAACACTTTTAATTCATTGCTTGCGGGAAGTAGCCATAATCGACATATAAGACCATGTGAGCTATCAACATGGAATCCGGTGAATAACCCCTCATCGATAGGGCCATCCTACTTGCATAGGTAGGACCCTTTACTAAACATATAGCTTACGTGGATCCACTATCTAGTGTCTATCATAGACCATCATCCTATGGTGGCACATAGTTTATGGGACATGGGTAATCGCCGCTTGTCCACTCGGTGCTAAGCCTAATTCCCACGGATTAATCATAGTTCAATTATCATAAGTAGACATGGGTAATCGCCTCTTGTCTATGTTAGGGAACACGGGTAATCGCCTCTTGTCCATTCATTAGAATAGCTCTTTTAGAACATGGGTAATCGCCTCTTGTTCATTCAAATTCATAGTGTGAGTATTATGTGTGAAATCCTTTCACAATTCAACCATAACATCAACATATCATAAGCTTTGATGCTTCAATCTCAAAGCACCCTTATTTCATTATTAACTTCATATGAGACATGCATAAATTCATAGACTTCATCTTTACATAGTTCATCATGCTCATAACTTACAAATCATAGGGTTCACATAGCTTCATGAGAATTCTTCTTAAATCATGCAATTCAATGCAAACTCATGCTTAGAAAACCATAAACAAGGCAATTTGATCATATTTGAAGGAACCCACATAATAGAGGAAACTCGTAGTTTTGATTGAATATGCTTCCTTCCATAAGATCATCCTTAGTTCATTCATATTCTCATCATGAAGACCTTAACTTAGAAATCATAATTCAACATGGATTCATAGAGATTTCATAAAATGCATCACTTCATAATTCAACCCACCAACAAAAGCGTAATTTCAAAATTTGGGGGATTTAGCATGGGTTCATGGGGATTCGTCTAATTTCATGAAATTTAACTCAATTAATACTTCAAACTTCATAAAATAATCAATTGAAGCAACATTACAAAGAACCCACAACTTGGAAGAAAACCCTAATTCAATTAAGAACTTCTAACTTGAAAATTTGATATTTTAGGGATTCAATGGAGGAAAGGGCTCCATGGATGAACACTACCATATCCTAGGGTCTCAATTCCATAAGCAATTTGATGAAGATAGCTTGATTCCTTGAATCCTAGCTTGCCCTCTTCTTCTTCTTCTTCATCTTCTTCTTATTCGTCTATCTTCTAAAGAGAGAAATATTTGAGAGAGGAGGGTTTGGGGAATTTAGTAAAGTGGTTGAAAAGGGTAGTTTTTAGGATTGAATAGACTTATATAGTGTTAGGGAATGATGGTAACCGACTTAAGTGAATAAATAAGTCATTGGATGAAAAGACCCAAAGATCCCTTTAAAATAACTATCGGCCCGTACCTACGGTGGGACTTACGATCCGTAGGTCAGACCTACGACCCACTCTGTCCTTTCATAGGTAGGTTCAGAGACTACCATTTTGGGCCCTACAACGATGGGTCGAAGGTACAACTCGTGGGTCAATGGACGGGCCGTACACAACAACCGTAGGTCAGTACTTATGGTTTAAGAATTTGACTAAGTCTGGAGGAGACCTACGAGACCCATCTACGACTCGTTGAAAGAACGATTAGCCATCCTGGTAGACCGTCGTTTAGGTTCTCAACCTTTTCATTTTGGAAACTTGGGCTTGCTACCTACGGTTCGTCAGTCCAGCTACGGTCCGTAGGTGGCCTCCGTTATTGGAACCAGAACCCAGATAAAACCAAAAATTTTCCACCCTTGAATCTAGGGTATTACATTATCTCCTCCTTAGGAACATTCATCCTCAAATGAGAGTTAAGACAACATAAGGAGGGTAAGAAACAAAACCTAACAACCTAACCTAGAATGCAATCACATAATGCACTTATCCGAGGAGGAAACATCAACTCCAAGCTAAAGCATGTCAAACACATCATTTCATGAAGACTTATGCAACTCATACTTAATGCACATAATCATAGATAAATTAATAAAGCTAGCTCATTTTCACACATTAAATTCTTTATGAACATGCGTAATCAAGGAGTCATGGAAATAACTAAAACACATGAAACCAAAAGAATGAACCATGAGGAACTAGGTACATCAAGCTAGAGTAGTATCAGAAGGAAAGAGATGAGGATATCGGGACATCATATTGGCCTCGGCCTCCCAAGTAGCACCCTCAACTAATTGATTCCTCCACAGAACTTTCACGGAAAAAACTTTTTTATTTCTTAGCTTCTGGACTTGCTAGTCTAAAATCTCAACTGGAACTTCTTCATAGTAAAGATATCCTTTATGCAAAGATTCTCTAATGGCACTATAGATGTTGGATCACCATCAACTAATCTGGCCAAATTATGAACATCACGAACCAACTCTTTCTTACCATCCTCGACATGAGTAACACTACCCATATATAATCGACTAAGAGCATCTGCCACCATATTAGCCTTGCCGAGGTGATAGAGGAAACTCATATCATAGTCTTTTAACAACTCTAGTCACCTTCTTTGGCGAAGGTTCAGATCTTTTTGCTTAAACACATATTGCAAACTCTTATGGTTGGTAAAGACATCAACAACATCCCATACAAATAATGCCTCCATATCTTTAAAGCGAACACAACCGCCGCTAGTTCTAGGTCATGAGTAGGATAGTTATTTTCATGCACCTTGAGTTGCCTTGAAGTATAAGCAATAACTTTCCCATTTTGCATAAGAACACATCCTAGCCCAATTCTCCAGGTGTCACAATAAATCACCAAACCATTGGACCCTTCTGGTGGAGTCAATATCAGGGCCGGGGTAAGTTTATCTTTCAACTCTTGAAAACTCTTCCCACACTCTTCGAACCAAATAAACTTAACCTTCTTTTGAGTCAAAGCCGTCAATGGGGAAGCAATCGAAGAAAATCATTTAACAAACCTCCTATAATAATCAGCTAAACCCAAGAAACTACGAATGTCCGAAGGTGATATAGGTCTAGGACAATTCATAACCACATCCGTTTTCTTAGGATCTACCTCAATACCTTTACCGGAGACAATGTGTCCAAGAAAAGCCCCAGACCTTAGCCAAAACTCACATTTACTAAACTTCACAAAAGGTTGTTGGTCCTTGAGGACTTGAAATACAATCCTCAAATGATCAGCATGTTCATCCTCACTCCTTGAGTAAATTAAGATATCATCTATGAACACAATCACGAGCATGCCATGATACTGCCTAAACACCCTATTCATGAAATCCATAAACACGGCCGGAGCATTTGAAAATCCAAACGACATCACTAGGAACTCGTAGTGACCATACCTAGTTTGAAAAGCCATTTTTGGAATATCATCTTCTTTCACCCTCAATTAGTGATAACCCGAACAAAGGTCAATCTTGGAGAAGTAACTAGCCCCTTGAAGTTGATCAAACAAGTCATCTATCCTTGGAAGAGGATACTTATTCTTAATGGTAACCTTATTCAACTAACGATAGTCAATGCACATACGGAGTGAACCATCTTTCTTCCTTACAAACATGACCGGAGCACCCCATAGAGAAACATTTGGTTGGATGAAACCCTTGTTCAACGAATCCTTCAATTGTTCTCTTAGTTCCTTAAGTTCTGCCGGAGCCATTCGGTAAGGAGGAATAGAGATAGGTTGCGTTTCCGGGAAAAGGTCAGTACTGAAGTCTATTTCCCTTTCGGGAGGAATACCGGGCAAATCATCGGGAAACACTTCCAAAAACTCATTAACAACGGGGACCGACTCAAGAATAGGGGTTTCAGAATCCATATCCCTCATTCTAACTAGATGGTATATGCAACCCTTAGAAATCATCTTCCTAGCTTTGAGACAAGAAACAAATTGACCTTTAAACATAGAATTTCCCCCATCCACTCTAAGATAGGCTCATTTGGGAATTGAAACTTGACCATTTGAGTCCTACAATCAATAGAGGCATAACAAGAGTGCAACAAATCCATCCCTAGAATAACATCAAAATCAAACATATCAAGCTCTACAAGATCAACATGAGTACCTCTATGGGATAAGGAGAAGGGACAATTTCTATAGACTCTCTTTACCATGATAGATTCACCAATCGGAGTGAAGACATAAAAAGGATCTAGAAACACATCCGGAACAACATCAAACCTCATAGCCACATATGGCGTCACAAAAGACAAAGTAGCACCGGGATCAAGCAAGGCATAAACATCAAAGTGAAACACTTTCAACATACCTGTAACCACATTGGGAGCACTCTCTTTCTCATGACGAGCTTGAAGTGTATAGAATTGGTTTTGCTTCTGATTTCCACTAGAACTCGATGGATGTTGAGGTTTAGTGCGTCGATGATTATCCCCTTCATTCTTAGCCACTAAGGAACAATCCCTTATCTTGTGATCCATCTTGCCACAACCAAAGCATGCATTTGAACCAGCTAGACATTTACCCTCATGCTTTTTCCCACACTTATCACAAGTAGCTAGAGAGGATCCACCACCATATCCTCCTTTAGGCTTTGGGTTAGGCACCCTATCTTTGTTGAACTTAGGAGGAGCGTTAGAGGAACCTTGATCGGAAAACCTTTGTCGAAATCTAGAACGACCATGTCCATCGGGTCTTGAGTGTGAAAAATTACCATCCCCGATCCTAGCCTTCTTTGCCTCTCTAGACCTCTCCTTGAGTTTCTCCTCTTCTATTTGTTCAGCATACACCATGAGATGAGAAATATCCATGTCATTTACAAGCATAGCAGGACGGCACTCTTTAACCACCATTTCAGACACTCTCGAAATGAACTTACTCATTCTTGCCCTAGAATTGGCAACCATAGAAGGAGCATATCGAGATAATTGAGTGAACTTCAAAGCATACTCCTTCACGCTCATGCTTCCTTGACAAATGTTGACAAAATCGAGCACCCTTGCCTCCCTCATTTCAAGGGGAAAGAACCTATCAAGAAAAGCAACCCTAAATTTCTCCTAATCAAGAGGACGCTCATTAACCGCCCTCTCACTCTTCCATTGGTTGAACCAAACTTGGGCAACACCCTTAAGTTGATAAGCGGCCAACTCCGCCTTTTCCTCCGGCGTCACACCCATGATCATTAACACCTTGTACACCTCATCGATGAACTCTTGAGGATCTTTCTCTACTTTAGAACCATGAAATTTCGGAGGGTTCATTCTAGTGAAGTCCCACACCTTTGATACCACCGTACCCACATATGGGTTCACAGGAGCCACAACCTTTCTATTGGCTTGAGCTGTCACGGCTTGAGTCAATGCTTGAAAATCAGCCCTAAACTCCGCATTAGTCTTGTTAGGCCAAAGGGTCGGCTGGAACTTGAGGAGCTTGAGGAGGAGCGTACTGATCCGCATTCTCTCCCGTATTTCTTCTAGCATAAGCTCTTTGGGTCTCCATATCCTGAAATGCATAGGATAGGGATTATGATATAGACATATAGAGTTAATCTCCATGGCATGACTTAGGAGTAGTGAAAGAAGTGAAGTTTCTTAAACGTCTTATAGCCTCTCATTCATAAATGTGGCGCACTTCACACTCATGAATAAGACTCTACTCGACGCGGCTCATGAGACAACCTAGGAACTTTTCTAAAACCTTGCGCTCTGAATATCAAGTTTGTCATGACCCAAGGTACCCCCTAGACGTGACATGGCGTACAAGACCCCGAAAGGCCTTATACGATGGGTCTCGCAGGTCTCCTCAAGACTTAGTCAAATTCTTAAACGATAAGTACTGACCTGCGATTGCTGTGTACGGCCCGTCGATTGACCCACGAGCTGTACCTTGGACCCCGTCATTGCAGTGCCCAAAATGGTAGTCTCTGAACCTACCTACGGAAGGACAGGACGGTTCGTAGGTCTGACCTATGGAACGTAAGTCCCACCGTAGGTAGGGGCCCAACAGTTATTTTATAGGGGTCTTTTGGTCTTTTCACCCAATGACTTATTTATTCACTCAAGTCAGTTCCCCTCATTACCTAACACTATATAAGTCTATTCAATCCTAAAATCTACCCTTTTCAACCACTTTACAAAATTCCCCAAACCCTCCTCTCTCAAGTATTTCTCTCTCTAGAAGATAGAAGAAGAAGAAGAAGAAGAAGAGGGCAAGCTAGGTTTCAAGGAATCAAGCTTACTTCATCAAATTGCTTAAGGAATTGAGACCCTAAGGTATGATAGTGTTCATCCATGGAGTCCTTTCCTCCATTGAATCCCTAAAATCTCCAATTTTCAAGTTAGAAGTTCTTAATTGAATTAGGGTTTTCTTCCAAGTTATGGGTTCTTTGAAATGTTGCTTCAATTGATTATTTTATGAAGTTTGAAGTATTAATTGAGTTGAATTTCATGAAATGAGACGAATCCCCATGAACCCATGCTAAATCCCCCAAATTTTGAAATTATGCTTTTGTTGGTGGGTTGAATTATGAATTGATGCATTTTATGAAATCTCTATGAATCCATGTTGAATTATGATTTCTAAGTTAAGGTCTTCATGATGAGAATATGAATGAACTAAGGATGATCTTATGGAAGTAAGCATATTCAATCGAAACTATCATTTTCCTCTATTATGTGGGTTCTTTCAAATATTATCAAATTGCCTTGTTTATGGTTTTCTAAGCATGAGTTTGCATAGAATTGAATGATTTAAGAAGAATTCTCATGAAGCTATGTGAACCCTATGATTTGTAAGTTATGAGCATGATGAACTGTGTAAAGATGAAGTCTATGAATTTATGCATGTCTCATATGAAGTTAATAATGAAATAAAGGTGCTTTGAGATTGAAGCATCAAAGCTTATGATATGTTGATGTTATGGTCGAGTTGTAAAAGGGTTTCTTACGTAATACTCACACTATGAATTTGAATGAACAAGAGGCGATTACACATGTTCTAAAAGAGCTATTCTAATGAAGGGACAAGAGGCGATTGCCCATGTTCCCTAACATAGACAAGAGGCGATCACCCATGTCTACTTATGATAATTGAACTATGATTAATCCGTGGGAATTATCCTTAGCACCGAGTGGACAAGCGGAGATTACCCATGTCCCATAAACTATGTGCAACCATAGGATAATGGTCTATGACAAACACTAGCTAGTGGTTCCACGTGAGCTATATGTTAAGTAAAGGGTCCTACCTTGGCAAGTAGGATGGCCCTATCGGTGAGGGGTTATTCACCGGATTCCATGTTGATAGCTCACATGATCTTATATGTCGATTATGGCTACTTCCCGCAAGCAATGAACTAAAAGTGTTGTTATAATGTTTCCAAGTAAAGAAAAGATGCTTAGCTTGCTTTGACCATGGTTTATGCTTTATGCTTCTTATACTTTATCATGTTTTAGCTTGGTCATTGCATGTCATGAAAATTTCCCATTTTAGCATGTTTTAAACGTTTATGTGCATTGCTATCATACTTGGTACCTAATTGTACTAATGCATAATCTTGCCTACATTGACTTGTTGATGTAGGACTTGGCGATTCACCATTTACTCATGGCTAGAGCTTAGTAGAAAGATTGTGAAGACTTGGTGAGTCCTCATCCATTCTAGGACGTAGCCTAGTTGTTCTTACTTTCATGTTCTTTCATTTTTGAATTGTATTGGGTTACATCCCAAACATTATTTTCCATTCCTATGTTAGATTGGCTTGAGACATGAGATGCACATATATCATATTAGACTCTTCATGAACATGCATAAAAATCAAGGAATCATGAAAATCAACTATGACACATGAGACCAAAAGAATGAACCATGAGGAACTAGGTACCTCAAGCTAAAGGAGGATCGGAAGGAAAGAGATGCGGATAGTGGGACATCATATCGGCCTCGTCCTCCTAAGTAGCACCCTCAACTAAATGATTCCTCCATAGAACTTTCACGGAAGCAACTTCTTTATTTCTTAACTTTCAGACTTGTCGGTCTAAAACCTCAACCAGAACCTCTTCATAGGAAAGACTATCCTTTATGCCAAGAGTCTCTATTGGCACTATAGAGGTCGGATCACCAACACACTCTTTCAACAATGAGACATGGAAAACCGGATGCACTGATGCCAACTCATTAGGCAAATCAAGCTCATAGGCAACCTTACCAACACGTCTCAAAATTTGATATGGGCCTACAAAGCGGGGACTAAGCTTCCCTTTCTTCCCAAATCTCATTACACCCTTCATAGGTGAAATTTTCAAGTAAATCCAATCATCAACATCAAATTCTAATTCTCTTCTTCTAAAATCGGCATAAGACTTTTGTCGACTTTGAGCCATTTTCAGCCTTTCTCTAATAAGCCGAACTTTCTCCATAGCCTTATGCACTAACTTTTGGCCTATCAAAGCAACTTCCCCAATTTCAAACCAACCTATGGGAGATCTACTCCTCCTACGTTAGAGAGCCTCAAATGGAGCCATACCAATACTAAAATGGTCATCCCAAGTACCCTTGAACTCAATAACACAAGCTCTCAACATATCTTCTAAAGTTTGAATAGTACGCTTCGCTTGCCCATTGGTTTGGGGATGAAAGGCCGTGCTAAGCTTAACACGAGTACCAAGACCTTTTTGGAATGACGTCCAAAATTGAGAAGTAAACTGGGCACCTCGATTGGAGATAATAGATAAAAGCACTCCATGCAGCCTAACCATCTCCCTCATGTATAACTTAGCATAATCCTCCGCCGAATAAGAAGTTTTGACGGGAATGAAATGGGCTGACTTGGTCATTCTATCAACCACAACACAAATCGAATCATAGTGTCGCCTTGTGCGAGGCAACCCTACTACGAAATCCATATTTACATCTTCCCACTTCCAAGTAGGAATCTCTATGTCTTGGGTCAAACCTCCCTGTCTCTGATGCTCAACCTTCACTTGTTGGCAATTAGGACACTTAGCCACAAATTCTGCAATGTCTTTCTTCATGCCATTCCACCAATAGATTTCCCGTAAATCACGGTACATCTTGGTAGCTCCCGGGTGGATAGAATATCTAGAACTATGAGCTTGCGACAAAATTTGCCCTCTCAAATCATCAATGTTTGGAACACATAAGCGACCTTGGTAACGAAGTACACCATCTGCCCCTTGGGAGAAAACCTCTATAGGCTTCTTGAGAACTGCTTCTTTTAATTCCACCAAATTAGGATCAAGGTCTTGCTTAGCTTTTACATCATGCACAAAAGAGGATTTGGAACCATTGTGAATGGTAACTCCACCCTTAGCAGAATCAATCAACCGAACACCCAATCGGGCTAAACTATGAACATCATGAACCAACTATTTCTTACCATCCTCAATATGCGCAACACTGCCCATAGACAATCTACTAAGAAAATCCGCCACCACATTAGCCTTGCCGGGGTGATAGAGAACACCCATATCATAATCTTTTAGCAATTCAAGCCATCTTCTTTGGCGGAGATTTAAATCTTTCTGCTTAAACACATATTAGAGACTTTTATGATCGGTGAAGACAACTACGTGTACTCCATACAAGTAATGTCGTCATATTTTCAAAGCAAACACCACCGCTGCCAACTCTAAGTCAGGAGTGGGATAGTTCTTCTCATGCACCTTTAGTTGCCTCGAAGCATAGGCAATCACCTTTCCGTTTTGCATAAGAACACACCCTAGCCCAATCCTTGAGGCATCACAGTACACTACAAAACCTTTGGTTCCTTCCGGTAGAGTCAATATCGGGGCCGAAGTAAGTCTGTCTTTCAATTCTTGAAAACTCCTTTCACAAGCCTCGAACCACGTAAACTTAGCTTTTTTTTGAGTCAAATCCGTCAACGGAGAAGCAATTGAAGAAAACCCCTCAACAAACCTCCTATAATAACCGGCTAAACCCAAGAAACTACGAATGTCTGAAGGTGATAAAGGTCTAGGCAAATTCTTGATCGCTTCGGTCTTCTTAGGATCTACCTCAATACCCTCATCGGAAACAATGTGACCAAGAAAATCCACGGATCTCAACCAAAATTCACACTTGTTAAACTTTGCAAAGAGTTCTTGATCCTTGAGGACTTGCAACACAACCCTCAAATGACTAGCATGCTCATCCTCATTCCATGAATAGATCAAGATATCATCAATAAACACAATCACGAAAGTGTCAAGATATTGCTTAAACACCCTATTCATCAAGTCCATGAATGCGGCCGGAGAATTTGTCAACCCAAACGACATAACCAAGAACTCATAGTGACCATACCTTGTTCGGAAAGCCATTTTCAGAATATCATCTTCTTTCACCCTCAATTGGTGATAACCCGAACGAAGGTCGATCTTAGAAAAGTAACTAGCCCCTTGAAGTTGGTCAAACAAATCATCTATCCTTGGCAAAGGATACTTATTCTTGATTGTAACCTTATTCAATTGGCAATAGTCGATGCACATACGGAGTGAACCATCTTTCATTCTCGCGAATAATACCGGAGCACCCCATAGGGAAATGCTTGGTCGGATGAAACCCTTATCCAACAAGTCTTTTAGTTTCTCTTTCAACTCTTTAATTTCCGCCGGAGCCATTCTATAAGGAGGAATAGAGATAGGTTGCGTATCTTGGAGAAGGTCAATACCAAAGTCTATTTCCCTTTCGGGAGGAATACTGGGCAAGTCATCGGGAAACACTTCCGGAAACTTACTAGCAACGGGGACCGACTCAAGAGTAGCGGTTTTGGAATCTACATCCCTCACCCTAACTAGATGATAAATGCAACCCTTAGAGATCATCTTTCTAGCCTTTAGATAAGAAGTGAATTGACCTCGAAACATAGAATTTCCCCCTTTCCACTCTAGGATAGGCTCATTAAGGAACTGAAACTTTACCACTCTGGTTCTACAATCAATAGAGGCATAACAAGCATGCAACCAATCCATCCCAAGAATGACATCGAAATCTAGCATATCTAGCTCTATGAGATCGACAAGAGTGACTTTATGGGATAAGGAAATGGAGCAACCTCTATAAACCCTCTTAGCTAAAATAGACTCTCCTATCGGAGTAGAAACACGGATAGGATCTAGCAGCATATCTGGTACAATATCAAACCGCATGGCCACATAGGACGCCATAAAGTACAATGTAGTACCGGGATCTAACAAGGCATAGACATCAAAATGGAAAACTTTCAACGTACCGGTGACCACATCGGGTGAGCTCTCTTGCTCATGACAAACCTGAAGTGCATAAAACCTGTTTTGCTTAGGAGCACGTGAACCTGAACTACTTAGGGGAGCTTGCTTACCCTCTCTTCCTTTAGCCAAGAGAGATGGGCAATCTCTCATCTTGTGACCAGCCTTACCACAAGTATAGCAACCATCCGAACCAGCTAGGAATTTGCCTTCATGCCGCCTCCCACATCTCGTACAACTAGGAAAAGAAGATCAACCACCGTTCCCTCCTTGAGGCTTAGGGTTTGTGACCCTATCATTGTTGGATCTCGGAGGAGCCTTGGATGAACCTTGATTAGAGAGCCTTTGGCGAAATCTTGAATGACCACGTCCATCGGATTTTGCATGAAAAAAGTTGCCATCTCCGGTTCTAGCCCGCTTAGTCTCTCTAGATCTCCCTTTAAGCTTTTCTTCTTCAATTTGTTCGGCATAAACCACGAGGCAAGAAATATACATGTCATGCACAAGCATGGCGGTACGGCACTCCTTCACCAACATTTTGGACACTCCCGACACAAATTTGTTCATTCTTGCCCTTGGGTCGGCAACTATGGACGGAGCATATCTAGCCAACTGTGTGAACTTCAATGCATATTCTTTCACACTCATACTCCCTTGACGAAGATTAATAAACTCAAGCACCTTGGCCTCTCTCTTCTCAAGAGGGAAGAATCGATCAAGGAAAGCACTCTTAAACCTCTCCCATCCTATAAGACATTCAGCAATAGCCCTTCCACTCTTCCACTGATTGTACCAAGTTTGGGCAACACCTTTAAGTCGATAAGAAGCCAACTCCGCCTTCTCTTCCGGTGTCACACCCATTATCATCAACACTTTATAAACTTCATTTATAAACTCTTGAGGATCCTCTTCCACCTTAGAGCCATGAAATTCTGGAGGATTCATCCTTGCAAAGTCTCTAACTCTAGATGCCACTGTACCCACATTTGGGTTCACGGGAATCACCACTTCTCTATTGGCTTGGGCCGTCACGGCATGGGCCAAAGCTTGGAAAGCAGCCCTAAATTCTACAGGGGTCACTTCTTCAGCCAAATGGTCGGCTGGAGCTTGTGGAGCTTGAGGGGGAGCTCCTTGCCCTTCATTCTCTCTTGTATTCCTAGTGGCGTAGGCCCTTCGAGATGCCATATCTTGAAACGCGTAGGATAGGTGATTAGGAGAGAGATATAGAGTTAAACTCTATGGCACGCCTCAAGAGTAACAAAAGAAGTGAAGTTTCCTAAACATCTTATAGCCTCTCATTCATAAGTGTGGCGCGCTTCACACCCATGAACAAGACTCTACTCGATGCGGCTTATGAGACATCCTAGAATCTTTCTAAAACCTTGCGCTCTGAATACCAAGTTTGTCACGACCCAGGGTAGCCCCTAGATGTAACATGGCGTACAAGACTCCAAGAGGCCTCATACAAGCCCTTAGCATACATAACATACAAGATAATAGTGAAATAAAAGTTCAAAAGAGCATATTATATCAAAGCTTTACTCAAAACAGCGGAAGTCTACAACCCATGTCTCAAAGCCTTCTAATATCATAGAATACAAATAAAAGTGATAGGGACGCAGCCCAATATAGTATCCAACATAATGAAAGACATCAAAGTAAAATCCAACAAAGCTATGTCCTCGGATGGATAAGGACTCACCAAGTCTTCTTCTCAACTCTAAGTCAATGCTCTAGCCACGAGTAGGAGAACTGTCACGTCTTACACCAAAGAAGTTGATGCATGCAAGAGTATGCGTTAGCACAATAAAGTACTAAGTATGATAGCAATGCATATAAACTCATAAAACATGCTAGAAACTGAGATATAAGCATGACATGCAATTGGCCAAGCTAAACATGATAAGGCATATAAGCAAATAGCATAAAGCATAAACCATGGCCAAAGCAAGCTAAATCATCTTTCTTTTACTCTTCTTTTCTTTACTTTAATTTTAGTAACCCATGCACCATTGTGCAAGCTGAAGTGTGGGAAAAGCCTTGAACCGATCTGTAGACCATGGAATAATTCAACATGGAATTCGGTGCCCGCCCTACACCGAAAAAGGGCCATTCTACTTGCCAAGGTAGAATCCTGAACCATAGCCTACGTGGATCTACTAGCTAAGATGATATAATATGGGCCTGTTAAAGACCACCTATGGGGGCACATAGGCATAGAACATATGGGGACTTGTCACCCGTCCACTCGGTTCTATGCATAATTTCCACAATACAATCATAAATATTGATATCCATGGAAAGGCACAACTGGGGTTGCCAATCCAAGCTAAACTTGACTTCACATACCATGGACTAGTCCAAGCTTACTTCATTGACTGTTTCTTCTTTCATGGACTTGTCAAAGCTGACACCCCTAGAATAGCTTCTTTAAGCTCTTGATTCAATTTTAGTTAAGCAAACCTTTTTAACAAGTTATGAATCCTTTACATGTGAGAAAACCTTTCACAAGCTTAGGTTGAGCATTATATGAGAAAACCCTTTCAAGACTTGACATCAACATATCATATATTTCATATAAAGCATGCTTGATTCTATAAACCTCTTTCTTCATGATTCTATCATGCTTTTTCTTCATAGCTAATAGGTTCATGTTGCCTTTATTTTAAACCATGCAATTCAATGCAAGCTAGCTCTTAAGAGTCATAATCAAGGCAATTTAGTCATACTTGAAGTAACCCACATAAAAGAGGAAAATCATGTTTTTTACTTGAACATGCTAAATTCATGCACTTAACCCCAATTCATGCTCAATTTCATAGATGATCCCTCCATTTCATCAATTCATATCTCAACCCAACAATCAAGGAATAGATTATCAAATTGGGGAGAATTTACTTGGGATCATGGGGGTTCATGCAATAATTACAATTAGACATGTAATTCACGCTAGATCGTGTACTAAATTACTTTACCCACGCTAGATCATGCACTACAAAGCATTAAATCAGTAATTGAACTCATACTTGAAGAACCCATAACAATTGATCAAACCCTAGCTTACTTGAAGGGAATTAAACCTTGAAGTTCATGAAGAAAAGGGAGGGCCCAATGGAGGAATCAACTCCATTGGTCAATACCATCATACGTTAGCAAAGCCCACTAGAAATTTGAGGAAATTGGGTGATCTTCAATGGAGGAGTTAGCTTCTTCTTCTTCCTTGAGCTAGAGAGGATTTCTTTTAGAGAGAGAAATTCTTGAGAGGTGAATTTAGGGAATTAATTAGAATGAAGTGATTTAGGTATAGAGAACTATATATAGGACCTTCATTAAGGGTAAAACCGACTTAGTTAATTAGGGAATTAACCAGGGAAAAGACCAAAAAGTCCTTTATTAAAAACTGTCGGGGCCCATCTACGGTCAGGACCTACGGTCCATACATCCATTGACGGACCGTCCTGTTCAACCGTTAAAAGATTCAGAGAGTTGGTATCTAGGGACCCTGCAATGACGGTTTCAATCTACGGTTGGTAGGTCCATATACGGACCATACACCTTAACCGTGGATCACAGCCTGAGGTTCAAGAATTTAACAAAGTCTGGGGGACATCTACGGTTACTTTCTATGGACCTTCAACTGACTCACGATCCGTCCTGCTACTCTGTCGATCACACTTCAGAGACTGAGAATTACTGAAATTGACAGAGCCATTGACGGCTCCTCACCTATGGCCCGTCAACTTGACTACGGCCCGTAAGTGGCCTTTGTAGGTCACTGCCTACAGGTAAATTCTACATTTTCATTCCTTGGAAATCTGGGGTATTACAGAATTGAGACCGACAACAGTGTCTGTAGGTAGGTTGAGGTGCTAGTCCTCTACTAGCACCTATCTGATAGCGAGGGTTAGGTTCCCTTGAAGTCTTGCTCTGCTCCTGCTTGGGTCTCGATGACTGAGCTAGGGCACTAGCTGTGGAGCGGTCTATTGATTGAGCCTGTCTGGGTGGACCTTTAAGCTCTATCACCTCCCTAAAATATTCCAGCAGTCCTAGATCTCTTATTTTGTTCCCTTTCTCTCTCTCTGCCCTACGATTTTGTATATTGTCTTCTATTTGCTGAGCGTGTTCCATAAGTCTTGCAATATCCATGTTTCGATTTAATTCAACAACCATACAAGAATCAATCAAATGATCTCCAAGTCCACCCACGAAACAATGCATCCTTGCATTTTGGGTTCTAACCATCTCTAGAGCAAATCTAGCCAACTAAGTAAATCGCATGCTATACTCTGTGATGTTGAGATTGTTCTGTCGAAAGCTTAAAAATTTATCAACCCTCGCTTCCCTAAGCTCCTGTGGAAAAAAGTGCTCTACAAAGGCCCTAGAGAACTCCTTCAAAACTGCAGGAGGAGCATTTTGTCCCCTAGAATCCACCCACATCTCATACCAAGCGATGACGACATCTTTCAATTGATAGGATGCCAATTCAACGGCCTCAGTCTCAGAGATATGCATGAACGTAAGAATTCTATTGATCTCATCTATAAACTATCGTGAGTCCTCTATCACAGTAGATCCAGTGAGCACTGGGGGATTCATATGGAAGAAATCACGTAATCTGGACCCAGGTGTCTCTTCTCGAATAGTACTAGGTGCAACTACATTTTGTCCTTGGACCTGAGCAGGTACCAACTGAGTGAGCAATTGTATTGCCCCTCTAAAATCTTGCTCTAAGGCACTTGGTGGCGGTACAGGAGGTACATGAACTACTGTTGGTACTACTGGAGGTGTAGGAACTCCCGTAGATCGTTCTGCCCAGGGAATCTGAGGACCCAGAAGTATAGGACATGGAAAAATCTCCTAACTGCTGGTCTGATCACCTAATAGTATGCTCTTAAGTAGATGCCTCCTGAGTAGTACTAACATTGGTGCTTTGGCCTTCTATATCCTTGTCCATAATACACATTATATGTATCACAAATAAAAGTGTATGAGTCAGAATTAACTTTTTATGACTTAGCTCTATCCCATGATCTAGATTATGAAAGAAGGACAAAATCCTAAATGCCCATGTAATCCCTCAATTATAAATATGGCACGCAACACATTTATAAGTAAGGTCCTACTAGACACGGCTTCATAGACTCCCTCAGACACTTGAACCTTGTGCTCTGATACCATGTTTGTCACGCCCCCAACTAGAAAGGGGCGGACATCATGGAAATATACAAGAACCTTCTAACTATCTATTCTAAACTCATGTCAAAGATGAATAATCATAAGAACAAGAACATATACCAAGACCCAAACCAAAACATAGATAAAAAAAAGGGTCCACTGGGCTACTTTACAACAAAAATAAAACCAAGTCTAAGAAGCCTCTAAAGAGTATGCATTTGAGAATCTGATAACTAGTCGGGATAGTGCCCCGACATACCCATTCTAACATATGTACATACATAGCAAAATATATGCTCTAAATATCTGATAGCTCCAGGTAGTGGTGGAGCTTACCAACTGCTAAACTGGAAGTCTCTGGTTTACTGGAAATGTTTGTTGTCCTGAGTACCTGAGCCTGTATTGATAGAAATACTACGCCACAAAAATAGGGACGTCAGTACATATAAAACATGTATTGGTAAGTAAAGCAGACTTAATTACAAGTAGAGATGTAAGAATGCTGAAATGAATCAAATATCAAGATAGGCAAATCTGAGCATATGTATGCAGTAGTCATAATCCAAAACTAGAATTTGTGACCAATCTCAACGGTCCTCACCCAGCATTTCATGGCATATTCATTTATATATATATATAATTCCTATAATTTACCTAAATGATATCTTTACTTCGTTATATAGCTTTTTTGCTCTTTGTAAAACTAACTGTCAAAAAGTCACATGATGGACTACTGTCGGTTATCAATGAACCCTGTATGACATCTGTAGCCACTGCCACGACCATGCGTGAAATCTCATAGTCTGGGTAATGAGGACTATCAAGGTACACCCCAGGGCTCCTGTATGGTCTTCCCACAGGCCTATATCAGTCAAGTGAATTCACGTAAGGAAACTCCAACTGACTCTATCTGATTTCAATGCAAGGAATAGCGTCGCACGTAGTGGCCCTAAAAATACCCACCCCACGCTGTAGAGTACACTATAATCTTAATTGCTTGTAAAGACTTATAATAATTAACTCATAAATTATGTAACTCGTGCTACCATTTGCGATTACTTTCTTTAGCTTAAGAATCATATATCTTGTGGCCTATGTATCTACGAATAGTCTGTAGCCAACTGCTTCCCTTAAATTTCTGCAACATATACACTCGCTAACTTCCAACACTTTCTACTGAAGACACATATAGTTATGTGAAACATATGACTTCCTTGACTAGAAAAGGGTACTATAACTCTATAGGTTTACGACTCCAATATGAGAGGGTTTATAAAATAGGATAACATGCTTTCAAGTACATATAATCTCTTATGACATTTATCGGAAGAACATGCGACTTCGGGTTGTGCCTTATGGTGAAGGAGGTTTTAGCATTACATACCTAACTTCGAAACGTACTATCTTATGTCGTATCGCCAAACTCCTTTGCTGACAACTTTATCTATAACATTACACCATAAAAGAGAACTACAAGAAGCTAATAAAGAAGCACAACAAGGCTGAAAACACCATTACAGTTCACGAACATCAAGCTCAACAATTAGTATAGGTAAATGGTGTTTCGTTACATCCTTCTCTTTCTCTACTTTCTAAGTGGGGTCATGAATTATTTACGTGTTCAACATTGCTCCTCAATCCTTTAACCATAAAGAACCAGCCCCCTTAATAATCCACAATTAACATATAAAGTAAAACTAGTGGCTTCCGAACACCATCCCATGAGTTCTTTGTCAACAACGTCCAATTCCCTTATAAGCTCATAGTTTAAGTTGGTAGAGAACTACTGCCCTCAATTAAAATAGTAGGAGATCTTATAAACAGCTACAACATATTCGTAAGCAATTTAGGCATTTCATCAAACAGTTGGTGAGTGACAAACTTTCAAGAACTATAAGAGTTGTATTTTCTGTACCTAGCATTCCATTTTATCATAACCGGCATACTGCCCCAATACAATACCATCCACCCCTGATTAGTTAAAAAGAAAACAGCCAACACATCCCTCTACAAACTCCCTCGTCACCAAGAACATCAACTATAATGGTTAAAACATGGACTCACGGTTTCCTATCACCATCCTGTGAGTCCTACCCATAAATTATACTTAAAGAATCCGTAGAATACTATTTAAGGAGATAGAAGAGGAGTCATACCTATATATCATAGAAAGGAAGTCCCTACCCTTTCTATTCTTCAAGAACAACACCTTTTTTCCTTCAAGAAAACACTTGGTTAAGTGTATGAATTGGTCTATGGAGAGGAAGACACTTGATTCTTGAAGAAATCAACTTACCTTAAGCTTGGGAGAATTGGAGATGAGAAAGGCTTGAAGAAATAGCTTAAAACCAGTCCTCACACGTTTTGGAGTATATGGGAAAAGAAATCCCAAACTTCTATTATAAAAACAATAATTTTGGCCGACTTTTTCCAAAGTGCCACATGTCCCGCAGTGATTGGGCAGTTTGTGCATCTGTTGTAGAATGTTCATAACGTTTTATTCCAAAGTCATATTAATGAGTGGTTTATTTTGATGGAATCTAGACTCAATTATCTTTTATTTGATTGGTTATAGGTCCTCCAACTCCTTATATATTAGGAGATATGCTCGTTCAAACTGAGCTGATAAATGAGATCATTTGTAGTATTCCTCCACAACTAACCTTTAAACTTGAATATTTTCTTTAATGATATTTGGCCTAAAACTTTTGTTTAACCCTTCAAATCACTTAATATAAGGGTTACATGGTATGCTTAACAAGTTTTAATGATATATTCCTCTGATATCACACCTATGCATTGGTTTTTTTATGAGTAGCAAATGTATTTTAAGTTACGGGGTATCATAGACTACAAGAGCCATGTCATACCATCAAGGGAATACAAGGCATGGCTATGGTAATATTCTTAGAAAAGCAATCAAAGAGTGTACGGTAGGGGGATAAAATGTCCACGCCCAAAATCACATCAAAATCCATCATATTAAGCAATATAAGGTTAGCTCGGATGTCATACCCCTAGATAGTCACCAAACAAGATTGAAAAACCTGATCTACTAGTAAAAACTCATCCACCTCCGCCGACACACACATTGGTGCTTCTAAAAGCTCCAAACTCATACTTAAATGAGAAGCTGAATACATAGATACATATGAAAAAGTAGAGCCTGAATGAAATAAACCTGAGGCAGGCTAATGTCATAAGAGAATTGTATCTCTGATCACCGCGTATGATGCCTCAGCCTCCGTCCTTACTGGAGCTTCATACAAGTGTGTTTTTCTACCCTTGCCTTGAGAATTTGTCCTATAACCTGTCCTGCCTCCCTTGGGACCAACTCGTGCATTCTGGTGACCCCCCCCAATGGTCCTGAACCTAGCTTCTGCCTCTAACTTGATATGCTGCAGCTGGAGCTAGTCGAGCTTCATATGCAGCTAGTGCAATCATCCTACACAAGGAACTATATCTAGACCAATGATCAAGCTCCCCACATTCATAACAACCTTGTGAATATTGACCACCACGACCTGAAGTACCCAATTGTGACCTATCTTCACGCTAACTCATGTTGTCATCACCCTGACTGTATCAGTTACCTTCTAAGGCCTGAAGTGAGGCTTGAAATGGCTTAGTGGAGTGACCCTGCTAAAGCTGCTGGCATGGTCTATCATAGACGTCAGAACAGGACCCGCTGTAGCTACCCTCATGCCCATGACCATATGGGCCTTGCGATAGAGCTGCTCAATAGTGCAGGCATAGTTAAATGCATCCATAAAGGAATGGTCTTGTGAGACTATAACCTGGGTCTCAATCTGCAACTGGGTCTCAAACCTGAAACAAAGCATCAAAACTCTCTTCTCCTTAGTAGGTTGAATAATAGTAGTATGATGGGAGAGCTCATGGAAACTTATCTCATACTCAAATAGAGTCATGGAGCATTACTCTAACCTCGAAAACTAATCCTAGAGTCTATTAAGGATACTTCATGGAATAAACTTTACTAAGAAGGCCTCTGAAAACTCTGACCACAACACCGAATGAGACCGAGCTGGCCTAGTCTTAAGATAAGAACACCACTAGTGTCTGGTTGGCCCATCAAGTTGGTACATAGTGAAGTTGGTTCCTCTCTACTCCTATAAGCTTAAAGTATATATCGACTCATGAAAAGTATTGTGAAACTCATGCGCATCCTTCCTAATAGCCCAGAAAACCTCAAAGGTGATTGTCTAAAAAACACACCGAGCATTTTCGACTCCTCTAGTGGGATAATTTCGGTCATGATTATGGGCTGGGGGACCCCAGACAGTACCTGAATCTGAGGTGCCTCAATTGAAAGATGACCCTACGCGACTGGTGCATGTGCAACTTGTCACAACCCAGGGTAGCCCCCAGGTGTAACACGGCGTACAAGATCTCGAGAGGCCTCATACAAGCCCTTAGCATACATAACATATAAGATATAGAGAAATAAGAGTTCAGAAGAGCATTTTTATATCAAAGCATTACTCAAAACAGCGGAAGTTTACAACTCATATCTCAAAGCCTTCTAATATCATAGAATACAAATAAAAGTGATAGGGACGTAGCCCAATACAATATCCAACATAAGGAAATACATATAATGTAAAATCCTACTAGGCTATGTCCTCGGATGGATGAGGACTCACCAAGTCTTCTCCTCAACTCTAAATCAATGCTCTACCCACGAGTGGAAGGTGAATCGCCACGTCCTACACCAAAGAGGTTAATGTAGGCAAGAGTATACGTTAGCACAATTAAGTACTAAGTATGATAGCAATGCACAAAAACACATAAATCATGCTAGAGAGAGAGACATAATCATAACATGCGATGGCAAAGCTAAAATTATGATAAACATGAAACATAAAGCATATATCAAGGCCAAAGCAAGTTAAATCATCTTTCTTCTTTTCTTTACTTCATTATGCGAACACTTGTTTATTAACTTGTGGGGAGAGGCCTTAACCGACATGTAAGACCATGTGAGCTATCAACACGTAATCCGGTGTCTACTCCAAACCGAAAAGGGGTTTACTACTTGCCAAGGTAAGACCATGAACTTCATAGCTTAGGTAGATCAACTAGCTAATGTTTACTTAAAGACAACATCCTATGGTGGAAAAATAGTTTACGGGATAGAGATTGCTTTAGGAGACTCGGCCTCAACTAACGGGAGAGTTCCATCTAGAAAACCTGGCCTCTACTAACGGGAGAGCTTTCACTGAAAGACCCGGCCTCTACTAATGGGAGAGCTTCCATCTCAATATCCACTCGGTACTAAGCATAATTCCCACGGATTAGTCATTAACATATTTATATTATCAATCATGAAAAGGTACAACTAGGGTTACCAATTCAAGCTAAAATCATGCTTATAGATATTCATCTTTCATGGACCTTGTCCAAGCTTACATCATTAGAATAGCTCCTTAAGAATATGGGTAATCGTCTCTTTGTTCTTCTTTTATCATAATGGGAGAATTACGTGAGAAAACCTTTCATTACTCAACCATAGCATCATCATATCATAACTTTGGTACTTTACTCTCAAAGCACCCTTAATTCATCATGCTCATGTTTCATGGTTCACAGAGTTCATATGGGTTCATGCAAGTTCAACTCATATCATGCAATTCAATGCAAGTTCATGCTTAGAAAGCCATAATTAGGACAATTTACCAATACTTGAAGGAGATCACATAATAGAGGAAAATCATGCTTTTGACTTGATCATGCTAAATTCATAAGATTATGCTGAATTCATTCATAATTCATGCTTGATTTCATAGAGGATTCATAAACTTCATCAAATCATAACTCAACCCAACAATCAAAGCATAGGTTATCAAATTGGGGAAAATTAGCTTGGGATCATGGGCGTTCATGCAATCTTTACATCAAATCATGTAATTCACGATAATTGGTGCACTAATTTACTTTATCACGCTAAATCGTGCACTAGGAATCGTAAAATCAATAATTGGAAACATAATTGAAGAACCCACAATGATTGACCAAAACCCTAATTCAATTGGGTTAGAGTAAACCTTTGAAAATCATGAAGAAGAGGAAGGGCCCATAGGAGGAAAAGACTCCTAATGGTGAACACTATCATACCTCAAAGCAATCCATAAGAAATGGAGAAGATTGAAGTCTTCAATGGGGGATTCAAGCTCCTTCTTCTTCCTTGAGAGTTGAGAGAGAAATATTTGAGAGAGGAGAGTTTTGGAATGAATTAAAATGAAAGGAATTAGGTTTCCAAAGTATTTATAGATCTTAGATTAAGGGTATAACCGACTTAGCTTAATAGGTGAACAATTGGGGAAAACACCAAAAAGTCCTTAATTAAAAACTGTCGGGGCCAATCGACGGACAGGATCTACGGTCCGTACATCAATGACGGACCGTCCTGTTCTTCCGTCAATTGATTCAGAAAGTTCATTTTGGGCTGAAAATTTGGCTTAAGTCTGGAAGGCATCTACGGAACCTATTTACGGCCCGTCAACTAGACTACGAACCGCCTTGCAATTCTGTAGGTCAAAGTTCAGAAACTTGGAAAACCCAAAATTTCACAGCTTCATTGACGATTCCCACCTACGGCCCGTCAATCCATCTACGGCCCGTAGGTGGCCTCCGTAGATCACAGTCTTCAGGTAATTTCTGCATTTAAAAATCCCTTAGAAGCTTGGGGTGTTACAATATCTCTCCCTCGAGAACATTCATCCTCGAATGAGAATCAAGACATCTCGAGAAGGGTAATAGACACGAACTAACAACCCAACCTAGCATGCAATCACATAAATGCACATATCCGAGGAGGAAACATCAACTCCAAGCTAAAGCATGATCAACACAACATATCATGAAGACTTTATGCAACTCATACTCAAATGCACATAATCATATAAAACTATTCATGAACATGCACATTCAAGGAATCATGGAAATCAACTATGACACATGAGACAAAAAGAATGAACCATGAGGATCAAGATACCTCAAGCTAGAGTAGGATTGGAAGGAAAAAGATGAGGATATAGGGACATCATATCGGCCTTGGCCTCCCAAGTAGCACCCTCAACCAATTGATTCCTCCATAGAACTTTCACAAAAGCAACTTCCTTATTCCTTAACTTCTGGACTTGCCGGTCTAAAATCTCAACTAGAACTTCTTCATAAGAAAGACTATCCTTTATGCCAAGATTCTCTAATTGCACTATAGAGGTCGGATCACCAACACACTTCTTCAATAATGAGACATGGAAAATCAGATGCATTGATGCCAAATCATTAGGCAAGTCAAGCTCATAAGCAACTTTACCTACACGTCTCAAAATCTGATATGGGCCTACATAACGGGGACTAAGCTTCCCTTTCTTCCCAAATCTCATTACACCCTTCACGGGTGAGATTTTCAAGTAAACCCAATCGTCCACATCGAATTCTAATTCTCTTCTTTTAACATCGGCATAGGACTTTTGTCGACTTTGAGCCATTTTCAACCTCTCCCTAATAAGTCGGACTTTCTCCATAGCCTCATACACCAACTCCGGGCCTATCAAAGCAACTTCACCAACTTCAAACAAACCTATAGGAGATCTACACCTCCTACCATAAAGAGCCTCAAATGGAGCTATACCAATACTAGAATGGTAGCTATTATTATAAGCATACTCAATTAAAGGCAAGTGATCATCCCAAGTACCCTTGAAATCGATTACACAAGCTCTCAACATATCTTCCAAGGTTTGAATAGTACACTCCGCTTGCCCATCGTTTTGGGGATGAAAGGCCGTACTAACCTTAACAGAGTACCAAGACCCATTTGGAACGACTTTTGAAATTGAGAAGTAAATTGTGCACCACGATAGAAGATAATGGATAAAGGCACTCTATGCAGCCTAACCATCTCCCTCAAATACAACTTAGCATAATCTTCCACCGAGTAAGAAGTCTTGACGGGAATGAAATGGGCTGACTTTGTCATTCTATCCACAACAACCCAAATCAAATCATATTGTCGCCTCGTGCAAGGCAAACACACAATAAAATCCATATTCACATCCTCCCACTTCCAAGTAGGAATACTAATATCTTGGGTCACATCTCCCGTCCTTTGATGCTCAACTTTCACTTGTTGGCAATTAGGACACTTAGCCACAAATTCCGCAATATCTTTCTTCATTCCGTTCCACCAATAAATTTCCCGCAAATCACGGTACATTTTGGTAGCTCATGGGTGGATGGAATATCAAGAACTATGGGCTTCCGATAAAATTTGCTCTTTTAAGCCCTCTACATTATGAACACACAAATGACCTTGATATCGAAGCACACCATCTCCCCCTTGGGAGAAAACCTCTATGGACTTATTAAGTATTCTTCCTTTAGTTGAACCAAGTTAGGATCAAGACCTTGCTTGGCTTTCACATCATCCACAAAAGAGGATTAAGAACCCTTGTGAACCATAACACCACCTTTAGTAGAATCAACCAATCTAACACCCAACCGAGCCAATCAATGGACATCGCGAACCAACTCTTTCTTATCATCCTCAACATGAGCAACACTACCCATAGATAATCGACTAAGAGCATTTGCCACCACGTTAGCCTTACCGGGGTGATAGAGAACACTATATCATAGTCTTTTAACAACTCAAGCCACCTTCTTTGGCGAAGATTCAAATCTTTCTGTTTAAACACATATTGCAAACTCTTATGGTCGGTGAAGACATCTACATGTACCCCATACAAATAATGTCGCCATATTTTTAAAGCAAACACAACTGCCGCTAATTCCAAGTCATGAGTAGGATAGTTCTTTTCGTGCACCTTAAGTTGTCTTGAAGCATAAGCAATGAATTTACCATTTTGCATAAGAACACATCCTAGCCCAATTCTCGAGGCATCACAATAAACCACAAAACCATCGGATCCTTCCGGTAGAGTTAATATTGGAGCCGAAGTAAGTCGATCCTTCAATTCTTGAAAACTCTTCTCACATGCCTTGGACCATGCAAATTTAACCTTATTTTGAGTCAAAGCCATCAATGGAGAAGCAATGGATGAAAAACCTTCAACAAACCTCCTATAATAACCGGCTAAGCCCAAGAAACTACGGATATCTGAAGGTGATAAAGGTTTAGGCCAATTCTTAATCGCTTCCGTCTTCTTAGGATCTACCTCAAAGCCCTTACCGAAAACAATGTGACCAAGAAAAGCCACGAACCTTAACCAAAACTCACATTTACTAAACTTCGCAAAGAGTTGTTGGTCCTTGAGGACTTGCAACACAATCTTCAAATGATTAACATGTTCACCCTCATTCTTCGAGTAGATCAAAATTTCATCAATAAACACAATCACAAACATGTCAAGGTATTGCTTAAACACTCTATTCATCAAGTCCATAAATGCGGCCGGAGCATTTGTCAACCTAAACGACATTACCAAAAACTCGTAGTGACCATACCTAGTCCGAAAAGCCATTTTCAGAATATCATCTTCTTTCACCCTTAATTGGTGATAGCCCGAACGAAGGTCGATCTTAGAGAAATAACTAGCCCCTTGAAGTTGATCAAACAAGTCATCTATCCTTGGTAGAGGATACTTATTCTTAATGATAACCTTGTTCAATTGGCGATAGTCAATACACATACGGAGTGAACCATCTTTCTTCCTTACAAATAAGATCGGATTACCCCATGGAGAAATACTTGGCCGGATGAAACCCTTATCCAATGAGTCTTTCAACTGCTCTTTTAGTTCCTTAAGTTCCGCCGGAGCCATTCTATAAGGAGGAATAGAAATAGGTTGCGTATCTGGGAGAAGGTCAATACCAAAGTCTATTTCTCTTTCGGGAGGAATACCGCGCAAGTCATCGGGATACACTTCCGGAAACTCATTAACAATGGGGACCGACTCAAGAGTAGGGGTCTCAGAATCTATATCCCTCACCATACCAAGATGGTAAATGCAACCCTTAGAGATCATCTTTCTAGCTTTTAGATAAGAAACAAATTGACCTAGAAACATTGAATTTCCTCCCTTCCACTCTAGGATAGGCTCATTATGAAACTGAAACTTGACCATTCGAGTCGTACAATCAATAGAGGCATAACAAGCATGCAACCAATCCATCCCAAGAATAACATCAAAATCTAGCATATCAAGCTATACAAGATCAACAAGAGTGACTCTATGGGATAAGGAGATGGGACAATCTCTATAAACTCTCTTAGCCATGATAGATTCTCCAATAGAAGTAGAAACACGAAAATGATCTAGCAACACATCCGAAACTACATCAAACCTCATAGCCACGTATGGCGTCACAAAAGACAAGTAGCACCGGGATAAAGCAAAGCATAAACATCAAAATGGAAAACTCTTAACATACCGGTAACCATATCGGGAGAGCTCTCTTGCTTGTGACGAGCCTGAAGTGCATAAAATCGGTTTTGCTTCTGAGCATTCAAACCCGATCCTCTAGGTGGAGCTTTCTTATTCTCTCTTTCCTTGGCCGTGAGAGATGGACAATCCCTCATCTTGTGACCACTCTTTCCACAAATATAACAACCATCCGTACCGGCTAGACATCTACCTTCATGCTTTTTCCCACACTTGGCACAAGGAACCAATAAAGAACCACCATTATACCCTCTTTGAGACTTGGGGTTAGACACCCTATCATTGTTGGACTTTGGAGGAGCATTGGATGAGCATTGGTTAGAGAACCTTGGTCGAAATCTATGACGACCATGTCCATCGGACCTTGCATGCGAAGAGTTACCATCTCCGGTCCTAAGCCCTCTTAGTCTCCCTAGACCTTTCGTTAAGCTTTTCTTCTTCAATTTGTTCGTCATAAACCATGAGGCGAGAAATATCCATGCCATGCACAAGCATGGTAGTGCGGCACTCTTTCACCAACATATCGGACACTCCCGACACAAATTTGCTCATCCTTACCCTTGGGTCGGCAAATATGGATGGAGCATATCTAGCCAATTGTGTGAACTTCAATGCATACGCTTTCACACTCATATTTCCTTGTCGAAGGTTGATAAACTCAAGCACCTTAGCCTCTCTCTTCTCAAGAGGGAAGAACCTATCAAGGAAAGCATCCTTGAATTTCTCCCAATCAAGAGGACCCTCATTAACCACCCTCTCACTCTTCCATTGATTGAACCAAATTTGGGCAACACCCTTGAGTTGATAAGCTGCCAACTCTGCCTTTTCTTCCGGCGTCCCTCCCATGATAATCAACACCTTGTACACTTCATCAATGAATTCTTGAAGATCTTCCTCAACCTTAGAGCCATGGAATTTCAGAGGATTCATCCTCGTAAAGTCTCTCACTCTTGATGCCACCGTATCCACATTTGGGTTCACCGGAGCCACCACCTCTCTATTGGCTTGAGCCGTCTCGACTTGAGCTAACACTTGGAAAGCAGCCCTAAACTCCGCATTAGTCACTTGTTCCGCCAAAGGGTCGGCCGGAACTCGAGGAGCTTTAGGAGGAGCTTCTTGTTCCACATTCTCTCCCATGTTTCTTCTAGCATAAGTTCTTCGGGTCGCCATATCCTGAAACGGGTAGGATAGGGATTACAAGAGAGAGATATAGAGTTAAACTCTATGGCACGACTTAAGAGTAATAAAAGAAGTGGAATTTCTTAAATGTCTTATAGCCTCTCATTCATAAATGTGGCGCGCTTCACACTCATGAACAAGACTCTACTTGATGTGGCTTATGAGACATCCTAGGATCTTTCTAAAACCTTGCGCTCTGAATACCAAGTTTGTCACGACCCAGGGTAGCCCCAAGATGTAACACGGCGTACAAGACCCCGAGAGGCCTCTTACAAGCCCTTAGCATACATAACATACAAGATATACAGAAATAAGAGTTCAAAAGAGCATTTTCATATGAAAGCTTTACTCAAAACAACGGAAGTCTACAACTCATGTCTCAAAGCCTTCTAATATCATAGAATATGAATAAAAGTGATAGGGACGCAACCCTATACAATATCAAACATAAGGAAAGACATAAAATGTAAAATCCAACTAGGCTATGTCCTCGGATGGATGAGGACTCACCAAGTCTTCTTCTCAACTCTAAATCAATGCTCTAGCCACGAGTGGAAGGTGGATTGCCACTTTCTACACTAAAGAAGTTAATGTAGGCAAGAGTATGTGTTAGCAGAATTAAGTACTAAGTATGATAACAATGCACATAAACACATAAATCATGCTAGAGAGAGAGACATAATTATAACATGCGATGGCCAAGCTAAAAACATGATAAACATGAGAAACATGAAACATAAAGCATATATCAAGGCCAAAGCAAGCTAAATCATCTTTATTCTTTTCTTTACTTCATTATGCGAACACTTGTTCATTAACTTATAGGGAGAAGCCTTAACCGCATGTAAGACCATGTGAGCTATCAACACAGAATCCGGTGTCTACCCCACACCGAAAAGGGGTGTCCTACTTTCCCAGCTAAGACCATGAACTTCTTAGCTTAGGTGGATCAACTGGCTAGTGTTTACTTAAAGACAACATCCTATGGTGGAAACATAGTTTACGGGATAGAGATTGCTTTAGGAGACTCGGCCTCAACTAACGGGAGAGTTCCATCTAGAAAACCCGACCTCTACTAATGGGAGAGCTTTCACTAGAAGACCCGGCGTCTACTAACGGGAGAGCTTCCATCTCAATATCCACTCGGTACTAAGCATAATTCCCACGGATTAGTCATTAACATATTTATATCATCAATCATGAAAAGGTACAACTAGGGTTACCAATACAAGCTAAAATCATGTTTATAGATATTCATCTTTTATGGACCTTGTCCAAGCTTACATCATTAGAATAGCTCGTTAAGAACATGGGTAATCGCCTCTTTGTTCTTGTTTTATCATAATCGGAGAATTACGTGAGAAAACCTTTCACTACTCAACCATAGCATCATCATATCATAACTTTGGTACTTTACTCTCAAAGCACCCTTAATTTATCATGCTCATGTTTCATAGTTCATCGAGTTCATATAGGTTCATGCAAGTTCAACTCATATCATGCAATTCAATGCAAGCTCATGCTTAGAAAGCCATAATTAGGACAATTTACCCATACTTGAAGGAGCTCACATAATAGAGGAAAATCATGCTAAATTCATAAGATTATGATGAATTCATTCATAATTCATGCTTGATTTCATAGAGAATTCATAAACTTCATCAAATCATAACTCAACCCAACAATCAAAGCATAGGCTATCAAATTGGGGAAAATTAGCTTGGGATCATGGGAGTTCATGCAATCTTTACATCAAATAATGTAATTCACGCTAATTTGTGCACTAAGTTTCTTTATCACGCTAAATCATGCACTAGGAATCGTAAAATCAATAATTGTAAACATAATTGAAGAACCCACAATGATTGATCAAAACCCTAATTCAATTGGGTTAGAGTAAACCTTTGAAAATCATGAAGAAGAGGAAGGGCCCATTGGAGGAAAAGACTCCTAATGGTGAACACTATCATACCTCAAAGCAATCCACAAGAAATTGGAGAGGATTGAAGGTCTTCAATGGGGGATTCAAGCTCCTTCTTCTTCTTTGAGAGTTGAGAGAGAAATATTTGAGAGAGGAGAGTTTTTGAATGAATTAGAATGAAATTTGGAATTAGGTTTAGAAAGTATTTATAGGTCTTAGATTAAGGGTATAACCGACTTAGCTTAATAGGTGAACATTTAGGGAAAAGACAAAAAATCCCTTAATTAAAAACTATCGGGGCCAATTGACTGATAGGATCTATGGTCCGTACATCAATTGACACACCATCCTGTTCTTCCGTCAATTGATTCAAAAAGTTCATTTTGGGCTGAAAATTTGTCTAAGTCTGGAAGGCATCTACGGAACCCATCTACGGCCCGTCAATTGGGCTACGAACCGTCCTGCTATTCCGTAGGTCAAAGTTCAGAAACTTGGAAAACATGAAATTTCACAGCTTCATTGACGGTTCCCACCTACGGCCTGTCAATCCATCTACGGCCCATAGGTGGCCTCCGTAGATCAATGTCTTCAGGTAATTTTTGCATGTAAAAATCCCTTGGAAGCTTGGGGTGTTACACAACTATAACTGTATTTGTGGCCTACTACATACCGCCTAACACCATCAAAAGTTAAGTGATGGTTTCCTGGAGATTGAGAAACCTAGCTAGACAGGGTGGTTGCTTGGCAGACCCTGACCCTACCAGCTGAGGAGGAATCTGAGTTACCTTATACTTAGGTGTAGGCTTTGGAACCCTTTCCCTATCAGGCACTGGTTTAGTAGCCCTAGCACGCTTTGAGATCATCCTCTACCCTTAGCTAGGGCTCTACCTACAGGTTCAGGTGGATCACCCCTGGCCACTAAATAGTGAGTATGAGCCATTCTACGAAAAAATGATACAAGTGCAATTCTATGAAACTAATAAGACACACACTTCATGAAGCAATACAACGAGATAATGTTCCTAAAACACCCTGCAGCCTCCCAAAGATAGGATACATGCGTCTTCACACTGATCCGCAGGACTCTACTTGGCATTAACTTTGTACAAGTGAGTCCATTGAACATGACTATGATACCAACTTGACATGACCTGATTTCTCAATTCATGATGACACCTAGTATAACTCACTAGTAGGTAAGCCAACCCGTAACCTTGAATGACAAGTACTGGGTATAATGGTATAAACAAGAGGAAACAACAATTTAAATATATAAGTAGAAGAATGAGCAGAAGCAAACAGAAATATATATTAAATAATAAGATCCCTCACATAACTTGGAAATCAAATATTTGAGCTACTATAAAAAATAGTACAAGTCTCAAAAGTTTTTCCAAAATACAATGGCTTGTCTCCAAAGCAAAAGAGTAGCCAAAAAAAAATACAAAGGGAGACAGGTAATGTCCAGGACGCCATGTGCTCATCCTCACCTCAATATCGAGATATTGTAGGATCGATATCAGCATTGGTAATTGGTGCTCGGGCATGCATCATAAAATAGTTATTGAGTGTAGTATGAGTACAAAAAATAGGTACTCAGTAGGCATCATAGGCCAACTGTGTAAGAAAAGAAAAGGAAATGATAAAATCTAACATAGATGTCATAAAAGGGAAATTAAAAAGGAATGCACACGAATGTACCAAAGAACTGAAATGAAGTAAGTACAACTAACAAAACCTAATGGGACCTCATAAGCCTAAAAAGTACACTCGTGTTCAAGTTTAAGTAAAAACCCATACAGACCCCATAAGCGTGAAGATTACAAAGAATAGCTATAACTACTAGGAACAGGTCACGATGAGTTCAGATACAGAAGGAGCATAGCCTTGTAACACGTCAAAAGAATTTGAACTATGATTGAACAGGAGAGAAGGGCAAACCACTGAGGGGTCCACGGGCCATGAAGAGGACCACGACCTGTCACCCCGTTCGTGGTTGTGTACCCAGCAAAGGTGAAAGACCACGGACCACTAGACAGTCCATGAAGCTTCACACGAGCCGTGGCGTGGCCTGTGGAAAAAGGTGCATTACTCCTAAGCGTCTGGGAAGAACCACGGTCGCCTAAACGGCCCGCGGAGCTTCACACGTGTCGTGAAGTGGCTCATGAAAGAGGCTTGTCAGACTTTGAGCTTTGGATCAATTTCAAATGATCATATATTTCAGCACAAAATGAATTAGGTTGCCCATGAACTATCAAATTAAAGATCTCTGAATCCTCGTTTCAATGCCACTGATTTTGCCCCATTTGATATTTGGAGTAAAAGGTTATCCCTGAAATAGTGAAGCCCTGTCAGGCAGAGCATCTTCACGACCCACTTGATGGACCGTGGTGCTCTAGATGGCCTGTCTATTCTCTCTTGAAGTCACTTCGACAGTATTTAAGCCAGGGTCGCATTGGTCTTTTCTCCTATGCATTTGGTACTTAATCTATGTCGTTTGGAGCCTAAACTATGTCATTTTACTCAGTCTAAGCCTAGTAATCTAGTCAGAAACTACTTATAACTCTCATTCTCCCAAAATCATCCAACTTAGAAAGATAAGAGGAAAAAGATTCGACAGTTTCTCCCAAGAACAAGTAGAGGTGTTCTTCGAAGTTCAGCCTTGAAATCCAAAGGATTTCTCCATAGTTTTTTTCACCACGTATGTGGGATTTCACTAGTGGGTTCCTTTCACCCATTAGGTCCCTAGAATTCAGTCAGTTCTTCAATTTATCATAAATTTTTCTGACCTAGGTTTTCCAAAAACCTTGGAGATTCATTGTGATTTTAGATGCTATAGTTTCCACGATCTAAATAACATGTTTCTTGGAAAATTTACATAGTCCCATATATATAACTCAGAACCCTAGCTGTATTAATTATCAATATTTCATGAATTACACTCGCCAGGAAGATCAGATAGAAAATCATGCTTCAGAATTCGAATAAAATAGGTTTCAGTATATTTATGTTGCATTATAAGATAGCAAGTCAGTATTTTGAGCTACTTAGTACTTCAGCTACATTTTAACTATATATATTTAGTTGGGAGTAGACTTAGCACCGAGTTGGACTAGGGTTCAGCGTACCCTCAAAGTCCTAGAACTACTTGTCAACGTAGATTCAGAAGTCCCCTCTGTTGGGCATCAGTTTTTAGTGATCATGCCACAGTCATGCCTTAATACCCCTGGCAAGGTATACTGGATCCTCTCGATGGGGCGTATACATCGGACTTCATGGTTAGCTCACGTGGTTTATGTCGGTTAATAGTAGCTCTCACAGTCATACTCTTATTGCATTAACCATGTTGTCAACATTTACTTTAGTATACAGTTCAGCATGTTATCTTCATGATTAGTACTTGGTTATTCCATCTAGCCCAGTTTTAAGTTATAATTCAGTACAACCTATTTTCCATGTTCAGTTTATATTGTTCAGCTTAGTATTCAAAGTACTGACACATACTTTTGCGCTACATCATTTCATGATGTAGGTTTAGGCGCTCAGCATCCAGACCGCGCTTAGCTCGACTTCCAATCCATACTCAGTAGCTTCTGGGGTGATTCCTCATAGTTCGAGGACGTTTCTTTATGCTTTTGGTTTAGTTAGCCCATTATCAGTTTTCAGTATTTTTAGAGTTAGCTAGGGACTTGTCCCTGCAGCTAATCAGTATTAGAGGCTTTCAGACATAGAGTCAGTATTCAGTTGTTTTGGGTTATTCCCTAGTGATATTCCATTATATTCTCACCTGAAGTTCTTTAAGTCTTGACTCCCTTTACAATTATGTTTCCGTGTACTTAGTTATATTTCAGTATACTTGTGATATGCTAGACTCAGGGTTAGCTTGGGGTCACTTGTGATCCTAGGTCCCGTGTTACGTCTAGGGGGTAGCCCAGGGGTGTGACAAGCCTAGACCTCTAACCTTGAATAGATCTCCCAACAAAACCACATAGGATATAGCCTGGACATCACACCATGGATAGGCCTCCAAGTAACCAAAAGGAAGCTGATAGTTATCAACTCCCTAGAGAATAATAAGCCAGAATCAGGGACTGCGGCTGAAGATAAGCTGTCCAGACCTTGTATCTCTGATTAATAGTGGAGTAGTGTGACCAGACCTTGAATTTATTTCCATAAGGGCTGCTGAAGTATCCCATGTCAAATCATCAGCAATACCATTGTGAAACGACATCCACTCCTAGGTAATACAAATAATACTCTAAGCCCGAACCAAATCCAATCCCAAGTCACCAAACAAAGCCCAAATTCTCAATCGTAATCCACTATGTCATTGAAAGAGGGGGGAATGGATAGAAGTTCATCAAAGCTGAGTCATTGCCTAATCTAAGGGTCATTCTATCAGACCCAAGTCCGCTAATTAGCCTACAGAGAGGTAAGCCAACTAAAACAACGTCGGAGATATTCTAAGGTCTATCGGCTCTAATACAGGCAAGACTATGGCAATCACAAGTCTAAGCCTAGACTAAGGCCAAACATGTTCAAATCAATCAACAACAATAGCCAAAGCACACCTCAAGGTAAGGATGATCAAAGGCAACATAACCAACATGCTCATAGTCCCAAAAAACCCAATGAAATGCCTAAAACATGAATTCTAAGGAATTAAGCATGATCAACTAGGTACCCACCCCAAATTAACAAAAAATAATGTACATTTAAATATTCAAGCTCAATCTAAGGAACGGGAAGCCACAACCTACCTTAAGGTTAATCGCGCATGCTTTAAATTACTATTCCAAAGATGTTTCCTTCCAAATGGCCACCAAATGATGACACACTATCAAAAATAGAATTACAATGTTAATACGGTAATTTAGACACCAAAAACACAAAAAATAGAGATGGATCCAAATTGGAGAAAAAAATATTGGACCTGTGGCAAAAAATTTAGAATTGACTTTATCGAAAGGTGCTAATTAGCTCCCTGAAATTGTGTCCCAAAATGGAACATGATTCATGGCATTGGAATAGTTCAAAACCAACTCATGCCTAAGTCACCATTAAAGAACAAAGAAAAGAGGTTGGGCAGCCCCTTCAAGGCCAAATGTACCTGGAAAAGATGATCCCCTATAATCCCCGAATACTCTAACGTGACGCCACGTAAATTCAAAATAGCCCTTGCTTCAAATCACCAAATTCAAAGCTCAAATGAAGGATATATCACACATTGAAGTTGGGAGTTAACTGCTGCAATTAGTCTTGTCTTTATTTAAAAAGACCATACAATTTGCTCTTCGCGAATGCGGCCAGAAGGGCTGGCAAATGCGGAGGCTCGGAAGCTAACCCTTTAGGAATGTGCCATAGGCCCCATGAATGTAAAGGCAAAAGACCTAAGGCACTGAAATTGCAGCGGGAAACTTGTGAACACGGAGGGTCAGCAAGTCAGACCCTCGTGAACATAGTTTGGCTATCCGATCACAGAGGCCGACTAACCAAGCCTTTACGAATGCGGCCAAGGGGGCCTGCAAACACAAATGGCACAATGGCCTTGCACCAGCTGATGTGCATCAGCTGGTTTTCACCAATACTAAAATCCCTAATGGGGTGATCAAGATTCATTCGTAACACCGTACGCACAAATAAAATATGCTACCCCAAAAAATTTGACATTCTGAAATCATCGGCGCATTCAAAACTTCCAATCGAAGTCGTCTCAACAAAAATTAAGTCTCACACCCAAGATCCATTTAAAGCAAAATTTTACAAGAAGGCCCGAAATTTGTCGGATGCCTCACGATCTGCACGAAGGTTGTTCTAGACCAAACTCAATGTTATGAAGCTAATGGAACCGTCATAATTGCATTTTGAGGCCGTCTTCCTGAACTTTTGACCAAAGTCAACCATTCAAGTTTTAAATTCTCCAAAACACAAAAACATGCATAAAAACCAAACGAATGACCATGTGATTAAAATGAAATTCCCAGGCAATCATAAATGGCTTGGAGCCGCTATATAAATTCTCTAAACGATGAAAAGAAGGAATTTCCATAAAAATGACCTAGAGGGTCATTACAGAATGTTATTTTAAAATTTGAGTTTCAAAGTATCTAGTTTTGTAATTTCAATTGCAATGATTTGATGTAAATAGTTAATGTTCTATAATATGCCCCTTTTTAGTTTTATTGTCTTGTGAAAATAATTGTTATATTACCAAGTAAAGCTAGAAAATTCAACTAATTGATTTTCCTTATAATAAAAGGAGTTTTCATTTTTATCAGATAAAATTGTTTTGATGTGAATCATACCCTCTCATAGCTTAATAATTAAAGCTAAAATCTCATTTACAAATTTACCAATCAACAATTTAGTGATTATTTTTCCCTTTATCAAAACATTACTTAAAAATATATTTTTTACAAAAATGAAAATTCTAACAAAAGGATTCAGAACACTATCTCAAAAATCTTCTCAACACTGGGGCAAACGTGAACTCACGGCTTTCGATTACCATGTGGTGCGTTTTTTACTAAAAACACATATAGAATTTTTCACCAAAGTTCATACACAAGGAGGGACAACGAGTGGGATAAATTTACCTCAAATGGATGGCGATTCTTATTCTCATAACATTGATTCTTAAAGAAGTGAACTTTCCTTCACGTTTATACTTGGAAATATGTGAATTTTTCTTGAGAACTAAGGGAAGAAGAAGAGGCAGCTTGGCTACCAAGGCTATTTTATTTCTTTTATTTAATATTTAAATCTCAAATTCCTTGAAGATTATAGGAGAGGAGAACAAACTTGGGGTTGTTTTGATGAAAACATACCTCGAACCCATGGAGAAAAAGGGGTCATTGGTTTGTTTTGGGAGAGAAAGATATCATTGGGTCTATCCTCTCTAAGTAGGTGCATTACCTATTTATTACATACTTAGGGAAGTAGGTGAAACAAGTATGTTATTTTCTTTCTAAAATTGCTTAAACTAGATCATGGCCACATGTTATCACCAGGGTGTTATTGGTAAGGTAAGTGGCACAATAATATCACGACCCAAAGTACCCCTAGCCGTGACATGGTATACAAGACCCCGAAAGGGCCTCATACAAGCCACTTAGAATACATAGTCCAAGATCATAGAATTAAAAGAGTTTTAAAAAAATCAAGTTCAAATCATAAAAGTTTGATAAAAGTAGCGGAAGTCTACATAAAGTGTCTCAAAGCCAATCTAACATAAGAATGAGAAATAACATTTGGGACGTAACCCAATACAATGTCAAAAAGGAAAGAACATAACAAAACAACAAGGCTACATCCTCGAATGGATGAGGACTCACGAAGTCTTCAATAATCCTTCTACTAAGCTCTAGCCACGAATAGATGGGGAATCGCCAAGTCCTACATCAACAAGTCAATGTAGGCAAGAGTATGTGTTAGTACAATCAAGTACCAAGTATGATAGCAATGCACAAAACATTCATAACATGCTAAAATGGGACATTTTCATGACATGCAATGATCAAGCTAAAACATGTAAAAAGGTTGGAACATAAGTCATAAATCATGATCAAAGCAAGCTAAACACATTTAAGACACTTGTGAGATATCTTGAGAGTTGATTTAGTTCATTGTTGTGGGAAGTAACCTTAACCGACATTTAAGACCATGTGAGCTATCAACATGAAATCCGGTGTCTAACCCCACACCGATAGGGCCATCCTACTTGCCAAGGTAGGACCCTTTACTTAACTTGTAGCTTATCCACTAGCTAATGTCAATCTAGACAATCCTATGGTGGCACATAGTTTATGGGACACGGGTAGTCGCCACTTGTCCACTCGGTGCTAAGCATAATTCCAACGGATTAGACATAGTTCAATTATCATAGGTAGGCATGGGTGATCGCCTCTTGTCTACGTTAAGGAACATGGGTGATCGCCTCTTATCCCTTCATTAGAATAGCTCCTTAAGAACATGGGTAATCACCTCTTCTTCTTTCAAATTCATAGTATGAGTATTACCTGAGAAACCCTTTCACCACTCAAAAAGAACATCAGCATATCACAAAACTTTGGTACTTCAATCTCAAAGCACCTTTAATTCATTGTTAACTTCATCTGAGACATGCATAAATTCATGGACTTCATCCTTACATAGTTCATCATGCTCATAATTTACAAACCATAGGGTTCACATAGCTTCATGAGAATTCTTCTTAATCGTAATATTCTGTGCAAACTCATGCTTAGAAAACCATAAACAAGGTAATTTATCTATAATTGAAGGAACCCACATAGTAGAGGAAAATCATGCTTTTGATTGAATATACTTACCTTCATAAATCCCAACCTTAGGTCATTCATAATCTCATCATGAAAATCATAGTTTAGGAATCATAATCCATGCATAACTTCATAGACTTCAAGTAATTCATCTCTTCACAATTCCAACCTACCAATCAAAGCTAAATCTCGAAATTGGGGAAATTTATGGGTTCATGGGGATTCATCCAATTTCATGCAATTCAACTCAATTTATACTTCAAAGATCATAAATCAATCAATTATAGCAACATTACAAAGAACCCATAACATGGAAGAACACCCCTAATTCAATTGATAGCTTCTAAGTTGAAAATTGGAGATTTTAGGGATTCCATGGAGGAAAGGGCTCCATGTATGAACACTATCATAACTTAGGGTCTTGATTCCTTAAGCAATTGATGAGGAAAAACTTGATTTCTTGAACCCTAGCTTGCCCCCTTCTTCTTCTAACTTCTATAGAGAGAAATATTTGAGGGAGGAGAATTTGGGAGTGATTTTGAATGAGTAAAATTAGGCTTAGGAAGCTTATATAGGATATGGGTTAAGGGCATAACCGTCTTAGATTAGGGGTTAAACATTTAGAGAAAAGAACAAAAAGCCCTTAAATAATAACTGTCGGGACCCATCGACGGTCGGGACCTACGGTCCGTAAGTCGACCTACAGACCAAAATGTTTCTCCGTCGATTGGTTCAGAGGCTGTCAACTGAGGCCTTCCAATGACGACACCCATGTACAGCTCGTGGTCCCAATGACGGGTCGTCCTGTTACTTCGTAGGTCAAGGTTCTGAAACTTGGCATCCTTAGGACTTTCAGTGGCCAACTACGGTTCCCACATACGGTCCGCCATTCCTTCTATGGTCTATAGGTGACCTCCGTTACTGGCACCAGAACCCAGAAAAATTTCAAAAATTTTACACCCTTGAATCCAGGGTATTACATTATCTCCCCCTTGGGAACATTCATCCTCGAATGAGAATCAAGACATCATAAGGAGGGTAAGAAACAAGAGCTAACAACCCAACCTTGCATGCAATCGCATAAATGCACATATCCGAGGAGGAAAACATAAACTCTAAGCTAAAGCATGTTAAAAACATCATTTCATGGAGGCTTAATGCAACTCATACTCAATTGCACATAACTATGAATAAATCAATTAAGCTAGCTCATTTTTCTCGAAATTTAGGCTCTTCATGAACATGCATAATCAAGAAATCAATCAAGCTAAATCATATCTTTGAAAAGATCAAAATTTCATGAACATGAATGCATGAGGAAACATGAGAATTACTAAAACACAAAAATCCTTCAGGGTGAACCATGAGGGGCTAAAGTCTCAAGCTGGACCCGAAGGTAGAAGGAAAAAGATAGGGATACTAAGACTTCACATTACCTCTGACTTCTCATATCAACCCATAACAAGGAACTCTTTCCGGCAACTTAATTAGTCCCCACACTCACCTATCATGAGCACCTTATCTCCCCCTTGGGAGCAAACCTCTTTAATTCTTCCGAATCCATCTCCCTCTACTCAATCATAACACCAAAGTCTTAACAACCACAAATCCATTGATACAAGTGAACACTTATGAAGTTTCTACAAGGATTTTAAAGTCTACCTTAAACACACTAACCACACATAGAGTCTTATCATAGCCAACCAAACACCCAACATTAATCAATGCATAACCACAAGCTAAATGATCATAACTCATCAATTTCCACATCTGGGGGGACCCTCTTGCTCATGACGAGCTTGAAGTGCATAGAATTGGTTTTGCTTTTAAGCACTTGAACCCGACGAATTTTGAGGTGGAGTCCATCGACGATTATCTCCCTCCTTCCTAACCACTAAGGGACAATCCCTTATCTTGTGGCCCGTCTTGACACAACCAAAGCATGCATTAGAACCGGCTAGACACTCACCCATATTCCTTCTTCCATATTCCCTGCACTCGGGCCATATTTGCTCACTAGAACCATTACCTTGAGAATTATTTCCTTCACCGGACCTTGAATGGGAAGATTCACCATCATACCTTCTTGCCCTTTTTGAATCCCTAGTTTTCTCCTTAAGCTTTTCTTCTTCTATATGTTGTGCATGAATCATCAAGCAAGAGACATCCATTTCATTAACATGCATGGTGGTTAAATATTCTTTGACCACCAATTCAGAAGCACCCGACACAAATTTACTCATCCTTGCCCTTGGATCGGCAACCATTGTTGGAGCATACTTGGACAATTGTGTGAATTTCAAGGCATATTCTTTCACATTCATATCCCCTTGACGAAGGTTAATGAACTCAAGTACCTTTGCCTCCCTCATCTCAAGGGGAAAGAACCTATCAAGGAAAGCAACTTTAAATTTCTCCCAATCAAGAGGACCCGCATCTACTGCCCTCTCACTCTTCCATTGTTCAAACCAAACTTGAGCAACACCCTTAAGTTGATAAGTGGCCAACTCCGCCTTTTCCTCCGGTGTCACTTCAATGATCATTAGCACTTTGTATACCTCATCAATGAACTCTTGAGGATCTTCCTCAACCTTAGAGCCATGAAACTCCAGAGGGTTCATTCTAATGAAGTCCCTCACTCTTGTTGCCGTCGTACTTACCCTTGGATTCACGAAAGCCACAACCTCTCTATTTTCTGGAGCAATCATGGCTTGGGCCAATGCATGAAATGTGGCTCGAAACTCATGATTAGTCACTTCCTCAGCCAAAGGGTTGACCGGCACTTGGGAACCTCTTGTCTCTCATTTGTACCAACATACCTATTCCTTCTCATAGGATTCCTTCGTGGAGGCATATTCTAAAAAGTACAAAAAGGGGTTAGGAGAGGAAGACCTAAAAGGTTAAACTCTATCGCACAACTTTAGAATAATGAAAGAAGTGAAGTTTCTTAAACATCTTGTAGCCTCTCATTCATAAATATGGCGCGCTTCACACTCATGAACAAGACTCTACTCGATGTGGCTTATGAGACATCCTAGGATCTTTCTAAAACCTTTGGCTCTGAATACCAAGTTTGTCACGACCCAAAGTACCCCCTTGCCGTGACATGGCATACAAGACCCCGAAAGGGCCTCATAAAAACCACTTAACATACATAGTCCAAGATCATAGAATTAAAAGAGTTCAAAAAAATCAAGTTCAAATCATAAAAGTTTGATAAAAGTAGCAGAAGTCTACATAAAGTGTCTGAAAGACAATCTAACATACGAATGAGAAATAACATTTGGGACGTAACCCAATACAATGTCAAAAAGAAAAGAACATAACAGAACAACAACGCTACGTCCTCGAATGCATGAGGACTCACCAAGTCTTCAATAATCCTTCTACTAAGCTCTAGCCACGAATAGAGGGGGAATCGCCAAGTCCTACATCAACAAGTCAATGTAGGCAAGAGTATGTGTTAGTACAATCAAGTACCAAGTATGATAGCAATGCACAAAATATTCAAAACATGCTAAAACGGGAAATTTTCATGACATGCAATGATCAAGCTAAAACATGTAAAAAGGTTAGGAACATAAGTCATAAATCATGATCAAAGCAAGCTAAACACATTTAAGACACTTGTGAGATATCTTGAGAGTTGCTTTAGTTCATTATTGTGGGAAGTAACCTTAACCGACATGTAAGACCATGTGAGCTATCAACATGGAATCCGGTGTCTAACCAGACACCGATAGGGCCATCCTACATGCCAAGGTAGGACCCTTTACTTAACTTGTAGCTTGCGTGGATCCACTAGCTGATGTCAATCTAGACAATCCTATGGTGGCACATAGTTTATGGGACATGGGTAATCACCACTTGTCCACTCGGTGCTAAGCATAATTCCCACGGATTAGACATAGTTCAATTATCATTTGTCCACGTTAGGGAACATGGGTTATCGCCTCTTGTCCCTTCATTAGAATAGCTCCTTAAGAACATGGGTAATCGCCTCTTGTTCATTCAAATTCATAGTGTGAGTATTACATGAGAAACCCTTTCACCACTCAACAACAACATCAACATATCATAAAACTTTGGTACTTCAATCTCAAAGCACCTTTAATTCATTGTTAACTTCATATGAGATATGCATAACTTCATGGACTTCATCCTCACATAGTTCATCATTCTCATAACTTACAAACCATAGGGTTCACATAGCTTTATGAGAATTCTTATTAATCATGCAATTCAAACTCATGCTTAGAAAACCATAAACAAGGTAATTTATCTATAATTGAAGGAACCCACATAGTAGAGGAAAATCATGCTTTTGATTGAATATACTTACCTTCATAAATCCCAACCTTAGGTCATTCATAATCTCATCATGAAAATCATAGTTTAGGAATCATAATCCATGCATAACTTCATAGACTTCAAGTAATTCATCTCTTCACAATTCCAACCTACCAATCAAAGCTAAATCTCGAAATTGGGGAAATTTATGGGTTCATGGGAATTCATATAATTTCATGCAATTCAACTCAATTTATACTTCAAAGATCATAAATCAATCAATTATAGCAACATTACAAAGAACCCATAACATGGAAGAACACCCCTAATTCAATTGATAGCTTCTAAGTTGAAAATTTTAAATTTTAGGGATTCCATGGAGGAAAGGGCTCCATGTATGAACACTATCATAACTTAGGGTCTTGATTCCTTAAGCAATTGATGAGGAAAAACTTGATTTCTTGAACCCTAGCTTGCCCCCTTCTTCTTCTAACTTCTAGAGAGAGAAATATTTGAGGGAGGAGAATTTGGGAGTGATTTTGAGTGAGTAAAATTAGGCTTAGGAAGCTTATATAGGATCTGGGTTAAGGGCATAACCGTCTTAGATTAAGGGTTAAATATTTAGGGAAAATACCAAAAGGCCCTTAAACAATAACTGTCGGGACCCATCGACGGTCGGGACCTACGGTCCATAAGTTGACCTACGGACCGTCCTGTTCCTCCATCGATTGGTTCAGAGATTGTCAACTTAGGCCTTCCAACGATGACAACCATGTACAGCTCGTGGTCCCAACGACGGGTCGTCCTGTTACTCCGTAGGTCAAGGTTCTGAAACTTGGAATCCTTAGGACTTTCAGTGGCTAACTACAGTTCCCACCTATGGTCTGTCATTCCTTCTACGGTCCGTAGGTGGCCTCCGTCACTGGCCCCAGAACCCAAAAAAATTTCAAAAAATTTCCGCCCTTGAATCCGGGGTATTACAAATAATTTCCACTAAGCACTTGGGTCATCCTTGTAAGTAAATAGCGTAATCAAGTAGAGTAACCAAGTAGTATGTTTAAGCTAGTAGGTGAAGAACATAGCTCAAGGAAGTAGGAGAAGCATATAGCTTACTCTCTTTGTCCATATTTATTTCCCTTTCAAAATTATTACCTTCAACTATTTCTTAATAGTTGTTGTACCTTTGGATTCTTAGACATTAGGCTCAAATAAATCCTAATTTTTCATGTTTCAAATAATTTCTTAATGTCAACTAATTTGTACACATGCTAGAAGGTACATGACATTACACCATTATTTTATTATTCACTACGTAAATACAAAAAAAAATTAAGTCATCTCAGTTTTATTCATATTTTGTTGGAGTATCTACCTAAATGTTTCTTCAAAATTCTAATAAAAAAACTCTTCCAAAATGGTACTCCAATCTATATTATGCTCAAATCATAATTTAGAGATCCATTCTCTCCTCTTTGACTTAAAATATTTGACGTTGTGAGATTTTTAAAGGTTTAATTTATAGCTTATGATTAATTTTCACCACTCAAATCGATAAAACTCAGTCAACTCATGATTCTGTTTAGTTGTTAATTATTCTATTGTAATGATTATCTAGGTCATCTATGTGTATGTGCCTTCTTTTAATCATTTAGAGCATTCCTACAGCGATCCCAAGTATTTTTGACTTGTTGGAACTAACAGTTTGGTCACTTGTTCGCTTGTTTGGATTTTGTGCAAGTGTCTATGTTTTAAATCTTTTGAAACTTGAATAACTGATTTCAGTAAAAAAAAATTAAGAAAATGGCCTCAGAATGTGATTTTGAAAGTTATGATAGCTCTGGAACGTTGAGTTTGGTCTAGAATAATATTTCCTACGGATTCTGAGGCTTTTGGGCCAATTCTGAGCCCCCTCGTGGAATTTGGCTTAAACTGGATCTTGGGTGTGGTACCCACTCTTTATTGAAACGACCTCGGTTGGAAGTTTCAACTGATCAATTGAGCTTGGAATGTCAAATTTGGTGGGGTAGCATATTTCATTTGTGCACATGGGGTTCCAAACGAATCTCGAAAACACATCTAAAAATTTGCATGATCTGATATTTGACTTTTGAGTACCCCAAATTGTGTCGTATTTTGGGATACATGTTTGAGGAGGTAAATTTGATCTTTTGACAAAGTCAATTCCAGAATATCCAGTGCGGGTCCAACATTTCCTGTTTTGACTCCAATTTGGGTCGATCTCCACTTATTATGTCTTTGGTGTCTAAATGAATGTATTAATGTTATGAAACTATTTTTTATTGTGTAGAAGTATTGAGAGGCCACACAAAAGGGGAAAACTCTAAAATTGTAAATTAGAGCGCACACAGTCTGCTTAAAGTAGGCTACGACTTCCCGTTCCTTAGATTGAGCTTGAATATGTAAATATATGTTAATTTGTGTGAATTTGGGGTGGGTATCTAGTTGATCATGTTTAATTTCCGAGAAATCATATTTCAGGCTATTTATCAGGTTTTTCGGGACTGAGAGCATGTTAGTTTTGCGATTTTTCATCATTCTTACCTAGTGGCATGCTTTGGTTGTTGTTTATGACTATTTTGAGCGCGTCTAGCCTTAGTATAGGCGTAGACTAATGATTTCCATAGACTTGCATAGGTTTGGAGCCACTAGGCCTTAAAATTTCTCCGACGTCTCTTCGGATGGCATAGCTCCTTGTAGACTTATATAGAAGACTCGGGTCTCAAATGATGATCCTTAGTTAGGCGACAACTCAACTCATCTTTCCCTTTTCCTCTTTGGTTTTATTTTATGATTGACTTGGTGTGTATGCTGATTATTTTTGACTTATCGATGATTTGGCCTTGACTTGAGAAGTAGGAGCTGGAGTAGGTCCCTAACGAATCTTAAGGTGGTCCTATGCTATGGTCTGGATGAGTGTTGAGATGGAAAGGAATTTGGAGTCGTTGGAGTTCTTTTTATACAATTTGAGCCCGTATAACTTATTATTGCTCATGTATTGAGGCTCATGCGTGCATCTCTTCTAGTCGGGTTCACCCCCACTTCTTCCTCTTTGATCAGTTTCAAGCAAGGACAGGGCACCTACCTTTCCCTTTTCATCAGTTTCAATTCCTAATTGGGTGAATAACCCTTTGATGAGTTTCAAGTCTTGACTGGGTGGTTCTACTTGGTTCCTTTGTGCTTTTATCAAAGTTGCAGTCCAGGAAAGGTTGTAGCAATTTTAAAAATACCCTTAGATTCTCTTATTTAGTTCCTAGCTATTCTATGAACTTCTTGGGATTATGGGGCTCCGTTGGTGTTTTACTTAAACTTGTGCACGAGTGTTCCTTTTGGTCTTATGGAGATCCGGTTAGGTTTAATTAGTGGTATTTACTTCATTTTTTTCTTAGAACACTTGTGTGCATTCCCTTTAGCTTTTCGTTCTTCGACCTCTAATGTGTTTAAATTTTGGCATTTCATATTGCCTTTACTTTTCTTGGTCAGTTAGCCTATGATGCCTATTGAGTACCTAATGTTTGGTACTCATGTTACACTCTCCATCTATTTTGTGTTGTAGGTCCGGGAACCAGTTATCAGCATTGCTTCTTCTTATTCATCTGCTTCTTCTTTTAAAATTATTTCTTACGCTTTGTTTCTACTCTTACATCTATTGCTTGACATTTCGAGTTACAGGTTGGCTTACCTACTGGCGGTCGATAGTTGGTGCCATCATGACTCTAGAGATTGGATCGTGACAAGTTGGTATCAGAGCCCCTTGTTATTCGGTCTCACTTGTATATACCTAATACCTAGTAAAGTTTTCCAAATTAGTGAGGAGACACTGGTATCCTATCTTCGGGAGGCTACGGGTGTCATTAAGAATTTTCTCTTTTATGTCACTTTTGTGCAGCGTGTATCTTATTACTTCATGGAATCTCACTTGTTTCATTCTTTTGCAAGATGGATCGTACACGCCATTCAGCGGCCGGGGGTGATCCACTAAGGCTTACCGATAGAACCCTAACTAGGCATAGAGGAGGATTGTAGCGTGCTAGGGCTGCAGCACCATCCTGTGAGAGAGAGTGGACTCCGAAGCCCAGACTGGATCCTTAGACAGATCATGTTCCTCTTCAGCCAATAGGGTCAGGGATAGCCTAGCCCCCACCCGAAATAGCTATGGCTCCCAATCTCCAGGAAGTCATCACTCAACTATTGAGAGATCTTGGGGGTATGCAGCAGGCCTAAGCTATAGTTGCACCAGCACCACAAGGCTTGCCTACAATAGTGACACCTCAGGTTCATATGCAACCCAGGGGTGCCTAGCTCGTGATTGCTCACAGAGTTATACCGCTAGAGGTGAAGAAGATGCTTAGAGTCTTTTTGAGATTATCACCTCCGAGGATTTCCAGGGTGATTGGAGAGGATGCCCATGAGTTTCATACTACTTGCCGGTAGAGGCTTTATACCTTTGGCTACGTAGAGTTGTGAGGAGCTAAATTTAGTGCTTATCAGCTTGACAGTGGTGGCGTTCCTATCTAGAGAATAGACCAGTAGGGTCTCCACAAGTTACTTTGATCAAAGGTTTACATTTTCATATGTATTTGTGTATTATGCTTCCCGTTTGTATATGAGTTCGAAGTCCTTGGCAGCGCCTATGTGTGCGTCGAACACAGTGGATGAGTCTTTAGTAGTGGGTTAGATGTTTCGATCTTATTTGGTGACTATCCAGGGGCATGACACCTGAGCTGACCTTATATTGCTTGATATGTGGAATTTTGATATGATTCTGGGCATGGACTGGTTATTCCCCTACCGCGTGGTCTTGGATTTATTTTCTAAGACCATTACCTTAGCCATGCCTGGCATTCTCTAGTAGTGTAGTAGGGTTCTTGTAGTCACATACCGGTTGGAGTCATCTCTTTTATTCAAGCTCAGAGGTTTGTGGCTAGTAGTTGTTTATCTTACTTGGCTTATGTTAGGATACGAGTAGGGAGGTTCCTTCGGTTGAGCCATTTCGATTGTTTGTGAGTTTGTTGATGTGCTTTCTACTAACCTACCTGGCCTACCCCTCATGTGTGATATTGATTTTTCCATTGACCTTTAGGGCTAAACTTTCCCTTCTTGTCAAATCTCATAACGCCCTTCATCAATGAAACTTTAAGAAAACCCAAATAATCAACATAAAACTGTAAGTCTCGCCTCCTAACAATTGCATATGATTTCTGATGGCTCTAACCTGTCAATAACCGCTCTCTAATTAACTTACCCTAATCCATGGCCTTCTACATTAAGTCTTGTTCAAATAATTCTGATTCTCCAATCTCGAACCAACCAAGAGGGGATCTACATTTTCCTCCATATAAAGCCTCATACAATGGCATACCGATGCTAGAATGATAGCTATTATTATAGTAAAACTCGATAAGTGGAAAATGACCATCCCAATATCCTTTGAAATATAGCACACATGCCCATAACATATCCTTGAGCGTATGGATAGTACGCTCAGCTTGGCCGTCAGTCTGAGGATGAAATGTTGTACTAGGTTTAGCTGCATCCCTAGGCCCTTCTAGAAAGATTTTAAAAATTTTGTTGTAAACTACGGCCCCCTATCTGAAATACTCAATACAGGGACACCATGCAATCTTACAATCTCTCTAACGTATAGCCTTGTAAAATCTTGAGCTAAAAATGTGGTCCTGACCAGCAAGAAATGGGCTCATTTTGCCAGTATGTCGATAATTACCCACATAGAATCAAACTTCCTTTGCTAGCGACTTAAACCTATAACAAAGTCCACGGTTTTTCCTCCCACTTCCATAATGGAAAGGGTATCTCTTAAGTCAGACCACATGGGTTTTGATGCTTGACCTTCACTTACTGTAAGTTAGGACACTATGCCATGAACTCAATAGTATCTTTCTTCATCCAAGACCACCAGTAAGTTTCTATAATATCATGATACATCTTCATAGAACCTTGGTGAATAGATATCGATAATTGTATCTTTCTACAATAATATGTTGTCGAAGACTTGCAACATCTAGAACACATAATCTATGTCTGTATCCAAGAATTATGTTGTCTTCTATACTAATGGCTAAAGATTCCTACTATTGAGCCTACTAAACCTAGAGAGCTATGAACTTCTTTCGAGGTCATGGGTTTAAGCCAAGTCTTCATAACCTCAATCTTTTGTATATCAACATGTGTACAAACATGTGTACAAACATTTCATACAAGGTGGCCTAAGAAGGACCTATAATGCAATAAGAACTCACACGATAAAAGCTTAGCATACATTCTTTAACCTCAGAATACCCAAAATACTACTCGGAGATTGTCCCTATGATCCCCCTCTGATCGTGAATATACCTGAATCTCATCAGTGGACTCAAGCACGAACATGTCTATGAGTGGCCTCAATATGATGTTCATTAGGTTTATAAATACTACTGGGAAATTAGTCAATTTGGAAGACTTCACAAGAACTTAAAATGACCATATCTATTCCTGATTGCTATATTCAAAATATCACTCCCCTGAAATCACACTTGATGGTAACCTGAACTTAAATCAAACTTCGAGTAACATTGGGCACCCTATAGCGTGTCGAAAGAGCCATCAATCCTTGGCAATGTATATTTGTTCTTTGTAGTTGCCTTTTTCAGATATCGGTAGTCTATATACATGCTCAATGAACAATCTTTCTTTTGCACAAGCAATACTGGTGCACCCCACGACGACATAATTGTCCTAATTAATCCTTTATCTAATAAGTCTTTTAGCTGCTCCTTCAATTCTGTTAATTCTTCTTGTGCAATCCTGCATGGTGTAATTGATATCGTTGGACATCTAGTAATGTATCAATACCATAATTAATCTCTCGTTCTAGGGGAATACTAGGGAGCTCATCTAGAAAGACATCATGAAATTCATTAACCATCGAAATAGATTATAAGATCAGCGGTTCTGGGTCAACACCTATACCCTAACAATATGATAAATGCAGCCTTTAGCAATCAATTTCCTCGCCCTAGTAAATCAAATAAATGTACCCTTTTGGGTTCCAGTATTAACCTTCTCCTCTCAAACTATCTCTCATGGAAAATGGAATCTAGTAATCTGGGTTCATCAATCAACATACGCATAACAAGATAACAACCACCCATGCCTCTAATAATATCAAGGTCTAACATCTCTAACTCTATCAAGTTTCAAAGGTCTATCGACCAACAATCTTTACAATACACCCTCGATAGAACCTTTTTGAAATAATGGAGTCACCCGCTCGAGTAGATACAAAAAAAATTCATCTCAATGAAAATACAATAATGTTGAGCCTGGATCTATCAAGGACAAAATATAGTGAGAACAAATTATCAGTATTCCTGTCAATGCATAAGTACAATTCTAGCCACTGCCTGAACTAAATGCTCCTCATATACCTCAACCTATATCTGATGAAAACTGTGGCCCTCTCTTTGCAGAATGTACTGAAGTAGATGACCCTATTGCTAATCATACCTTCTGTCATTAACCCTTCTAGTCCCTGAATGGATAATATCTCTATATATTACCCTAATGGCCGTAAGAATAGAATATTATGTGACATCTCCAAATATGTGATCTGTCGCAAATATCACAATGTAGCACAATTGATTTTGACTTCTCTTGGCGACAATACTGTTGTGAGCATGATGCTCAGGAGCTTTTAGCCAAACCTGGCTGACCCTAGCAATCTAACCTGGTACCAAGGGATTGTGGTATTCATGATCTTTGTGGTCTCTTTGAATGCCAATATTGGGACAAACTTGAGCATTTGTTTGAAACCCTATGGGCCTATTCTCTTTCATAGACTCTCTCTTCATCCTCTTAGCCATATGTTGTTGATTTCATAGCCTATATGTTCTATGTAATAGCCTGAATCTGCGATATGTCTATGTCATTAATAAGTGCAGTTGTAGTACAAGCTCAGTATCAATCGTAATTGAAAGAACTCAACCCTTATGACTCAGCTCTATAGCACAATTTGAGCAAAAGAAGGGTAACTTTCCATATTGATGTATGTAGCTTCTGGCTTATAGAATGTGGTGCATAATATATTTATAAACAATACCCTACTTGACACGGCTTGCAGACTCCCTGAGTTAAGACAATGCTCTGATACCAAGTTTATCACACCCCAAACTTGAGAGGCGCAACTAGCACCTGATGCCAAAACTTAGGCCTGAGCCGACCCTGCTGAACCACTTGCTAATGGTGCAGGGCAGCCACACACAGTAAAGATAACAAACAAGTATATCTCGGCTTAAAAATAAGCCCTCAGCCGGCAAGGCCCCTATCAACAACTCTACAAAGGAAATAGCTACTCCCACCAGTTTAGATAAAGCAATAACAAAATAGCAAAGAAGCCTATTTAGGCCATCAAGACCACTATGGTATCTATGAAACCATAAATGCTACGTGGGCCATCAAAACCACCGTGATCTCTATTTAGAAGCTGAAAATAGGTTTGTATCTAACAATATGTAAAGCAGCTATCAATCATTGGTCAACAAGAAAGCAAGGCAAATAGGACCAATAACGTGGCTATACAACCCAACACACTAGTATGCCAGCCTCTACGAATATAGCACTTGGACGGGACAGGGTCCTAGCCTACCTCATAATGTTTGAAGAGCAAAATAAGCAAACCTCTAGGACTCTAGCAACCCCTGGAAGAAAGGAGTCAACCAATCTACTGGATCGGTGGTTGTGCTACTCGGCAAGTCTGTCTAATCATCTCTCAGGACCTATATACATGAATGTAGTGCCCATGTAAGGGGCGTCAGTACAAAATATATGTTGAACTGTAGGTACAACCTACCCAGCCCATTGGCTCGATCTACCCAGCCCGAAGGCCTGGTATAAGAATCACTCTGTATGCTCAAGAACCCCGCAATGCTAGTGTTTGTTGAGGCCAAAACAAGCTCATAGGCAGTACCTAGATGATAAAACTTCACAACAATGACAAGTAATCATGATTATTAAAAACACAATCATGACATGCTTTTCTAGGCCACTAAGCAAGGAGTAAGTGTCGCCGATAGACATTACATCATTGGTCGTAGACAACTCAATAGGATAAGGCTACAGGTCAAATAATGATAATACATCATCCATAAATATCTTAGGCCATTAGGATCATGACAAAAGAGAAATAATATCCTAAGCATACCTTTCAACAAAAGCCTAACAGGTGTCTCTATGATGCTTGGCCAACCAAAGTAACACAAAAAAAGTGAAAATCAACAAGGATGTAAGAACAAACGATAAGTAATTAATAAGGGGCTAATGCCAAGCTCATGACCTGCAAAGTCCAAACCATAAAATGAGGCAAAAAACAATAATCACCAGCTAAATATAATGAAAACATTCCAACAATATCTCGAAAGAGGGACAAGCTCCAGAGGTAACATAACTAGGCGTACTTAACGGTGTTCAATCTAACAACCATCGTATGTGAGTCAAATAATAATCACACCAACCCCTCATTACCTCTTGCACATTAAAACCATCAATACACAACACTAATAGCCAAACTAAATAATACAAAGGAGTTCCCCACAACCACAATTTCAAAATCACCACTAGGTGGCTCAAAAATCTATAAAAATGATACTAGCACATGGAATTACGAAGGAGGGTTGTAGAAAGAAGATTACCTCAACCATAATATCTGAAATAATTATCTTAAGATTATGCCTCCTTGCAGCAACAACAAGGGGAGTCTAAATCAACAATAAAATTATACCATAATGACGAGCTCGCGACGTAGAGCAACTTTCGTTAAACATCCAAGTTGAGAATCTAATCATCCATCGAGAATTGGAAGGTGGGTTTATAAATTTTCAGGTTTTTCAACTGTTTATAAGGGATAAAAGACGAAGATGGTGGTCTTTTATAAAGACCACCGACTTAGAGTTAAGGGTACCCACTTTGAGGTGCCTGCTTTTGCCGTCTAACAAAAACATACATATCTCTCAATTCTAAAGTCGTATGGACTAATTGTTTTGATAGGTCATGAGAATTCTAACTTCTTATATATTAGGAGAAATTTTCTGATCAATCTGACCTTAAATTACAAATAATTCCTTAATAGCATTTACAATTACTTTTGCCAAAAAATTTTCGCAACTTCCTTGAATTTAGCACTTAACATATGAGCTTTGTGCAATTAAAATGACTCATATAACATCCTTCCATGTATGATATTTATTCTTAGTCTTATTCCAAAAGTATGAGTTAATTACAATGTTCAAACGGACGGATTGTCACAGCCCCACTACTATTTGTGAAGAAGAACGATTGATCCATGTGGATGTGTACTGACTATAGGCAGGTGAATAAGGTGATGGTGAAGAACCAATACCCCATGCCTAATATTGATGATCTGTTTGACAAGATTTAGGGTGCCACATTGTTTTCTAAGATAGATTTTACGTCCGATTACCATCAGTTGAGGATTAGGGTAGTATACATCCCTAAGACCACATTTATGACTCGTTACGTCCATTATGAGTTCTTAGTGAAGTATTATGGGTTGAATAATGCACCTACCAGCTTCATTGACTAGATAACATGTGTGTTCAGGCAATACCTTGCTTCTTTCATCAATGTGTTCATAGATGTCATTTTGGTATACTAACTGAGTTGGGAGTGCATGAGTAGCATTTGAGAATTGTTCTCATCAGCTACTTTATGAAAAGTTCTCAAAGTGCGAGTTTTGAGTTGAATCTATAGCATTATTGGTAGCACATGGTGTCTAAGGATTACATTATTATTGGGCTACGCCCACCTCTGTTACTAAGATTCAGAGAATCGTCAGATTATTGAACTTCTACACATGATTTGTGGTTGACTACTCTACCATTGCAGCATCTTTGACCCAGTTGACTCATCTTGATGTTCCATTTGAGTTGTCTGAGGAGTGTGAGTTGAGCATTTAGAAGCTCAAGGATTTCTTACCACCACTCCTATTTTGACCCTTCTAGTTGAGAGTGAGGGTTTCATGATGTATTTTGATGCATTCGACATTGGTTTGGGTTGTGTATTGATGCAACAGGGCCGACTTATAGGTTATGCATTGAGGTAGCTTAAGTTGCATGAGCGCAACTACCCCACTCATGACTTTAAGTTGGCGGTGATAGTTTTTGTACTTAAGATCTAGATTCACTAGTTGTATGGAGTTCGATGCAAGATCTACACTGACCACAAGAGTCTTCATAACATTATGAGTCATAGGGACCTTCATTCATAGCAGCGCCATTGGATTGAGATTCTGAAAAACTATAACCCTCCTATCCTATATAATCCTGGCAAGGTGAATATGGTAGCGAATGCCTTAAGCCGGAAGGCAGTGAGTATGGGTAGTTTAGCCTTCTTTTCTAATGTGGAGCAAACTTTGGCTTTAGACATTCATTCTTTTGCCAATATGATAATTCGGTAGAAATTTTAGATTTTAGGTATTTGTTGGCCTATGTAGAAGTTTTTTCTTCCTTATTTAAGTAGATTCATGGTTGCCAGTTTAAGGATGAGACCTTGGTTTCCCTTCGAGATCAAGTGTTAGGAGGTGATGCCGGATAGGCTACCTTAAATTTAAATAGGGTTTTGAGGTTTTCTAGCTATATTTGTGTTCCTAGAGATGGGGATTGATTTAGTTTGTCCTCCATGAGGCCCATAATTCAAGATAATATATTCATACGTGCACCACAAAGATGTAAAATATTTGAGGCAGCACTATTGGTCGAGAAGTATGAGGACACATATTGCACACTATGTGTCCCGTGACCTATGTTTTTAGTAGGTGAAGGCTGAGCATTTGAGGTCCGGTAGTGTGTTTTAGAGATTACCCATTCGGAAGTAGAAGTGGGATCCTATCACCATGGACTTTATTGTGGGTGTTCCTCCGACTTCTGTTTCTATTGACAACATTTCAGTCATCGTCGATTGATTGACCAAGTCAACACATTTCCTTCCCATTCAATCTTCATTTAGTGCTGAAAGATTGTCTCGTCTCTATATTCAGGAAGTAATTTGTCTTCATGGTGTGCCCCTATCTATCATCTCTCATCGGGTTACTCTGTTTACTTCCATCTTTTGGACGATCTTTCAAGAGGAGTTCGGTACTCGTGTTGACCTTTGCACAGATTTCCACCCGCTCATCGAAGGTAATTAGAGCGTGCTATTCGGGCTCTTGAGGAACTTTGGCAGGCCTCATTTTCTTCAGGAGGCTTTAGATCAAGTATGGGTGATTCAGGGTTGTCTTACGACAACTCAGAGTAGGCTCTAGAGTTATGCCAGTAGTAGGTGTCAATGGATGAGGTTTAGAGTTGGTGACCGTGTATCATTCGTGTGTTGCCCTTGAAAGGCTTGATGCAGTTTGTGAGATAGGGCAAGTTTTGCCCAAGGAATGTTTGGCGTTTTGAGATTCATGGGACAATTGATGATGTCGCTTATGAGATGGACCTACCTCCTACATTTTTAGGTATTCACCAAGTTTTCTATGTTTCGATGCTACAGCAGTATGTTTCTAATGAGTCTCATGTGCTCCGGTATGATTCAATTGAGTTGGATGACTGTTTAAGTTTTGTGGAGGAGCCAGTTGCTATTCTTTCGACAGATGTGTGGCGGTTTCATTTGAGAGCCATTCTTTTAAGAGGCATCAGCCAGATATGGAGGCTACCTAGGAGACCGAGCATGAGATGCAAGAGTAGTTTCTCTACTTGTTTGAGCGTTCAGGTACTTCTTGACTCTTATTTTTATGAATGAATGTCTTTTTTAGTGGTAGATGTTATAATGACCCTCTAGGTAATTTATATGTAAATTCTTTCTTTTCATCGTTTAGAGCATTTCAATAGCGACCCCAAGTCATTTATGACATGCTAGGATTGACAGTTCAGTTAGCAGGTCATTCATTTTGATTCTGTGCATGTTTTTGTATTTTGGAGCTTCTAAAACTTGAACGGTTGACTTCTGTCAAAATTTCAAGAAAACGACCTCAGATTGTAATTCTAACAATTTCGTTAGCTCCAGAGCATCAAGTTTTTGTCTAGAATGACCTTTCGTGTAGATCTCAAGGATTCCAGGCCAATTTCAAGCCCCAATATGAATTTTTGCTTAAAATAAAGCTTTAGTGTGGGACCCACTCTTTGGTGAGACGATTTCTGTTCGAAGTTTTGACTACTTTGTGAAGTTCAGAATATCGAATTTGGTGGAGTGCATATTTCATTTTTGTGCACGGGGTTCCAAATGAATCCCGAGCACCCCGTAAGGGATTTTTAGAATTGGGTGTTTTATGGATGAACAAGCTGCTTGTGTTGGTGCCCTATTTAAGCGCAATTGTGTGTGTACCTCCATGATAATAGAGAGCTCTAAAAGTCACCATCCCGGTTGCGTGGCCCTTTTCCACGATCGCAATGAATATTTGACCCATGTTGACCATATTTGGTCATTGCAATCACGTGGATTGATCTTCATGATTGCGAGAGTAATTTAATTAGTGGGTGGCGATCGTGACCCCCCTCCCCCGTGATCGTGATGAGTATTTTGTCTCGTCTTTTTAAATAGAGACCAGACCTCCGATCAACACTTCTTTGTGAATTTTAGATTTTGACATCTCAACCATTTTTACTCGAATTGTGGTGATTTGAAGTCCAATGTGATCAAGATGCTCGGGGCTACGTGGAAAAGTTTTGTGGGACTGTTGGGGGACCTTAGTAAGAGGTAGAATTAGGTTCAAACGGGCTGCCAACCCCATTTCTTTTTGCTTACAATGATTAAAATTTGTATGATATGATTTTTGGCTTTTTCGAGCCCCAAATTGTGTCCCATTTTGGGATACAAGATTGGGTTTGTAAATTAGACATTTTGACACATTCAATTCTGGAATTTCTAGTACATGTCCCACATTCCCCGTTTTGACTTCAATTCGGGAACATCTTCATTTATTTTGTTTTTGGTGTCTAAACAACCATATTAAATTGTGAAACTATTTTTGATAGTGTGATAGCATTCAGAGGTCATATGGAAGGGAAAAGCTCTAAAATTGTAAATTCGAGTGCGCACAGTCTACTTAAAGGTAGGCTATGACTATTAGTTACTTAGATTGAGATTGAATATGTAAATGAATGATGATTTGTGTTAATTTGGGGTGGGTATCTTGTCGATCATGTTTAGTTTGCTAAAACCATGATTTAGGCTATTAATCGAGTTTTTTGTGACTAAGAGCATCCTTACCATGTGGCGTGTTTTGGTTCTTCTTTTTGACTCTATTGAGCATGTTTGTCCATAGTCTAGGCATAGACTAGTGATTGCCACACAGTTACATTTTTTTAGCTGATATGCCTTAGAATCCCTTCGAAATTGCTTCGAACGGCTTAGCTCCCTAAAGACTGATATAACAGACTTGAGTCTGATAGTATGATCCTTAGTTAGGTAAAAAATCTACTCAGCTTGCCCTTTACCTATTTCATTTTACACTACTAAAAAACATTGCATTTAGCTACGAACTTCGTCACTAGTCCGTCACTATTTTGCTCGTAGCTAAACAAAATTCAGTCGCTAATTCGTCGCTAAGTGCGATTAGCAATGGATTTTGCTATTTAGCTACAAAATTTATCCGTCGCTAAATCCAGTTGTTTAGTAGTGTTATTCTTGTAATTGACTCAACGTGTACGGGGTTTATTTCAGACTTATCGGTTATTTGGCCTCAACATGAGGAGTAGGAGCTAGAGTTGGTCCATGACAAATCTAGAGATTGTCTTGTGCACTGATCTGGACAACTGTTTAGATGGAAATGGATTTTTATCCATTGGAGCTCAATTTCTACGGTTTGAGCTCCTATAAGATATTATTGCTCCTATTTTGAGGCTCTCGTGTGCATCTATTTTAGAGAGGTTAGGCCCCCCCCCCCCATTTATTCCCCTCTAATTAGTTTTAAGTTCTAACTAGGCTACTACCTTTTTCCTTTGATAAGTTTCATGTATTGACTTGGTGACTAACCCTTTGATCAGTTTCAAGTCCTGGGTGGTTCTACTTGGTTCCTTCGTATCTTTACCGCAGTTTCAGTTCTACAAATGTTATGGTAGTTCTTAAAATTTATTTAGTTTCTCTTATTTTGTTCCTAGCTATTCTATGTACCAGTCAGGCTTATGAGCGTATGTTCGTGTTTTACTTAAACATGCGCATGAGTATACCTTCTGGGCTTATTAGATCCTATTAGGGTTAGTTAGTTGTACTTATTTCATTCTTATTCTTAGTACACACGTGTGCATTCCTTTTAATTGTTCGTTATTTGACCTCTATTGTAATTAAATTCTAGCATTTCATATTGCCTTTACTGAGCAACAATTATCAGCGCTGAGATCCAGCCTACAGTTGCCGAATTCGGAGGGGAGGGTGAGTACATGGCATTTTGGACTTTACCGGTCTCAATTTGTATTTTGATGACTAATTTTTTGTATTTTGATATATGTCGTTGTATTTTGGGTACACTTTTGGGACTTGTACTCTTTATTTTACCAGCCGTGCACTTGTGACTTCCAGGTTCTCAGAGGGATTAGATTATGTATATATATTTAGACTTGCTTCCTCTTATTCTTCTGTTTCTACATTTAAATTGTTGCTTCCTCTTTGTTTCTTCCCTTACACGCATAACTTGTCATTTTGGGTTATTGATTGGCTTTCCAGGACCTGATGGCAAGCCAATTGTGGTACCCAAGTCAAGCTTCCTTGGGTTGCAATGAGGTTATCTATTTAATCTCTTCGTTATTTGAATTGAGCGCAACCTTTGTGCTTTTTCATGTTTACTGCCCATGTTTAAAAGGGTGCTTTTTTGTGTTTCACTCACTCACCAACGATGACTCTTCGCTCTTTTGAATACAACGTAAATCGACAATAAATTACAATGTTTATGAAGAATACAACAATGATTCTTCGGAGTGGTTGAGACGAAAGTATGTACACATGCATACTGAACTAGTCCAATACTTCTTCTTTAAATATTGGTTCATTATGCTGTGAGAATTCGTACCATTGTTTTATTTCACTTGATATGGTGAATCTTTAATATGAACTAGTATCTTAATTCTTTGATTAATTTACTTCTCAATTTATTGCACAAAGCATTTGTTCCAAGCATTTTTTTGACATTCCTTTCTTGACCCAATTATAATATATATTATATTTGAATTTATGAAATATTATTAAAGTATCTCTTTAAGAATGAGTTTATCCCACCACACGTATTCGTAACCAAGTTCAGAGAAACGAATTAAGCACTAAACAACAAAATTAACAAGACACAAATTTATTCTGGAAAACTCCTTGTTCATGGGAGTAAAAAAGTATGATGTAAACTACATGGGATTTTAACCACTAATTTACACTAACTTCTCAAGAGCAATATTTCATATTACCAATCAGCAATCTATAGGACTCACTAAAGTACCTCAACTCACAGTTGACTAAAATGGTTCTAACTATACTCTCCATGAAGCCAAATTCACTTCTTGTTACAAACCTCACCCACACAACTACTCACTTCTATATTAGATTTATTACAACTCAATAATAAACCTAGAACAACATCAACTCCAATCATAACAAAGAACAAAAGTTATTAAAACTCAGTAAATATTCATATTACCATAAATAACTTTCACACCAAAACTATCATCAATTAATAGCTTTAATTGTTTGAGCGGTGTTCTTCTCCTTCCTGCCATATGAATGCCTAGATTTGTTTCTGGAAAATGTGTGGCTAAAGTGTAATCAGTATTCCCATATATCTTTAGCTCAGTGGCCCTAATTTACAGCCCTTGTTTCGTCGTATGAAAAGGACTCATTTTAGGAAACTTTCCAAGATACACCTCTTATGATATAAGGAAGATCTTTTAGTAAACATTGACTTCATTTGCTCTCAACCACTTTTTAATATTTTACTGTGCATTCCTATCTGCCACATAGACATAAGTAAAATTGCTTCCCGATTTCAAAAAGAACCTGGTTCACAACAATGAGAATCATGTTCACAAGTTAGTCATCAAAACTCAAATAGCAGGAACCCTATACTTCACATTTCCCCCTTTTTGATAATTACAAATAATGCACAATTATACAAATGAGGCCACATATCATCATACATCTCACTCATGTATAATGTAACCCAACTTCCTCCTGTTATAATCGAAAATAAGATAGGCAATCAGCATAATAAGAACAAAATCTAGCCGTTCAATTTCAACAGAACTCATGATCATTTGGGCAACACTAACTAATATACAACAAATAGAAGGAAAGATATAGTCTAATGATATTAGCCATCCAGTGCCCTAACCTCTATCACAGAAATAGGACGGACCCAATTTTCGAATGCCTCAATCTTTTTGGGATCTACCATCACACCTATTTCTGAAACCACATGCCCTAAGAAGGCTACTGAAGACTAGTAGAATTCACACCTTTAAAATTTAGCATACAATTTATACTTTTCCAAGATACCCAGAATAATACAAAGGTGCTTTGCATGCTGCTCCTAACTCTTGGAGTAGATTAGAATATCATATATAAACACGTTAAGTCAATCTTAGAGAAAATAGATGCACTCTTAAACAAGTCAAAGAGATCATATATCTGAGGCAGTGGGCACTTGTTCCGGATAATAACCTTACACAATATCTCTAATCTATGTGCATCCTTATGCTACCATATTTCTTCTTTACAAACAATATCAGAGCACCACGAGAAGAAGCACTGGGATGAATGAAACCCTTATCAAGAAGTTCCTAAAGCTAAGTCTTGAGTTCCTTCAATTCCATCAGAGCCATGCAATAGTGATTAATAGAGATTGGGCAAGTTCTTGGCTCAAAATAAATACAAAACAAATATCTCTATACGAAGGCATACCATGAAAATCCGTAGGTGTTGAGAATATGTCTCAGGATATTGATGAAATAAAACAGTTAACTACTTTTAGAATTTTTAAATTATGTTATTAGAGTCCTAAGTGACTTGAATTTAGGAGTTAGTTCTTTTTATTTATTATTTCAATTTTACTGATAAGTAAGTAACATAATTTTCTATTCTTAATTAAGAATTATATCTATAAATGTATATCTCTAGATTATTAATAAAATAATTTCCTTTGACAATAATGCAACATTTTTTCTCTCAAAGTCTTCCTCTGTTATTTTCTTAATTTCTTTATTGAAAAACCAATAATTTGTATCTAGATATTTTTTCTTGAGGGACCTGTGAGTAGAAAAATGGATTCCATAAATAGTTTTTTACGAATGGTTCCTCCTATTTTTGATGGTGAGAATTATGAACTATGGGCTATGAGAATGGAAACCTACTTGGAGGCTCTTGATCTTTGGGAAGCGGTGGAAGAGAATTATGAAATTAATCCGCAGCCAAATAATTCCACCGTGACCCAAATCAAGAGTCACAAGGAACAAAAAACATTAAGTCTAAGAAAAAAGCAACTTTGTTTGCTGCTATTTCGACAACTATTTTCACGAAAATTATGACTCTCACATCACAAAAAGAAATTTGGAATTATATGAAGAAAGAATATGCTGGAGATGAAAGGATATGAGGAATGAAGGTAATAAATTTAATGAGGAAATTCGAATTGCAGAGAATGAAAGAGTAAAAAACAGTCAAGGAATACTCTGACAGATTGCTTGGTATTGTCAAGAAGGTAAGATTACTAGGTACTAAATTTAAAGATACCAAAATTGTTTAAAAATTCTTGTTACAGTTTCCGAAAGGTACGAAACATGTATAACTACCTTGGAAAACACACAAGATCTATCCAAAATTACCTTTGCAGAATTGTTAAATTCTTTGTTGGCACAGGAACATAGGAGGCTTATGAGGCAAGATAGCATGGTTGAAGGAGCATTAGTAGCCAACCACAAAACTCAATGCAAGGGTAAAGTTTTGAAAAATTACACACCTTGTCAGCAATGTAGCAAAAATGGACATCCTCTATATAAATGTTGGAAAAGACCAGATGTGCAGTTCAAGATCTGCAAACAACATGGTCATAAAGCTGTCATTTGCAAAAGCAAATTTCAAAAAGATTAAACAGTTGCCCAACTCACTACTAAAGAAGAAGAAGACCATTTATTTGTGGCAACTTGTTTTTCAACCAAAAAATCTGATTTTTGGATGATTGATAGTGGTTGTACAAACCACATGACATATGAAAGAAATATTTTTACAGAATTCATTCCTATAAAAAATAAGAAAGTTAGAATTGGGAATGTTGATTGTATTTCTGCAAAATAAAAAAGGTATGTAGCAATGAAAACTAATTCAGGTACAAAAATAATTTCAGATGTTGTTTATGTGTCTAATATTGAAAAAAGTTTGTTTAGTTTAGGTTAGTTAATGGAAAAAGGATTTAAATTATTATTTGGAGACAAATATTGTCGAATCATTGATTTCACTAAGCAAGAGATTTTACAAGTTGATATGAGAGCTAAGAGCATCTCATTTAATCCAACAGAAGATACACACAAGCCTTGCAAGACAAAAGTTGAATATACGGATTTGTTCACAAGGTAAATTTCAGATGAGACTACAATTTACAGTTCCTGATCCAAGGAGGAGTGTTGAGAATATGTCTCAGGATATTGCAGAAATAAAACGGTTAGCTATTTTTAGGATTTTTAAATTATGTTATTAGAGTCCTATGTAACTTGAATTGAGGAGTTAGTTCTTTTTATTTGTTATTTGAATTTACTAATAAGTTAGTAACATATTTTTCTATTTTTAATTAGGAATTATATCTATAAATGTATGTCTTTAGATTATTAATAAAATAATTTCCTTTGACAATACTGCAATATTTTTTCTCTCAAACTTTTTCTAAGTTATTTTCTTAATTTCTTTATTGAAAAACCAACAATAGGAAATACATCATGAAATTCTGAAACTATAGAGATGGACTTATTGGAGGGGATCTCAGCACTAACCTTCTTAAGATGATCCAAATAAGCCAAACAACCCTTCCCTACTAGCCTACTAGCCCGAATGAAGGATATGATCTTTACTGGCTTAATCTTGTTTACCCCTTCCCCCTCTAATCTTTCCCCACCCGGAATCTCTAAAGTAATCTCTTAGAGTTACAATTTACCACAACATAATGAGGGGACATCCAATTCATACCCAAGATCACATGAAAATCTACCATATCAAATATGACTATATCTACCCAAATTTTAAAACCCACAAACACAATAGAGCACAAACGGTACACATGGGTAACAACTGTAGACTCTTCCATCGGGGTAGAAATAGGGACAGGGGCATCAAGGGTATCAAAAGTCAAGTCAAGACTCAAAGAAAACTTAAATGATATGTAGAACCTGAATTAAACAAAACAGTAGTGATACAATCATAGACAAGAATAGTACATGTTATCATTGCATCTGACGCTTGAGAAAGGCACAACACTAGGCTCTGTCATCATTACATGCAAGGCCTCTACCTATTTGTGCCACTCCTCATCGTGCATTAAAAATTCCTTGGCCTCCATGACCTTCATGATTACCTCTTTTCCCATCATGTAGATGTCCTCTTCCATTATTACCTCCACCCACTGTTACCATAGCCTTTACCTATTGTTGCGCTTGGCCAAATTTATGCTTGTGAGGGCATTCCCTCATGAAGTGTCCCTGCTCTCCACAATTAAATTATCTATGGTCAAGTGAGGGCCCGCTGACTGACGAGTAGGAAATTCCTTGACCATCATGAGTTAGAGACTACATGGAACACCTGAATAACTAGTCGTAAAAGTGGGTAACGCTAACTGAACGGAAAGGGTTGAATACACATGTTTACCACAACACTTGGAATAAGAACCACAAAAGTTGCCCATATTCTTCGACCTCTTAGCCAATGCATTGGACTACTCAACCTATCGAGCTCCCTCAATTTCAATCACATAATCTTTTACCATATTGAAGCTCCTCTGAGCTAAAGTCATATGCATAGATAATACATGCAAGTCAATGTTCAGTCCCCTTCACATAGAGATGAATCCTCTTTTCCTTAGTGCTCACAAGTAGAGTAGCATAACAAGACAATTCATGAAACTTAGCCTCATATGCTGCAACAAACATACTACCCTGCTCAAGAGCTAGAAACTTTTCCTTCTTACGATCTCTCAAAGTATGAGGCACGTACTTTTCCAAAAATAGAGCATGGAGCTGGGTCCACTATAATAGAGGCAAGATTAATGAACGACGCTCCACATAAGCATTCCACAACTGTTATGATTTGCCCTACAACTATAAAATCACAAACTCAACCCCATACTGATTCACTAAGCCCATCTTTTATAACCTCTCGTAGAAGTCAAAAATTAACTCAAATGCATCCTCACATTTGGTACCATGGAACACTGGAGGCTTCAACTTCAAAAACTTATCAACTTCAACTTATAGTTATCACACGTCCTAGTAACAAACGGAAGAAATCATTAGTACCAGAAGCCTCATCAATAATGGGGACACTAGTACCAAAAGGCTAAGAACTTTGGATTGAGTATTCGCCATTATCGGAGGGACCCAATTCTTTTCAACCCACTCAAGAATGCTAGTACCTGCTTGTCCACGTCAGAGTCCATAGTGGGAAGACCTCTACCCCCATCCTATGCTTCCACCTATGGCTTAGAATCCTCTTCAACCTCTCTCTCAACCTTTTCCTCAACATGGATCTTGGTGGGGGAAAGGTTGCTTGCCTTATTCCGGTTCCTCCCTGTGCCCCTACCCTTTCCCCTGCCTCTGCCTCTACCGTGTCCTCATACTGCTAGCTCCACCGCTAGAGCTACTTCCCTTGAACCATTGTGTCTTCTATCAACCATATCCAAACGGAAGAGTAAAAAAAGTTAGATACAATTTTTTATTGATAAATACCAATTGACATCAATTTATAACACGAACGAAGAAAGAAGATGTAATTTCCTAAAGTCCTATTGCCTCTTGTAGAAAAGTACAATCATCTCTGTACCATTCTACAAGACTCAACAAGACTCATTTGTGTAAGATGAGATCAATGAACCTAAGGCTCTATTACAAATTTTGTCATGACCCAACCCACGTAGAGTTGCACCTACACTAACCATCTGGTGGGAGAACCAACTACTAATCCAATCACTAACCCATCAAGCCATTTTTACGAAATATCCAATTAAATAGTTGTACTAATTAAGGAAACAGTTTTAAAAAACAAAAGATTAAGTACCAATAAACTCAATTGTTATCAAACACTATGTAGAAACTCTGACTACAAACTAAAAGTCGTAGTACCAAAAAATCTAATAAGTCAAACGTAGGGGGATGTAACACCAAACATGAATCATAAAATTAAATAATGTAAAAGTGTATGTTGGTGTTTTTATAAATTTGGCAGCAAAAAGAATTGAATGGATCGAAATGACTTTCAATAATTTTATTAAGCATTGAGGGTCTTTAAATAGCAAACATAAAACACAATCTCCATAATTAAAATTAATAAATCCAAAAATATCTCAACAATGAAAACAACCTAACTCAAATTCAAATTTCAAATTTATCTTAAACTAGACAACTTATTTTGCTAAAAACTATTGCAATAACAAAAAGCAAACTTCAACACTCCTCCTTTGCTTTTGTTACTGCAATTGAAAAAATGCTCCTACTCAATTTCTTCTTTGGTAGTTGATGCTAGATTCTTTTCATTTTTTTTAACTTGCAAAAGTGCTTCTTTTTTCTTTTTCTTCTTTTGATTTTGTGCTTTAAAAATACTTTCCATGACATTGTCTTTTGTAGTAGTTTATTTGAAAGTGCTTTAATATAAACTTTTGTAGGATTTGCAGGGAGAGGTTATAAGGATTTTCCTTCCATCACAACATCACATATCACATAGGTTTTAAAATAAGGTTTTATTCTCACATAACAATTGATAGTTTTCATCTATGAAAAGTTTTGGGACATTCAAAGAGAGACTACTGCTTGCCATTATTTTTGGTTAAAAATTGGTTTAGAAAATCATGTGCATTGAAAAAAGCATGAGTTGAAAGTAGAAGCCCTGACGGGTTAAAAGGGTAGCTCTTACGGGTTAAAAGGGTAGCTCTTACGGGTTAAAAGAGTAGCCCTTATGGGTTAAAAATGGTGTAGTAGTTCTTTAGAAGATTTCACAGATCCTGTAAGAACAATGAATCTCTTGATACCAGTGTTGTTGGTTTTTTTCAAAAAATGGGGCAGGAAAAAGAATTGATTAAAATATCTTTTAATTGATTGAAATGACTTTCAATAGCTTTGAATAATTTTATCAAGCATTAATGGGCTTTAAATAGCCAACAAAAAATACATTATCTACAAAATTTAAAATTCATAAATCTTAAAATATCTTAAAAACTAAAACAACCTAACTAAAATTCAAATTTCAAATTTATCTAAAACTAGAAAACTAATTTTGCTAAATTTTACTACATTTACTAAAAGAAAACTTCAACAAAGTGTATGAGTCAAAAAATATGAACAAAGTGATAGAGAAGAATCCACGATAATTCGAAAAAAGTAGCTCAGCCTTGGATTCAAATGTCGCCCGTGTCAGAACTGAGGTCTCGATGTAAGCGCCAGAATATGCAATGTACTCAACAAAGAAAGAGGTAGTGCAGTATTAGTGTAATGACCCTCCGGGTCCTTTTCTTCGATTTATGATCTTTTCAGCGTTTAGCGCTTTCATATAGTGACCCCAAGTAATTTATGACTTGTTGGGACTGACAGTTCGGTCGTTGGGTTGTTTATTTTGATTTTGTGCAAGTTTCCAGATTTTAGAGCCTTCGAAACTTGAACGGTTGACTTCAATCAAAAGTTCAGGAAGAAGGCCTCAAAATACTATTTCGACTGTCTCATTAGCTCCAGAAGGGCAATTTTAGACTAGGGGCATGGTTTGTTTGGGCCCCGAGACTTCTTGTGTGAGTTTTTAATGTTAGGCGTTTTAACTTTGAAGCTTAAGCCAAGGGTTGACTTTGGTCAACATTCTTGGTAAGCATGCTCAGATGAGAATTTTCAGTGTTGTGAGCTCCGGAATGTCGAGTTTCGTCTAGAACAACCTTTTGTACTATTCCCTATGTTCTTGTCTCATTTTAAGCCTTCTTGTGGTTCTCAGCGTAAAATAAAACTTGGGTGTGGGACCCACTTTTCATCAAAATGACCTTGGATGGAAATTTTGATGGTTCCTTTGAGTCTCGAATATAAAATTCGATGGGGTAGTATATATCGTTGGCGCGGAAAGGGTTCCGAACGAATCCCGGGCACCTCGTTGGAGAATTCAAAGTTTGAGCAAACCAGCTGAAGTGCTGATATCTTATGCAAGCTTACAGCAACTAGAATTTAGGCCTATAATGACCTGTTTCGGGTATTCATATCAAAATTTCAGCGTTCAGCACTTAATTTCAAAATGTGATATCTCGAGCTTGGAAGATCCGATTGAGGCGATTCGAAGTTGTGGACATCTGGAATGTTTATGCCTATGCATTGGAATATTTTGCAAGTGACAAGGGCTCTCCATTAGAGGTATATTCTTTGGTGAAGGGGCTTCCAGCTATAATTTGGTTTCTTCAATTTTTGTTTTATTGCAAATAGTTGTTCTGGCTGTTTCGGTTATGAAATTTAGCCTAGTTTTGGGGAACAAGCTCAGTTATTCATTTAGGACTGTTTGATTGATCGATAGTAAATTTTAGAATTCCTAGTGCGGGTCCCACATTCTTGTTTTGATTCAATTTTTTGATCCATTTCCAATTGTTGCAAATTTAGTGTCTAAACATATGTAATGAGATCATGATCGATACTATGATAGTTTGGCGGTGTTCAGAGGCGTTTCGAGAGTGGATAGCTCATGTACGATGGATTCTGAGCGCTTTTAGTGGGTTTTGAGGTAGGATTTGGTCTACTTTCTTGATTGAATTTCTAAGATAATGCCTTGTATAGATTTCATGTACTGCTGGATTCTAATTGCCAGCTATTTATCTTGCCCCTTATTTTTCCATCTTTTCTTGATTTCGTAGGAGCCTTAGGCTTAGTGTGGGTGTTTGGATCCTTAGTTTAGGCTTTTAACTTCTTTTGTGGTGTAGATGATCTTGTTTACCATTGTTAGGATAGGTACTTTGTGGCCTTTGAGTAGGTTGGACCTTAGATGCTTTAGATTGTGTTTTACCGCTCTCGTAGTTATGATTTGCTCCCTGTAGGGTTTGTATTGAGTTGTTCTCCTGGTGTTGGTGCTTGTGGACTTGGTGGCTCTTCGTAGCAGTGGGTTGGTCCTAGATATGCTCAGTCAAGGATAGGAGTTGTATGATTGGGGTAAGGTGTCATCCCTTGAGTTGGTTCCCCTTTTTATTGATTTGAGACCTCTCATTTTGTCCTTTCACTTGTCATTAAGAGGTCGACCTATTATACTCTTATTTAGCATGGTTATATTATTGGGCCCGAGGCCGTATGTGAAGAATAGTTGGATCCCAGGTTAGTACTCTCCGCATTTGTAGCGTGATTTGGTTGGCTGTACAATTATTTGATTTTGAATACCTTGTTTGAATGCTGGTTATGGCACGCATTGCATTGTTTGCTCATTCTCATGGATTTTGTGGTTTGATCTCGACCCATGTATTGGAAAATTTATCATTCATTATGAGATACTATTTTACATAGTTTTTATTCTAAACAGGTTTTAACGTGAGTCGTACCACCTGAATCACTTAACTTACTAATTACTTAGATTACAAGGCAGTAGGGACGTGCTTCTTTTTCTACTTGAGATAATAGAGGCATCTGGGTGTCTCGATGCACTTTCTTGCATGCTTTTTGTCTTGTTGGTGCCCTTGGGAGTTTACTGGCTGGCTAGGTGGCCCTATTTCTGGTTACTCACAGTTCAAGACCGTTACTTCTGGTTCGAGGCCGATACTCATGGTTCGAGGCTGTTACTTCTTGTTCGAGGTCGATGCTCATAGTATAAGGCCATTACTTCCTATTAGAGGCTGATGTTTACGGTTCGAGGCTGTTACTTCTAGTTAGAGGTTTGGATAGTTAATGAGGGTTGTGCTGCTCACCCTGCATTTATATGCATTACCTATCATCAGTATACTTGTTGGCTTATTGCACCCTCCTGTTTATGGGGGCCAGTTGGGTTAAGTTTGTTGTTTATCCCTTCTTGACTTATAGGGTCCGGTTAGGTTATTCTTTGACTATATTCTATTCTTTGTTATTGTTTTAATGTTAACTGATTGGCTTGGATCCTAGAATTGTGGTTGTGGGCCCTCCTGATCTACTCATAACGATTTGAAGGGGTCATTACATTTTTTGTGAGTAAATGTGCTCTGATACCTGACTGAGTTCTTTTTGTTTCTCTACAGTAGATTGATATCGGTAAAGATGTATTCAGCACTGTCTTTTTCCCATTTGTTGGTAATCACATCGGTCATATTAAATACTCTACAATTAATTTAAATAAGTTCGATTCTTCTCCAATTATATATAAATATAACGTATTTAAAATGCAATAAATGTTAAAGAGAAAGTTCCGAATAGAAAAAGAAATAAAACATAGATATCCTGCATGAGGAAAAAATAATAAAAGAGATAATTTTTGCTAATATATAATGTATTTTATATATAAAGCATGATTAAGAATTTGCGTTTATTGATTAAAACATAGACATTAAATTTAACTTCATGTGTAAACAATCCTTACTAGAACTTGAGAAAATTTGAGAAAACAGAATTGGAGAGGAGATAGATCCGGTTTATGTACTTTTGACTAAACAAGTTATAAGAAAATAGTATAATTTGTAATCATGTGAGGAATTTTACTTTCTAAAATTAAATTTATGGTTTGGAGAGTTATTAAGTAAATTAGATATAATTTTATATTTCTTAAATCTATTGTGAACAGAAATAGTAAGTTATTCATAAGCTTCCCATATTTCATAGTAATGAATTATTTCTAAAATGTCCTCCTAAGAGAAATAATAAACAAAAACTTGTTGTCCACTTATTTTCACCCATAATTGCATTAGTGCTCTCCCTATTCTGATAAACTTTTAATATGTTATTCCAGTTAGGATATTGATGACTTCTCTATTTAATATGTGATATAATTATAGTTGACATTCAAAGATAATATTTCCTGAAAGATATAATTGAAATATCTCATGCACTCTCTAGTTTTTTTGGTGATCACAACCTTAATGTAATAATGCTTCTGAATCTTGTATGCATCTATCTATCTATCAATCTATATCTATCTATCTATCTATCTATATCTATCTATACTACCTTCAAAGCATGAACTCCAAAACTTGAATGTTGAATTACTATAATGCCCCTAAATAAAAATACTCAATTTATTTTATTTATTTATTTAATTAATTGTATTATATTAAAAGTAGATACCTTTTCACATTAAAGGGTTGTACTTTTCCGAAGGGTTATGACATTTTCGATGAGTTGTGACTTTTTCAAAGGGTTGTGCCTTTTCCGATTAGTTGTGACTTTTTCAAAGGGTTGTGACTTTTTCGATAGGTAGTGACTTTTTCGATGAGCAGTGACTTTTTCGAAGGGTTGTGACCTTTCTAATAAGGCACAATTAGCACCTATTCGTACTACTATTTGCTAGCTATAAATAGAGGGGGTTCCTCTTACTTTTGAACTATGAGTTTTTTAATTTTTCTACTCTTCTTCTTCTAAAAGAATCTCAAATGTTATGTGCAACAATTGATTAAGTTCGAAATTCAATGAAATTTGAGGTACTACATAAGAAAGAGTTGGTGACCGAATTGTCGCAAATCATTCATCAATTCACACTCGTATTTTCCTCTTACGATTTTTATCACATACATACTTCAATATAATTTATATCATTTTAGAACATTAATAACCTTTTAATTAACCTACATATTTTATTTATTAAAAAATGACTTATTTCCTACGAATAGTAACAACAATTTCAACATTGATATTTCTTGGATCATAAATCACAACGATTCATTCCTTATAAATCCTAAGGGATCTCTTTTCTGCGACAATTTGAGATCATTTAAAATTTTCATAAATGATTCTTTTCCAATTAATTGTTTTGTTTCATCGAAGTTATTAGCATTTAATTTAGGTATTGACTTTCTATTAAAGAAGAAAAGAAGAGAACAAAGAAATATCTAATTAATTGTGAACTTTTCTTCACACAAAAAACTTCTATATATAGTACGCGGAGATTCTCATTTCTTTTTCTTGTTTTGTTTCATTAATTTTTTTTTTTTATGTTTATATTTGTGAGAGAATTTAATAATTAGTATTCACATAACGAGTGAACAGTGACGAATACACACATTATGTATTATTTTTTCTAATAAAATTAATATATCATGTTGGTGAAGAGACAATAATAATAAACAAATACGAAAAAAGGCATATGATTGGGGTAAGATATTTCTTCTTTGTTTTTCCATTCTTTATTCTTTTACCCTTAAATGAAGGAGTTTCTTTTCACTTTTACTTATAACATGATAATATAGGCATGATAATAATTATTTTTCAATAGATATGTAAGTAAAAATGAATGCAGATGGTAAAGTAGTGGTGGCAAGAGATTTCAATTAAAAGGAATACTAGAGTGAATATAACATGAACATATATTTTCATCTTCCTTCTTCATTGACTATGAACTGTTCCATATATTTTTCCTTTTTACATTTATATTGAAGATAAAAAATTTTAAGTATGAATTTCCTATTATTTTGAGTTTATTTTAATATGAGATAATCTGAAAAAATGTTATGTTACAAGATACAATCCTTGCTAGCTATATAAAAATAGAAAAGAAAATAGTGATTGATCATAAAATGATCTTAAATCAAATTAAAGATTCTATAAATAATACTTTAAATTTTATTCATCTATTGATTTTTTATTGCAAAAGTTTAATGTTTTATATTACGATACAACTTCTATAAGATAGTAGATACTTTCATTAGACAACAACTATATGATATGTATGTGGAGAAAAACAGGAGAAAACTACAATCCCGCAAAGATTAGGTAGAATCTTAAAGAAATGAAATATTTTTCACCATCGGTGATGTTTTTCATAAATTAACATTAAATTATGCTACTGAAATATATATATATATCTAAAAAAAAGAATTGGCCAAGCTAAATATTAGACCCCTATTTAACCATTATTCGTTATATCAACATTTCAATGTAACGACCTAATTTTCTTTAGAACTAATTTTTGATGTTATATTTTTTTGTCTGTATAACATTCTACTTATAACAGTGTTGATATTCACTATAGAAGTACACTTTTTTAGAAAATTACCTCTCTATGATAGTCTTACTCAAATATTAATTGAATAATAACATTCTATAAAAGATATACTACGTATAAAGATAAAATATTGAAGTATTTATGATAATCCTTATTAGTATCATGCACATACTAAATTTTACGTATGAATATTTGAGAAAAAAGTTGTACTTATATTGTGTCCATCATTTATGATCATGACCACAAGAGGAAAGGCTATTGGTGACCGTTTCTATATTGATATTTTTTTCTATTTTGTTGGTTGAATTTGTTTACAAAAAATTGGTGAAGTAAGAAAAAAAAATTCTAAAGAAATGTCACTTTCTCCCCATATTTGAACTTTGAATGTATTTTGAAATGTTTCAATAATATCTGGTCATTTTGATCTAAAAAAAATAAGTAACTCTATGACAATCTATATTAATTATTTAAAAACACTTTTCCTATGTTCTTTCAATAATAATATTTACAAAACAACTTTAATTTAGTAATATTACTTCCATTTTACAACATCGCACACTATATGATATCATACACACGTGCAACACACGCACCGTGAAATTAGTTGAAATAGACAAACATAAGATTTATCTTTCTTTTTTTCTTTTTTATCTTACATTGGTGCACTTATGGAGTCTTTAAATTACATAAGGTATGTAATATGCAGAGAATGAACTTTAGAGAAGAGAATAGCGGATATATATAATTTGTTATAATCATCTAGTGATATCAGTTTGAGATTAGTATTTTTAATTAAATTAGGTTGATGGGCCGACTTTACATATATTAAAATAAAAGTTCAAACGAAACAACAAAAAATAATATCAAAATTAGCCCAAAAATTTCAGTCCAAAATTAAAGCAACCTAAAATAGTGACTAGGCCCAAAAATGACCTAGCCCAAAAGAATGATAGTATATATTTGAACATAACATATTGAAGTGTCTCTATCTTTCTCTGTATTGAGCTGCTCAAGAATGAGAAAATCCTATCGATGTTTGTTTTCTCTTCACATTTCCAGTTTTGGTTCAACCTTCCAAGGTGATTTTTCCTCAGATCTATTATCTTTGGTGCCTCCTTTAGTTGTTCCATATGCAAACGTCTTATTGAACATATGTCATCAAAAGTATCGATCCCCTATATAGATTTGAGAGTGTCTTCTTTCTCTTATTAAAGATCGTCTAGATTGTTCTTCTTTCGATGAGGATGACCATCTTGAAGGTCAAATAGGTGCCCACAAAGATGAGGTTATAGAAATTTGTTATTTCTCTTGAGAGTGTTTCTTGTTGATGTATTTTTCTTTTGATGTATGTAATAATCTGAGATATCTGGATGTTTTTTTCTTATTTTGTTTCTCTCTTCTCTGCTGGTGCCTCTGTGTTGTATGATATTTTGCCTTGGTCTACTTATTTTTTCTCTAGTTGTTTCTCGACATTGTTCCTTATTCTACTTATTCTATGTCCATATCCTGATTAATGATATTTGTGTTTTTTCTGTGTTCAGAATTATTCTCTCCATAGTTAGAAGCTCCTGAAAATTATGATATTATCATATGCCTTCATGTTCTAGAGTTGTGATGGCAAGATAATTTGCTTGGCAATTGCCTTCTCAGAATATATGATTAATTTATATGTGTTTTGTCTCTGGTTAAGACATAGTCGACTAAATGAGAAAAGATAACAATTGTGTTAATATGAGATTTTTGATCAGAAAAATATCTAATATGATTAGGTGCATAAAGGTTATTTCGAAACTCACCCTTGAATGCAACTTCTCAGTTAATGAAGAAGGTTTTAGCTTGATTTATTTTTGTAAATACAAATAATTTGTGGTTCTTAGTGCATAAATTTATGAGTACTAATTTTTCAATGTAAAAGAGAGAATTCTCTTACTTCCATTCAGATTGGGTTACTTACTTCACTACTACATAGTACTTGTGTTATATTAAAATGATAATAAAAGGAAAATTGCATATGAATTATGAATGATAAATATAACTTTCATATTAAGAAAAGTTTGCATTTAATGTAATATTTTATTCAAATTTTGATGCCCTCATTATATTGCAACATTGATGTTCTTTAAGAGGATTTAGGATCAAAGTTAAGTTCCTTAATTTGCTCAATCTCAAGAAAACTAGTAGATATATTTGTGATATTTTGAATAGTGGGGTCCTTGAACCTCTATATAAGGTAAGAATTCATAACTCTGTGTAATAAACTATATAAATTGAGAATTGCTTTGGATAATGAGGATAATTGTTATTTTATCCTCTCTGAATAGTTATACTTGGAAGGAAATACATGAGTTATTTGTAATTATTTATTACATAACTGTAATTTTAGGGAAAATTATTATTTATTTGCTTTGTAGAGCTACATTTAGTTTGTTTAGCTACGAAGGATCTTAAAAATAAAAAGACACGTTTAGCATATGGCTAAAGAATATTCAACTTTAAAAATTTTATTCTCGAGGAATAAGAAGTGACAATTGAGAAAGGTAACTCTTACATATTGACTTCTTATCATAGAAATAAGTTCTTAAGGAAGTATTCAGATGTAATATTACTGATATTAAAATACATAGAAGTGTAAAAGAAACACATCTTTAGTTAGTTACTATAATTTGTCTTTTTTCCTACTTCGAAGTGTTCCCCGTAACAATTCACTTGTTGAAGAATCAAAATTATGAGGATAAAAAACTCAGTCTATATGAGGTAAGGTTTTGCCCCTCTTCGTCCCTCCAAGCTTATGAACTAGGGTGTAATGTTCTAGATATGTTTTTCGTAAGAACTCATGAGATGGTGATCTAAAGTTGCGATTTCATGTTTTTCCTATTGTATAGAATAGTTTTGGGGCTGTTTTATGCACTATATTGATAGAATTTTTAACTTTGTACAAAAATTATTTTAAAGGGCAAAATAGTAACTCAATTTTTCATATTTAATATACTATGATAGGATATGATTCATATCAAAATAATTTTATCTAGTAAAAAAAAGAAATTCCTTTTACTATGATGAAAATTAACTACTTAAATTCTCGAGCTTACTTGATAACTTAACAATAAATCTCATAGGAGGATCAAATTAAAAAGGTGCATAGTATATCCCATTTACTATTTACAAAAAATTATTGCAATATGAAATTAAATAATTAGATACTTTGAAACTCAAGTTTTATAAAAGCATTCTTCCCTTATTTTAAGTCTTCATCCCTTTTTTCTTTTCTAAGAAAAAACTCTTTGTTCTTTTCTAAGAAAAAACTCTTTGTTCTTTTCTAAGAAAGAACTAAAATACGTGTTGATATCAAGTACTCCCTCCATTTACTATTACATGTCCATTATAAAAACATATATTTTCACTTTTATTTTTCCTTTTAGAACAAAAGTGCAATGGAGATCTGAGTTTCTTTTTTGCTTCAGGTTTAGATGGAGTAATTGTAATCTCCGAGACCATATCGGACTGCCGTCCATCTCCATCACTCTCTGTCGTAGCTCCTCTAACTATTCACTACTCACTGGTGAAAGCAGCTTCTCCACCCACGTCTGTTAGGGTTGTCAAGAAACTCAAATCTCTCATTTTCTTTATTCTCTCTCATCTTCCATTTTTTCTTTCTACTTCCTTTTCGGGTATTACCGGATCAGATCCTAGCCAAAAATTGACAATTACGATCGGATCTTGTCCTTCTCCAGCGGCTTTGTGGTGTATCTCCGGTGACCCACACATTTGGGCTTCCCTTTTTCTAGCCCTTTCCGTTATTCTCCACTCTCTTTTCTTCCTATTTTTACTCTCTTTGCAGGTGATATTGTGAGCCAAACTAGGGTGAAAAGGTTCCGGCGACAACAAGAACAGTGGCCTCTGACAACATCCGGCAAACCTCCGGTAATTACAAAGTATCGGGTTTCATATTTTTTCAAGATTTGTTGCACAAAACAGTCTCTTTTTCACCTCTTGCAATATTTTTGTTTCTCACATTAAATTGTCGGTCCTTTCCATACCTTTGGAGTTTTTATTGTATTCTTATGTCTGATCAACTACCATTCTTAACTTTATTTCTTAGATTCAGTTATTTATTTGCGACAAGTTTTAAGACTTGTTTTAATAAGCCCAATGTTCAAATTTTCTCTCATATTTTATTTACTTCAAATTTTATTGCTTTTATTTTTTTTTCTATTTGTTTCCTTTGCTATATGCACATTTAAAGTAATTTTTCGGATGTAGTTTTTAAATCTACTTTTCTTGTCTAATTTTGATCTCTTTTGTTAGTATATTATGGTATATGTCACTGTTTCTTGATCCATAATGCCATATATTACATAAATCTTGTGGTTTCTCTAATGCTAGTATACTGGGTGTACATAGATTCTAGAGTTGGTTGCTTTTGTTCATTCGTTATATTATTTCTTGCTTTTCTAGGGTTTGGAATATAGTAAATTGCTCATGGACTTTCTACTTGTTTCTGTATTCTAGTAGAATTTTGTTTCTTTTGCATCTTCTTTAGCTAACAACTCCTAAGTCGCTTTGGTGAATGATAGTGGACTAGGGTCATGTCTTCGATTGTGGCCTATGGCAAGGAGAAATTGTGGTAAATGGGTAACGACATCCCCTAAGCTTATAGTAGGCTATTGGAATATAGGGTCGCACACAGGAAAGTCCATAGAGCTAGTTACGACTGTGAAGAAGAGGAAGATAAATATATCTTGTGTACAGGAGGCCAAATGGGTGGGTATCAAAGCACAAGATGTGGATGGGTTTAAGTTACGGTAATCAATGATAGGATGATGCCGATTAAGCTAATTGTTGGTGGACTTAATTTGAATGGTATTAGTGTTTATTCTCCTCAAGTGGGTCATGACGATGCAGCCAAAAATCTTTTTTGGGAGGATTTTGATGAGGTAGGGAGATGTATACTGAACATAAAGAATATTTTCATTGGTGGAGATTTAAATGGCCATATCTCGAAAACTTCTAGTGGCTTTGATGATGATATGGAGACTTTTGTTTTGGGAAGAGGAACGGAGGTGGAGCTTTGCTTGTATATTTTACTAAAGCTTTTGTGTTGGGAATTTCTAAAGCATGAGTTAGAAATTACCAACTCAAAATCTTTAGAAAATTCTTATAGCAATGCTCCACCTCCATTCCTCTCCCTAGAACAAAAGCCTTCATCAACATCATCAAAGACAATAAAAGTTCCCCCTATATGGCCATTAAAATATCCACTAATGAAAATCTTCTGGGTGTTTAGTATGCCTCTTACTACCTCATCCAAATCCTCCCAAAAGAACTTTTTGACCTCCTCAACCGGGCACACTAGAAGCATGAAGCACTAATAACCTTCAAATTATGCTCGCTAATGACTAGCTTAATCATCGTCATCCTATCATTATTCTCCAAATGTCACGACCCGATTCCTCGAGTCATGATGGCGCCTACCAACCAATCAGTAAGCAAGCCAAACCCTATCCCGAAACTTGACAACAATGCGATTGAGAGTGGAAACTAATCTCAACTACGCGAAAGCATAAGTAAAGGAACATATAAAGGAAAGGCGGAAGCGAAAATATCTATATACCACAACGATACCTCCAAGAACCTGGAAGTCACATGTACAGAGCTACTACAAAATGAGTACAAGTCCCAAAAGTGGACCACGGAAACAAGACTCTCTAAAAAATGAAAGACATGACAAAAGATAGAACAGAAGGAGGCAGGTAATCTCAGGACGCCATGTGCTCACCCTCGCCTCCGGAACAGACTGCAGTAGGCTCGAAGTCAAAGTTAAAAGTTGGTCCTCGGACCTGCATCACAAAATTAGATGCAGAGTGTAGCATGAGTACCAAACAACAGGCACCCAGTAGGCATCATAGGACGACTGAGCAAGAAAGGTAAAAATAGACTGAAAAGATAGAATCTACCGTCATAGAATCTACAATCACAGAGATCAAGCGAAGATGAATAGAAGCACACGAGCATACCGAAAGTAAAACTAAGTACAACTAAACTAAACCTAACTGGATCCCCATAAGCGCAGAAGGTACACTCGTGCACAAGTTAAATAAAACCCGAATGGACCCCCATAAGCCTGACAGGTACAAAGAAGAGCTAGATCTACAGAACCAAGGGAAACCAACTCCAAACAGAAACCACAGTCATCTCCATCCCGGCCAACAAGTCTTACTTCCCAATCAACTCACCTAGCCTGCTAGTCACTTCGGGGGTCCTACCCAGCCCATTTAAGATCCTGATATCCAATAGCCCGATTGGCTAACACTCCGGGGGTCCTACCCTAGCAAGCCAAGTGAGCCATCTAACACTCCGAGGGCCATGTCCCAATAAGATGACTGCGCGGTGCATGCCAACTCTGAAGTGAACCTTAGCCAACTGATATCCATTAGCCTAGCCGAATAACACTCCGGGAGACCCTACCTAGCAAGACAAGTGAGTCAGAAAACACTCTCGGGGGTCCTACCTAGCAAGACAGAGTGTATAAGGTGAATCAACTCCGTAGAGGATCTCAACTCCCAAACCACCGTTCATTGACGTCCACTACCAACCACATCACAACGAGCATATCAACATCAAATCATGGTGGATCGACATCCACAACCAATTACAACACTACAGAACCGACCTCGAAGCATCCAACTAGGAAGATATCGCGCCTTTATTAACACATCAGAATCGTAGAAAAAGGGAGAAAAGAAAGAAGGATCGCAAGCACTACAAAGAAGAAACTAAATTCAATTATCAGACCCAAGTCTGCTATACCTCCGCAGCCTACCTGAAGGCAGACCGCGCGCACTCTAAATCACTCTGCTGGAGTCTTCCCCTTCCGTACCACCTTGGATTGCTACCACGCTATCAAAAATTGAATCACAGCATCAGTAGGTCGTTTAAATACTAAAATGATCAAAATGTGAGACAGACAAATTTTTGATCCAAAAAAAGGAATCGTGAGATCCGCTCCAGAATTTTCAGAATTGACTCCGTAAAGAGGTCCTAAACCCTCCTCCAAGCTTGTGCTCCAAAATGAAACACCTCTCGGGGCTCGGATAAGCTCCAAACAACAACAAACCCAAGATGCAAAACTTTACACTATTAGCCTAAGGTAGCAACTTACACCTCAAATTCATGGAAATCGAGGACCAATCCGAGCACTAACCCACTCAACCAATGAGATTCCGAAGACCTGGGACTTCGAATCACCAAAAACTGACTTGAAACGAGAAAGATATAGCTTTTACAGCTTTATTTCCTCCAACAAACTCGGCTGCCCTTATATATTTCCTGAAGCGCTGACCTCCGCGAATGCGGCCAAGGGCCGATGAACGTGGAGGGAAACCATCCACAGCTCCGCGAACTCGTCCAAGGCTCAGGAACTTGGAGTAACAACAACTATACCTCTGTTTACGCGGAGAGAAAGGCTCCCCAAACCTCCATGAACGCGGAGCCTTATCTGCGAACGCGGAGCCTTATCTGCGAACGCGGAGAAGGAAGTCTCACACCTCCATGAACACGGAGAAGAAAGGCCCATACCTCTGCGAACGCGAGGCCAATTCCGTGAACGTGGAGAAGGATTGCATATGCAACATCAGTTGTGCACCCACTGAGTTTTGGGCATTCCTAAACTCCAACGGGGTGCTCGGGATTCATCCTGAACCCCATGCATGCAAATGAGATATGTTGCCCAATCAAAATCGATATTTCAGACTCAATGGTGTAGTCAAAATTCCCATACAAGGTCGTTTCGACAAAAAAGTGGGTCCTACACCCAAAGTACCATTTTAGCAAAATTCAACAAAGGGCCTCGAAATTAGATCAAAAGCCTCGATAAGCGCTCGAAGGGTCCTTCTAGACCAAACTCGGCATTTCGGAACTAATCGCGCTAAAAAAATTCTTATTCGGGCACATTTTCCACAAATGTTGACCGAAGTCAAACTTGAGCCAAATTTTGAAGATTAAAGCGCCAATTGGCCCTAAAGTCACACCGGAAGCCTCAGGACTCAGGACAATCATGCTTTAAGCCTAATTTTGCCGCTCTGGAGCTGATGGAACCGTTAGAATTCCCTTCTTGAGGTCGTTTACCTGAGGTTATGACAAAAATCAACTTTTCAAAGCCCAAACGGACGACCAGGCGACCGAACAGTCAGTGCTAGCAAGTCATAAATGACTTGGGGTCGCTACAGGAACGCTCTAAACGATAGAAAGAAGGCATTAACATGAAAATGACTTGGAGGGTCATTACCACATCAACTACTAAAACGACTTTCGTCCGCGAAAGTAAGAGTCAAGAAGTGCTTGAGGGCTCAATTAAGCTCGAACTGCTCCTACATCTCCCGCTCGGTCTCCTAGATATCCTCCTCGACTAGACAATGCCTCCAACATACCTTAACCACAGGAATGGCTCTGGACCTCAGCAGCCTTACATCTCACGCCAAGGGAAAGAACTGGGCCCACTGACCTCCAAAGTCCATAGCACAGGCCCGCAAAATATCCTCAAAAACCTAAATAGTACGCTCGTACTGGCCATCAGTCCGCGGGTGGAATGATGTGCTAAGGTCAACACGGGTGCCCAACTCCTCCTGAAATACCCTCCAAAAGCTGGAAGTGAACTGTGAACCCCAGTCTGAGATGATAGAAAAAGGCACACCATGAAGACGGACCACCTCCCGAATATAAATATAGCCAACCTCTCGGCCCTAAAGGAAGTCTGAACTGGGAGAAAGTGTACTGACTTGGTCAATCGATCCACCATGATCCAAATGTTGTCTAGAACTCCGAAGCAAACCCACAATGAAATCCATGGTGATACGCTACCACTTTCACTCAGGAATGGGTAATCTCTTCAACTCACAACCAGGCCTCAAATGCTCAGCCTTTACCTGCTGACAACACAAGCAACGAGACACATAATCTTAGATGTCCCTCCTCATACCGCTCCACTAATAGTGTTGCCTCAGATCACGATACATCTTTGCTATGCCCGGATGGATAGAATACCTGAAGTCATGGGCCTCGCTAAAGATCAGCTGAATCAAATCTTGTGCAGGCCACAGTAAGTGAACAATGATTGTCTTCAATCTTCTATTCAATACCTTAGATATAATCTTATACATTTTAGAAAAACATGCTATAGGCCTGTAATCTTTGTTATTGGTGGGAGACGGAACGTTTGGTATCGAAGTAATGGCAGAGGTGTAAATTGCAGGGTACATAACATCTTTTCTAAAGATATATTAAACAACCTCTGCAACATCTTGCTTAATTACCTCCCAGTTTCTAGTGAAAAACTCAATAGGGAACCTGTCAACCCTTGTGTCTTTCTCTTTAGGCATACTTTTGATAGCTTTAAAATTCTCTTCATATATTATTAATCTGATCAGCTCTTGTTGGTGTTCTAGATTAAGACAATGTCCTACCTTAACCACTTCTAAGTTAACATTGGGCAATTCATCTACCCCAATCAGGCAAGAAAATACCTTAATATAATCCTTTTCAATAGTTACTGGCTCAGTAAGTTTAACATTGCTCTTAGTATACACTAAGGTTATAGCATTGTGGCTAGTTCTAATTTTCCATTGTGCATGGAAATATTTGGTATTGGAATCACCACTCTCTATCCAAATTGCTCTAGTCTTCTATCTAAGTACTTGCTCTTCAATACAGCTCCTTTTCTCAACCTCAATTATTGGCTTCTTTTCCTGCTCTATCAACAAATCATCTAGAATTTCTGCCTTCATTTGCTCTTGAATACATTCTATTTTCTCCCTAGATAAATTAAGGCTTTGTCTATAAGAAGCAAAATATTCATTCACCTCTTGCAGCATGCTCTTATGTTTTTTTAGCTTAGTCCATACCCTCTGAAATGTCAGCTCCTTATAAATACTAGTCCATGCCTGCTTTATAATGTTGTGAAACTGGTGGTTCTCCATATCATTCATATATAATCTAAATGGCCTCAGATACAAGTTCATATGTGAGCAAACATTAATATGATAGGTGAGTGGTATCAAACTGAGGGGTTTAGATAGTCGCCACAACATGTCCAAACTGTTGTATCCTGTTATAGTTCCCACCGGCCTAATCAATCTTGCTATTAACTCTTCTCCGAATCTCTTGTTTATTACACCATGTATAATGCAAGCCAATACATCGTAAGGGGGACAATTGCATAGTATATATCAATCCTTGGAATCCCTTCACCTCAGTGGATGTGACCATTGAGCCTATTCTATCCCCAATGCCAAAGAAACTATTAAACTCCCCACTTAGCAAACATAAATAGTTATGATGTAACTCAACCTTCGTCAGTGCATCCTATATCATGTGCTTGTGTTTATTGCCATGTATAGCATATACAATAATGATATAGAGTGTAATTTGAGTGCCTGGATCCTCTACACTACAATGGATGAACTGATCCTGGTGGTCATATTGATGTTACTCCTCCACAATAATCGGATTCTATCATTAAGGGTGGATGAATAATTAAAGCAAGATTTCCAGCTTTTAGTCATAGTCAGTACAATTCTCTGAGCACCATGTTCCTTTACTCTAGTTTCCAAGCATCTAAAAATTAGAATATTTCTCCTAGCAAGAAGGAGTTTAATCTCCTTCAGTTTGTGGGCCTGGTTGAGCCCTCTAATGTTCCAGGTTGAGATAATCATGGTGGGTTGAAAGGCATGAAGTTTCTAGCACTTCCATGCTAAGCTAAGATTTGGCACCACTTTTCCTATTCAGCTTAAAAACACCAGCCTTTTCTAGTACATGTTTAGTTCTAGTGGCTGGAGATTGAAATTTCTCTATAATTACATGCTTCTTGCTAGGGTCTGGGGATTTCTATTTCTCAGCATTTATTTTTGGATTCACAATAGTAGTAGTAGGTTCCTCAATGATGCTATTCTCTCTTTTTTTTCCTCCATTTCTTCACATGTGGCTTCTTGTATCTTGTTCTCTTATATGCTTCAATCACAGGTGCATTCTCTACTTCTGCATCATTTGCCTTCAATGCCTTTTGGTACAAACACTCAACGTTTGTATGCAAAATCCTGACACATTCGTTGCAGTATTTTGGCCCCCAGTAATAGTCCACCAATAGCTTCCATGTCCCCAAAGGAATCTCTAATTGCTCTACCTCTATAAGAACTCTTGCATAGGAAATTTTATCAGCATTAGCAATCACATTATCTGTATGCAAAGGTTTTCCTACTACACTCGTTACCTTACTCAACACCTCAATTGACTAATATCCTACTGGTAGTCGAGAAACCATTACCCGTAAGGGGATTAGGCTCAGATTCTCTTGAACAAAGTAAAAATTAATATCCCACTGTTTAGGGATGACTGGCTTGTTATTATAGTAGTAAGGTCCATATTTGAGAACTTACTCCTTGTCTTTCCCTATATGGAACTTAAAGATAAAGTACCCCTCATTATGAAGCAACACTTTCGGAGTTCTTACAAAGTCCCATACTCGCTTAGCAAAGTTTGTCATTAACTATTCTAAAGGGGAATATCCTAATACATAGCCAATAAGAGCTGAATCCCAGGTTTTGACATGCTCTTTGGTATCCTCTTCCTCAATTTTGACTGTAATTACACCATTTTCAGAGTTGGGGGAATATAGTTTGGAGTCTTATTAATTCGACGATTCTCACTTGCAAGAGCTGACATTGATGTAGGATGACTTCAGGCTTTCGGACCATGGTCAATTCTGGGCACAATTGCAAACTTGTGAATGCGCACCGAGAGAAAGATTAAGCATGCCTAACGTTCACCTTGTTATATTCTCTTCTTTACAAACACAAAATAGTCATGTTTTCTTTAAGAAACTGTCTTTACTTTTTTTTTGAAACTACACATCTTGATGCAAAAAAATACTTTCTAGAAACTCTTCTAAAATAATGCACTTGAAGTTAAAATATATTTTCTTGAACTCTTTCTTGAATAATGCACATAAAGAAAATGTATAATTTATTGAAACTATCCTAAAATAATCCACTTGAAGATTGAAATAATAGTTCTTTCTTGAAACTTATTCTCTTAATGAAAAAATGAATATGAAAGACTACGAAAAGATTTGTAGATACCTTTTAAAAAAATGTCCATGTAGTTGTATAAGCATGAACCAACAATCAGTAATCATCAAGGAATGTGAAATACCATAATTATGATAATAAAAGTCAAGAATGAATGATAAGAGATAGAAAGAATTCAAAAATCATGATCTTTTGGGGTAAAATCTTTATCTTTCGTCTTAATAACTAAAATTATAGATGTACGACATGATAAGAGCTTAATGCATCACCATGATAGCCTTACATACCTTAAACGCTCTATTAATCTTGAAGAAGAACCCTAACTTGACGAAGAACGATTAAGAAAACCTTTCTTGAGAGTGTTGAACTAGTTTCGTGAAAACCATACGGCGAAGAGTTAAGATTTCTATTAATAATTCATAATTATATGAAGTAATTTAAGTTGGAAAGATTGAAATAATTGAAGAAGGACTTACCTTGAAGAAGAATCTAGATTGGAAATCTTACGCTTGAGTTTTCCTTAGAGTTTTGCCTTGGTGTTAGAGAGAGAGGAGAAAGGGGAATTAAGCAATGGTAATCTGATTGCTTAGGGTCTTTTAGGAATTGAAAAATTCTTTTAGTGTTTTCCTAGGGGTAAAAGACAAAATGATCTTTTTTCATGTTTTCCTGTCGGCCAAAACGTAAGTGAATTACATTAGGTTAGTAAAATGACGATAATTCTTTACTTTAACCACTCATTGATATAAAATTTGAGCAGTTGGAAAGAAGACGCTGATACCTTTAATTTGGTAGGTTATGGATCACCTAACTCTTCATATTCTAAGAGATATGACCATTTGAAGTTGACCCAAGTAAAATCTTATTTCGAAATTAAATTGGTAAGGAAGCTTTCAACTCAACTTTCTATTAAAGGATACTTATGATCTTACTTCATCTCAAATTATATCCCAACACTAAGTAATTGACTTTAACACTTGTGTACTATTAAGAATAACTGGTATAATCCTATACGCTTATGAAGAATTGTTTGGATTTTAGCTTAGAAAATGACATTATGGTAAAATAGAGGACATAGCCCCAAACTCAAACTGCAAATAAGGCTCAAAAAACCTAGAGCAAGCTGATAGGTATCAATTTTGTAGAGGATAATACGCCTGAATCACAGAATGTGGCTTAAGATGAGATGTCCAAACCATGAATCTTCGACTAAAAGTGGAGCAGCGTGACCAGACTTTGAATCTGAATCCATAAGGGCTGTCGAAGTATCCCATCTGAAATCATCATTATTACCATTATGGAAAGACGTCCACTTAGGTAATGCGAATAGTTCTCTAATCTTGAACCAAATTCAACCCAAGTTGCTAAACAAAGCTCAAAATCTCACTCATAAACCACGGGGCCGTACAAAGAGGAGGTGTGCACCTCGGATGCAAAAAGAAGGAAATTTCTGGTTTTTTAGGTCTGGTGCCAGTACTGACGGAAGCCGTCTATGGACCGTAGGTTGACTTACGGGCCTTAAGTGGGAACCATAGATGTCCAGGTAAACTTTTTTAAAATGTCAAGTTTCAGGGTCCTTTCTACTACTCAACAGGACGGTCCGCCGTTGCTTCTAAGGACCATAGGTAGGTTTCGTAGGTCTCTCCAGACTTTGTGAAATTTTAAGGGTTCGTGGGTGGAATGACGGTTTCATGTACGGTCAGTCAATGGACCTATGGACCGTACATGGGGTCCCATCATTTGAAGGTCCAAAATCATATTTTCTAAACTTTTCTACGATTGACCCATGACGGTCCGTAGTTGGACCTACAGACCGCAGGTCTGAACCGTAGGTCGAGTTCCGACAGTTATTTTTATGGGTCTTTAAGTGTTTTCCCTGATTTATATATTCCTAATCTACGTCGGTTAAGCCCTAATTCTAGACCATATATACGGCTTCTAAGCCTAATTCTATTTAGTCGAAATCAATCCAAAACTCCCTCTAAAATCTTTCCCCCAAATATTTCTCTCTCTAGAAAAAGAGGAAGAAGAAGGAAGATCTAGGGTTTCAAAGTCAAGCCTCCTAATCATCCAATGATTTTAAGCTTTTGGCATGGATGTATGAAATCTTTCGCCTATGGAGTCCTTCCCTCAATACGGTTCCTAAATTCTCTAATTTTGTAAAGTTAGATTCTCCAATTGAAATTAGGGTTTTCTTCTATCTCATGGGTTCTTTCCAATTATGATCTAATTGATTGAATTATGTATTTATATGCGTGAATTTAGTTAATTGCATGTTTTAAAGCTGAATTACCATGAACCCATGTGAAATCTATGATTTCTCTACTTTGATCTTATGATGAGGTCGTGAACTATAATCCATGAATTTATCAAATTTATGCATATTTTATGAATGCAATGTTTATTACTTAAGTAATCTTATATATGAAGGTATCTATATGTTCTATGAAGCTTGGTCACATGACATGAATCAAATCTAGATTTGCCATCAATGCTTTTCGGGCTATTTTCCTAAATTAGGTCTTGATTAATATAGTAGATGGTTATGCCATCAATGATTATAGACCACACATTCTAAACTATTTCCATTAGAAGTATGGCACTTCTAGTATGAAGTTTTAATGACTATGGCCTTATAAAGGTATTATGAAAAGATCATGGAAGGTGAAAGGTTTTCTCACGCTTGGTTTAAGGAGCTATACTGAATGACGTAATCTTGGACTAGTCCATGGAAGATGAAACATCTATAAAACATAACTTAATTCTGATTGTTAACTCTACTTGTATCTTTCCATGGATAATGAGATGAATATGGTTAATGACTATTCCGTGGGAATTTACTTAGCACCGAGAGGATATTGAGATGAAGGCTGTCCGGTAGAAGAGGCTGGGTCTCTGATAACAATCTCCTTATCCTATAAACTATGTGCTACCATAGGATGATTGTCTTAGATACACATTAGCTAGTGGATCCACTTAAGCTAGAGATTCATAGTCCTTACCTTGGCAAGTAGGACTACCCTTTTTCGGTGTAGGAAGGACATCAGATTCCATGTTGATAGCTTACATGGTCTTTATGTCGGTAAGTGGTAAAGTTCCCACAATAATGAACTTAGGTTACTTTCCCAAGGTTTTTTTAAACATATGTTACTTCAAGATAATTTCCTTGCATTAAACCATGACTTTTATCTCATAATTCCTACCATGTCATCATATGATATAACTTGGTCATTGTATCTTATTTATAGACCTTTTTGCATGCTTTTGTAACCTATGTGCATAGTTATCATACTTGGTACATTTTTGTACTAACACATACTCTTGCTTACATTTTCTTATAAGTGTAGAGTGTGTCTTATCTCTATCCACCCGTGGCTAGTCGTTGCTTTCGAGAGTTGAAGATTTTGTGAGTCCTCATACATTCGACTATATAGCCCCATTTACCTTTTATGTCATTTTACTTTTAAGACTTGTATGGGTTACGTCCCACTTTCTTTCTATTCATGTAATAGATGGCTTTGAGACTATGTTTAGACTTCCATTACTCTTTGATATAAAATTGTCTTTGAACTTCTTATCTACTACTATCTTGTATAATGTATGCTAAGTGGCTTGTATAGGGCCTTTCAGGGTGTTACACACCATGTCACATCTAGGGGGTACTACAGGTCGTGACAAACTTGGTATTCAGAGCGCAATGTTTTAGAAAGTTCCTAGGATGTCTCATAAGCCACATCGAGTATAGTCTTATTCATAGGTGTGAAGTGCGCCACACTTATGAATGAGAGGCTATAAGATGTTTAGGAAACTTCACTTCCTTCATTTCTCTAAGGTCGTACGATAGAGTTTAACTTCATAGGTCTTTCTCTCCTAATCCCTATCTGATGTTTTTAGTATATGGACCCTCAAAGAGCATACGGTAGAAGGAATGTTCGTGAAAATGTTAGACAAGAGGTTCCCCAAGTAACGGTCAACCCTTTGGCCAAACAAGTGACTAATGATGAGTTTTCAGCCACATTTCATGCATTGGCCCAAGCTATGACGACTCAAGCAAGTAGAGAGTTTGTGGCTCCCGTGAACCCAAGGATGGGTAGGCGGCAACAAGAGTGAGGGACTATGTGAGGATGAATCCTCAAGTATTCCTCCTGAAAGGGAAATAGACTTTGGTATTGACCTTCTCCTCGATACGCAACCTATCTCTATTCCTCCTTATAGAATGGCTTCGGTTGAACTTTAGGAATTGAAGGAACAATTGAAAGACTTGTTGGATAAGGGTTTCATCCGACTAAGTATTTCTCCATGGGGTGCTCCGATCTTTTTTGTTAGGAAGAAAGATGGTTCACTACATATGTGCATTGACTACCACTTATTGAACAAGGTTACCATTAAGAATAAGTATCCTCTTCCAAGTATAGATGACTTGTCTGATCAACTTCAAGGGTCTAGTTACTTCTCTAAGATCGACCTTCATTCGGGTTATTACCAATGGAGGGTGAAGGAAGATTACATCCCTAAGATGGTTTTTCGGACTAGGTATGGTCACTACGAGTTCTTGGTATTGTCCTTTGGGTTGAAAAATGCTCTGGCCGCATTTATGGATTTGATGAATAGGGTGTTTAGACAATACCTTGATATGTTCGTGATTGTGTTCATCGATGATATCTTGATATATTCAAGGAGTGAGGATGAGCATACCAATCATTTGAGGATTGTGTTACAAGTCCTCAAGGACCAACAACTCTTTGCAAAGTTTAGTAAATGTGAGTTTTGGCTAAGGTCTGTGGCTTTTCTTTGTCACATTGTCTCCGGTAAAGGTATTGAGGTAGACCCTAAGAAGATGGATGCGGTTAAGAATTGGTCTAGACCTCTATCACCTTCGGATATTAGTAGTTTCTTGGGTTTAGTCAGTTATTATAGGAGATTTGTTGAAGGGTTCTCTTCGATTGCTTCTCCATTGACGGCTTTGACTCAAAAGAAGGTTAAGTTCGCTTTGTTCGAACCGTGTGAGAAGAGTTTCCAAGAGTTGAAGGATAGACATACTTCGGCTCCTGTGTTGACCTTACCAGAAGGGTGTGATGGGTTTGTGGTTTATTGTGATGCCTCGATAATTGGGCTAGGATGTGTTCTTATGCAAAATGGAAAAGTCATTGCTTAGAACTAGCGGTGGTTGTGTTTGCTTTAAAGATATGGCTGCATTATTTGTATGGTGTGCTTGTTGATGTCTTGATCTACCATAAGAGTTTGCAATATGTGTTCAAACAAAGAGAGATAAATCTTCGTCAACGAAGGTGGCTTGAGTTGTTAAAGGAATATTACATGAGTGTCCTCTATCACCCCGGTAAGGCTAATGTGGTGGCGGATGATCTTAGTCGGTTGTCTATGGGTAGTGTTGCTCATGTTTAGGATGGTAAGAAAGAATTGGTTCGTTATGTTCTTATATTGGCCCGTTTGGGTGTTCGGTTGGTTTATTCCACTAAAGGGGGTGTCATGGTTCATAATGGTTCCAAATCGTCTTTTGTTCATGATGTGAAGGCTAAACAAGATCATGATCCTAATTTGGTTGAATTGAAGGAAGTGGTTCTAAAGAAGTTGATTGAGGATTTCTCCCAACGGGGAGATGGAGTACTTAGATATCAAGGTCGCTTGTGTGTTCCCGATGTACATGACTTAAGAGGACAAATTTTATCGGAAGCGCATAGTTCTCGATATTCCATTCACCCGAGAGCTACCAAGATGTACCATGATTTGTAGGAGATCTATTGGTGGAATGGGATGAAGAAGGATATTGCGGAGTTTGTGGCTAAATGTCCTAATTGTCAACAAGTGAAAGTTGAGCACCAAAAACCAGGAGGTTTGTCCCAAGATATTAGTATTCCTACTTGAAAGTGGGAAGATGTGAATATGGACTTTATTGTTGGTTTACCACGTACCCGGCGACAATATGATTCAATTTTGGTGATTGTAGATCATATGACAAAATCGGCCCATTTCATTCCCGTCAAGGTTTCTTATACGGTGGAGGATTATGCGAAGTTGTACTTGAGGGAAATGGTTAGGTTGCATGAAGTGCATGTATCCATTATCTCCGATCGTGGTGCACAATTCACCTCTAAATTTTGGAAATCCTTCCAAAAGGGTCTTGCTACTCGTGTTAAGCTTAGTACGACCTTTCATCCTCAAACCGATGGCAAGCGGAGCGTACTATCCAAAACTTGGATGATATGTTGAGAGCTTGTGTAATTGATTTCAAGGGTAATTGGGATGATCATTTGCCTTTGATTGAGTTTGCTTTTAATAATAACTGTCATTCTAGTATTGGCATGGCTCCATTTGAAGCTCTTTATGGTAGGAGGTGTAGATCTCCTATAGGCTGGTTCGAAGTTGGTGAAGTTGCTTTGCTAGGTCCCGAATTGGTACATGAGGCTATGGAAAAAGTTGGGCTTATTAGAGAAAGGTTGAAAATGGCTCAAAGTAGACAAAAGTCCTATGCCGATGTTAGAAGGAGAGAATTAGAATTTGATGTTAATGATTGGGTCTACTTGAAAATTTCACCCATGAAGGGTATAATGAGGTTTGGGAAGAGAGGGAAGCTTTGTCCCCGTTATGTGGGCCCATATCAAATTTTGTGACGTGTTGGTAAGGTTGCTTATGAAGTTGACTTGCCTAATTATTTGGCATCGGTGCATCCTGTTTGTCATGTCTCATTATTGAAGAAATATGTTGGTGATCCGACATCTATAGTACCATTAGAGAATCTTTGCATAAAGGATAGCCTTTCCTATGAAGAAGTTTCGGTTGAGATTTTAGACCGGCAAGTCCGAAAATTGAGGAATAAAGAAGTTGCTACCATGAAAGTTCTTAGGAGTAATTAATTAGTTGAGGGTGCTACTTGGGAGGCCGAGGCCGATATGATGTCCCGATATCCTCATCTCTTTCCCTCTAATCCTACTCTAGCTTGAGGTATCTAGTTCCTCATGGTTCATTCTTTGGTTTCATGTGTCTTAGTAATTTCCATGATTCCTTAATTATACATGTTCATGAAGAGTCTAATTTTTAGAAAATGAGCTACTTTGATTGATTTCTCTATGATTACGTGAATTTGAGTATGAGTTGCATAAAGACTTCATGAAATCATGTTTTGAACATGCTTTAGCTTGGAGTTGATGTTTCCTCCTCGGATATGTGTATTTATGTGATTGCATGCATGTTGGGTAGTTGAAAACTTGTTTTACCCACCTTATGATGTCTTGATTCTCATTCTAGGACGAATGTTCCCAAGGGGGAGATAATGCAACACGCGAGATTCAAAAAGAACGAAAAATTTCAATTTTTGAAACATGGTAGTGTGACCTACGGTTGGTAAGTGGACCTACCAACCGTAGGTAAATTGAGGAAAGGAGATGTTGACGCTCCTAGTTTGGGGGAGGAAATTATTTTAATTTTTTGGACTAAGTAGGCGGACCTACGGCTGATCACCTACGGGCAGTAAGTTGACCTACCAATCGCAGGTCAGGTCGTTGGTAGGGTCATCCAGAAAATTTTGTTAGGGATCGTTTGGTCTTTTCACCTAATGACTTAATTACTCATTTAAGTTGGTTCCCTTCATCCCCTAATACTATATAAGCCTTTTTATTCCTAAAACTACCCTTTTCCAATCACTTTACAAATTTCCTAGAACTCTCCTCTCTCAAATATTTCTCTCTGTAGAAGTTAGAAGAAGAAGAAGAAGGAGGAGGAGGTGTTAAGCTAGGGTTCAAGATCAAGCTTTGAATTCACCCAATTACTCAAGGGCTTTTGAACCCAAGGTATGACGATCTTCATCTATGGAGCGCATTCCTCCGTAGATTCCCTTAAATCTTCAATTTTCAAGTATCAAATTCCCAAATTGATTTTAAGTGTTTTTCTTCTATGATGTGGGTTCTTTGAATTGTGATCAAATTACTTTCAATTATGGTTTTCTAGGTATGAATTGTGTTGAATTACATGTTTTAAGAGGAATCCCCATGAACCTATATGAATTCCCCCAAATTTCAAAATTTATGCATTGATGATGGGTTGAATTATGAAGAAAATGAATTTTGTGAGTTTTATGAACCCATGCATGTTTTAATGATTTCTAAAGCTATGAGTCATGATGAATTGGTGAATGATGAAAATATGGGTATTATGCTTATGAAAGTATGCATGTTCACTTATGATGTTGATGATGTTTTAAAGACGCTTTGAGGTGGAAGTGTCAATCATGATATTTATTGCCTAGTGAAAGGTTTTCTTACTTGATTGCTCAATTGATGAATGTGAAAGGATTTTCTCATATAATGGACTTATAACATGTCGAAAGGTCTTTCTCAACTAAAGTTGAATCAAAGGTTTAAGGAGCTATTCTAATAATTTAATCTTGGATTGGTAACCCTCGTTGTAACTTTCCATGGTTAATGATGCGGATTATGATTAAATGGCTATTCTGTGGGATTTAAGCTTAGCATCGAATGGATATCGAGATGGAAGCTCTCTCGTTTGTTGAGGCCGGGTTTATAGTAGCAATGTCCTTATCCCATACCTATGTGCCCCCATAGGATGTATTGATTAGACCTTATATTAGCTAGTTGATCCACCTAAGCTAGATGTTATGGGTCCTACATTGCCAAGTAGGATGGCCCTTCCGATATATGAGTATGTCGGATTCCATGTTGATAGCTCACATGGTGTTATGTATCGATTAAGGCTAACTTCCCAAAACAATGAACTAAAGTTCTTTTAAGGTATCTCTCAAGTATCGTAATGATGTTTAGCTTGCATTGAGCATGATTTGTAACTTATGATTTCTAACCCTTTTCTCTCATGGTTTAGCTTGATCATTGCATGATTATGAAAAATGTCCTTTTTAGCATGTTTAAATGTTTTATGCATGGTTGTCATACTTGGTGCATGTTTGTACTAACACATACACTTGCCTACATTTTGTTGTAAATGTAGGATCCGGAACATCCCCATCTCCTCGTGGCTAGTTCTTGACATTAGAGATCTTGAAGAATTTTTTGATTCCTCATATCATCAAGGACGTAGCCATATTTATTTTCATGTCCTTTACTTTCTTTTAAAGACTTTGCATTGGGTTACGTCCCAAATGTTCTTTCTATTCTATGAACTTTAGATGGCTTTGAGACTTTATGTAGACTTCTGCTATGTTTTGTTAACTCTTTTAATATTTAATTGTCTTTGAACTCTTAGTTTGGTATTATCTTGTATGATAAAATGTTAAGTGGCTTTTATGAGGCCTTTTGGGGTCTTGTATGCCATGTCACGTCTAGGGGTTACCTTGGGTCGTGACATAGTGTTGCCTCAAATCTTGATGCATCTTCACAGTGCCCGGATGGATACAATATTTGGAATCATGGGACTCATAAAGGATTAACTGATACAAATCCCCAACTCTCTTGACACAAATACGACCACTAAATATCAAAACCCTATTTAAATCTAGGGTAGCATGTCCGGCATCTGCTTCCAACACTCAATCTCGGAGGGAAAGCAAGGTCTTATCCTCAAACTGGAAACCACAAATTTTCTCAAATAAGGAAGACTGAATTCCCACACACGCCAATAGTCACCTAGAATCTAAAATATACAACTGAGTCATCCTATTGGCAAAAGACAACATGACTAAAGATAGAGGTATCTCCATAGAAGACATAAAGTTTAGATTACTCATACACACCGCCTTTCGGCTAAAGGCATCCTCTACTACATTTGCCTTGCCCGGATGTTAGAGAAGATAGAGGTCATAGTCTTCAAGAGCTCAATACAATGGGAATGACTTGAATTAAGGTCGTTCGGACTAATAATGTAATACATATTTCTTTGTTTAGTGTAGATATCACATTGAACTCCATATAGGTAGTGCCTCCAAATCTTAAGCACAAAAACTATGGCCACCAACTCCAAGTCATGTGTGGGGTAGTTGCACTCATGCAGCTTAAGTTGCCTCGATGCGTAAGATATAACCCGTCCCAACTGCTTCAATACACAACCCAAACAAATGCAAAATGCATCGGAATAAACCATGAAGCTCTCATCTTCAACTAGAACATTCTATAGAAGAGTAGTGGTACGCAACTCCTTGAGCTTTTGAAAGCTCAACTCACATTCCTTAGACCACTCAAACAGAACATCAAGGTGTGTCAATTGGGTCAAAGGTGATGCAATGGTGGAGAAACCCTCCACAAAACATATGTAGCATCCTTCTAGTCCAGCGAAGATCTAGATCTTTGTAACTGAGGTGGGCCAAGTCTAATCATGAATAGCCTCAACTTTCATCGGATCTACCATGATACCATCCTTGGACACGACATTCCCTAAGAATGCTACCTACACAAGCCAAAACTTGCATATTGAGATCTTGGCATAAATTGGCCAATCTCTTAAATTCTGGAGCACAATCCTCAAATTGTGCTCATGCTCTCTCTGACTTTGCGAGTATATCAAAATATCATTAATGAACACTATCACAAATTAATCAAGATAAGGCTTGAACACTCGTGTAATCAAGTCAATTAAGGCTGTAGGGAGTTATTCAACCAAAAGGCATCATCATTAGGAACTCATAATGACTGTAATGAGTCCTACATGCAGTATTATTGATGTTTATGCCCTAATCCTCACCTGATGGTAATTGGATCCAAAATCAATCATAGAAAACACTATGGCATTCTGAAGCTGGACAAATAGATCATCAATTTTAGGCATGGGGTAATGGTTCTTCCCCGTCATGTTACTTTGCTGCCTATAATCAATACACATCCGCATGTATCCATCTTTATTCTTCACAAATAGGAAGGGGGCACCCCAATGTGATACACCAGGGTGAATGAATCCCTTACCCAAGAGATCCTGAAGCTAAGCACTGAGCTCCTTGAGATCTATAGGGATTATCTAATATGGTCGAATAGAAATAGGATGAGTGTCCAGCCCAAGGTCAATACGAAACTAATATCACGCTCTTGGGGGGTAGTCCATATAATTCTGTAGGAAACACATCCATAAACTTACGAACAATAAAAACTGACTCAATAAAAGGAACCTTCCTACTCACATCCCACACATACACCAGCTATGACATGCAACCACTAGCCACCAACCTCCAGGCTTGAATAAAAGAAATAACTCCAACCGATGTGAGACTACAAGAGCCCGATCGTACCATAAAGGGAATACAAGGCATGGCTAAGGTAATAGTCTTAGAAAAAGAATCAAACATTGTACGGTAGGGGAATAAATTGTCCACGCCCAGAATCACATCAAAATCTGACATATGAAGCAATATAAGGTTAGCCAGGGTGTCAGGCCCTTGGATAGTCACAAAACAAGAACGAAAAATCTGATCCACTACTAAAAACTCATCCATCGGGATCGACACACACAATGATGCTGCGAACCTCTCGAAACTCATACTCAAACGAGAAGCATAATACAGAGATACATATGAAAAAGTAGAGCCTAATTGAAATAAAGTTGAGGAAGGCTAATGGCATAAGAGAATTGTACCTCTGATCACCAAATCTGATGCCTCTGCCTCCACCTCTACCCTTGCTAGAGCTTCATAAAAGTGGGCTTGTCCACCTTTCATTGAAAATTTGTCCTATAACCTAACCTGCCTCCGCAGGGAACACTTCATGCAACCTGGTGACCATCCCGATGGTTCTGACTCTAACCTCCGCCTCTAATTGGATGTGTCATTACTGGAGTTGATCGAGCTGCATATGGTGCTGGTGCACTCATCCTACACGAGGAACTGTCTCTAGACCAATGATCAAGCTTTGTACATTCATAACAACCCTTTGACGATCTGCCACCATGATCTAAAGCACCCCGAATGTGACCCACTTTTACCCTGAGTCATATTGTCATAACCCTAACTGTACCGTTCACCCTCTAAAGCCTAAAGTGAGGCTTGAACAGGCCGGCTGGAGTAACCCTGCTGAAACTACAAGCGTGGTCTATCATAGAAGTCCTTTTTTCATAGAACAAGACATGCTATAGCTACCCTCATGCCTAGCCCTCTTGTCCCTGTCCCCATGTGACTCACGATAGAAATGCTCGATCATGTTGGCATAGTAAACTCCATCAAAAAATGAATGGTCTGCTGAGACCATAACCTAGGTCTCAATCTGTAACTGCAGTCTCAAACCTCAGACAAACGACCAAACTCTCTCCTCCTGAGAAGGTAAAATAATAGTAGCATGATGGGAGAGCTCATGGAACCTCGTATCATACTCAGAAACAGTCATAGAGCCCTACTCTAACCTCAAAAACTAATACATGAGTCTATCTCTGACACTTCGTGGGATAAGCCTTGCCAAGAAGGCCTTCGGGAACTCAGACCATGACACTTAAGGAGAACGAGCTGGCCTAGTTTAAAGATAAGAACACCAGCACTGTCTGGTTGGCCCATCAAGCTTGTAAGCGGTGAAGTCGGTTCCTCTCGATTCCACCAAGCTGAAAGTATATAGCCACTCATGAAAAGTATTTTGAAACTCATGAAAATCCTTCCCAATAGCCCTAGAAAACCTCAAAGGTGATATTCTCAAAAACACTCCGAGCATTTTTGGCTCCTCTAGTGGCATAGATCTAGCAACAATCATGGGCTGCGCACCACCAGGTTGTACCAGAATCTAAGGTCCCTCTATTGCAGGATGAACCTGTTGGGCTGGTGCTGGTGCAACTGTAGTTGTAGCTGGGCCTACTGCATACCCCCTAAGACCATCAATAGTTAAATGATAGCTGCCTGGAGATCGAGAAACATAGTTTGACTAGGTGGTGGATTAGTAGACCCCAACCCCACTGACTATGGAGGAATTTGAGCTGCCTGATGCTCTGGTGTAGGCTGTTGAATCCTCTCTCTATCAGGGACTATTGCTATACCCATAGCACACTTTTGCACTCATCCTCTACCCATAGCTAGGCTTTACCTACAGGTACGGGTGGGTCACCTAAAGCTGTTGCACGATGAATATGAGTCATTTTATGAAAGAATGAAACAAGTGCGATTCTATGAAACTAATAGGGCATACACTGCATGAAAGCAATAAAAGGAGAGAGTGTTCCTAACGACACCTTGTAGCTTCCCAAAGATAGAATAGAAACGTCTCCACAATGATCCATAGGACTCTACTAGGCATTAGCTTTGTCTAAGTGGGACCGGTGAACCTTGCTCGGATACCAAATTTACATGACACAATTTCTCAATTCATGATGGCACCTACTATAACCTACCAGTAGGTAAGCCAATCGGTAACTTGGAATGACAAGGAATGGGTATAGTGGTAGAAACAAGGGGAAGCGACTATTAGAATAAATAAATAGAAGAAAGAGTGAAGTCAAATAGAAACATATATACAATAATAAGATCCCTCCAAGAACCTGGAAACCAAAAGTTAGAGCTAATATAAAAAATAGCACAAGTCCAAAAAAGTGGACCCAAATTACAAAGGCTTCTCTAAAGATGCAAAAGAGTAGCCAAGAAAAATACAAAGGGAGACAGGAAAAGTCCAAGATGCCATGTGCTCATCCTTACCTCCGGATCTGACTGTTGTAGGCTCGATATAAGAGCTGGGAACTAGTGTTCGGACTTACACAATGAAATAGATGTAGAGTGTAGTATGAGTACAAAATAAAAAGGTACTCAATGGGCATCACAGGACAGTTGAGAAAGAAAAGTAAAGACAATATGAAATGATAAAATCTAACAAAGAGGTCAAAAGAGTGAAATTTAAAAAGAACGCACAAAAGTGTACGAAAGAACTGAAATGAAGTAACTATAATTAACTAAACCTAACAGGACACTCATAGGACTAAAAGGTACATTCATGCACAAGTTTAAGTAAAACCCAAGTGAACCCCCATAAGCCCGACGATTACAAAAAATAACTTAACTACAAGGAACAAGTCACTGGTAGTCCAAATCTAGAGGGAGCGTAGGGTGGACCTCTAACCGTGAATAGATCTCCCAAAAGAAACATAGAGGACATAGCCTGGACCTCGAACCATAGATAGGCCTCCAAGTAACCTAGAGGAAGCCAATAGTTATCAACTCTTTAGAGGATAATAATCCTGAATCATGGACTGCGGCTGAAGATCAAAGGTCCATATGTTGAATCTTGGACTACTAGTAGAGTAGTGTGACCAAACCTTTAATTTGTGTCCGTAAGGGCTTCTGAAGTATCCCATGTCATATAATCAGCAATACCATCGTGAAACAACGTCCACTCCTATGTTATGCAAACAATACTCCAAGCCCAAACCTAATTCAATCCCAAGTTACCAAATGAAGCCTAAAATGACAATCGTAAACCACGAGGTCGTAGATAAAGGGGAAAATTGGTAGAAGTCATAGGAATTGAGTCATTGCCTAATCTTAGACTCATTCTATTAGTTCCAAGTCTGCTACATTAGTTTGAAGAGAGGTAAGTCATCTGAAACAATGTCGGAGATATTCTAAGGCCTATCGGCTCTAATACAGGCAAGCCTATGTCAATCACTAGTATTAGCCTAGACTAAGGCAAAAAATCTTCAAATCTATTAACAACAATAACCAAAGCACACCACAAGTTAAGGATTATCAAAGGCAACACAACAATCAAGCTCATATTCCTAAAAAAACTCGACGAAAAGCCTAAAACATAAATTCTAAGGAATTAAGCATGATCAACTAGGTACCCACCCCATTTCCACCAAAAAAAAATGTTTATTTACATATTCAAGCTTATTATAAGGAACGAGAAGGCATAACCTCCCTTAAGCTAACCACGAACGCTCTAAATTACTATTTCAATGAGTTTTTCTACCGAATGGCCTCCAAACGCTGCCACACTATCAAAAATTAAATCACAATGTTAATACAGTTGATAAGAAACCTAAAATGCATAAAAAAGAGACGGATCCAAATTTGAGTCAAAATAGGAATTATGGGACCTATGCTGATAATTTTATAATTGACTCTATCAAAAGATGCTAATTAGCTCCCCAAAATTGTGTCCCAAAATGGAACACAATTCAGGGCATTGTAACAGCCTGAAACAAACTCATGCCTAAAGTCACCATTAATAAACAATGAAAAGAGGTTGAGCAGCCCCTTCGGAGCCAAATTTACCTCAAACGGATGATCCCCTATGCTCCCCGAATACTCGAACGTGACGCCACATACTTTTTGAATAGCCCTTTCTTTGAATCATAAAATTAAGAGCTCAGATGAAGGAGATATAAAACTTTGAAGACGGGAGTTAACTGCTGAAATACTTCTGGTTTTTATTTTAAAAAACCAGAAAATTTGCTCTTCATGAATGAGGCTAGGAGGGCCCGCAAATGTGGAGGCTCAGAAGCTAACCCTTGAAGAATGGGGTATAGGCCTTGCGAACGCAAAGGGAAAAGATAAAGGAAACTGTTATTGCAGTAGGGAGCCCGTGAACACGGAGGGTCAACAAGTCAGGCCTTCGCGAACACAGCTTGGCCATCCAATAATGGAGGCAAGCTAACTAAGCCTTTATGAACGCGTCCAAGAGGCCCACAAACACAAAGGGCACAATGGCCTCGCACCAGCTGATGCATATGAGCTTGATTTGGCCAATTCAATAATCCCCAATAAGGTGCTCGAGATTCATTCGTAACACCGTGTACACAAATGAAATATGCTATCCCAAAAAAATTGACATTCTGAAATAATCAGACCAGTCAAAACTTTCAACTGAGGTCGTCTCACTAAAAAGTAAGTCCCATACCAAAGATTCATTTTAAACCAAATTCTACAAGAGGGCTCGAAATTGGCCCAGAAGTCTCATGATCTACACAAAAGGTTGTCCTAGACCAAACTCAATGTTATGGAGCTAAGAAAACAATCATAATTTCATTCGAGGATATCTTCCTTAACATTTGGCCAAAGTCAACAATTAAAGTTTAAAATTCTCAAAAACACAAATACTTACATAAAAGCCAAACGAATGACCATGTGATTGAACTGTCAGTCCCAACTAGTCATTTATTACTTGGGTCGCTATATAAATTCTCTGCATGATGAAAAGAAGACATTCACACAGAAATGTTCTAGAGGGTCATTACAAAATGTTATTTTAAATTGTAAGTTTCAAATATCTAGGTATATAATTTCAATTGCAATGATTTGATTTAAATAGTTAATGTTCCATAATATGCCACTTTTTATTTTATTGTGCTGTGAAAATAATTGTTATATTACCAAGTGAAGCTAGACAATTCAACTAAATTATTTTCCTTATAATAAAAGCAAAATTTGATTTATCAGATAAAATAGTTTTGATGTGAATCATATCATATCGTAATGGTTGGTGATTCTTATTCTCTTAATTTAATTCCTAAAGAAGTCAACTTTCCTTCATGTTTATACTTGGAAAAGTATGAATTTCGATTGAGAACGAAGGGAAGAAGTTGAGTCATCTTTGTGTCCAAGGCTATTTAATTTCTTTTATTTAATCTCCTTTATTTAAATCTCAAATTCCTTGAAGATTATAGGAGAGGACAACAAACTTGGGTTTGTTTTTGTGAAAACATACCTTGAACCCATGGAGAAAAAGGGGTCGTTGGTTTGGCTTGGGAGAGAAAGATATCATTGGGTCTATCCTTTCTAAGTAGGTCAGCCACCTTCTGCTCACATACATAAGGAAGTAGGTGAAACAAGTGTGTTATTTTCTTTCTAAAATTGCTTAAAGTAGATCGTGGCCACATGTTATCACCTGGGTGTTATTGGTAAGGTAAATGGCACGATAATTTTCGCTAAGCACTTGGGTCATCCTTGTAAGTAAATAGCATAATAAAGTATATTAACCAAGTAGGACGTTTACGCTAGTAGGTGAAGAACATAGCTCAAGAGAATAGGAGAAGCATATAGCTTACTCTCTTTGTCCATATTTATTTTCCTTTAAAAATTATTCCCTTCAACTATTTCTTAATTGTTGTTGTACCTTTTGATTCATAGACTTTAGGCTCAAATAAATCCTAATTTTTCATGTTTCAAAATAATTTTTACAATGTCAACTTATTGTACAGTACTGCTAGAAAGTACAGGAACTTACATCATTCTTTTATTATTCACTATGTTAATATAACAAATTTAATTCAACTCAGTTTTCTTCATGTTTGGTTGGAGTATCAAATCTACATTTTTCTTCAAAATTCTATTTTAAAAAATTCTTCCAAAATGGTACACCAATCTATATTATGCTCAAATCATAATTTAAAAATCCATTCTCTCCTCTGACTTATAATATTTGAAGTTATGAGATTTTTAAAAGTTAGGTTTCAAGCTTGTGACTAATTTTTGTAACTCAAATTGATAAAACTCGATAAACACATGATTTTTGTTAGTGGTTGATTGTTCTACTATAATGATTCTTTAGGTCATCTATGTGTAAATGCCTTCTTTTAATCGTTAGAGCATTCCTACAATTACCCCAAGTTATTTATAACTTGATGAGATGAACAGTTTGGTCACCTAGTCCTTCGTTTGGATTTTGTGCAAGTTTTCGTATTTTGGAGCTTCTTAAAACTTTAATAGTTGACTTTGGTAAAAAATTCTTGAAGATGGCCTCAGAATGCGATTCTGAAAGTTCTGATAGCTCGGGAACACCGAGTTTTGTCTAGAATAACCTTTCATATAGATTATGAGGCTTTCAAGCCAATTTTAAGACCCCTTTTGGAATTTAGCTTAAAATAGATCTTGGGTGTGGGACCCACTCATTGTCGACACGAACTCAGTTTGAAGTTTCGACTGATCCACTGAGTCTGGAATGTCAAATTTTGTGGGGTAGCCTATTTCATTTGTTCACACGGGGTTCTAAGCGAATCTAGAGTACTCCGTCTTAAATTTTTCATGATCTGATTTTTGTCATTTCCATGCCCCAATTTGTGTCTCATTTTAGGATACGTTTTTTGGGACGTAGATTGGACCTTTTGATGAAGTCAATTCTAGAATATCTGGTGTGGGTCTTACATTTCTTGTTTTGACTCCAATTTGGGTCCATTTTGTCTTATTTTGTTTTTGGTGTCTAAACGAATGTATTAATGTTGTGAAACTAGTTTTGATAGTGAAAAAGGGTTCAGTGGCCGTACAGAAGTGAAAGACTCTAGAATTGTAAATTGGACCGTGTGCAATATGTTTAAAGTAGGCTACAACTTCTTGATCCTTTGATTGAACTTGAATATGTAAATATATATTGATTTGAGTGAATTTGGGGTGGGTATCTAGTTGATCATGTTTAGTTTCCTAGAAATCATGTTTTAGGCTATTTATGAGGGTTTTTTTTAGACTGAGAGCATGCTAGTTTTGTTGTTTTACATCATCCATACCTTGTGGCGTGTTTTGATTGTTGGTTATGACTAGTTTGAGCATATTTGGCCTTATTATAGGTGTATACTAGTTATTGCCATAGACATGCATAAGTTTGGAGCCAATAGGCTAGAAAGTTTCCCTGATGTCTCTTCGGCTTACTTAGCTCCCTCTAGACCTATATAATAGACAAGAGTCTCATTGTATGATCCTTAGTTAGGCGACAACTCAGCTCAGCTTGCCCTTTTCCTCTTTGGTTTTATTTTTATGATTGACTCGGTGTGTACGCATGTTATTTTGGACTTATAGGTGATTTGGACTTGACTTGAGAAGTAGGAGCTGGAGTATGTTCCTAAAGAGTTTAGAGGTGCTCCCATGCTATGATCTGGACTAGTGTTGAGATGGCAAAGAATTTGGAGTCATTGGAGTTCATTTTCCACAATTCGAGCCTATATACCTAATTATTGCCCTTGTATTAAGGCTCCAACGTGCATCTCTACCAGCTAGGTTAAGCACCCACTTCTTCCCCTTTGATTAGTTTCAAGTCAGGACAGGGCGACTACCATTCCCCTTTCATCAGTTTCAAGTCTTAACTAGGTGACTAAACCTTTGATGACTTTCAAGTCCTGAATAGGTGGTTCTACTTTGTTCCTTCGTGTCTTTATCGAAGTTGAAGTTTGGGAAATGTTGTGGCCATTTCAAAAATACCCTCTGATTCTCTTATTGTAACACCCCTAAAAAATTTCAAGCTAAGACCCGAGTCATTGTTCATATGCGTAAGCCCAAACTCAATGACTTCTAATGATATATATTTATTCCTAAGTATTTGAAGTGTATTAGAGGTGAATTAGGTTCATAAGGAACCTCTAGTACTAAGTCGAGTTCAAAGATCCTCTACCGATTAAGTTTTCGTATAAGATCATAAAAGGCTAAAATTCAAACAATCATATCTCCCAGCAGATAGTGAATTAGGTTACCCATGACCTATCAAATTAAAGTTCTTTGAGTCCTCTTTCCAACGCAACCAAGTTTTCCTTTTTTCGATCTCGAAGTAAAACGTTATGGCTATTTTACCAGAGGCTGTCATATCAGAGTTTCTTAGTCTTTGATCGACGAACCTAACCTACGGTCCATCGTTTGAACGACGATTCGTAGATAGGTCTTGTAGGTGGCTCTGTCAAGTCATCCAAAAGGTTAAAAAACTCAATTTTTTGGGGACCCAAGACCTACGGATGGTACCTACGGTCCGTAGGTCGAACCACGAGCCGTAGGTGACCTTGTAGGTCATTTCGATAGTTTTAAAGAGTGGTATTTTTGTCTTTTCCCACCCTTTTATAATTAAATCCCTGACGTTTTGGGAATAAAATTAGTCCCTTATAAGTACCCAACATGGTTTTGCCACCATTAACACTTAGAATTATTGAGGGCAAGATTGAAGAGGAGAAAAACTAGGGTTTCAAAAGCTTTCATTCAGACCATCGAGTTCCACATAGATAATCATTGTTCCAGGTATGTAAGGCTTATCACAATGTTGGATTGAGTTTGACAACATGTCCTACATCTTTATTCTATCAATTTTTGAGTATAACTTGAATTGAGCCCTAATTCCTTGAATCCCAAATTGGAGTTGATTCCTTGTTCTTTGAGTTCTATTTAATGATGCATTGAGATTGTTGTTGTTATACACTTTTACTTCTTGAGATTCTCATTCATGGCTACATTCCCATGAACCCTAATTGAGTTAATGATCATGGTTTTACTACGCTTTATTTTGAATTGGGATTGATGGTTTTCATACATTGAACAACGTATGATTTTTAACTAATTTGAAGCATATTCTATTGAGTCTAAATGAGTATGAGTTTTGAGCATAAATTATGGTTTTGAGAAAAGAATATGATTTAACCATACGATTTGTAAACGAAAGAATATGATGAGTTGAGATGAGATTGAGTTTTGATAGGTCCATTGAAACTTGATGTAATGATTTAAAATGTGTTACTTGATAGATATGAGTATAAGGAATTGATTTGGGGAGTAGTATTGAGCACCGATTTAAGAGTGTAAATAACTCAAGCCCATGAACTACGTAGCCAGCGTAGGATTGGATCGTACCGTTAATTGGAATGTTTCCTTATTCTCCCAAAAGAGGACTTTTTGATTGTGGATCAAAAAATGGTTGATCGTCCCTTACCCCTGCAATGTATTGGACGGCTACGGCAAGGGCAGTGCAAAGCGTTGTATCATCACTAGCTCATAGGTGATGGTTGTCGGTTAGAGAAACTCCCAAATAAAAATAAATGATTTGAATTGATTGATATTGCATATGATTAAGTCGATTTGAAAAGCATTGTTTTACATGTATTGTATGCTTTATTGAGTTGAGCTATTTCTCAGAGTTGAGTCTTTTGAGTTGAGTATAGTTGAGTATCTTTGAGTAAGTTCCTTTCTAGCTTTATTACATACTCGTACATTCCATGTAGTGACGCCATTTGGCCTGCATCAATTTATGATGCAGACACAGGTGATAGAGATTCTCAACAGGCGTACCGTTGAAGGTTAGATTCCACTCGGCATTTTTGTGACACCTCCTTGCATTAGGAGGTGCTCCTGAGTTTTTACTTTTAGTATTTTGAGGTAGTCGTGGGCTTGTCTCGGCACCTTCTTATGGGTCAGTTAGAGGCTTCATAGATAGAGTAAGAGTCGAGTTAGAATGATTCTTTCAGAGTCTATTTTTTTAAAACTAAAATTTCATTATTGAATTATGATGTTAAGTTGATTTGAACTAAGTGTTTAAACTATCATTTTATTGAGTTGTTGATTGTTAGCCTGCTTGAGTGTCTTCTTTGAATTATCTAACTCTTCCGCTGGGTGATTGAATGAGTGATCAAACCAAGTGGTTCACTTGGGACCAGCAATGGTCTCCGAGTGTCGGCCACGCCTAGGGTACTTTCTCGGGGCGTGACAAACTTGGTATCAGAGCACAGAGTTCAAGTGTCCTAGGGTGTCCATGAAGCCATGTCAGTGGGATCTTATTTATGGTTTTGAGGGCCCCACTTCTATAAATGAGGGACTATGGACATTTAAGAAAAGTTTCCCTTCTTTCAAATCCTAGATCGTGCAATAGAGTTGTCCCTTAAGAAACATATCCAGATTTGTGCGTTGCTCAAATTCATTCGACTACCCATCATACTCAAAGTGGTTGGAACAGTAAAGCTCAAATCCCTATTGATGAGTTACTCTCCGATAAAGTTTTCCAAAATGTAAAGAGACTGCACCAGGCTTGCAAGGAGCCGATTAGTGTGCATAAGTCTATTGATTTGAAAGAATGCACCCTCATTCGTATGAACCATGCGTTGAGCAAGAGCAAGATGTATTCCCATACTCTCTTCTCTAAAACCTTAGTTCGGATGTTATCCTTGAGAGGGAGGTTATGTCTCTAAATGATTAGTGTCACCATCTGATGGAATATAATTTGAGGCATTGTGAGCTATAATTAGTAGGATGATCCCAGAGCTAGAAAGTGGGAGTTAAAGGAGTAGAAATCAAATAGTGAGAATGGTGGTTGATCGAGGTATGTAACTTGAGTTATGTATCCATAAGTGAAGTAATAGGGTTAGAAGTCCAGTTCCTTTGACTTTGACTAATGATGTTATAAGTATCGCCTAGCTTTCATGATAGAAAGCACAGGAAGAGTTGTTGGTTAGAATGAGTTAGAGTATACTTGAACCTAGCAAGGAGTTTATGTTGATTTGTCAGTGTGTTAGTAAAAACCAGTTGTAGGTGGTGGATAGAAGGGAGGAGTAGTTATGAGTTGATAGATCTAAGCTAGGCCTATGACTTTGAAAGGAGAGCCCTAGGATATTCATAGGGTTATGAGCTTGATTAGATGAAGAGGTATAATGGGTAGGTAAATAGTACTTAGGTTTTGAAAGGGAATGTGATGATATATTATACTTAGACAAACTGTGAGATGAAGATCGATTACTTGTCATGAGGTCTTGGCAGACGAGTGTTTTTTAATTTCATCTAGCAGTTGTAAGTTAGTATATAGTATGTGAGAAATGTGTGATATACATGTTAGTACAAGAACCTAAGATTTGATTTTAGATGAGTGTTGTGAAGAAAAAGGGGACAACATTACGAGTGCGATGGTGTTTGTTTTAAGATTTGATGTAGTAAATTTGACATAAAGTAGGTGAGGAATTAAGATGTTAGCTTGGAATAAATGTGAGTGGCACAAGTGTGATATTATTTATAAATTTTGTCTAGTAGGCTTGGCTTAGCGTATGCGAGGGATTAAGATATTAACTTGCGAGAAGTGTGATATTACAAATGTAGGGTATATGACTCATAGATGAAAACAGTGAATTGAGGCTAAGTCATTAGGTAAGAAGAGTCTTAAGATGTGTATCCGAGATAGTATAAAGTTGTATGAGGCGCTAATTTTATGATTTGCTATGGGTGACTAGTTAGTATCCTTTAGCTACCAATGTGGAGAAGGCTGGATGTAAGTTTTCTTGTTTATGGTATCCATAAGAATTGGGTTGAACGAGTTATATATAGATGCTGATGAGTCTCCCGTTATAGTTCAAGTTTCCTTCAACAATGTTAGGAATATGTGAACTTAGAAGATCAGTGTTAGCAGACTAAAGAGAAGAGGTTAGATCATAAGAGTTAGAGAAAGTGGTTGTGTACGCCAATAAGAGCAGCGAGTATGGAAAGATGCCTATAAACATAGAAGGAAGTTAATAGATGTATCTCAGAATGAAGCCCTAGTAGCAGTTTTGTATCTTCGAGTAAAGTATAACCGGAGAGTTTAAGTGTTCTTGTGTTTAGTGATACCCTGGCCGTGTGGAGTAGTGTGGTTACAGCTTAATGTAGAGAATCAGTCTGCATGCTCAGTGTAGTGACCTTCGAGCTAAGGGGGAGATGATGAGGTAGTGAACCAAAGTGGGTCTTGAGTTTTAAGAAGTGATGAGTTGACCAAGATGAGACATCAGTGTTTTTCCATCTCTTACATTCCTTATACTTCAGTCGAGATGATACCCTACTTCTGTCTTGCGTATGAGCACCATACCCATGCACTTCATGTTGAATCATGATCATGATCAGTTCCTAGAGTGAGAAGTGGTAACTTCCTTGAGCGATCCCTCTCTTATTTCATGAATCTAAGAACTTCCAGCCCTGTGTTATATGAGACATGATATACACTCACGTTTCACAGTATGCTCAGTTCCATAAAGTCATGATAGGCCTTAAAAGGATAGTGAGATCATATTACGTTATGAATGTTCTTACATCAAATTTCTTGAATGAATCGTGCTTATGATCTTTCACTTTAGGCCCTTCAAGTGGTCCTTTCTTTTCAGTCTTGATAGCGACGTTGATGATAGTAGATGAGTTATGGCATATGGGAGAGAGTGGGTGTTCCTTATTGTGAATGTTTTGGTATGCTTATTCCATATAAGGTTATAGACATGGAGGAAGAGCGAGATGGGATCTTCTGGTGTGCAATAGATAGCTAAGAGTATATTGGTGTGCCCCTTTGGTAGGAGTTAAATGCAAATGCAGATGTAGAGATGCGAATTCTTAGGTGATATTGACTATAAGAGGCCATAAAGTGATGAGAATGATAGGCGTGAATGTTGTGTTTGTAGGTATGTGGTTAATTGCATTATGTTGTTAGTGAATCTTGTTAAGAGCTTCAAGTAAGGGTGATAGAGAGGTAAGAAGAAGTAGCACCCTTTAAATGAGAGTCCCTACAAAGGTATATAACATGAATCCCGCGGGTCAAATTTGTACAAGTATGATCATATTATGGGCAGCACCTTGTGCCAACGAGTTAGGCTTGAACATGGTAAAAGTATGCAGTTAGAATTAAACTTTGGTGGGAGCTATAAGTTTCAGTTAATGAAGTGTAGTATTCAAGAAGAAGAGCATAGTCGAGAAGAGTTGCTAAGCTTGAAGGCTATCAGTCATGTCACTTAATACATAGCGGTCTGATTCTTATATCAGGCTCATAATTCTCTTTCCCGAAGTAATGAGAAATTTTGATGAAAGCATTAGAGGCTATAGCCTACCTCTCATTTCAGATTCAGTGTCTATTTGTGTGCTTGAGTATTTCAGTTTTGGCATTGTACTCGTGCCTTGTGCAACTTCCTAACTTGGTCATCATTTGAGGACGAATGATCCCAAGGGGGAGATATTGTAACACCCCCAAAAATTTTCAAGATAAGACCCTAGCCATTGTTCATATACGTAGGCCCAAACTCAATGACTTCTAATGGTATAGATTAATTCCTAAGTATTTGAAGTGTATTAGAGGTGAATTACGGTCATAAGGAACCTCTAGTACTAAGTCGAGTTCAAAGATCCTCTACAAATTAAGTTTTCTTATAAGATCATATAAGGGACAACTTCAGACAACCATATCTCCCAGTACATTGTGAATTAGGTGGCCCATCACCTATCAAATTAAAGGTCGTTGAGTCTTCTTTCCAATGCCACCAAGTTTGAATGTTTTCAAAATTCGAGTAAAAGGTCATGCCCATTTTACAAGAGACTGTCATATCAGAGTTTCTGAGTCTATGATAGACGAACCCTACCTACGGTCCTTCGGTTGAACGACGAGCTGTAAGTAGGTCTCATAGGTGGCTCTGTCAGTCATCAAAAAGGTTCAAAAAGTCAATTTTTTTGAGACTCAAGACCTACGGGTGGTACGGATGGTACCTACGGTCCGTAGGTCGAACCAGGAGCCGTAGGTGACCTCGTAGGTCATTTCGGCAGTTTTAAAGAGGGGTGTTTTCATCTTTTCCTACTCTTTTATAATTAAAACATTGACCTTTTTTGACTAAAATTAGTCCCTTATAAGTACCCAACATGTTTTTGCTCTGATTAACCCTTAGAATTATTGAGGGCAACATTGAAGAGGAGAAAACCTAGGGTTTCAAGGGCTTTCATTCAGACCTTCAAGTTCCACTTAGATAATCATCGTTCCAGGTATGTAAGGCTAATCACGGCATTGGATTGAGTTTGTCCACGCGCCCTACATCTAAATTCTATTTATTTTGAATATAACTAGAATTGAGCCCTAATTCCTTGATTCCTGAATTGGAGTTGTTTCCTTGTTCTTTGAGTTCTATTGAATTATGCATTGAGATTGTTGTTGATTCTACACTTTTATTTCTTGATATTGTCATTCATGGCTACATTCCAATGAACCCTAATTGAGTTATTGATCATGGTTTTACTAGGCTTTATTTTGAATTGGGATTGATGGTTTTCATGAATTGAACAAGTATGAATTTTAACTAATTTAAAGCATATTCTATTGAGTTAAAATGAGTTGGAGTTTTGAGCATAAATGATGGTTTTGAGAAAAGAGTTTTACTTTGATGTGAGTGATTTGAAAACATATGATTTGTAAATGAAAGAATTTGATGAGTTGAGATGACATTGAGTTTTGATAGGTCCATTGAGACTTGATGAAATGATTTGAAATGTGTTATTAGATAGATATGAGTATAACAAATTTATTTAGGGAGTAGTATTGAGCACCGATTTGGGTAATAATGTAAATAACTCTAGCCTTATAAACTACGTAGCCAGCGTAGGATAGGATCGCACTGTTAATTCAGATGTTTCCTTATTGTCCAAAAAGTGGACTTGTTGATTGTGGATCCAAAGATGGTTGATCGTCTCTTACCCCGGCAAGGTATTGGACGGCTGTGGGAATGGCAGTGCAAATCATTGTATCATCACTAGCTCATAGGTGATGGTTGTCGGTTAGAGAAACTCCCAAATAAAAATAAATGATTTGAATTGATTGAGAGTGTATATGATTGAGTCGATTTGAAAGGCATTGTTTTACATGTATTGTATGCTTTATTGAGTTGAGCGATTTCTCAGAGTTCAGTCCTTTGAGTTGAGTTGAGTTGAGTATCTTCGAGTAAGTTCCTTTCTAGCTTTATTACATACTCGTGCATTCCATGTACTGATGCCATTTGGCTTGCATCCTTTTATGATATAGACACAGGTGATTGAGATCCTCAACAGGCGTACTGCTGAAGGTCAGATTCCACCCAGCGTTTTGGTGAGACCTCTTTGCATTCGGAGGTGCTCCTGAGTCTTAACTTTCAGTATTTCGAGGTAGTTGTGGGCTTGTCTCGGCACCTTCTTACGAGTAAGTTAGAGGCTTTATAGATAGAGTCAGAGTTGAGTTAGAATGATTCTTTCAGAGTCTGTTTTCTTAAAACTCAAATTTCATTTTTGAATTATGATGTTGAGTGGATTTGAACTAAGTGTATAAACGATAATTTTATTGAGTTGTTGATTGTTAGCCCACTTGAGTGTCTTCTTTGAATCATCTAAGTCTTCTGCTAAGTGAATGAATCAGTTATCAGACAAAGTAGTTCGCTTGGGACCAGCAATGGTCTCCGAGTGCCGGCCATGCCTAGGGTATCCTCTCGAAGCATGACACTTATTTAGTTCCTAGCTATTCTATGAACCTCTCAGAATTATGGGGGTCCATTGGGGTTTTACTTAAACTTGCACAAGATTTTACCTTTTGCTCTTATGGGGATCAAATTATGTTTATTTAGTTGTACTTACTTCATTTCTATTCTTAGAACACTCGTGTGCATTTCTTTAGCTTTCTATTCTTTGACCTCTAATTTTTTTAAATTCTACCATTTCATATTGCATTTACTTTTCTTGCTCAGTCAGCCTATGATCCTACTACGTACCTGTTGTTCGGTACTCACGCTACACTCTGCATCTATTTTATGATGTAGGTCAGGGCACCAGTTATCAGCATTGCTTCCTCTTATTCATTTTCTTCTGATTTTTAAATTGTTTCTTCCGCTTTATTACTACTCTTAAACACATTACTTGTCATTCCAAATTACATGTTGGCTTACCTACTAGCGGGTTATAGTTTGCTCTATCATTATTCCAGAAATCGGCTCATGACAAGTTTGTATTAGAGCCCCTTGTTCTTCGGTGTGACATGTATAGATCTAACACCTAGTAGAGTATTTTGGATCGGTGAGGAGACATTCATATCCTATCTTCGCGAGGCTACGAGGTGTCGTAAAGAATTTTCTCTCTTTTATATTTATTTTGAGCAGTGTGTGTCTTATTAGTTTCATGGAATCTATCTTGTCTCATTATTTCACAATATAGATCATACGCGCCATTTAGTTGCCAAGGGTAATCCACTTTGGTCTATAGATAGAGCCCAAACTAGGGGTAGAGGATGACTGTAGTACCGTACGAGGGATACATCACCAACCTGAAAAAGGGAGAGGACTCCGAAGCCTACAACATAGCCTTAGAAAGCTCATATTCCTCTAAAGCCTTTAGGGCAGAGGATAGCCCAGCCGACACCGGGTCAAGCTATGGCTCCCTATCTCTAGGAAGCCATTACTCAACTATTGATAAATCTTGGGGGTATGCAGCAGTCCCCAGCTACAGTTGCACCAGCACCACAGGGCTGGCCTACAAAAGTTGCACTTCAAGTTCAGGTGCAACCCAGGGGTGTCGACCCGTGATTGCTGCTGAAACTATGCCATTAGAGGTGAAGAAGATGCTCAAAGTGTTCTTGATATTATCATACTAGAGGATTTCTAGGAAGATTGGAGTAGATGCCCATGAGTTTCATACTACTTGCCAGTAGAGGCTTTATACCTTAGGCATAGTGGAGTAGAGAGGAGCTAAATTCACTACTTATTAGCTTGGCGGGCTAGGCAGGTAGTGGTGGCATTTTTATCGAAAGACTAGATCGGTAGGGTCTCCACGGGTTACTTGGGTTGTGTTCTCGTAGGCCTTTCTCGCCTGGTTCATCCCATACTATGTCAGAGATAGACTAGAAGATTATTTCTCGAGATTGGATCTAGGCTATATGATCGTGTATTAGTACAAGATAAGATTTGACAAACTCTCCCATCATGCTACTATGATTAGGCCTACTAAGGAGGAGAGAATTTGATGCTTTGTCAAAGGTTTAAAGCTTTAGCTATAAATTGATACCCAATCTTTTTTTAAGTGGGTTGTTCCTTTCTAGATGTAGTTAACCATGCCCGTACTATTGTGCAGGTCTATCGTCAAGCCCATTAGGGTAGGAACAAGTTGTCTAGGCATGAGGGTATCAAATATTTGTCCCATTCTAGGTCCAAGCACTTCTAGGTCAGATTAGCCAGATTGTTCAGGCCTCACTTTAGGATATAGTGGGTGATGGGTATACTGAAGGTGATGCTGATATGGATCAGAGCTGAGGGTGTTCTGAGTCAGGTGATTCAGGTAATCCTGGACGTTCCTATGTTGTAGGCCGATCTTCACAGGGTTTCTATAATCTATAGGGAGTTTGATCATTTGTACAGAGTGTTTCTCTAGTGTGGGATAGATGCATTTGTTGCACTTGCTCATATCCAGTTATGCCAGTTACAGAGATAGCACCTCAAGCTAGAGGCAATGCCTAAGGTGAAGGTAAGAAAGGTAGTTATCAGGGTTCATGGGGTAGTCCCTAGGGTGGTAGGTCAAGTGGTAGTGTTGATGCTCGGGGTAGAGGCAATTAGGCCCATCTCTATACAGCTCCAACACGGGCGAAGGCTGAGAAATCTGATAATGTTATCACATTTATGATTTTTTTATTCCTTCAGCCCTCCTTGACAATATGTGATCCACGATTTACTTTTTCATATGTATCTGTGTATTATGCTTCCCATTTGAATATGAGTTTGGAGTCCTTGGCAGCGCCTTTGTGTGTTTCAAACATTGTGGTGAGTCTTTAGTAGTAGATTATGTGTTTCGATCTTATTTGGTGACTGTCCAAGGGAATGACACCCGAGCTCACCTAATATTACCTGATATGTTAGATTTTAATGTGATTCTGGGGTTGGAGTTGTTATCCCCCTACCGCATGGTCTTAAATTTCTTTTCTAAGACTTATACCTTAACCATGCCTGGCATTCCACAAGTAGGGTGGTAAGGCTCTTGTAGTCACACACCGGTCGGAGTTATCTCTTATATTCGGGCTTCGAGGTTTGTGGGTAGTGGTTGTTTATCTTACTTGGCTTATGTTAAAATATGAGTAGGGAGGTTCGTTCGATTTAGTCGATTTTGATTGCTTGTGAGTTTGTTGATGTGTTTCCTGCTAACCTATCTAGCCTACCCCAGTGCATGATATTGATTTAGTCATTGACCTTGAGCCGAAAACTAGTCCTATTTCTGTTACCCCTTATCAAATGGCCCCCGCAGAGCTCAATGAGATCAGTGTTCAGCTTAATGATTTCTTAGGTAAAGGATTCATTCGGCCTAGTGTGTCGCCTTGGGGTGCCCCCATCCTATTTGTGAAGAAGGATGGATCCATGAGGATGTGTATTGACTACAGGCAAGTTAATAAGGTGATGGTGAAGAACCATTAAACCATGCCTCATATTGATGATATTTTTGACAAGCTTTAGGGTGCTGCAGTGTTTTTTAATATTGATTTAAGACCCGGTTACAATCAGCTAAGGATTAGGGAAGCAGACATCCCTAAGACTCATATAGGACTCGTTACGTCCATTATGAGTTCCTAGTGAAGTCTTTTCATTTGAATAATGCACCTTCTTCCTTCGTTGACAAGGTGATGCGTGTGTTCAAGCCATTTCTTTCTTCTTTTGTCATTGTGTTCATTGATGAAATTTTGGTATACTTGCTAAGTAAGGGAGAGCATGAGTAGAATTAGAGAATTGTTCTCCAGAATTTAACAAATTAGCTACTTTATGCCAAGTTCTCAAAGTGCAAGTTTTGGCTTGCTTCTATTTCATTCTTGGTGGCACATGGTGTCTAAGGATTACATTATGATAGATCCAGCAAAGTTTGAAGCTATTCCCACTTATGCTAGTAAGATTCAGAGAATCGTAAGATAAGTGAACTACTATAGATGCTTTGTGGAGGAGTTCTCTTCCATTGCAGCACCTTTTATCCGATTAACTCACCTTCATGTTCCATTTGAGTGGTATAGGAGTGTGAGTTGAGCTTTTAGAAGCTCAAGGAGTTGTTTACTACTTCTCTTATTTTTACTCTTCTAGTTGAGAGTGTGGGCTTCATGGTATATTTTGATGCATTAAGCATTGGTTTGGGTTGTGTATTCATGCAGTGGGGCTGAGTTATAGTTTATGCGTCGAGGAAACTTAAGGTGCATGAGCGCAACTTCTCCACTAATGACTTTTTACTAGAGGTTATAGTTTTTGCACTTAAGATCTAGAGTCACTACCTTTATGGAGTTAAATACGAGATCTACATTGACCAGAAGAGTCTTAAGTATATTATGAGTCAAAGGGACCTTAATTAGAGGCAGCGCCATTGGATTGAGCTCTTGAAGGACTACGACCTCTTTATCCTAAATCACTCGGGCAAGGCGAATATTGTAGAGGATGCCTAATGCTGGAAGGTAGTGAATATGGGTAGTTTAACCTTCTTTTCTAATATGGAGCGACCTTTGGCTTTAGATATTCAGTCTTTGGCCAATAGGATGATTTGGTGGATATTTCAGACTCTAGGCAAGTGTTGGGCTATGTAGGAGTTCAGCCTTTCTTGTTGGAGCAAATTCGTGGTTGCCAGTTTGAGGATGAGACCTTGGTTTCCCTTCTCGATTGAGTGTTGGGATGTGATGCTAGACATGCTACCTTAAATTCATATTGGGTTTTGAGGTTTGATGGCCATATCTATGTTCCGAGAGTTGGGGATTTGATTCAGTTGATCCTTCATGAGGTCCATGATTCAAGATATTCTATCCATCCGTGCACCGCAAAGATGTACAAGATTTGAGGCAGTACTACTGGTCGAGTTGTACAAGGATACATATTGTAGACTATGTGTCCCATTTCTTGTGTTTCTAGTAGGTGAATGCTGAGTATTTGAGGACAGGTAGTGTGTTTCAGAGATTACCCATTCTAGAGTAGAACTGGGATCGTATAATCATGAACTTTATTAAGGGTTTTCCCTGTACTTCTAGTGGTGTTGACAACATTTCAGTCATCGTTGATTAATTGACCAAGTCAACACACTTTCTTCTTGTTCAATCTTTATTTAGCACGAAGAGGTTGGTTTTTCTTTATATTTAGGAGGTAGTTCGTCTTCATGGTGTGCCCATATTTATAATCTCATGTGTATTAATTTTTATTTGGTCTTATGTTATGTAGATAACAATCAATGAAGCCAAATGATGTTGCAGTCTCTTAAAACCAATAGCTCTCGGCTGACCTTCTGTCTTTTGTAAGAAGGTTGGCATCATATATGTATTTTCTCTTTTAACAAAATTGGGAGGGGGGGATGATTGAAAAGAGAACTTTTGTAATATATTTATTGATTTTATTCGGTAGTTATCAGTTGGTAGCCCTGGAGAGGGACTACATTAATGTAAAATACTAGTTTTTACAAGGAGAGTAGTTCTGGAAAGAACCTTATAGCAATTATGCTTCTTAGAAGCTTTGCTTACCTTTTTCCGAAAGCCTTCTCCCTATATAGCTATTCTTGGTCCCAATTGTTGCTCTGGTAACTCCGGTATGTGAATAGTACTCTTTTTTATTTAATGCAAAGGATAATATCATCTTAAAAATCTCCGTAATTAATCTATGTGAACATTTCTAGGTCGATAGTTTATGTGAAACAATAGAGTTACTTCCTCATAAATGGTTCACATTTATTCAAATGATAGTATCTTAACTTCGTAAGAAAATATAGGAACTATTCAGAAAACTTGAAGTTACTATGCATTATGAAAATTTTTCATTAAAGCAAGAGTAATGTTTCATTTCATTAATTTTTCTATCACGACCTGATTTGTCGAGTCATGATGGCATCTGCCAGCCCACTAGTAGGCCAGCCAACACCCTATCAGAGAACTTTACCGTAATGGGACTGAAGGTGGAAACCAACTTCAACTATCTGAAGCAATAAAATAAGAACACACAAGAGAGGGAAGAAACGAACCCAAAACTATATATCTAAAGATACCTCCCAGAACCTGGAAGTCACATGTACAGAACTACTAACAAGAGTACAAGTCCAAAAAGTGGACCATAGAAACAAGATTGTCTCAAAAGAAAAGACAAGCCAAAATATAAAAATAGAAGGAGGCAGGTAATCCCAGAAAGCCATGTGCTAACCCTCGTCTCTTGTACAGATAGTTATCGGCTAGAACTTAATACTGATAACTAGTGCTCGGACCTGCATCACGAAAACAGAAGCAAAGTGTAGCATGTGTACCAAAACAACAGGTACCCAGTACGCATCATAGGCCGACTGAGCAAGAAGGGTAAAAATAGGTAGACAAGAAAGAATAAAAAATGAATAAAGGTCAATATAACATGAAAAGGATAAGCGGAAAGTAAATCTAAGAACATCATCACAAAACCCAGTGGGGCCCACCATAAGACCCGCTAGGTACACTCAAGCACAGATAAACAAGAACCCGAACGGAACCCCAAAAGCCCTACAGGTACACAGAAAAGCTAGAAATATGAGATTAAAGGAAGACAGAACTCCGCACCGATAAATCACCCAACACTGAACCACTCACAAGTCTGACTTCCCAAAATAACCCATCTAGCCTGCTAACACCCCGGGGGCCCTGTCCAAAGCTAGAAATGTGCTGCAGGGCGGTATGACGACCCCTCCAATAGACCTAGTGTCAAACTTCCCAATAGGCTATCACCCCGGGGTCCCGTCCCAAGCCAGACGGCTGAGCCTACTAAGCCTCCGGGGGCCCTGTCCCAAGCAACACGGGTGAGCCTACTAAACCTCCGGGGGCCCTATCCGAAGCCAGACGGGTGAGCCTACTAAGCCTCCAGGGGCCCTGTACCGGCAAGTCAAGTGCGTGGGCTATGTCTACTCCGTAGAGGACCTCAAATAAGCTATATCAAATTGCCCTACCAGCTAATCACACCGGGGGCCCTGCCCTGGGCCCAGCCCATGCCATCCAAGTGAGTAAGCTATCACTCCCGGGGGCCCTGTCCCAAGCCAAACAGAGTGTGCGGGTCATATCAACTCCGTAGAGGATATCAAACTCTAAGATACCATGGATCTCCGTTCACTCCCGACACATCAGAATGCCTGAATCAATTCCAAGCCACTGTGGATCGACGTACACTCCCAACACTCCTCAACATAGAGCCGGTCTCGAGCATCCTAGCCGGGAAGAAGCTATGCCTCCAATAGCGTATCGGCATCACAGAGAGGGTCAAGAAGACAGAAGGATCACAACAACACGAAACTATAACCATGCTCAACTATCAGACCCAAGCTAGCTATTCCAATCTACAAGGACCTAGTCCTTCCGAATCGACGTCGGACACATACCAAGTCAACAGGTGCATGAGACTAAGGCAATACTATCATAACCCATTCTAATGCTGAAAAACACAAGCAACCAGCATAACGAGAGAAAATAACCTGGCCCATGCATGCAACAACAGATAACCACCCAATAGATAACCCACAACAAATCATCAACAACCCATACTAAGCATGATACTAGCCCTGAACAATTCAAAAATTAACTCTAAATGAAGATATCAGAGAAGAAGAATAGAAATACTAGCTACCCACCCCAGATTCACATGAGTCAACAAACATTTACGCATTCAAGCTCAATCTAGGAAGAAGGGAAGTCGTAACCTACCAGAACCCTGACAATGCGCTCTCCAAGAAACTTTGCCAGAGCTTTTCTCTTCCGAGGGCCTCAGATTACTTCCATGCTGTCAAAAATAGAATCACAGTGTCAATACGATCGTTCAGACACTAAAATCATCAAAATTGGAGACAGACCAATTTCGGAGTTAAAATCGGGAAACATGGGACCCGCTCTGGATTTTCTGGAATTGACTCCGTGAAGAAACACCCGTCAAGGCTCGGATCAGCTCCATGCAACCAACAACAAGAAATGCAAAACTATAAAAAATGAGGCCTAGGATAGCAACTTACGTCTCAAACTCATTGACATCAAGGTGCACCCAACACAATTTGAGCACTAACCCACAAACCCAACGTGTTTCTGTGCACCTGGGACTTTGAATCGACGAAAACTGATAAAAGGTGAGGGAGATATGAATTTCTAAAATTTCATCCGAAATGACCTCGACCTCACTTTAAATAACGACTACACCCTGCTGACGTCCGCAAACGCGGCCTCATGCCTGCGAACGGGGAGGGAAAACAACTAAAACTCTGCGAACGCGGCCCAAGGCCTGCGAACATGGAGGGATATCGACTAATGCACCACGAACATGGCTCCAGACCTGCGAACGCGGAGAAGAAGGTCACCCAACCCCACAGACCTCCGTGAATGCGGAGCAAATCACGCGCAGTAGAGAACAATTTCTCAAACCTTCGCGAACGCAGCCTCTGTCCAGCGAACGTAGAGTAGACACAATTACACCTTCGCGAACGCAGAGAAAAGAAGTGTCTGCAGATTTCAGCTGTGCATCAGCTGAGTTTTGGAAAATTCCAAAACTCCGACGGGGCGCTAGGGATTTGTTTTGAACCCCGTGCATGAAAACGAGATATGCTACCCCATCAAATTCGACGATCCTGATTCAATGGCCTAGTAAAAAATTTGAAAAGAGGTCTTTTCTATGAAAAGTGGGTCCCATAACCAAAGCGCCAATTTAGCTAACTTCTACCGTGGGCCTCGGAATTAGACTGAAAGCCTCGGAAAGTGCACGAAGGGTCATTCTAGACCAAACTCGGTATTCCGGAACTAAACGAGCTGACAAAATTCTCATGCAAGCGTGTTTATCAAGAATGTTGACCAAAGTCAACTTTATGCAAAATTTCGAAGGCTAAAGAGCCAAATGGCCCAAAAGTCATACCGATTGCTCCGAGACTAGAGCCAATCATGCCTCTAACCTAATTTAATTGCTCCGGAGCTGATGGAACCGTCAGAATTCCCATATGAGATTGTTTACCTAAGGTTATGACGGAAATCAACTTTTCAAGGTCCAAGAGCTCCAAAAAAGGAAAACAGGCGTAATACCAAAACGAACGATAGGCAACCGATCCTATAGTGCTAGCAAGTCAGAATGACTTGGGGTCGCTACAGGAACACTCTAAACGACATAATAGAAGCACAAACACACAAATGACCAGAAGGGTCATCACAACATCCACTACTAAAATAAATTTCGTTCGCGAAAGTAAGAGTTACGCAATAGTTGAGGGCTCAAATAAGCTAGGGAACTGCTCCCGCATCTCTTGCTGGGTCTCCTAGGTAGCCTCCTCGACTGGACAATGCCTTCAACGGACGTTAACTATAGGAATGGCTCTTAACCTTAGCTACCTCACATCTCTGGCTAAAATAGCAACTGTCTCTTCAATATAGGTCAGGCGATCATCCAACTCAATGACATCATACTCGAGCACAAGAGACTCATCCAGAACATATCGGCGCAACCTCGAAACATGGAAAAGTGGATGAATAGCTTAGAATGCTGGAGGTAAAGATAACTCATAGGCCACAACACCCAAAGCCCTCAAGATCTTAAAAGGGCCGATATACCTGGGGCTAAGCTTGCCCTGCCTCCAAAATCTCATCACGCCCTTCATGGGCGATACTCGGAGGAACACTCTATCACCAATGGTGAATCTCAGCGGCCATCACATGCGATCCGCATAACTTTGTTATCTACTCTGAGCAATCTTGAGCCAATCCTGAATCATCCTCACATGCGCTAAGCTCTCCCAAAATAGATCTATACCAAGCGGCCTAGGCTCTGTACTTTCAAACTATCCGACTGGAGTGCGACAACGCCTACCATATAAGGCCTCAAACGGGGACATCTGAATGCTAGAGTGGTAGCTGTTGTTTTACACAAACTCCGCCAAGGGCTAGAAATAGTCCCACTGGCCTCCAAAGTCTATAACACAGGCCCGCAACTTATCCTTGAGAACTTGGATAGTGCGCTCTGACTTGCCATTAGTCTGTGAGTGGAAGGTTGTGCTAAGATTGACACGGGTTCCCAACTCTTCCTGAAATACCCTCAAAAAGCTGGAAGTGAACTGTGGACCCCGGTCTAAAATGATGGAAATAGGCACCCCATGAAGACGGACCACCTCTCGAATGTAGATACGAGCTAACCTCTCTGCATGGAAGGATGTATGAACTGGAATGAAGTTTGCTGACTTGGTCAATCGATCCACGATGACTAGATTCTGTCAACAACTCTAGGAGTCCGAGGCAAGCCCATAATGAAATCCATAGTGATGCGCTCCCACTCTCACTCAGGAATGGGTAATCTCTACAAGTCACCACCAGGCCTCAGATGCTCGGCCTTCACCTACTGACAACACAAGCAACAGGACACATAATTAGAGATATCCCTCTTCATACTACTCCACCAGTAGTGCTGCCTGAGATCACGATACATCTTAGCGGTGCCCGGATGGATAGAATATCTGGAGTCATGGGCCTCACTAAGGATTAGCTGAATCAAATCACCGACTCTCGAAACACAAACTCGGTAAACAAATCTCAAAACCCTCTCTGAATCTAAGGTAGCCTGGCTGGCATAACCCGTCAAAACTCTCTTTGAGTGCCACAACGACTCATCTTTGAACTGGCGACTGCGGATCTGATCTAGCAACGACAACTGAACACCCACAAAGGCTAACACCTGACTGGAATCTGAAATATCTAGCCTGATCATCTGATTGGATAAGGACTGGATGTCAAAAGCCAAAGGTCGCTCCGAAACTGAAAGGAAGGCTAGGTTAACCATACTCACTGCCTTCCGGCTTAGGTTGGATAGGACGTTCCGTAATTAAACTTACGAACCGTAGGTCGCAACGTAGGTCGGGATCCAATAGTTAATTTTTAAGGGTTTTTTGGTCTCTTCCCTAATTGACCTATTCCTAATCTAGGTTGGTTAAGATCTAATCCTAAGCACTATATAAGCCCTCTATGGCTCATTCTACCCTTTTCTAACCACTTCAAAACTTCCTCCAAAATATTTCCCCAAATATTTTTCTCTCTAGAAGATTGAAGAAGAAGAAGGTTCTAGGGTTTTTATCAAGTCTCCTAAGTTCACCATTGATTTCAAGATTTTGGCAACAAGGTGTGATATCTTTCACTTTTAGAGCCCTTTCCTCCATAAGGTTCCTAAATTCTCCAAATTTGCAAAGTTAGATTCTTTAATTGGAAATTAGGGTTTCTTTTATCTAATGTGTTCTTTCCATTTATGATCTAATGGATTGAATTAGGTCTTTTTATGCATGGAATTGAGTTAATTGCATGATTTGAAGTTGAAATTCCTATAACCCATGCATGATCTATTATTTCTAAGCTATGATTCTATGGTGAAGTTTTAGAATGATGATTTAAGATTTGCTTTGAGATTGAAGTATAAATGTTTTTGTTATTGGGTTGTGAAAGGATTTCTCACATATTACTCAAAACATGATTTGTGAAAGTACTTTTCGCACATGAGGGATTCATAAGGGTTGAATGATTTTCTCAACTAACTTTGAATAAAAGATTAAGGGGCAATTCCAATGAAGGGACAAGAGGAGACTACCCATGTCCATTAATGATAAGATAAACTATGAACTATGAATATTCCGTGGGAATTATACTTAGCACCGAATGGATATTGAGATGGAAGATCTCCCGTTAGTAGAAGCCGAGTTTCTAGTAGAAATCTCCTTATCCCATAACAATGGGTCACCATAGGTTTGTCTTAGATAGACATTAGCTAGTTGATCCACTTATGCTAGAAAACTATGGTTCTTACCTTGGTAAGTAAGGACACCTCTTTTCGGTGAGGGGTAGACACCGAATTCCATGTTGTAGCTTGCATAGTCTATGTCGGTTAAGGCTCATTTCCCACATAATGAACTAAGGTCATTTTATAAAGGCTTATAAGCATATTTTGTTTTAATACGATTTACTTGCATCGACCATGGCTTTTATCTCATGTTTTCTATCATGCCAGCATTGACTTAACTTTGTCATTGTATCTTATGTATAGCCTTTTAGCATGATTTTGTAACCTTTACGCATAGTTATCTTACTTGGTACATTCTTGTACTAACACATACTCTTGCCTACATTTTCTTATGAGTGTAGGATTCGGTCTTTCTCAATCCACCCATGGCTAGTGGTTGCATCCGAGTGTTGAAGATTTGGTGACTCCTCATATGTTCGAGGGCATAGCAAGATTTATCTTTTTATGTCGCTTTACTTTTAAGACTTGTATGGGTTACGTTCCACTTTGTTTCTATTATTGTATTAGATGGCTTGAGACAAATGCTTTGATTTTCGCTACTTTGATATAAATTGCCTTCTGAACTTCTTACTTACTATTATCTTGTATGATGCATGCTAAGTGGTTTATATGGGGCCTTTTAGGGTCTTGTACACTATGTCACGTATAGGGAATACTTTAGGTCATGACAAACTTGGTATTCAGAGTACAATGTTTTAAAAAGGTTTAGGGATGTCTTATAAGCCACATTGAGTAGGTCTTGTTAATGAGTGTGAAGCGTGCCGCACTTCTGAAAGAGAGGCTATAATACGTTTAGGAAACTCCACTTCTTTCATCACTTTAAATTCGTGCAATAGAGTTCAACTCTATATGTCTCTATCCCAATCCCTATCCTATGCTTTTTCAGGATATGGCCACTCGAAAGGCATATGCTAAGAGGATTGCGAGAGAGAATGTGGAACAAGAAGCTCCTCAAGTTCCGATCGACCCTTTGGTCGAGCAAGTGACTAATGATGAATTTAGGGCTTTTCATGTGTTGGCTCAAGCCATGACGACTCAAGCCAATAGAGAGGTTGTGGTCCCCGTGAACAGAAATATGAGAATGAGGACATCTAGATTGAGGAATTTCACTAGGATAAATCCTCCGGAGTTTCATGGGTCTAAGGTCGAGGAGGATCCACGAGAGTTCATCAATGAGGTGTATAAGGTAGTGATGATCATGGGTGTGACGCTGGTGGAAAAGGAAGAATTGACCATTTATCAACTCAAGGGTGTTGCTTATGTGTGATTTGAGGAATGGAAGAGTGACAGGGCGGTTGATGCAGATCCTCTTGATTGAGAGAAGTTTAAGGTTTCTCTCCTTAATAGGTTCTTTCCACTTGGGATGAGGGAGCCAAGGGTACTTGAGTTCATCAGCCTTCGTCAAGGAAACATGAGTGTGAAGGAGTATGCCTTGAAGTTCACACAATTGTCTAGGTATGCTCCTACTATGGTTGCCTATCCTAGGGCAAGAATGAGTAAGTTTATTTCGGGAGTGTCCGAAATGGTGGTCAAAGAATGTCATACCACTATGCTTATTAATGATATGGACATTTCTCATCTAATGGTTCATGCTCAACAAATACAAGAGGAGAAGCTTATGGAGAAGTCTAGGGAGCTGAAGAGGGCTAAGACCGATGATGGTGACTTTTCACGCTCAAGATCCGATGTGTATGGTCGTCTTAAGTTTCGACAAAGGTTCTCTGGTAAAGGTTCCTCTAATGCTCCTCCTAAGTTCAACAAAGATACGGTGACTAACTCTAAGCCTCAAGGAGGGAACGTTGGTGGATTTTCATCAACTACATGTGCTAAATGTGGAAAGAAGCACGAGGGTAAATTCTTAGCCGGTACAGATGGTTGGTTCATCTGTGATAAGAGCGGTCATAAGATAAGGGATTGTCCATCACTTACAGCTAAGGGAAGAGAAGGTATAAAATCTCTATCTAGTGGTTCGGGTTCAAAAGCTCCCAAGCAAAACTGGTTCTATGCACTCTAAACTTGGTATGATCAAGAGGGTTTTCCCGATGTGGTTACCGGTATGTTAAAACTCTTTAATCTTTATGTTTATGCTTTGCTTGATCCCGATGCTACCTTGTCTTTTGTGATGCCATTTGTGGCTATGAGATTTGATGTTCTTCCAGATGTGTTCTTAGATCCTTTCTCCATCTTTACTCCTAGTGGTGAATAGATTATGGCTAAGAGAGTCTATAGAAATTATTCCATCTCCTTATCCCATAGAGTCACTCATGTTGATCTTATAGAGCTAGATATGATAGATTTCTATGTTATTCTTTTGATGGATTGGCTGCATTCATGTTATGCTTCTATTGATTGTAGAACCCGAATGGTCAAGTTTCAGTTCCCAACTGAGCCTAACCTAGAGTGGATGGGGGGAAATTCTATGCTTAAGAGTCAATTTGTTTCTTGTCATAAAGCTAGGAAGATGATCTCTAAGGGTTGCATATACCATCTTGTTTAGGTTAGGATATGGCTTCTAAAACCCCAACCTTTGAGTCGGTCCCCATTGTTAATGAGTTCCCGGAAGTGTTTCTCGATGATTTACCCGTTGTTCCTCCCGAAAGGGAGATAGATTTGTGTATCGACTTTCTCTCAGATACGCAACCCATCTCTGTTCTTCCTTACAGAATGGCTCTGGTGGAACTTAAGGAATTGAAGGAGCAATTAAAGGACTTACTGGATAAGGGCTTCATCCTGTCGAGTATCTCTCCGTGGGGTGCTCTTATATTATTTATCCGAAAGAAGGATGGGTCACTCCCCATGTACATTGATTATCGATAATTGAATAAGGTTACTATTAAGAACAAATACTCTCTTCCAAGGATAGATGATTTGTTTGACTAATTTCAGGGAGTGAGTTATTTTTCAAAGATTGACCTTCGATTGGGCTATCACTAATTAAAAGTGAAAGAAGATGACATTCCGAAGACAACCTTACAGACTAGATATGGCCATTACGAATTCTTAGTAATGTCGTTTGGATTGACCAATGCTCCAGCTCCATTTATGGATTTGATGAATAAGGTGTTTAGACAATACCTAGATATGTTCGTGATTTTGTTCATCGATGACATTTTGATTTACTCCAAGAGTGAGGATGAGCATACTAATCATTGGAGGATTGTGTTGCAAGTCCTCAAGGACAAACAACACTTTGCAAAGTTTAGTAAATGTGAGTTTTGGTTGAGTTCCGTGGCTTTTCTTGGACATATTTTTTCTAGTAAGCGTATTGAGGTAGATCCAAAGAAGACCGATGTGGTTACGAGTAGGCCTAGACCTCTATCCCCTTCAGATATTCGAAGTTTCTTAGATTTGGCTGGTTACTAAAGAAGGTTTGTTGAGGGGTTCTTCTTGATTACCTCCCCATTGACGGCATTGACCAAAAAGAAAGTTAAGTTTGTATGGTCTGAAGCATGTGAGAAGAGCTTCCAAGAATTGAAGGATAGACTTACCTCCGCTTTAGTGTTAACTCTACCAGAAGTATCCGATGGATTTGTGGTTTATTCCGATGCCTCAAGGATTTGGTTGGGATGTGTTCTTATGCAAAATTGGAAGGTTATTGCTTATGCTTCAAGGAAACTTAAGGTTCATGAGAAGAACTATCTTACCCATGACTTAGAATTAGCAACGATTGTATTTTCTCTAAAGCTTTGGAGGCATTACTTGTATGGTGTCCATGTGGACGTCTTTACCGACCACAAGAGTTTGCAATATGTGTTCAAGCAAAAGGATCTGAATTTTCACCAAAGGAGATGGCTTGAGTTGTTAAAGGACTATGACATGAGTGTCCTCTATCACCCCGGCAAGGCGAATGTGGTGGTGGACGCCCTTAGTCGGTTGCCCATGGGTAGTGTTGCTCAGGTTGAGGATGATAAGAAAGAATTGGTTCAGGATGTTCATAGATTGGCCCGATTAGGTGTTCGGTTGATTGATTCTAGTGAGGGTGGTATTGTTGTTCATAATGGTGCAAAATCTTCCTTAGTGTCGGATGTGAAAGCAAAGCAAGGTCTTGATCTATTTATGGAATTAAAGGAATCAGTGCTTAAAAAGTTTGTTGAGGCTTTTTCCAAAGGCAGAGATGGTGTACTTAGATATCAAGATTGTTTGTGTGTTCCGAATGTTGCTAACTTAAGGGAACATATTTTATCGAAAGCCCATAGTTCCCGATAATCCATTCACCCGGGAGCCACCAAGATGTACCGTGACTTGCGGGAGATCTATTGGTGGAATAGGATTCAGAAGGACATTACGAAATTTGTGGCTAAGTGTCAAAATTATCAACAAGTGAAACTTGAGCACCAAAAGACGGGTGGGTTATCCCAAGATATTGGTATTCCTACTTGGAAGTGGGAAGACTTCAATATGGACTTCATTGTTCGTTTACCGCACACCCAGTGACAACATGAATCGATATGGATTATTGTAGATCGTATAAAAAAATTGGCCCATTTCTTTCCCATCAAGGTTTCTTATTCAGGGAAAGACCATGCTAAGTTGTACCTAAGGGAAATGGTTAGGTTGCACGGAGTTCCCCTATCCATTATATCCGATCATGGTAGCCAATTAACTTCTTCATTTTGGAAATCATTCCAAAGGGGCCTTGGCACTCGTGTTAAGCTTAGCACGACCTTTCATCCTCAAACCGATGGGCAAGTGGAGCGTACTATCAAAAATTTGGAAGATATGTTGAGAGCTTGTGTGACTGATTTCAAGGGTAATTGGGATGATCATTTGCCTTTGATTTAGATTGCTTATAATAATAGCTATCATTCCAGTATTGACATGGCTCCATTCGAGGCTATTTATGGTAGGAGGTGTAGATCTCCTATAGATTGGTTTGGAGTTGGCGAAGTTGCTCTGATAGGACCCGAATTGGTCCATGAGGCTATGGAGAAAGTTTGGCTTATTAGAGAAAGGTATAAAATAGCTTAAAGATGACAAAAGTCCTATGGCGACGTTAGAAGGAGAGATCTAGAATTTGATGTTAAAGATTGGGTTTATTTGAAAATTCCACCCATGAAGGGTGTAAAGAGATTTTGAAAGAAAGGGAAGCTTAGTCCCTACTATATGGGCCCATATAAGATTTTGAGGCGAATTAGTAAGGTTGCTTATGAACTTGACTTGCCTAATGATTTAGTGTTGATTATTCAAGTTTTCCATGTCTCTTTATTGAAGAAGTGTATTGGCGATCCGACATCTATAGTGCCATTGGAGAGTCATGGTGTGAGGGAGAGTCTTTCTTATGAAGAAGTTCTGGTTTAGATTTTAGACCGGCAAGTTCGGAAGTTGAGGTACAAAAAAGTTGCTTCCGTTAAGGTTATTTGGAAGAACCAGTTAGTTGAGGGTGCTACTTGGGAGGCCGAGGCCGATATGATGTCCTGTTATCCTCATCTCTTTTCCTCCACTCCTACTCTAGCTTGAGGTATTTTAGTTCCTCACGGTTCACTCTTTTTGTCTCACGTGTCTTAGATATTCCCATGATTCCTCATTTATGCATGTTCAAGAAAAAACTCAATTTTTAGAAAATGAGTTAACTTGACTAATTCTTCATGTTTATGTGCATTTGAGTATATGTGGCATTTCGACCTTATGAAATGATGTTTTGAACACGCTTTAGCTTGGAGTCGATGTTTTCTCCTTTGATATGTGCATTTATGTTATTGCATTCATGTTGGGCTATTAGGTTTTGTTCCTATCCTCCTTATGATGTCTTGATTCTCATTCGAGGATTAATGTTCCCAAGGGGGAGATATTGTAAAGCCTCAGACTCGAAAGGAAGGAAACTTCTATTTTTCAAGTCTAGAGCAAGTACCAATGGAAGCCATCTATAAACCGTAGGTCAACTTACGGACCGTAGGTGGCAAGTTAAAAATCTTCAAAATGTCAAGTTTCAGAATCCCATTGATGGTTCTCCAAGACGGCCCATCATGGCATGTACGAGTCATAAGTATGTCTCGTAGGTCCCTCTAGACTTGGTGAAATTTTGAGGGTTTAAGGGGTGGACTGGACATTGCCATGTATGGTCCGTTAATGGACCTATGAACTGTACATGTGGTCCCGTTGTTTGAAGGTCAAAAACAGTAGTTTCTAAATCTTTCTACTGTTGGACAAGACGGTCCGTAGTTGGACGTACGAACCGTAGGTCGCAACTGCAGGTCGGGATCCGACAGTTAATTTTTAAGGGCTTTTTGGTATTTTTCCTAATTGACTTATTCCTAATATAGGTTGGTTAAGCTCTAATCCTAAGCCCTATATAAGCCCTCTAAGCCTAATTCTACCCTTTTCTAACCACTGCCAAACTCCCTCCAAAATCTTTCCCCAAATATTTCTCTCACTAGAATATTGAACAAGAAGTAGGTTCTAGGGTTTTCATTCAAGTCTCCTAAGTTCACCATTGAATACAAGATTTTGGCAACAAGGTATGATAGCTTTCACTTATAGAGCCCTTTCCTTCATAGGGTTCCTAAATTATCCAAATTTGCAAATTTAGAATTTTCAATTGGAAATTAGGGTTTCTTCTATCTTATGGGTTCTTTCAATATATGATCTAATAGATTGAATTAAGTCTTTTTATTCATGGAATTGAGTTAATTTCATGATTTAAAGTTTAAATTCCATGAACCCATGCATGATCTATGATTCTATGATTAAGTTTATGAATGATCAACAGATGAATTTTAGGAAGATATGCATGTTCAATTTATGAAATTATGATGATTTAAGATTTGCTTTGTGGTTGAAGCATAAATATTGTTGTTATTGGGATTTGAAAGGATTTCTCACATACTACTCAAAATATGATTTGTGAAAGGCTTTCTCACATACTATTCAAAACATGATTTTTGAAAGGACTTTTCCCATATAAAGGATTCATAAGGGTTGAAAGGTTTTCTCAACTAACTTTGAATCAAAGATTAAGGAGCTATTCAAATGAAGGGACAAGAGGCGATTACCCATGTCCATTAATGATAAGATAATCTATGAACTATGACTATTCCGTGGGAATTATGCTTAGCACCGAGTGGATATTGAGATGGAAGCTATCCCGTTAGTAGAGGCCAAGTTTCTAGTAGTAATCTCCTTATCCAATAACTATGTGCCACCATAGGTTGGACTTAGATAGACATTAGCTAGTGGATCCACTTAAGCTAGAAAACTATGGTTCTAACCTTGGCAAGTAAGGACACCTCTTTTCGGTGTGGGGTAGAAACCGGATTCCATGTTTTAGCTCTCATGGTCTATGTCGGTTAAGGCACATTTCCCACATAATGAACTAAGGTTATTTTCTACATTCTTTTAAGCATATGTTTTTTTAAGATGATTTACTTGCATTGACCATGGCTTTTATCTCATGTTTTCTATCATGCCATCATATGATTTAACTTGGTCATTCTATCTTATGTATAGCCTGTTTACATGATTTTTTAACCTTTATGCATAGTTATCATACTTGGTACATTCTTGTAGTAACGCATACTCTTCCCCACATTTTTTTATAAGTGTAGGATCTGTTTTATCTCCATCCACCCGTGGCTAGTCGTTGGATCTGAGAGTTGAAGATTTGGTGAGTCCTCATATGTTCGAGGGCATAGCCACATTTACCTTTTTATATCGCTTTACTTTTAAGATTTGTATGGGTTATGTCCCACTCTCTTTCTATTCTTGTATTAGATGGCTTGAGAGAAATGTTTAGATTTCCGCTACTTTGATATAAATTGCCTTTTGAACTTCTTACTTACTATTATCTTGGATGATGCATGCTAAGTGGCTTGTATGGGGCCTTTCGGGGTCTTGTACGCCATGTCACGTCTAGGTGGTACTTTAGGTCGTGACAACGGTGGTGCTATTTCATGAAAAAGTAACAAACAAACTTGCATAGCTCTCTCAACCATGGAATCTGACTTCGTGGCTTGTGCGTCTGCACCTCAAGAAGCTGTATTATTAAAGAGATTCTTTGAGCATTTGAATATTGCATAGAATTTTAAGGGTCCCATGATTGTATAATGTGACCGTCAAGGTTGTCGCATACACAAAGGATCCTAAGTATCATAGGAAAACCAAATACATTGTCATCAAGTATAACTTTGTAAGAGACATAGTAGCAAGTGGAGAAATAACTTTGCAATACATTCGTACTCGTGCAATAATAGCTTATCCTTTTTATCAAAGTGATATCTAGAGACTTGTCTAAGAAACATGTTAATGCTCTAGGTTTGCGTAGGATATGATAATATTTATGCATTGTAAAATAACTTGGTAGCTACAATATTCCCATCAATATATGACTATTTTGATTTTATATTCATATATCATATGCATGTGATGATGATTTTAGAAATAAAGGGTGTCGAAAAGTCACGAGATTGACTCTCTCACACGAGCAATCACCTCTTACATCGAGAAACATGAAGATAGGAGTTTCACCACCATGTTATGACTTGTTTTATTAGCCAAATAAGAGTCTCTCTCAGAAGATGAATTTGCGGATCATTGAAGAGTGAAGCTCGGATTAGACATCTAGAGGTGTCTAGACCAAGATCAGTATGATGTTTGAATGATTAAAAGAATGAGACACACACACAAATATAAGGTGAGAACATCGTAGCACGTGTTTCATACCACGTGTGTTATGCGATCAATGGGTTAATGAATGAATGATACCCTGCTTCTTCATTGTGTGAAACTCCGAAAAGCTAAATTAACTTTTCATTGAAATACCATTTGACCTTTTGCTGTCTCTTGAAGCTTCAATCGGTGTTGCTACTTTAGCTGTTACTATTAGCCATGACTGATTCAGCAATGCAGAGCATGTCTAGGAAAGCAGTTGATATGGAACAAATAGATTAGAGTAGAAATGGAAGATGATTAAAATGAACAATTTAACTTGTATACACATGCCGACTATTACACTCGAGTGTAATTGTGTACATAACATTAAACATGAACTCAAGTTCACCTCTTTAAGACGATGAGGGATTAAATTAGTAACTATTAAAGTTGTAAATGAAGTCTGGGGTATTGTGAGTAATGGTATCCTCATATTAGTAGTGAATTATTTTCACATGTGATTGAATTCCTCTATGGAGCTAGTAAAACCCTATAGGTAAGCTATTGATGTTCAGGCGTCTCACGAACTATTTGTTGTACGATTTATGTGTTTTGTTGATGTTGTATTGACTTGGGTCTTGTCCATCATGTGCGAAGTGGGATATGTAAGATTGGGTCATGGGTCGCCAATGTGGATCCGACCCGATCCGATCTGACCCGCCAACCCGATAAGATTTCCGAAATAAAGATAAAAAACAATTTTAAAAAAATGAGTGGGAACAGTTATGGGGTAAATATTGAACCACTTTTCACTCCCTATTTTAAGATTGTTTTTTTTATTCTTAGAATATAAGAGAAAGAAAGAAAAAGAAAAATAGAACGTAGAAACAGAATACAAAAGGGTTGAAAGACGAATACAAATTTCTTTTTTAGATAAACATCTACTAAAAAATGACACTTTGTTTGTGAATAAATTACCTTGTTTCCTAGAGATTCAAAGGTTGGCTTGGTGCAATTCTTCAAAAAGATTTCGTTGATCTTCCGCTGTTGTTAACGGGTACGCAAATCTCGTTTGTGTTACAATAATCTTTCAATACTGTAGTCTTTTATCATATCCAATTAAGTATACTTAAAGAAAAGTCAGGAAACTGTTTCATAAAATGGTAACATACGTGAAGTAATATTCTGCATTAAAGAACTTTTGGTTGATTAATATATTTGTGTTGAAATCATGAATTAATTGAAGAATCTGTCAAGAAATATGATGAGTTCAAAATCAAAAGCGCCAAAACGTATGTTTGCATTGATCAAAAAGTCCTTGTTTTGAGTCCCATGTATATTGGAAAAACAGTGAAATGTGCAAACTGGTAAAAATCACCAAATTCCCGCTTTTAGATGAAAAATTCATCAGATCATATTCCCGCGATGAGACAAAGATGTTATGAAACCTATAAAACATGAAGCTTCATACTGCATAAAAAAATTTCTCCGCCGTAGGAATATGTCGTCCTCGAATCATCGTTGATTTCTGCTATATCGTGAAGGGGAAGTTTTGGGGAGAGGGGTTAAAGCGGCTCTTGAGATTTTCTAGTTGAGGGTTACAATTTTTTTTTGTTTGCAAATAGTCACGAATCGTGAGGGTTGGAATTTGATTGAATTTAAATATTTAATTTATTTTTAAAATAGGTTAAGATGCAATAAAATAGTAATCTAGGCTTAGGAGAGTGCCACGTCACTGATCTAAGGATTCTCTTTTATATAAGATATTAAGAATTTTTAATGATTCCAAATTTAAAAAAATCACGTTCAGTGATTACTATTTATTTTTCACCAAACTTTTAATTTATTATATCATATGCATATAAAAAATAATTAATGATCATGTTATATAAGTAATGCCCAAATAATTAATAATTTTTTTTTATGCTAATCAAAAGGATGAAAACACAAAGCTATACTTGAATCCACAATATTAGCCAAAAATTAAAGCACGTGCACTCGATCAAAAGCTTTCACAATTGTCACAAAAACAAAAATATACCTAGCTACTGCTTGTTGCTGCATCTTTTGGTGCTCTAAAATCAAAAGTGCAGCAACCTTTTTTAAAAAAAAATTCCAGCCCATCAAAGAACAAAGACAAGGTAGATTTTCACAAATCCAGAGGTTAAAAATCTAGCTTACCATTTACTACCGCTACCGCTATTTCTCAAAACCGAGAAAAAAGTTCAAGAGCAGTTCCTCTTCATTCTTTTTAAAATACAAAATTTTTATAACAATTATTTTTGCAAGTTAGTAAATAAACTATTTCAATATTGTAACAGATTTTCTCGACTCCTTTGCAGTTGAGGTAACACGACAAGCAAAAAGCCTTTGTCCTTTTTAAAGCAATGAAATTGTATATATATAATTTTGTACATATACTTCATCTAGATTATCTATTTAGATACAAACGTAGCTCTTGATGCTAATTGTTGGAAAAATATGCACAACAGAAGCATACAAGAAACATACTGCTTACATGAATAATAGACAACACATATGTTTATGCTAGAACACATACAATCATGCTAGAGCACATAAAGTTTCTGAAATTTAATTCAAGAATTACCTCTTGAAGCGTGAGCAGATACCTTTAAGCGAATCCACAAGCTAGTCCACAAACTAGAACCTTAAAGAGAATCCACAAGCTAGTTCACAAATTGGACGGCAGTTCTGTGGTCTTCTACAGTGATCTCAAGTTCAGATCCAAACTCTCTCATTACTTGGGTGGGCATGTATCGTGTAAAAAAATATTATTTTTCTAGGGTTAGAAGAATCTCTACTTATAGGGATTTATTCCTTGTCCAAGGAGGAGAGGAAACACACGGTCTTTCCTTAAAATAGAAACACACAAGCTACTTCTCCCTTTCCTTATAATAGAAAAAGACACGCTACTTCTCCCTTTCCATAGAATAGAAAAAGACACGCTACCTCTCCCTTTCCTTAGAGTAGAAAAAGACACGCTACTTCTCCCTTTTTCCCTTAGAATAGAATTTTTAGTTCTAGTTAAATATGGGCACTATAGGGACCACCAAATTAATTACTAAGGCTTCCTATTATGGAAATGATTACAAATAATTAATTTAAATTATTCTTAACATAGTAAATTACAAATCATTCCCCTAGAAATTCGTAATTGCACTCCTCTATTTATATTTTAAAATTTCTCATTAATTACTTATGTAATTCCCCATGTTAAGATTACATATATTAATCAATAAATTTAATTACTAACGAATTTAATTCAATGATCAATTTCCTTTATTTCACTACTTAACTTATTTCATGTGCCGGATTCAAAAATCCATTTGAAAGATTTAACACGATGAAAACTTATAAGCTTCTCAAAAAGGCATATCATATATCTCTATAACGAGGCATGTATTCCATAAACTAACTTATTATTTCACCAATATATATTATTATTATCATCCAAACTACCAAGCATATTTACCCATATAAATATCTCACCTTTTATTAAATCAAAACGATAATTAATTTATACAGATTATAATAGTTATATCAGGATTAATAATATAAGTACATTTAACAGTTTAGAGAATATGCTTTTGTCAATCAGTCTAAAGCAACTCTGTCTACTTGGTCTTTCAATACGTACAAAATGAACCTGCATAAGAAGTTGAAATTATATCGTTCTCATAATCAAGATAAATTATATAGTCTCTTGTACTACAATCCTACTGATAACATGTCCAATTTCCATCTTAGATTGTGAACAAAAAACTTTATACTTGTAAGAACATATAATTTAATCCTCTGTGTATAAGTTAAAACCCTGTACAATAAATCATTGACTATATAAGTAAACAGACACCATAAATGAATATACGATTTATTAGAACTTTTATTTTAAAAAAATAATTATATATTCTATAATAAAACTACATCTAAACATATGGTTAATAGTTTATACCCCAACACATTCTATCCTTCCGAGACCTCATTGTTTGTGGGATTTCACTGAGTATGTTGTTGTTGTTATGTTAAGGACATTTTTGACCTTTTTCATTTCTAATTACACTTTTATTTAGTTTCACAACATGTGATTTCGATATAAAAGAAAGTAAAAACAATTTCTAATTTCACACAAAATAGTGTTGACTCTCATAATCTGAATGTCCTTACTTATTTTTCGTGTAAGGGAGTAAATTATACGCAAAGGTCGTTTGATTCATAGATAGCCCACTTGCCTAATCTAAAGGAATATTTTTCTCTTTGAGTTTGGAAGAACTTGTAGAGATTAGAGCTTGCAAGAGTTGGAAAATTCTAGCATGTAGCTTTCAATAGACATCTTGATACATGTGTACTCCCCGTGGGATTGACCCAAACCTATGTTTGGTTTATTATATCTATGACCATACTACATTTCATTTGAGGTGTAAAATTGGATGTGACTAACTATCTATTGTTTCTTGTTGAATCGATCTTGATAAAGTAAAACTAACATCTATATCTCGATTACTTTTAAGTGTTTTTAACATGTTACAGGTTTTTGGATTTGGATTATTTTTGTTGCTCAAAATAGGAATATTGTATTTGAGAACAAAACGGCATACAAGGGGCACATGAATAGGTGCTTTTGCAAAATTTGGAGTATTTGAATCTTAGGGGATGGATTTAGAAGTTTTAAAGAGGTTCACCACTCCCTAGGATGTTCCAAAAATCTCTTCCGGTTAGATTTGTATCATTGTGAAAGCTTCAGAGATTTCCATGAGTTAACGTGGAATATCTTAAATCTCTGGATCTAATAGGTTTTTCAAGTTTACAGAAATTTCCTAAAATCGTTGGAATAATGAAATTGGAGTTAGAACATGTGTTTCCGTGGGATAAGGGAATTACTATCATCTACTATTAAGCACCATGCTCGTCTTAAAGAGCTACATTTGAGTTATATGAAAAACCTTGTAGCATTTTTTGTAAGTTGAAAGGTTTGGTGAACCCACATGTGTCCTACTGCCCAATTCTTGAAAGTTTGCCATAAAAGATAGTTGAATAAGGAAACTTGGGGATGCTTAATGCTGAATGCACTCTAATTTCACAACCTCCGTCTTCCATCATCTGGTTGAACAAGCTTAAATACTTGACTGTTAATTGCCCTGAATTTCTTACCATAATTGTGTTTTCCTTTTTCTTAAAAGGATAACACAAAGTCTCCATATTTTGCTAGTACTTTTATTGTAGCTAAGGTTTGTGACTCTATATAGAGCCGTCAAAAAGGGCATAGCCCATGGGGTCAGCCCAACACAACCGATTATTGAGGTAAGGTTCGGATAAGGTTTTTTAAGCCCATTTAAAACTAGGACTCATAAGCCTGGCCCATTTAAGCCCTTGGCCCTTGAGGCTTGATTTGCACCGAGACGGGGTTGGCCCATGAGGCAAAACAATTTAATGAAGCGTAGCCTAAAGGAATCTCACTAGTTTTGGAGTTTATTACGTAGATGCGAGCTATGTTTCAATATTACGAACCTTACCTAATTTGAGTGCATCTAGATACTTGTATCTCGTGATACATAGGTTAAAAATTATGTGTAGTTTTTTCTAGATACACTCTATCCAATTTGATACATAGGTGTGTATATAGGATACATAGACAAATCTTGCTCGCTCGCTCGGCTCCTCCATCTCGTTCGCCACTCTCTTATCTCGCTTGCCTCCCCCATTTTGTTTGCCACTCTCTTTTCTCGCTTGCATATCTGGTTTCCTAGATACATGTAAATCACACCAGAAAAATCTAGGATACAAAGAAAAATCTCGCTCGCCTCTCTTCCAAAGTGTATCAGGTAGAAAAAACATACATCTAGATGTATCTCACTTGAAATCTGGTATGAAATTCATAATTTGTAAGATAAAATGTAATTATTTCAAATAGTAGAAAAGATAGTAAATATGGTTGAAATGTTTGTGTGCTTAGGTAGTTTTTCCTTTAATTATTTTGATCTAAAATAACTGAATTTGTACGGTATACTTGTTCTTTAATTTAAAAGTTTTTTTTTCAAATTTTCTCTATTGATTTATTCATAAAAAAATATTATTATTTTTTGTTAGTATTATTGAAACAACGTCCCTGTTTGCCAGATTTGATTTAAAATCTTCTCATTTTCTTGATGTTATTGAATTTTAAGTTTGAAAAGAAAAAAAGAGGGCAAGCCCGCCCCAGACTGTGACCCTTCTTTGGTTGGGTTGGTTGGCCATTTAAGGCCTTTTCAAATGAAGGGCCAACCCGCCCTAGCTCGTTAAATTTCATGTCCCGCGAGGCTTGGACCGGGTGGGACTGGGCTGACCCTTTTTGACATCTCTAACACTATAAATAGAGCTTCATTCCTTCTAACATGGTAGCATTCACAATGTAATCCTAGTCACTCCTAGGGGCTTTGAGAGTTTTGTCTAGGGGAGAAATGGTAATTCACAAGTGTTACGTTAACACTTGTGGGAACTGATGAGTGGCAATGTTACACTCATTCAAGGTCCATTTAGCTCAATAATTAGTGTCCTCAATGTCTAATTGTTTTTTATTCTGATAGAATGTTTATGATTTGCAGCTATGAATACAATCGGACAAGGCAAGGACTAATGTTTGAAAGAACGACCAAAAATACAAAAAAAAAGAGCAAAACTATGCATTGTAGGTCACCTAACAAGAAGGGCGATTCGCCAAAGAGGTCTAAGACTGCCTAAGTGAAACGTGCATTGAGTTAGCCCTCAAGGTCAATCGGTGAGGTGAGGCAAGAAGGGCAATCCGCTAAATGACATAAGGCAAAGTGAATAGATGTCGTCAAATCCTGTAGAGGTGACAGATAAAATGATGACTTAAAGGGCAATACGAGGTGGAAATCGGTGATTCACCAAAGTTACAAAAGCAACCTCAAATGGGATCGCCTAATGAGACTCAATCACCTGAAGCTTGAAGTAAGAAAAAGGTGAATCAAATGAAGATGGGCGATTCAACGAATTCAGTGGGCAAACTGAGATAACATCATCGAAAAAGATATAGAACTAATTTTTGGGAAACTATTAATATCCCAGAGGAGAGAGAAAGAGGGCATGCAAAATTTTTGAGAGAAATATTCTGAACATTCTAGAGAGAGAAAAAGATTCCGTTGAGCTAGAACACATTTATTGTTAAAGCATTCAATTGTCTAAACTTGAATTGGGAAATTGGGGTTGGATTCGAAGTGGGTTTATTGAATTGCTTTGTTTATGGCTATTAATGACATCTTTGATTTATTTCCGGATGATTAATTCATGAATTGAGGTGGACAACTTAATTCTAGTCTCGATCTTGTAATGGTGATCGAAACAGACCAAAATAAGTGGGTAATATGTTCAATAGCTGTAGTTCAGGTTTATTGATTGCAGTTCTAAAGTTTTGGGTTGCTTTGAATGGCATATAGATGAGACTGGAAGGAGATTCTATGCAAGGATGCTTTGAGATCTAAAGAAAATTAGCGCCAATGATGATGACGTAGCTTATTTGTGATTAATTAGTTGTAACGAGCAATTCTATTATACCTTATGTGAAATAAACATTAAATCCCCACACCCCTAGAGTTCTTTAGATCTTTGAATTGGCAATCCTTTTCGTATTATTAATTGGATATCTGAATTATTTCTATTAAAGTGGTGGACTTCTCCACCTGTTTGTTTTTATTTCAATATCAATTGAATTAATTGCTATTTAATTATCTAATTAAATTCTTAACCATATTCAATCCCTTGTGGAATTTGACCCCAACTTTTTGTTGGATTTTTATTGACGACGATCACTCACTCTTTTAATTAGTTTTTAAGAGTGATTTAGGCGTTATCAAAAATGGCTCCACTGTCAGAGAATGGTAGTTAGTAATTTAGTTTAAGTAGTAGTTTGCACATTAATTTGGTTTGTAGTTTAACAATCTTACACTTGGAATTCTTGTGGTGATCTCTTGATGTGTGACACAATGCGTACGTATCATGGTGATGATTCTAGTTTCCATGGGCAAGACAATGATGATAAAAGAGATGATGAAGCGGTTTCCCATACCAACCAGGAGGTGGGAGCAATTTTTCTGCCACCAGTGCACAAGGGGACTACGTTAGTCATAACCAAATTAATGCTGAAGCTCATAAAAGCAAAATAATTATTTTTGGTTCTATAACATGAAGAACCTAATGAGCATCTCCACAAATTTGCAAATGTATGTAAGCCTTTTTCAGCCAAAGGCATCTCACAAGAGTCAATGAGGCTAAGGTTATTTCGTCTTTCCCTAATGGGTGAGGCAACTAGATGGTTAATTGAATTTCCAATGCTGTCTATTACCTCATGGGAAGGGTTGGTTGAAACTTTCCTTGAGAGGTTCTTTCCTCCATATAGAGTTATGAAGTTGAGAAAGAACATCCAAAATTTTGAAAGAATGAGTGGGGAACCTGCACATAAAGTTTGGATACGTTTTAAGTTAGTCTTGTTACAATGTCCTAGGCATGGTTTTTCCGGACAAGCTGCTATTGCAATATTTATATCACAGTCTTGATGTTCTAAATAAGGGATTGTTCGATCATCTTGTGCAAGAAGGTATCATGAGACAACAATTCACTCAGGCAGTAAGGTTGTTTGACGAGATTACTAAGATAAATCAAGCTTGGTATACGAGTGATGATTAAGTGTCCCTTCAACATTTTGGGGCATTCAAGGAAGTAGAAGAAAAGAACCAAGAGCGTGACAAAAGCATTGCCAGGTTGACCGGTGAAATTGAACTTTTATTCGAGCGTGTTATCAGAACAGGAACAGACTCGGTAAATGCAGTATCCAGGTGTGGGTATGAGGATGAGCTGTATATGAGAAGTGGAAGATCAGAGGGTTTCCATCCAAGTTCTCAAAAACATGCCAGAAATCAAGGTTCGACCAATGGTAATAATGATAGGTGTCATGAAACAAAATGGGAAGAAGTTAGAAATGAGCTACCTTCATTTCACATGAACCGAGAGAGACACAAATTGATGACTAGTTGATAAAAAATTTCAAAAGTTTATGCTAAATACATGAAAGAGGTGGTGACTAAAAAAGGGTGACAGATTGTGAAACAATTGACCTCCCCCAAACATGTGGTGCAATAATGACAAAGTATGAGGTCCTCAAGAGAGATGACCTGGGAGCTTTCATGATTCCATGCACTATTGGTACGTGTACCTTCGCAAAAGCTTTATGTGATCTTAGAGCAAGCATAAATTTGATGCCATTGATGGTATTTGATAAACTTAGGCTTGAGAAACCGAAACCAACAAACATGAGACTTCTAATGGCTGATCGTTCAATATAAAAACTGATGGGTGTGGTTTATGATGTGCTAGTAGAGTTGAAAATTTTGTGTTCCCTGCTGATTTTGTGGTACTTGATTGTGAAATTGATGTGGATATGTCGGTTATTCTTGATAGACAATTCTTGGCTACGGGATAAGCATTGGTTGATATGGAAGGTGGTAAGCTGAATTTCCTAGTTAATGACGAAGTAGTCAGCTTGAACATTCACAAATCCTTGAAATATCAAAGTGATATGCATGTTGTGTCTCACTTAAATCAAATCGATGAAGCCGCAACAAGTATTGGAAGTGCAGTTTATTGTAGGGAACCTTTGGCTCAAGTGCTACTAAATTATGATCAAGATGAGGTTAGCGATTATAAATAAATAACATGGAGGGCAAGTTTTAGACTAAGATGCAAAACATGGAATAAATAAATTCTCACCACACATGGCACAAGTATCAATCAAGATGGATCAATTCCACTTCTAAGAGAGACAGGATCATTACAAACTACAAAATAAAATAAGCTATAAACAAAGTCACAACCATGAACCTTGGTGTCAAAGAGTCTGCAATTTCAATAGCAATCAAGCATTCACAAGAAAGTATTATTCAAAATTAGGCCTAAATAGCAAGTATCACACAACTCAAAAGGGTCTTTTCTTTTCTCTAAAAAAATAAAATAAAAAAAATAAAAATTTACTCCCTATCGGTTCAAAGGGACTATCCTCAGGAAAAGTACCGAAAACAAAAGCCGAGGAACCCACCTAAAAATACAAAAAGACTCGATAAAGCAGTAAAAACTAGGAATTCATTCCTCCACCCCACACTTGAAAAGATGCTATGTCCCCAAAGCATCAAATAAAATTTAAAACAAGGGTTAGGAATACTCCCTGAGGCCTCTAGGCCTAGCTAGTAGCATGTTCTCTTAATTTTCATCAAGGATCGTCACCCCACCCTTAAGCTCAAACGTGCTCCTTAGCTCCATATTCTTGGGTACTCAGACTTCCCCTAATCTGCAAAAACAAGAACAAAAGAAAAGAAGAAAAAAAATGACACTATAAAAAATAAATAATAAGAAGCTACACTACCAATTGGGTTGCCTCCCAATAAGCGCCTAATTTAACGTCGCGGAACGACCTAATTATAGTGGTAAGTATAGTGGTAAGTATTCCCGCCTGTCACATGGGTGACCCGGGTTCGATCCCCGGCAGCGGCGCCAAAAACTTGTTGCTTCCAATTGCACACGCAAGTGTACGTGGTCGGAAAAGTAATAAGTGGCTCTTAAAGAACCGGAATATCGAACCCACAGAGACTTGTCAATTAACTATTTACTAAATTATAGTAGTCTAATTATTTATTTAAGAGTGTCAAAAGAAATAAAAGAATGCAAAAATTAAATACTAAGATTAACTTACAGTGATTGGGACAATTCCAGGGCTGCAACATGCATAGGGTTTCATGTATCGCATCTCATGTAATGAATTAACTAAGGTTATCAAATTATTGATTTAAAGGGTTGATTTTATGATCATGATCTCTAGACCTTTAATCGCCTACTCCAACTAGCTGTCTAACTACATCGTTGAGTGGGGATAGGCAGTCCTAATTGGCGAGCATTTATATTTCATCCTGTTTCGTAACCAAACGAGGTGTTCGTCCGGGCGTCACTCCTGAACACGAATCTAATCAAAGTTAGAACAAGCTCTTTACATTCTCTGGTCTATCTACCTCTTCATCTCTCAAGTCCAAGAATAGACAATAGATTTATTTATATGGTGGCCTAGCATGAAATACTAAAACAAGAATACAAAAGTAATTTAAACAATAACCAATATTAATTCGGCCTCAGATCAGAAGTGTTCATGGATGATTTATTTGTCGTTGGGGATTCTTTTGAAGAATGTTTGAGGCATTTGCAAATGCTGGTAAAAAGGTGTGTGGATTCAAACATGGTCCTTAATTTGGAGAAGTGTGACATAGTATGCTCTCAAACTTTGTCCCTAACAAGAAGGGCGAGTCACCAAAGAGGTCTAAGACCGCCTAAATTAACAGTGCATTAAGTTAGCCTTCAAGGTCAATCAGCGAGGTGAGTCAAGAAGGGCGATCTGCAGAAAGACATAAGACTAAGTGAATAGATGTCACCAAATCTGACAGTACTGGTAGATAAAATGATGACTCAAAGGGCGATACGAGGTGGAAATCGGTGATTCACCAAAGTTACAAAAGTGAACTCAAATGGGATCGCCTAATGAGACTCAAACACCTAAAGCTTGAAGTATGAAAAAGGGGAACCAAAGGAAGATGGGCGATTCACCGAATGTAGTGGGCGAAAAGAGCTAGCGTTGCCGAAAGGGACATGGAACTAATTTTTGGGCAAAATAATGGGAAACTATAAATAACCCATAGGAGAGAGAAAGAGGTTGTGCAAAAATTGAGAGAAATATTCTGAACATTCTAGAAAGAGAAACTTTTTCCATTGAGAAAGAACACATTTATTATTGAAGCTTTCAATTGTTTAAACTTGAATTCAGGAAATTGGGGTTAGATTCGAAGTGGGCTTTTCTTTAAATACTAAAATTCAATCTACCCATGACTAATTTTATTCAAGGTATAATCTATTTACACTTTGAAATGTGTGGATAAAACCCCACACTCTTGGGGTTTGATTATGGGGTTGGGGTTGATATAATTTAATGGGTTTGTTGAATTGCTTTGTTTATGGTTGTTAATTAAAAATTTGACTCATTGCCAGATGATTAATTCATGAATTGAGGTGACAAACTTAATTCTAGTTTTGTTCTTGTAATGGTGATCGAAAGAGACCAAATAAGTGGATAATCTATTCAAAAGTTGTAGTTTAGGTTACTTGATTGCAGTTCTAAAGTTTTGGGTTTCTTGGAATGGCCGACAGATGAGACTGAAAGAGATTCTATGCAAGGATGCTTTGAGACTGAAAGAAAATTAGCGTCAATGATGATGACCTACCTTATTTGTTATTAATTAGTTGTAACGAGCAATTCTTCTATACCCCAAGTGAAATCAACATTCAATCCCCATACCCCTAGAGTTGTTTAGTTATGTGAATCAACAATTATTTACGCATTATTAATTGAGTGTCTTAATTATTGCTATTAAAGTGGTGGACTTCTCCACCTATTTGTTTTTATTTCAATATCAATTGAATTAATTGCTTGTTAATTCCCAAATGAAATTCTTAAACATATACAATTCCTTGTGGGATTCGATCCCGACTCTTTATTAGATTTTTATTGATGATGACCGCTCACTCTTTTAATTAGTTTTGAAGAGTGCTTTGAGCATTATCATGAGCCTCTTTTTATTCTGAGTGAATTGTGTGAGATTTTTCTCTCTCTATATTTTGTACTCTCATATTTATGTAGTGGATTGCTCCTCTACTTTGTGGATGTAGGTTGGTGGACCTGTAACACATTAGAATTTGGTGAGTTAGGTTTGGAAGGTGTAAGGGAGGTTAGTGGGTAGATCCAACATTCTTAGCCCAGCCGTGAACCTTTCACGGAGGCCTTAATGGCGCGTTGAAGGATTCATGGCCCATTTAGGGGAAGAAGAGTGGCCGTTTAAGGCCTTCAACTTTTTTTCCCTAACCTTCACGACCCCTTTCACGGACCGTGAAAGGCTAAACGGTTCGTGAAGGCTCCCTTACAGGTCTTCTGTCAGCTTTTTAAGTCAGGGTTAATTTGGTTGTTTCCTATGTGTTTAATACCTATGCTATGTTGTTTTACCCCTATTCAAAGCCCTATATAAGTTAATTAAGTCCTAAAACTACCAATTCTAAAATCATTCTCCTAATTCCAAAATTCCTTGCATGTTCTTTCCAAAAATTCTCTCTCTAAAGTTTAGAAAGTAGAAGCTAGGTTTTCAATTCAAGGTGTCCAATTCACCACAAATTTTGGTCTTTGATCATCAAGGTATGTTGGTATACACCTATGGATTCCTTTCCTCCATAAGGTGCCCAAGATCTTCAATTTTTTCAAGTGAAATTCTCAATTCAACGTTAGTTAGGGTTTTATTCAATCCTCATGCGTTCTCTTCTATGATTTTATTGATTTATTTCTATCTTCTAATGCATGAATTGAGGTAATTACATGTTTTTGAGTATAATTCATATGAACCCATGCATAATCTATGATTTTTTACTACGAACACGTGATGAAGCTTATGAACTATGATCTATAAATTTATAAAGATGTGCACGCTTTTTTGAAATTTATGTTAATGATTTGAGGATGCTTTGAGATAAAAGGATTGTTGTGAAAGGTTTTCTCACATAAGTATACATAAGGATGAAAGGTTTTCTCGCCTATGTTTAATCAAGATTTAAGGAGCTATCCTAAATAACTTTAGCTTTGATTGGTAACCTAATTATGCCTTTCCATGGCTAATGAAATAAATATGATTAATGACTATTCTGTGGGGTTTTACTTAACACCGAGAGGATATGTAGATGGAGGATCTCCCGTTAGTAGAGGTCGGGTCTCTAGTAGCAATCTCCTTGTCCCTAAATACATGCCCCGTAGGATGTCTTAGCTAGTGGATCCATGTTATCTAGATGTTTAAAGTCTTTGCCTTGGAAAGCAAGGGCATCTCTTTTCGGTGTGGGATAGACACAGGATTCCATGTCTTAGCTCACATGGTCTATGTTAGTTAATGGTAAACGTCCCACAATAATGAACTAGGTTACTTTCAAAGTATCTCACAAAGTCTTTTAAATATGTTGAGCTTGCATTGGCCATGATTTATGACTTGTATTTTCTAACCCTCTTATCCTATGATTTAGCTTTGTTATTGCATGTCATGTAAAGTCATTTTTAGTATTATATCATAGCTTTTATGCATTGCTATCATACTTAGTACATTCCATATACTAATGCATACTTAGGCCTACGTTGTTTCACTAATGTAGGATGTGACGCTCCTACCTCGCATATTTATGGCTAGTTGATCTGTTTGACGATTCGAAGATCAAGAGTTGGTGAGTCCTCATGTTCCGAGGACCATGTCACTTTTATTGCTTTCTTTACTTTAATTTTTAGACATTTGTACGTGGTGTATGGTTGACGTTCCAACCACTTCTTTTGATGTATTAGATGGAGTTTTGAGACTATGTTAAACTTCCGCTTTTTCAAGCTTATATGATATGGGAATGCTACTTTTGAAATTTATATATCTATTATATTGTGTGATGTATTCTAATGTAGCACCTAGGATTTCAAAAAGGGAAAAGGTTACAAGAATTTTTTCTTCTGGTTCAGGTCTACGATACCAATCTATAGATCGTAGAACATTCTACGGCTCGTAGATCAGTCTCGTAGAAAGGGGGAAATATTTTTTGCAAATGAAGCCTCTTAACTTTTCTATGAGTGAACAGAACAATTTTTCAAATGTTCTATGAGTCGGTGATGGTTCTCCTTGGTAGGTCCCTGACTTAGTGAAATTTTAAAGGTCAAGTTGATTTCTACGGACCGTAGGTTTTTAACGAGTCGTAGACAAGTCCTGTCAAGGATTTGTCTAAGTTGTGGGCTTCTAAACTTTTCTACGAGTGACTAGGATGGTCCGTAGAAAGTCCTATGGACTGTAGGTCCAAATATTAGGAAGTTTCGACAGTTATTTTAAAGGGTTTTTGCGTCTTTTCCTAAATGTTTTAAGGTTATGCTATGTCATTTTGGCCTCTATCCTAAGCCCTATACAAATACTATAAGTCCTAAATCTACCCACTTTAAACTCATTCTCCTATTTCCCCAACACCCCAACAAATTCATTCTCCCAAATTCCCTCTCAACCTAAGGAAGAATCTAGGGTTTACTCCAAGGTCTTCAATTCACCATTCATCTTGGGTTTTTAGTAGCAAGGTATGGGGTATTCACTCATGGAGTCCATTCCTCCATGGGTCCCCAAGGTTTTCAATTTCTCAATTCAATTTTTCTTGATCAAGTTAGGGTTTATGCAATCTTTATGGGTTCTCTTTAAATTATGATTTTATTGATTAATTTCTATCTTCTAATACATGAATTGGAGTAATTTCATGATTTTGAGTTGAATTCACATGAACCCATGCATGATCCATGAATTTTTATTATGAAGCTTATGATGAAGCTTATGAACTATGAAATATAAATTTATGAAGATATGCATGCTTTTACGAAATTGATGTAAATGATTTGAGGATGCTTTCAGGGGAAAGTATTATGTTATTGTGAAAGGTTTTCTCACATACTACTATGATCATGATAGTGAAAGGAATTTCTGACATATGGATTCAGATTGGTGAAAGATTTCTCACCTATGCTTGAATTGCAATTTAAGGAGCTATTCTATGTTTTAATTTTAAGATGTGGATTGGTGTTGATCATTGCCTTTCCTATGTTATAATGATATTTGAATTTTATCTATTCCATTGGAATTTAGACTTAGCACCGAGAGGGCATTGAGGTGGACGCTCGAATAGGGTAGTCTCTAGTAGCAACCTCCATTCCCTAACTACGTGCCCTCCATAGGATTTTCTTAAATGACCTAGCTAGTGGATCCACTTTACCAAAAGATGATGTGTACGTGTTCTACCTTGGCAAGTAGAATCCCCTTCGTTCGGTATGAAGGATATACTGGATTCCATGATATAGCTCTTATAGTCTTATTGTTGGTTAAAACTAATATCCCACAAGATGAATATGTCTCTTATTTAAAATTCATGGACCATATCTTATGATTTATACTTTGTTGTTTCATTAAGCCTTTAAATGTTTTCAAATGTTGGTCATACCTTACATGTTTAAACTCTTGATGCTATCATGTCTATTTATGCATATTGCCCCATACTTAGTACATTCCATGTACTAATGCATACTTGTGCCTATATTGTTTCATTAATGTAGGTCCGACACTCCTACCTCTCACACTTGTGGCTAGTTGATCATTCTATAGGACTTCAAGAGTTGGTGAGTCCTCATGTTCCGAGGAACGAGACATGTTTACTTGATTTATGTCTTTCTAATTTTTTGATGAAGTACGTGGTGTATGGGTTTCATCCCAACCACTTATTTTGATGTTTAAATGGCTTGTTGAGACTATGTTAACTTTTATTTTGTCAAACACTTTTATGATTCGAAATGCTGCTTTTGAAATCTAAATTTTTATTATGTTGTATGATATATGCTAAGTGATTTGTGTAGGGCCTTTCGAGATTCTATACGCAATGTTACACCTAGGGTATACTTTGGGTCCTGACAGCTAAGTGGCTTGTGTAGGGCCTTTCGGGGTTCTATATTCCATGTTATACCTACGGTATACTTTGGATCGTGACAAAATTCGTATTCAGAGCACATGGTTTAAAAAGGTACTAGGATGTCTCACAAGCCACGTCGAGTAGAGTCTTGTTCATGAGTGTGAATCGCGCAATATTAATGAATAGAAGGGTATAAGATGTTTATGAAATTCAACTTCTTTCACTATTCTAAAGTTGCATGATAGAGTGTAACTTTATATATCTCTCGCCTAATTCTTATCTGATGCTTTTCAAGATATGGCCCCTCGAAGAGCGTACGTGAGAAGTAATATGGGTGAGAATGTGGAACAAGAAGCTCCTCAAGTGCCAGTCTCACGACCCAGGGTAGCCCTTAGATGTAACACGGCGTACAAGACCCCGAGAGGCCTCATACAAACCCTTAGCATACATAACATACAAGATAATAGAGAAATAAGAGTTCAAAAGAGAATTTCATATCAAAGCTTTTAAAACAAACAACGGAAGTCTACAACTCATGTCTCAAAGCCTTCTAATATCATCAAATACGAATAAAAGTGATTGGGACGCAGCCAAATACAATATCCAACATAAGAAAAGACATAAAACGTAAAATCAAACAAGGCTATGTCCTCGGATGGATGAGGACTCACCAAGTCTTCTTCTCAACTCTAAGTCAATGCTCTAGCCACGAGTGGAAGGTGAATCGCCACGTCCTATACAAAAGAAGTTAATGTAGGCAGGAGTATGCATTAGCACAATTAAGTACTAAATATGATAACAATGCACATAAACACATAAATCAAGCTAGAGAGAGAGACATAATTATGACATGCAATGGCCAAGCTAAAAACATGATAAACATGAGAAACATGAAACATAAAGCATATATCAAGGCCAAAGCAAGCTAAAACATCTTTCTATCTTTTCTTTACTTCATTATGAGAACACTTGTTCATTAACTTGTGGGGAAAAGCCTTAACCGACATGTAAGATCATGTGAGCTATCAACATGGAATCCGGTGTCTACCCCACACCAAAAAGAGGTGTCCTACTTGCCAAGGTAAGACCATGAACTTCTTAGCTTAGGTGGATCCACTAGCTAATGTCTACTTAAAGACAAGATCCTATGGTGGCAACATAGTTTATGGGATAGATATTGCTGTAGGAGACTCGGCCTCAACTAACGGGAGAGCTCCATCTAGAAAACCCGTCCTCTACTAACGGGAGAGCTTTCACTAGATGACCCGGCCTCTACTAACGGAGGGCTTCCATCTCAATATCCACTCGGTGCTAAGCATAATTCCCACGGATTAGTCATTAACATATTTATATCATTAAACATGAAAAGGTACAACTAGGGTTACCAATTCAAGCTAAAATCATGCTTATAGACGTTTATCGTCCGTGGAACTTGTCCAAGCTTACGTCATTAGAATAGCTCCTTAAGAACATGGGTAATCGCCTCTTGTTATTTTAAGTCAAATTGGGAGTATTATATGAGAAAAGCTTTCACAACTCAACAATAGCATCATCATATCATAACTTTGGTACTTTACTCTCAAAGCACCCTTAATTCACCATGCTCATATTTCATAATTCATAGAGTTCATGCAAGTTCAACTCATATCATGCAATTCAACGCAAGCTTATGCTTAGAAAGCCCTAATTAGGACAATTTACCCATACTTGAGGGAACTCACATAATAGAGAAAAATCATGCTTTTGACTTGATCATGCTAAATTCATAAGATTATCCTCAATTCATTCATAATTCATGCTTGATTTCATAGAAAATTCATAAACTTCATTAAATCATAGCTCAACCCAACAATCAAAACATAGATTATCAAATTGGGGAGAATTAGCTTGGGTTCATAGGGGTTCATGCAATCTTTACATCAAATCATGTAATTCACGCTAATTCGTGCACTAAGTTACTTTATCATGCTAAATCGTGCACTAGGAATCATAAAATCAATAATTGGAATCATAATTGAAGAACCCACAATGATTGATCACAAACCGTAATTCAATTGGATTAGAGTAAACCTTTGAAAATCATGAAGGAGAGGAAGGGCCCATTGGAGGAAAAGACTCCTAATGATGAACACTATCATACATCAAAGCAATCCACAAGAAGTTGGAGAAGATTGAAGGTCTTCAATGGGGGATTCAAGCTTCTTTTTCTTCCTTGAGAGTTGAGAGAGTTTCTTTTTAGACAAAGAAATATTTGAGAGAGGAGAGTTTTGGAATGAATTAGAATGAAAGGAATTAGGCTTAGAAAGTATTTATAGGTCTTTGATTAAGGGTATAATCGACTTAGCTTAATAGGTAAACAATTAGGGAAAAGACCAAAAAGCCCTAAATTAAAAACTATCGGGGCCAATCGAGGAACAGGATCTACGGTCCGTACATCAATTGACGGACCATCCTGTTCTTCCGTCAATTGATTCAGAAAGTTCATTTTGGGCTAAAAATTTGGCTAAGTCTGGAAGGCATCTACGGAACCCATCTACGGCCCGTCAACTGAACTACGAACCGTCCTGCTATTTCGTAGGTCAAAGTTAAGAAATTTGAAAATCCTGAAATTTCACAGTGCCATTGACGGTCCCCACCTTCGAACCATCAATCCATCTACGGCCCGTAGGTGGCCTCTGTAGGTCACTGTCTTCAAGTGAGTCTACATTTTAAAATTCCTTGGAAGCTTGGGGTGTTACAGCCAGCCAACCCTTTGATGAAGGATGTGAGTAATGCGTAGTTCCGAGCTACTTTCCAAGTGTTAACTCCAGCTACGATGGCTGAAGCCAATAGAGAGGCTAATGTTCTCGTGAACCTAAATGTGGATACGGTGGCGGCAAGGATAAAGGACTTCACTAGAATGAATCCTCCAGAATTTCATGGTTATAAGGTTGATGAGAATCCTCAAGAATTCATTGATGAGATTTACAAGATAATGGGAATTATGGGAGTGATTACGGTTTAGAAGGTAGAGTTGGCATCTTACCAACTAAAGGTTGAGAGATTGTAATTGATTTTAAGCAATTCTCCAGTAGCAGAATATAATTTAGAAGAACTTTTTTCCAAATACTTAGTTGGAACAATACCTTTAACTATGCAATTTCTATCTGCACCACTGTCAAGCAAAGCAATTTTGTTAATAACAAAATCTTTATTCACAACAATTTTAATAAGAATATGATGGCTTTGCGGCCTGATTGAAGAAATAACTATGATACCTGGACTGGAAGTAGTCGCAATATCAGAAGTAGGTTCAACAGAGTGATTAATATTAAAAGGAGGATAATCCAATTTATCCTTTCCTATATGTTTTCAATCTCTATTTCAAGATCTTGATTGGCTATTTCTTTGAAGATTTTATCAGCAATGACATCAGTCTCAACTTTTCCAAGTCTAAACTTAATGTCTTTGATTTCCTCTTTGAGGGTTTTGACTTCTCGATGAAGATCAGAAATAGTAGGTTCTGCATTGCTTTCGAACCTATTCATGATTTGTTTCATGCTGAAAGGTTCAACCATAGTACGAGCTTTAGGCTTTTCCTTTTGGTTGAGAATGAGATTCTTAAGTTCTACAAGATATTTTTTTCTTGATTCATCATTATCAATATATTGGATAATGTCAAAGAGAGTTTCTTTAGAGTCATTACTGAAGACTCTGATTTGAGGAATATTTTCACAAACACAGAAAGCCTCTGTGCAGTTACAATCTTTTCCAGATTGGCTAGAATCTGAATCATAGTCGACGTTGATATCTTCTTCATCGCTATAATCAGCAGAGTTATTTGAAGAATCGGATAAAGGTTCTTCAAGAATAGAAAAGAGGTTTTCTTTGGTAGCTTCGTCTATTTCAAGACTGTTGATTCTCTTTTGCTTACCAGACCTACATTCATTAGCTCTATGGCAAGTTTTGCCGCATGTCCAGCATACATCCTCTTTGGATTTCTTGGATCCTTTGTGTTTCCTATTCTTTTTGAAAGACTTTTTGGAATCCTTTTCAGAAGTTCTCCTCGACTTACTGCGATGAACTTTCTTTTACTCCTTGTTATCCTTTCTTATTTTACTCGAAGGAGGAGTTAGAGAAACAAAGCCGAAGTCTTGGCAGAAACTTCCCAGTTTTTTTCTTGGCGAAGATTTTTCTTTTTTAAGCTGATGTATCAACTTAATATCTATACAAAGTTCCAAACCAACAGTATTTATAACACTGATTAAATCTCCATAAGTCATTTGACTGTATGGGATCTTTCCATCATTTCTATCCCTGATTTTGGTTCTTACCTTATCAGCAAAGAGAGGCGGAAGACCACTTACGAATCTTTCCTTCCAAAAATCTAAATGACAATCTGGTTTGATCATTACTTTCTGCATAAAATTATATTTTTACCAAGTAAAATCATCTAATGATGGATAGCTGATATTGTTGAGGATTTGGAGACTCCTATCCTGAAATAACTTGGGCTCACCAATGAAATGCTTGGCTATATGATAAAGAAGAGTGGCACAAGCATCTTCTTTGGTAATTTCAGTAGGAACTTCATTGGTTCCTTCCATTTTAATCACTGTCTCAGTAGAATGAGCATCATAAATAATCTATTTTGTTTTTTCAGTGAAATAATTGTCCCACAAATGTTTTAACATTCCAGTGAATCCTGCAACAATCATGGAAGATGCTTCCTTATCAGTAGCATTTCTTATTTTATAAGCAGTGATTGCAACACCCATTTCATGGAGCTTATTGTAAATTTGATGTTCTTCAAGGCCATCAATATTCCATTCTGTTATGCTACTTCCTTCGTGGAAAGAAAAACATTTTCTTCATATTTGAGGTCTAGGAAAGAGGGTCTCTTATGATAGTTTTTCCGGTTATGGTACCTATCATTGGAGAGTTTTTGAACAAAATTATTTTCTTCTTGAATAGTAGCAACTTTCTTACCATCTTTTTCGGATATTTTGAAGTTGGCTTATTTCTCATTGATCTTATCCAAAATATTACTTGAAATATCAAAGGTATTTTTGAGCTTTGGATAATATTCTCTGGAAAATTCATCGATTTTGAAGATTGGATTTGAGTCTATTTTCTGGCTGCTTTGAGAGGAGGATAGAGGAATAGGCCTTCCTGAAAAAGAGGCTTTTTCTTTGGAATCTTCAATTTGTCTGGAAACTACATGGAGGATTTTATTGGTATAATTATTTTGTTCAATAATCCTATTAAGATCAGAAGTAGTAGGTAAAGAAGTGGATTTGTTTTCAGATGTAGTTTTAAAAGGAGAAGCTTTTATAATAACACCTGCAACAGGGATATTAATTCCTTCAAGAGGAGGAGTAATGGATTCAACTACTTTGTTAGTAGTAGTATACCATTTGTTGATGATGACTTTAAGGGATTCTTTTTTATCATCAACCTTACCAGTCATTTCAAACCATTTAAAGAAGTCAATTTCACATCGAATTCTTTTCATAACAGTCATCCAAGAACTGGCAAACTTTTCTCTTTCTTTGAGAGTATAAGTGCCAACATACCAATCTCTGTTGGTTTGATTGTTGGGGTGCGTCCAAGCTTTTTGAATGATCTGGGGATCAGGAGTAAAATCCTCTCCTGACCTAATCATAGTAACCCATCCTGGTGTGGATTCCTTTTTATCTTTAGGAGGTTCCATTTCGCTAGCTGTGGGACTAGTAGGGACTTCCTGATAATAAACCTTAGGGATATTTCCCAAAAAATTTACTCCTGTAACTTTTCCTTTGCTGTTGTCTCTTTGGACAAGTTTGTCTTCATCAATATCATCCTCCGGGGATTTAGACGAAGAAGGAGGTTTTGGAGCAGGCCTTGAAAGGACAGATGAACAAGAAGCCCTTCTGAGAGAGTTTGTTCTAGATAAAGGATTTTCTAGAAACTTAAGGTCTATAGAACCATCAGGGTATTGAATTACCCTTTCGATACGAGATTTCTCAGAACGAGAAGAGGAAGGCTGAGTAATAACATCGAAGTGCCATTCGTCATTAGAAAGGATATCATTCCAGTTTACGAGTCTAGGGACAAAAATGGAACTATGCGCATGATTGGCCCCCAAGAGCATGGTAACACCCTTTTGGCTCTCAATCCGAGCCTTCGGTGCTAGAGTAGTAGACATAAGCCGATAATATACTCTATAGATAATCGCTATCTCTCGAGTATTGGCTTTGCTATTCAAAATTTTTGTTTTGACATTTAATGTTAAAGAATCCATGACATTAGGATCATTAATGTCTATTGAGAAATTTGGATAACAATTAAAATAAACCGGGCCATCGGCAAGGTTACTCTGAAGGACACCTAAAGGAGAGTCATCGAAATTAAGAAATCTGTCATCTCTAAGGAGGACACAAATAGGAATATCTAAGCCTTTCCTGAACAGGGGTTTAACAGCAACTTGCACTAATGCAAATAATTGAATTTGTTTTTATAACGATTAATATCGTTAGCATTCAGTAAGCGAATAATTTCTAAAGAATTATTAATAGCAGCAGTTGATTCACAAGTTTTGATATTGTGATTAGTAAATAAATTAAATTTACCTATGTGATAAATAACTTTAAAAGGTTCTTCTGGAATATTTCAGTTTTTAAGATCATTTTCTAATTTAGCAATCTTCGTTGCTTGAGAGGATAAATTAACACTATTTAAAATATGTTGATTATTATCTATGATTTTAAACGATACTGTCTTAAGGTCTTACAGAACAAAATATATCAAAATTATAAATAAATAATTCAAGTATGATCAAACTAAGATAATATAACAATATGCAAAAAGATATTAAAGATCTAGATCTAGTTTCTAAGGGAGGATCTCTTGGTTTTACATCTGTTCTTTCTCTAGAGTTATCTTGGCTACGGGATCACCATACAAGGTCTAAACGCTCTCCTTGCTTGACGACCTATTCAATTCGGCTAGCCAATGTATGAACCGGGTATTATTCGGTTACCTCACACACTTAGAGAAGAATGAACACCTCACACCAATTATTGAAACAAGATTAAGAACAAAATATCAATTAACAAATTGAAATATTAAAATAGTTTAATCAAAGCTTAAAATATTAATTCATAAATTAAGATAAATTTTGTCATGCCCCAGACAGTATATGTACTTAGCTGCTCATGCTAGGTAGGTATACTGCTAACATGGCTTTGATACCAATAACGGATCGGGGGTATTCCTCCGAACTTGTATTGATAAAATATAACAAAATTTATAAGGAAGATTAATAAAGAAACAATATTTAAAACTTACAAGTTTTTATTTATATGAACGTTGAGAACACAAGCGGAAACATGAGAGAAGAGAGAGGTTTTCAGTATATTGGGAAATTCACTGATCCCTCTAATCTATGAAAGGGGTTCCTTTTATAGAATAAGGAATCTTTTATTACATTATTTGATTAGACAACCTCTTTGGAGTTTGGCGAGGTAAGGGTCCCTTGCTTTTCTTAAAGCTGAGACAAAGCATGTGATTCCTTTTAGGAATAGTAGAATACCCCTTTAATAAAGTAATTCCGGCCTTTGGCCTCTACTTTATCTAAGAGTCATTTCCCTATTCATAATTAGGGTCCACATAACTTTGTGCGATTCCTTTGAGATCACACATGTCCCCATTGCTGCTTTCTTATGATGAGGCGGCATCGTTGATTAACTGCATAATTTGAGTCTCTCTATAATCTTCTAGATTATCTAAGGCTTTTTTGAGCTTGTTCTTCAATTCTGTCTTTGAAAGCTTAAAAGATGGAGTTCCTTTACTTGTGCTTGGAACAGTTTCAGATGGTTAGATCCAACTGGTTTAGGAGTCCATCCCTTTATCATTATCTCTTTAGATAAATAACTAATCCTGTCAATATTAACCTTAGTAAAATTCCAAGAAATGATATAAGAAATTCTTTTTTGTATAAAGAATTTACATAATTTAATATGATCAGTAAGAGTAGAGATCTCTTCTTTGTTTTGAAACTCATTGAATCTCAAATGAAATTGTTGAGGAAGAATCTATAAATTTCCTCCAAAAATGTTCCACCATTCGTAGAACCATCTGGGAATAATAACTTTTACTACCTTGGGGCTATACTTGACGAACCATGTATGTCTTGGCCTCAAATATATGAAGTTGAACCAAGCTGCTTTGTAGTCATGCCAATTATAGGTTTGTGGCCTGTGAGGCATAGGCAAGGGGATTGGAGTATGTAAATGGTCTGTAAACCATTCAAACGGAGATAAAATTCTCTTGATCGTAAATCGAGAATATCTGATGAATTCAGGATTTTTGTCATCCCTGTTATGTTCAATCTCTATAGATTCAGTATCTATGAGAATGGCTTCATAAAACTTTCTGGTTTTATATGAACTGTCAGTGTCCACATAATTATTATCTGTATAACAAGGTTTTATGAGGATTTCTATTCCAAATGCCTCATAATCCTTGTCAATAGCCATTAATGGCAACATCTGAGTAGTAACAAATTCAAACTTTTCTTCTTTTGGAAGTGTAGCTTGCTTCGGAGTAGATAGATTAGGATTTACCGTCTGAGCGAAGGATTCTGGAGGCTTCATTGCGTAACTATCCTTAGTTTGTACTGATGAACTTAATGATGCCTCTTGGGCAAACGGTTTGATTGGTCTCAATTGGATCAATTTAGAGGGAGTAGGAGGTACTGGTGCTGGCAGTTTAGGATAATCTGCTAGCAAAGTGTACCTGTTTTGGAATGGGAATTCCGGTCTTTGTGAGGTTTTTGCCGGAGTTGGAGGAGGAAGGCTAAAGGGCTTAGCCATCTGTTTTCCTTCTTTAGAAGGAGTATTAGGCTTGAAGGGCCTCATTTTTTCCCTGTAAGAATTCTCTTGTTAGAAAATCGGGTTATTTTCTCCTTTGATAAATTCAATTTGAAAATCAAAGTTAGATAGTAGAGCTTGCCATCTAGCAAATATTTGTTTTGAAACCAAATATTTTACATCCTTTTGTAAATTTTCTTTAGCAGATTTACAATCAACTCTTAATAAAAATTCCTTGTTAATCAGATCATCTTGAAACTTCGTGATACGTAGCACTATAGACAAGATTTCCTTTTTAACAGTTGAGTAATTTTTTTGAACAGAATTCCTGATTCCTGAAGTAAAGCGAACTAATTGTTCAGGGGATTCTATAGTACTTCTTTGTTTTAAGATACCTCCATAACGTATGTCAGAAGCATCTGTCTCTACAGTCATAAAGTCATTAGGATTAGGTATTCCTAAGCAAGGGAGACTCTGAACAAGTTTTTTGATTAAAATAACTGCTTGGGTTTGTTCATGACTCCAAGGTATGGGGTTTTTCCTAAGCCTCTTATGCAAAGGCTCACAAACCTGTCTGACTTTAGGTATGAACTCCGCTACATAATTGAGACTACCTAAAAATCTATGTAATTGAGTTTTATCAATAATTTCATTAGGAAATTTGGAAGAGAACTCAATGGCTCTACAAATAGGTTTGTAACTACCTTGGTAAAGGTCATGACCTAAAAACCTGATAGAAGTTTGAAAGAGCTTTATTTTCTTAGCACTTACTACCAAGCCATTAGTTTTAATAATCTTGAAGAAAGTATTAAGATGCTTAAAATGCGAATCAATATCTTCAGAAAAGATAAGCACATCATCAATGTAAACAATAGACATATAACTATAATCATTAAAAATGTTATTCATTATATTCTGGAATTCAGAAGGAGCATTTTTAAGCCCAAAAGGCATAACATTCCATTCATATTGTCCAAATGGAACATTGAAAGCAGTTTTATATTTATCTTTATCAGCAATTTGAATTTGCCAAAAACCTGATTTCATATCAAACTTGCTATATATTTTTGCCTTATAAGTTCTTTTTAGCAAATCTCTCTTGTTAGGTATCGAGTACCTGATCCATTTTAAAACAGAGTTAAGACGTTTGTAATTAATTACGAGTCTAGGAGCTCCTCTTTCTTTTTCTGCACTGTTGTTAACATAAAAAGCAGAGCAACTCCAAGGAGATTTGGATAATCTAATAATTTTATTTTTCAATAAAATATCAATTTCTTTTTTACAAAATTCCATCATTTCATGATTCATTTGAATGGGTCTTGCCTTAGTGGTAATAGCATGTTCATTAAACCCTTCACTGTAAGGTAATTCAACAACATGCCTTTTTCTTTCCCAAAAAGCATTAGGAAAATCAGAGCAAATTTCATTTTCAAATTTTTTATGAAGACTAGATATTTTAACAATCATCTCCGGGGTTTTTAAAATTTGCTCAATTTTTTTAATTTTAATTTCATCCTTTAAAAAGGTGACATGCTGAGATAGAGTATTAATTCGAAAAATAGTTTTTTCACGAACAAAATTGCTTTCTTCTTGAGAAAGGGTTTTGACAAAAGGGAAATATAATTCTTTTCCCAAAATAGAGGTAGTAATTCCATCTAAATTTGTAATAAAAGGTTTTATCTGAGTGATAAACGGAATGCCAAGAATGATGTCTTCATTAATATCTTCAGTAATAATAAAATCATTTGTTAAACAAATGTTATTGTTACAAATACAACTTCGGAGGATTACCGCCGATCCGTTAGGTCCCCACCTTCGACCCGTCAATCCATCTATGGCCCGTAGGTGGCCTCTGTAGGTCACTGTCTTCAAGTGAGTCTACATTTTAAAATTCCTTGGAAGCTGGGGGTGTTACAGCCAGCCAACCCTTTGATGAAGGATGTGAGTAATGCGTAGTTTCGAGCTACTTTCCAAGTGTTAACTAAAGCTACGATGGCTGAAGCCAATAGAGAGGCTAATGTTCTCGTGAACCTAAATGTGGATACGGTGGCGGCAAGGATAAAGGACATCACTAGAATGAATCCTCCAGAATTTCATGGTTATAAGGTTGATGAGATTCCTCAAGAATTCATTGATGAGATTTACAAGATAATGGGAATTATGGGAGTGACTACGGTTTAGAAGGTAGAGTTAGCCTCTTACCAACTAAATGGTGTTGTCCAAGTTTGGTTCAACCAATCGAAGGAAAAGAGGGCGGTTGATACGGGTCCTCTTGATTGGGAGAAGTTTACAGTTGCTTTTCTTAATAGGTTCCTATTCCTTGAGATGATGAAGGCAAAAGTACTTGAAATTATTAACCTTTATCAAGGAAATATGAGTGTGAAGAAGTATGCTTTGAAGTTCACTCAATTGGTTAGGTATGCTCCAACTGTGGTTGCCGACTCTAGCGCGAGAATGAGTAAGTTTGTTTTGGGTGTGTCCAAAATGATGGTTAAGGAATGTCGTACTGCCATGCTCATTAAGGAAATGGATATTTCCCAATTAATGATTCATGCTCAACAAATTGAAGAGAAGAAACTTAAGGAAAGATCTACGGAGGGAAAGAGGGAAAAAATCGATGATGGTGACTTTTCAGAATCAAGGTTCGATGGACATGGTCGTTCTAGATTCTAAAAAATATTCTCATATCAAGGTTCCTCTAATTTTTTTCCTCATAAATTCAACAAAGAAAGGATGTCTAACCCTAAGCCTTAAGGAGGAAATGGTGGTGGATCTTCTTTGACTACTTGTGCTAACTCTTGACAGAAGTATGATGGCAAATGCTTAGCCGGTACGGATGTTTGCTTTAGCTTTGATAAGAGTGGTCAGAAGATGAGGGATTGTCTTTCACTTTCTACTAAGGGATGTGATGGTAGGCAAGCTCGGCCTAGTGGTTCAAGGTAAAGTGCTCCAAAGCAAAATCGATTTTATGCACTCCAAACTTGACATGATCAAGAGGGTTCTCCCGATGTGGTTACCAGTATGTTGAAAGTCTTTCATCATGATGTTTATGCTTTGCTTGATACCGGTGCTACTTTGTCATTTATGATGCCATATGTGGCTATGAGATTTGATGTTTCCCCGGATGTGTTCTTATAATCGTTTTCTATCTCTACTCCTATTAGTGATTCTATTATTGCTAAAAGAGTCCATAGAAGGTGTCACGTCTCCTTATCACATGCAGTCACTTATGTTGATCTAGTAGAGCTTGATATGTTGGATTTCAATTTTTTTCATGGTATGGATTGGCTCCATTCTTCTTATGCTTATGTCAGTTGTAGAACCCGAGTGGTTAAGTTTCAGTTTCATAATGAGCCCTTCCGAGAGTGGAAAGGGGGAAAATCTATGCGTAAGGGTAAGTTTGTTTCTTGCCTTAAAGCTAGAAAAATTATTTCTAAGTATGTTATCTATCATCTTGTTTGAGTTAGGGATATAGATTCCAAAACACCTACTATTGGGTTTGTCCCTGTTGTAAATAAGTTTTCGGAAGTGCTTCCCGATAATCTACTCGGTGTTCCTCCAAAAAGGAAAATAGACTTTGAAATTTACTTTCTCCCAGATACACAACCTATCTCTATTCCTCCTTACCGTATAGCTCCTGTAGAACATAAGGAATTAAAGGAGCAATTGAAAGATTTGTTTGATAAGGGTTTCATCTGATCGAGAAACTCTCCATGGGGTAAGAAGGATGGTTCACTTTGCATGTGTATTGATTAATAGCAATTCAACAAAGTTGCCATTAACAATAAGTAACCTTTCCATGGATCGATTACTCATTTGATCAATTCCAAGGACCGAGTTATTTCTCTAAGATTGACCTCTAGTCGGGTTATCATTAATTTAGGTTGAAAGAGAGTGACATTCTGAAGATGGCTTTTCGAACTTTGTATGGTCATTATGAGTTTTTGGTGATGTTGTTTGGGTTGACTAATGCTCCGGTGGAGTTTATGGATTTGATGAATAAGGTCTTCAAGCATTACCTTGATATGTTTGTGATTGTGTTTATTGATGATATTTTAATTTACTCACGAAGTGAGGATGAGCTGTTGAGCATTTGAGAACTCTGTTGCAAATTCTCAAGGATTGGGAGTTGTATGCTTAGTTTAACAAGTGTGAGTTTTGATTGAGATTTGTTTCTTTTCTTTGCAATATTGTCTTCGATGAAGGACTTCAAGTTGATCTTAAGAAAACCAAGGCGGTTAAGAATTGGCCTACACCTCTATTCCCTTTTGATATTCGAAGTTTCTTGGGTTTGGCTTGTTAATGTAGAAGGTTTGTTGAAGGATTTTCCTCAATTGTTTTGCCTTTGACAACATTGACTCAAAAGAAGTTTAAGTTTCTATGGTCAGAAGCCTGTGAAAGGAACTTTCAAGAGTTAAAGGAGAGAATCACTTCGGCTCCTATTTTGACACTACGGGAAGGATCGGATGGTTTTGTGGTGTATTGTGATGCTTCATAGGTTGGTCTTGGTTGTGTTTTGATGCAACATGGGAAAGTCATTACATATGCTTCGAGGCAATTGAAAGTGCACGAAAAGGATTATCCGACTCATAATTTAGAGTTAGCAGTGGTGGTTTTTGCTCTAAAGATTTGGAAAAATTACTTGTATGGTGTGCATGTAGATGTGTTCACGGACCACAAGAGTTTGAAATACATGTTCACTCAAAAGGATTTTAATCTTTGCCAAAGTAAGTGGCTTGAGTTGCTAAAAGATTATGACATTAGTGTCCTCTATCATCCCGAGAAGGCTAATGTAGTGGCGGATGCTCTTAGTTGGCTATCAATAGGTAGTGTTGCTTATGTTGAAGATGATAAGAAGGAGTTAGTTTATGATGGTTATAGATTGGCCCGATTGGGGGTTTGATTAGTTGATTCTAATGAGGGCGGTATAGTTTTTTATAATTGTTCAGAATCGTCTGTTGTATCAAATGTGAAGGCCAAGAAAGACCTTGATCCAGTATTAGTTGACTTAAAGAAGTCGATTTCTGAAAAATCCATTGAGGCTTTTTCCCAAGGAGAAGATGATGTCATTCGATATCAAGGTAAGTTATGTGTTTCAAATATTGATGAGTTGAGAAATCAGATTCTTACAAAAGCCCATAGTTCTCAGTATTCTATTCAATCGGGAGCCACCAAGATGTACTGCGATGTACGAGAGGTCTGTTGGTAGAATGGGATGAAGAGGGATATTGCAAAATTTGTCGCTAGTGTCCTAATTGTCAACAAGTGAAAGTTGGGCATCAAAACCCAGAAAGTTTGTCTCAAGATATTAGCATTTCAACTTGGAAGTGGGAAGACTATAATATGGACTTTATTGTCAGTTTACCCTGCACTCGGCGACAACATGAATCGATTTGGATTATTGTGGATCATATGATGAATTCGGCTCATTTCATTCCCATCAAGGTTTCTTATTTAGTGAAAGATTATGCTATGTTGTCTCTAAAGGAAATGGTTAGGTTTCATGAAGTGCCCCTATCAATTATCTCTGATAGTTGTACCCAATTTACTTCTCAATTTTTGAAGTCATACCAAAAGGGTCTTGGTACTCATGTAAAGCTTAGCACGACCATTCATCCTCAAATCGATGGGCAAATAGAGCTATCCAAATATTGGAAGATATGTTGAGAGCTTCTGTGATTGACTTCAAGGGTAATTGGGATGATCATTTGCCTTTGATTGAGTTTGCACATAATAATAGCTATCATTCAAGTATTGGTATGACTCAATTTGAGGCTCTTTATGGTAGGATGTGTACATCTCATATAGATTTGTTTTAACTTGGTGAGGTTGTTTTGATAGGGTCCGAGTTGGTCCATTAGACTATGAAATTTTTTTATCTTATTAGAGAAAGGTTGAAAAAGGCTCAAAGTCGACAAATGTCCTATGTCGATATTAGAAGAAGGGATCTTGAGTTTGATGTTTATGATTAGGTTTCCTTGAAAATTTAATCTATGAAAGGTGTCATGAGGTTTGGTAAGAAAGGGAAGCTTAGTCCCCGTTATGTTGGTCCTTGTAAGGTGTTGGGGCATATTGGCAAGGTTGCTTATGAACTTGAGTAGACAAATGATTTCACATCGGTACATCCGGTATTCTATGTGTCCTTATTAAAGAAGTGTGTTTGAGATTCAACACGTATTGTTCCTTTGGAAGATTTGGGAGTTTAAGAGAATCTTTCTTATGATGAGGTTTTGGTCGAGATTCTAGATCGACAAGTTTGGCAGTAGAGAAACAAAGAAGTTGCATCCATAAAAGTGTTGTGCAAGAATCAAATGGCTGAAGGTGCTACTTGGGAGGCCGAGGCCAATATGATGTCCAGATATACTCATGTCATTCCCTCCCATCCTGCTCTAGCTTGTGGTATTTAGGTCCTCATGATTCATTCCTTCGGATTCATGTGTCTTAGTCAGTCATATGTTTCCATATGAATGCATGTATGTTTTATTAAATGATGTTTTGAGTTTGTTTTAGCTTGGGGTCAATTTTATTTCTTGGTTATTGGCATTTGATGAAAATTTGCATTCATATTAGGTTTTTAGTTTCTCTCCTACTCTCTTCATGCTAGCTTGAGTCCCATTTGAAAAAGAATGTTCCCACGGGGGAGATATTGTAACACCATAGAATTCGGTGAGTTGGGTTTTGAAGGTGAAAGAGAGGTTAACGGGCAGGTCCACAGACCTTAGCCCAGCTGTGAACCTTTCATAGAGGCCTAAATGGCCCGTGAAAGGGTTCACGGACCATTTAGGGGAAAAAGGGTGGCCGTTTAAGGCCTTTAACTTTTTTCTCCTAACTTTCGTGACTCCGTTCACGGACCGTGAAGGGCTGAACGGTCCGTGAAGGCTCCCTTACAGGTCTCCCATTATCTTTTCAAGTGAGGGTTATTTTAGTTGTTTCCTATGGATTTAATACCTAAGCTATGTTGTTTTACCCCTATTCTAAGCCCTATATAAGTGAATTAAGTTTTAAAACTACCCATTCTAAAGTCATTCTCTTAATTCTGAAATTCCCTCTAAGTTCTTCCCCATAATTCTCTGTCTAAAGCTAAGGAGGACGAAGCTAGGGTTTCACTTCAAGGTCTCAAATTCACCACAACTTTTGGGCTTTGATTATCAAGGTATGTTAGTATTCAACTACAGAGTCCTTTCCTCCAAAGGGTTTCCAAGATCTTCCAATATTTCAAGATAAATTCTCAATTCAAAGTTAGGGTTTTATCAATCATCATGTCTTGTCTTCAATTATGATTTCATTGATTAATTTTAACTTCGAATGCATGAATTGACGTAATTACATGCTTTTGAGTATAATTCATATGAACCCATGCATGATCCATGGTTTTTGATGATGAACACATGATGAAGCTTATGAACTATGATCTTTGAATTTATAAAGATATGCATGGTTGTATGAGATTGATGTAAATGATTTTAAAGATGCTTTGAGGTAAAACTGTCAGTGTTGTTGTGTAAGGTTTTTTTACATAAGGATTTATAATCTCAAAAGTTTTTCTCCCCTAATTTGAATCAAGATTTAAGGAGTTATCCTAAATAATTTTAGCTTTGATTGGTAACCTAATTGTGTCTTTCCATGGATGATGCAATGAAGATGACTAATGACTATTCTGTGAGATTTTACTTAGAACCCAGAAGATATTGAGACGGAGGCTCTCCTGTTAGTAGAGGCCCGGACTCTAGTAGCAATCTCCTTGTCCCGAATTACGTTTCCCCATAGGATGTATTAGCTTGACGATCCACGTAAGCTAGAAGTTTAAGGTTGTTGCCTTGTCAAGCAATGACATCTTTTTTCAGAGTGGGATAGACAACGAATTTCATGTCTTAGCTAACATGGTCTATGTCGGGTAATTGTAAACTTCCCATAATAATGTACTAGGGTACTTTCAAAGTATCTTACAAAGTGTTTTTAATATATTGAGCTTGCATTGGCCATGATTTATGACTTATGTTTTCTAACCCATTTATCTTATGATTCAGCTTGGTCATTGCATGTCATGAAAAGTCCTTTTTAGCATGATTTCATACTTTTATGCATTGCTGTCATACATAGTACATTCCATGTGCTAATGCATACTTGTGCCTACATTATTTCACTAATGCAGGGTCGAAGCTCCTACCTTGCATAGTTGTGTCTAGTAGATCTCATTGACGATTTGAAGATCATGAGTTGGTGAGTTCTCATGTTCCGAATAATATGACACTTTTATTGCTTTCTTTCCTTAAGTTTTTAGATATTTGTACGTGGTGTATGGGTTACGTCTCAACTACTTATTCTAATGCATTAGAAGTCTTGTTGAGACTATGTTAGACTTTCACTTTGTCAAACTTGTTTGATATGAGAATGCTACTTTTGCAATCGTTACTTCTATTATCTTGTATGATATATGCGAACTGGCGTATGTAGGACCTTTCAGAGTTTTATACGCCATGTTACACCTAGAGTATACCTTTGTAACACCTCGTATTCATAAAGGGAAGAATTCTAGCTATCTCAAACTTTCTTGTTAAAGTACCAACGGAGCCACTTATGGCTCGTGGATGACCTACGAAGTGTAGGTCAAGCCCGTGGTTGGCTGGTCCAGGTCCCTTAAGATATTAAGCTTCACTAGTTGAAGTACGGCTTGCCAGGACGAACCGTCGAACTATGTAAGAGTCGTAGGTAGGATTCGTTGGTGAGACCCACACTTGGTTAAATTTTTTGGGCTAAGGATCTGACCTACGGCGGCCTTATACGGCCCGTAGGCCGACCCACGAATCGTACATTGGTCCGTCATTGGAAGGTCGAAGGATTGGCAGTCTCTGAATCTACATACGGAAGGATAAGACGGATTGTAGGTCTACCTACGGACCGTAGGTGCAACCGTAGGTAGGGGTCCGACAATTATTTAAAAGGGGATTTTTTATCTTTTCCCTAGGTGTTTAGTTCCTAATCTAAGTCGGTTTGGCCTTTAACCCATACCCTATATAAATATTTTAAAGCCTAATTTTGCCCATTCTGAACCATTCCCAAAACTCTCCTCTCCCAAAATATTTCTCTCTCTAGAAGTTGGAAGAAGAAGAAGAAGAAGAGGGCAAGCTAGGGTTCAAGAAATCAAGCTTTTCTCCATCAATTGCTTAAGGAATTTAGACCCCAAGGTACGATAGTGTTCATCCATGGAGCCCTTTCCTCCATGGAATCCCTAAAATCTCAAATTTTCAAAGTATTAAATCCCCAATTTGATTTAAGGGTTTTCTTCCATAATGTGGGTTCTTTCAATTATGATCAAATTACTTTCAATTATGGTTTTCTAAGTATGAATTGAGTTGAATTACATGTTTTAGTAGGAATCCCCATGAACCCAGATGAATTCCCCTAATGTTGATATTTATGCATTGATGATGGGTTGAATTATGAAGAAGATGGAATTTATGAAGTATATGTGAACTCATGCATGTTTTAATGATTTCAAATGTTGTGATTCATGATGAAATTGATGAATGCTGAAAAATGGGTTTTTCTGAAATATGCTTGTTCAATTATTGAAATTATGATGATTTATGAATTGCTTTAAAATTTAAGCTTAATCGTAATGTTGTCGAGTTGTGAAAGGTTTTCTCACATATTACTTAATCTATGAATGCGAAAGGATTTTACTCACATAAAGGATTCATAACTTGTTGAAAGGTTTTCTCATCAAAAGGTGAATCAAAGGTTTAAAGAGCTATTCTATGAACTTTAGCTTGGATTGGTAACACTAGTTGTACCCTTCCATGGATAATAAGTTGAAAAAGAATTATAAATATTCCGTGGGATTTATGCTTAGAACCTAGAGGATTTGGTGATGGAAGCTCTCTCGTTAGTAGAGGCAGGGTTTCTAATAGCAATCTCCTTATCCCGTACCTATGTGCCCCCATTGGATGATGGTCTATGTTACACACTAGCTAGTGGATCCACGTAAGCTATATGTTAAGTAAAGGGTCCTACCTTGGAAAGTTGGATGGCCCTATCGGTGTGGGTTAGACACCAGATTCAATGTTGATAGCTCACATGGTCTTACATGTCGGTTAAGGCTACTTCCCACAAACACTGAACTAAAGTGCCTTTAAAGATATTTCTCAAGTGACGTAAAGATGTTTAGCTTGCTTTTCCATGGTTTATGACTTATATTTTCTAACCTTTATCATGTTTTAGCTTGGTCATTGCATGTCATGAAAATGTCCCATTTTAGCATGTTTTAAATGATTTTGTGCATTGCTATCATACTTGGTACTTGATTGTACTAACGCATACTTTTGCCTACATTGACTTATTAATGTAGGGCTTTGCGATTCTCCATCTATTCCTGGCTAAAGCTTAGTAGAAGGGTTGTTGAAGACTTGGTGAGTCCTCATCCATTCAAGGACATAGCCTGGTTGTTCTTACTTTTATGTCTTACCATTTTGGCATTGTATTTAGTTACATCCCAAACACTAATTCCCATTCTTATGATAGATTGGCTTTGAGACATGAGATGTAGACTTCCACTATTTTCTTATAAGCTTTGTTATGACATTGTCTTTGAACTCTTAAGTCTCCATGATCTTGTATGTATGTATGCTAAGTGGCTTGTACGAGGCCTTTCGGGGTCTTGCACGCCATGTCACATCTAGGGGTACCTTGGGTCGTGACAAACTTGGTATTTAGAGCAAAAGGTTTTAGAAAGATCCTAGGATGTCTCATAAGCCACATCGAGTAGAGTCTTGTTCATGAGTGTGAAGCGCGCCACATTTATGAATAAGATGCTATAAGATGTTTAGGAAACTCCATTTCTTTCATTACTCCTAAGTCGTACGATAGAGTGTAACTCTATATGTCTCTCTCCTAATCTCTATCCTATGCATTTTAGGATATGGCTACCCGAAGAGCTTATACTAAAAGAAATGCGAGAGAGAATGTGGAACAACAAGCTCCTCCTCAAGCTCCTCAAGTTTCGATCGACCCTTTGGCCGAACAAGTGACTAATGCGGAGTTTAGGGCTGCTTTTTAAGTGTTGGATCAAGCCATGATGGCTCAAGACAATAGAGAGGTTGTGGCTCCCGTGAACCCAAATGTGGGTACGACAACATCAAGTGTGAGGGACTTCACTAGAATGAACCCTCCAGAATTTCATGGCTCTAAGGTTGAGGAAGATCCTCAAGAGTTCATCGATGAGGTGTACAAAGTGCTAATGATCATGGGTGTGATGCTGGAGGAAAAGGCAAAGTTGGCCGCTTATCAACTTAAGGGTATTGCTCAAGTTTGGTTCAACTAAAGGAAGAGTGAGAGGGCGGGTGATGCGGGACCTCTTGATTTGGAGAAGTTCAAGGTTACAATCCTTGATAGGTTCTTTCTCCTTGAGATGAGGGAGGCAAGGGTTCTTAAGTTCATCAACCTTCGTCAAGGAAACATGAGTGTGAAAGAGTATGATTTGAAGTTCACACAATTGTCTCGATATGCTCCTTCTATGGTTGGTGATCTTAGGGCAGGAATGGGTAAGTTTGTTTCGGGAGTGTCTGAAATGGTGGTCAAGGAATGCCATACCGCTATGCTTATCCATGATATGGATATTTCTTGTCTTATGGTTCATGTGCAACAAATAGAAGAGGAAAAACTTAAGGAAAGGTCTAGAGAGGCAAAGAGGGCTAAGATCAGTGATGGTGATTTCTCCCATTCAAGGTCCGATGGACATGGTCGTTCTAGATTTCGACAAAGGTTTTCCGATCAAGGTTCCTCCAATGATCCTCCTAAGTTCAACAAAGATAGAGTGCCTAATTCGAAGCCTCAAGGAAGAAATAGAGGTGGATTCTCATCAGCTACTTGTGCTAAGTATGGGAAGAAACATGAGGGCAACTGCTTAGTAGGTATTGATGGTTGCTTTGGTTGCAGAAAAAGTTGTCATAAGATAAGGGATTGTCGATATCTCATAGCTAAGGGAAGAGAAGGTAACCAAGATCCACCTAGTGGTTTGGGTTCCAATGCTCCCAAGTAAAACTGATTCAATGCACTTCAAGTTTTTCATGAGCAATAGTGGTCTCCTGATGTGGTTATCGGTATGTTGAAAGTGTTTCACTTTGATGTTTATGCTTTGCTTTACCCCGGTGCTACCTTGTCTTTTGTGACACCATATGTGGCTATAAGGTTTGATGTTATTCAAGATGTGTTGTTAGATCCTTTTCATATCTCTCCGATCGGTGAATCAATTGTGGCTAGGAGAGTCTATAAAAATTGTCTCGTTTGTTTGTCCCATAGAGTCACTCATGTTGATCTTGTAGATATTGATATGTAAGATTTTCATGTTATTCTTGGGATGGATTGATTTTATTCTTGTTATGCTTCTATTGATTGTAGGAGCCGAATGGTCAAGTTCCAATTCCAAAATGAGCCTATCCTAGATTGGAAGGGGAGAAATTATATGTTTAAAGTTCAATTTGTTTCTTGTCTAAAAGCTAGAAAGAGGATTTCTAAGGGCTGCATATACTATCTTATTAGGGTGAGGGATGTGTATTCTGAAACCCCTACTCTTGAGTCAGTCCTCGTTGTTAATGAGTTCTTGGAAGTGTTTCCCGATGATTTACCCGGTATTCTTGCTGAAAGGGAAATAGACTTCGATATTGACTTTCTCCCGGATACATAACCTCTCTATTCCTTCATATAGAATGGCTCCGGCGAAACTTAAGGAACTAAAAGAGCAATTGAAAGACTTGTTGGACAAGAGTTTCATCTGACCAAGTATTTCTCCATGGGGTACTCCGGTCTTGTTTGTAATGAAGAAGGATGGTTCACTTCGTATGTGTATTGACTACCGCCAATTGAACAAGGTTACCATTAAGAATAAGTACCCTCTTCCAAGAATAGATGACTTGTTTGATCAACATCAAGGGGCTAGTTACTTCTCTAAGATCAACCTTCGTTCGGGTTATCACTAATTGAGGGTGAAAGAAGATGATATTCCGAAAATGGCTTTTCGGACTAGATATGGCCATTATGAATTTTTAGTGATGTCGTTCGGGTTGACAAATGCTCCGGCCGCGTTTATGGATTTGATGAATACGGTGTTCAGACAATATCTTGATATGTTTGTGATTGTGTTCATAGATGATATTCTTATTAACTAAAGGAGTGAGGGTGAGCATGCCGATCACTTGAGGATTCCATTGCAAGTCCTTTAGGACCAACAACTTTTTGTGATGTTTAGTAAATGTGAATTCTTGCTAAGGTCCGTGGCTTTTCTTTGTCACATTGTCTTCGGTAAAAGTATTGGGGTAGATCCTAAGTAGATGGATGCGGTTAAGAATTGGCCTAGAGCTCTATCACCTTCGGATATTCGTAGTTTCTTGGGTTTAGCCGGTTACTATAGGAGATTTGTTGAAAAGTTTTCCTCGATTTCTTCTCCATTAATGGTTTTGACCCAAAAGAAGGTTAAGTTCACTTGGTCCGAAGCGTGAGAAAAGTTTTCAAGAGTTGAAAGATAGACTTACTTCGGCTTCGGTGTTGACCTTACCGGAAGGGTCTGATGGGTTTGTGGTTTATTGTGATGCCTCGAGAATTGGTTTAGGATGCGTTCTTATGCAAAATTGGAATTTTATTGCTTATTCTTCAAGGCAACTCAAGATTCATGAAAAGAACTATCCTACTCATGACTTAGAATTAGCAGCGGTTGTGTTTGCTCTAAAGATTCTGAGGCATTATTTGTATGGTGTGCATGTTGATATTTTTACCGACCATAAGAGTTTGCAATATGTGTTCAAACAAAAAAATCTAAATCTTCACCAAAGGAGGTGGCTTGAGTTTTTAAAAACTATGACATGAGTGTCCTCTATCACCCCGGCAAGGCTAATGTGGTGGCGGATGCTCTTAGTCGATCATCTATGGGTAGTGTTGCTCATTTTAAGGGTGTTAAGAAAGAGTTGGTTTGTGATGTTCAAGGATTGGCCCGATTGGGTGTTCGATTGATTGATTCCACTAAAGGTGGTGTTATGGTTCCAAATCGTCCTTTGTGCATGATGTAAAGGCTAAACAAGATTTTGATCCTAATTTGGTTGAGTTGAAGGAAGCGGTACTCAAAAAGTCTGTTGAGGCTTTCTCCCAAGGGGGAGATGGTGTGCTTATATATCAAGGTCATTTTTGGGTTCCTGATGTAGACGACTTAAGAGGTCAAATGTTATCGGAAGCCCATAGTTCTCGATATTCCATACACCCGGGAGCTACCAACATGTACCGTGATTTGCAGGATTTGTGGCTAAGTGCCCTCACTTTCAACAAGTGAAGGTTGAGCATCAATAGCCGGGATGTTTTCCCCAAGATATTATTATTCCTACTTGGAAGTGGAAAGATGTGAATATGGATTTATTGTTGGGTTACCACACACCGGCGACAATATGATTTGATTTTTATTATTGTAGATCGAATGACGAAATCAACCCATTTCATTCCCGTCAAGGTTTCTTATTCGGCGGAGGATTATGCTAAGTTTTATTTGAGGGAAATGGTTAGGTTGCATGGAGTGCCTTTATCCATTATCTCTGATTTTGGTGCACAATTTACTTCTCAATTTTGGAAGTCTTTCCAAAAGGATCTTGGTACTCGTGTTAAGCTTAGTAAGGCCTTTCATCCTCAAATCGATGGGCAAGCGGAGTGTACTGTCCAAACTTTAGAACATATGTTGAGAGCTTGCGTGATTGATTTCAAGGGTAATAGAGATGATCATTTGCCTTTGATTTAATTTGCTTAAAATAATAGCTAGCATTCTAGTATTGGTATGGCTCCGTTTGAGGCTCTCTATGGTAGGAGGTGTAGATCTCCTATTGGTTAGTTTGAAGTTGGTGAAGTTGCTTTGATAGGTCCCGAGTTGGTACATGAGGCTATGGAGAAAGTTCGGCTTATTAGAGAGAGGTTGAAAATGGCTCAAAGTTGACAAAAGTCCTATGCCGATGTTAGAAGGAGAGATTTAGAATTTGATGTTGATGATTGGGTTTACTTGAAAATTTCACCCATGAAGGGTGTAATGAGATTCGGGAAGAAAGGGAAGCTTAGTTCCCGTTATGTAGGCCCATATCAAATTTTGAGACATGTTTGTAAGGTTGCTTACGAACTTGACTTGCCTAATGATTTGGCATTGGTGCATCCGGTTTTCCATGTCTCATTGTTGAAGAAATGTGTTGGTGGTCCGACATCTATAGTGCCATTAGAGAATCTTTGCATAAAGGATAGTCTTTTCTATGAAGAAGTTCCGACTGAGATTTTAGACCGGCAAGTCCAGAAGTTAAGAAATAAAGAAGTCACTTCCGTGAAGGTTCTTTGGAGGAATCAATTAATTGAGGGTGCTACTTGGGAGGCTGATGCCGATATGATGTCCCAATATCCTCATCTCTTTCCTTCCGATCTTACTCTAGCTTGAGGTATGTAGTTCCTCATGGTTCATTCTTTTTGTCTCATGTGTCTTAGTTATTTCCATGATTCATTGATTATGCATGTTCATGAAGAGTCTAATGTTGTGAAAATGAGCCAGCTTGACTGATTTATCTATGATTATGTGCATTGAGTATGAATTGCATAAAGTCTTCATGAAATGATGTGTAGAACATGCTTTAGCTTGGAGATGATGTTTTCCTCCTCGGATATGTGCATTTATGTTATTGCATTCTAGGTTGGGTTGTTAGCCCTTGTTTCTTACCCTCCTTATGATGTATTGATTCTCATTCGAGGACGAATATTCCCAAGGGAGAGATATTGTAACACCTCAGATTCGTATAGGGAAGAATTTCAGCCTTCTGGAGCTTTATGGTGCCAGTACCAACGTAGCCACCTACGGCTCGTGGACTGACCTACGAACCATAAGTAAGGCCCATGGTAGGCTGGTACAGGTCCCTTAAGATATTAAGCTTTAGTAGTTGAAGTACGGCTTGCCAGGACGGACCGTCGAACTATGTACGAGTTGTAGGTCGGATTTGTTGGTGAGACCTATACTTTGTTATATTTTCAGGGCTAAGGATCTGACCTAAAGTGGTGATGTACGGCCCGTAGGCCGACCCACGAACCGATCATTGGGTACGTTGTTGGAAGGTCGAAGGATTGGCAGTCTCTGAATTTACATACGGAAGGACAGGATGGATCGTAGGTCTACCTACGGACCGTGGGTAGGGGTCCAATAGTTATTTAAAAGGGGATTTTTGGTCTTTTCCCTAGGTGTTTAATTCCTAATCTAAGTCATTTTGGCCTCTAACCAATACTCTATATAAACCTTTTTTAGCCTAATTTTACCCATTCTCAACCATTCCCAAAACTCTCCTCTCCCAAAATATTTCTCTCTCTAGAAGTTAGAAGAAGAAGAAGAGGGAAAGCTAGGGTTCAAGAAATCAAGCATTTCTCCATCAATTGCTTAAGGAATTGAGACCCCAAGGTATGATAGTGTTCATCCATGGAGTCCTTTCCTCCATGGAATCCCTAAAATCTCCAATTTTCAAAGTATCAAATCCCCAATTTGATGTAATGGTTTTCTTCCATTATGTGGGTTCTTTCAATTATGATCAAATTACTTTCAATTATGGTGTTCTAAGTATGAATTGAGTTGAATCACATGTTTTAATATGAATCCCCATGAACCCAAATGATAAATACAACAAAAGAATACAAAGATTTAATGTGGTTCAGTCAAATGACCTACATCCACAATGGAAATGAACACTCCACTGATTAAATATGACACCACAAAATATATAGAGAAATAACATCATCGAATTCTCTCGGAATACAAAGAGGTTCACACAAGTGATAACGTATCACTTGTGTCACACAAATTCTCCCCTCTAGACAAAACTCTTGAAGCTTCTAGGAGAACATTGTTAATACTACCAAGTTAGAAGGAATGAACCACTATTTATAGAGTCATAGACTGTTTCCTACGAGAAAAGGACTAGCCAAACATGGAAAATTTGTGTTTTCTCTTAGGAAAAGGAAAATCCAATTATGGCGTACAAGATCCCGAAAGGCCTCATACAAGCCACTTAACATACGTACATACAAGATCATAGAGATTTAAGAGTTCAAAGACAATATTATATCAAAGCTTATAAGAAAATAGCAGAAGTCTACATCTCATGTCTCAAAGCCAATCTATCGTAAGAATGAGAAATAAAGTTTGGGACGTGACCCAATACAATGCAAAAATAAAAGAACATAAAAGTAAGAACAACTAGGCTATGTCCTTGAATGGATGAGGACTCACCAAGTATTCAACAACCCTTCTACTAAGCTCTAGCCATGAATTGATGGAGAATCGCCAAGCCCTACATTATCAAGTCAATGTAGGCAAGAGTATGCGTTAGTACAATAAAGTACCAAGTATGATAGCAATGCACAAAATCATTTAAAATATGCTAAAACGGGAAATTTTCATGACATGCAATGACCAAGCTAAAACATGATAAAGGTTAGAAAATATAAGTCATAAACCATGGTCAAGCAATCTAAGCATCTTTACATCACTTGATAAATATCTTAAGAAGCAATTTAGTTCATTGTCTGTGGGAAGTAGCCTTAATCGACTTGTAAGACCATGTGAGATATCAACATGGAATCCGGTATCTAACTCCACACCGATAGGGCCGTCCTACTTGCAAAGGTAAGACCCTTTACTTAACATATAACCTACGTGGATCCACTAGCTAGTGTCTAACATAGGACATAATCCTATGGGGGCACATAGGTAAGGGACAAGGAGATTGCTACTAGAAACTCGGCCTCTACTACCGGGAGAGCTTCCATCTCTATATCCTCTCGGTGCTAAGCATAAATCCCACAGAATAGTTGTACTTTTTTTTCATCTTATTATCCATGGAAGGGTACAACATGAGTTACCAATCCAAGCTAAAGTTCATAGAATTGCTCCTTAAATCTTTGATTCAGCTTTAGTTGAGAAAACCTTTCAACAAGTTATGAATCCTTTATGTGAGTAAAATTCTTTCATATTCATAGATTGAGTAATATGTGAGAAAACCTTTCACAACTCAACATCTTAAATTAAGCTTCAATCTTAAAGCAATTCATAAATCATCATAATTTCCATAATTGAACATGCATACTTCATAAAAACCCATTTTTCATCATGAATCACAACTTTTTAAATCATTAAAACATGCATGAGTTCACATAAACTTCATAAATTCCATCTTCTTCATAATTCAACCCATCATCAATGCATAAATATCAAAATTAGGGGAATTCATGTGGACTCATAGTCTTTCAAAATTTGCTTTGCTAGCTTCCGCATGACACATAATTATTTCGGTCCCAAAAAAAATATGGAGTGTTCTTTGTGTTCCTTGAGGTGAATGAAGGGTTACTCTCATTGGAGTCTCTGAATCTCAGTTCCAACAATTTAATAGATGGAGTACTTCCGGAAGACATTGGATGCTTACATTCTTTGAAAGAGTTATATCTCTGGGCAAATAATTTTTAGCATTTCCTTCGAAGCGTATCCCAATTTGGTGTTCTTCGATCCTTGTACTTATTAGATTGCAAGAGGCTCAAAGAGTTGCCAGGTTTCATGCGGATGCAATACTTGAATAGTTTGAATCTTAGTTACTGCAATTTAATAGATGGATAACTTCTCGAAGACATACATGCAAATTGGAGCAATAATAAATGGAGGACTTCAAAATATCTCATCATTGCAACATGGCATATCTGATTCACATTCCTTGTCACTAAGAGTATTTACCAGTTGGAGAAATGATTCGTTGTATCATAATATCCCAAGTTAGTTCCACTATCGGGGAATTGATACAAGTTTATAAGCCAATTTGCCTGAGAATTGGTATGTATCAGATAACATTTTGGGAATTGGTGTATGTTACTCTGCCAACTTAATTGACACCACGACTCACTTTATTCCCCTGTGTGATGATGGGATGTCATGGATACCCCAGAAATTTGCCTTATCCAACCATTAAGAATGTGATAAAAAATTAATCGACCATTTGGAATGTGATACATAATTATTCCACCATTGGGAATGTTATACAGAACAAGTCAACCATTCGAAATGTGATATAGAATTATCCGACAAGTCAAAATTTAATATAGAATTTACTATTATTTTTTTCTTGGTACATTTTGTTGACTTAAGGGATACATCTAAGGCAAATGGAAAAAACACAAAATGAGTATGGTCTCATAGGTTATGTTTTTCCAAAGAATTAAAGGAGTGTGGACTTCTTTTGTTGTATAAAGATGAACCAGATCACTCCATTGGGACCAGGAGAACCAGATATGAGAATAGTGAGCACCATGATGATGTTAGTTGCTCCTCTTATAAACAACAAAGGTCACATGTGAATCTGCAGCAACAAGATTAGTAATATTATATGAAGGTCTTGAATATTGTTTAAGTCGAGCTGCAGCAATACAGTAAGGAGTAGAGCACAACTTTCAGTATTTAATGACATAATTTATTAACTATTAAAAATCTATGGAAAGCAACCTCTAGAGTAATGCATGGTTGGGGTGCTTTTACAGCTCGTGGAGTATTCTTTTTTTCGAGTACCTAATTTTAGATTTTGAGTTTGTTTTTTGATTTTCATGTTGTCACTCATAATTAACTATATTTGTTCCCCTTGTTATGGCATACATTTCATAATTGAACAATTTGATGTTCTTCTCAGTAATTCCAGAGAGAAAAAGAAAATATTTGGTATTCCCAAACGGAAAACTTGGATCCATTCCATATCTTATATATTAGTAAAGGTTACACGGCACCTCTCTTACACCAGATTATCCATAAGAAGCTGTCCAAATTCCACTTGCAGATGAGGATTGGAACTATACGTCACAAAGCTAACTGAGCAAAGAGAACTTTTTCCAGGAATCAAACATACCTCTAGTGGTTGAGCTAAAAAGAAGGTTACATTCATTTATCAAATCATTAAAAAGGTCAAAGAGGTTTTGAATTTTATGGAATATTACTTATTCAGATGATAAAAGTCACATAGAACTTTTAATTTTCGGATGTAAATTTGCTAATAATTGGAACATAAGGAGCGAGTTATTCCAAAGAAAAAAATGAAATTTAAATAAGGTACAATGAGTGAAAAGTTTAAATCAGGATGATGCAATATGATTTTTGAGTCATCCAATGTGGTAGCTATGTTTAATATAACCTAAACAAGAAGCAAATTTACCTCCTAAAAAACTAGATAAAAAAAGACTACGATGACTTGAATTAGGTAGGCTCTTTGTAGGAACTTCTGGTTGACTTGACAGGAGAATACATAGACCTTTGTCTTTATCAAGCACCTGAGGACTTCATGAGTGAAAAGAATTGATTATGAATTTTTTATACAATTTATGAATAAAAATCAAATTGAACCTAAAAGAAGGTATATATTGAACACTTTGGAGAGTTAGATTATTCAAGAGAGAAACAAATCCTGAATGAGTAACTTTAGTTTGTGAGAATTCGGAAGAGTTACAATAATAGGTTTAGAAAGAAGACTTAGAGTCTATTTTTGGATTGACATAAAAGTTGGTCAAACCTACTTTTAAGTCATTTTTTTGAATTTGAAAGTGTTTTACAAGGTTAAAAATAACTCAAAATAAGTTTAAATGACTTTAAAAAGTTTAAAACCAAAAGTAGGTCTCCCCCTACTTTTCGTTTGACGTAAAAGTCATTTAAGTTTGACTTTTTTATATTTTGACTTAAAAGCTACTTTTTAGACCAATCCAATTGGGCTCTTAGTTTAATGAATTTTTTTAATGAAAAATCATATGCTGAGATGCTCAACTATCTAATACACAAGAATTACTGTCAACATTAAACAAATAAGCATACATGTTGAAATCATGTGGTGAATCTACTACATTAGTTGTAGTAACTGCATCACTCTTTTCGTTTATCTTATAACGTTAAGAATCAGACATATTGAATGATTATGAGAAAGATTAACAAGAAGAAAAAGAAAAAATTAGCACTGCTTTGATACCATGTTGAAATAAATAAGGCGATGTATAAAATTTCTTTCTTGTATTCTGAATAAATCAACTATCCGAAAGATCCCTATTTATAATAGTCAATAGTTAAACCCTAAGATTATTTACATAACAAAAGAAAGGGAAAAAAATATTATATACACCTAAAAAGGAAATGAATCTCTAATATTCAATGCAAAAAATATTCTGTAATCTAAAAGATATCTTTTCTAATCAAAATAAAAATCCAACAAGTGGTAACGCAAAAAACTTTTGTTACATAATCATTATTTGTGATGAATATTAAATTTACATATGAGGTGTTATTATCAAGATTTTTTCAAAAGGAACAAAATCACCTATGGGTTATTGCCTCTGATATAATTTAGACCTAAAGAATTATACCGACTTTATTGATATCCGTTGGAACTCAATTAAGGATCAACATAATTGTCAGTCTAAATGAAATTTACCTAACAAATTCTGAGCCTCGTTTATGTGAAACTAACTTTACCTAACAAATTATGAGCCTTGTTTATTTGAAATAGTAAGGTTCATAGAAAGTTTTTCACGACCCGAGCCTACACTCTTGATGTGGCTGACACTCGAGAACCATTGTTGATCCTCTATCGAACCCTCATCCTGACTAATTACAAGCGGAAGACTAATCCAAGCATACACAATAATAAAACTTAGAGAAACGTTTAACAATAGTAATGAATCTCAAAACTCTCTGAATATATATTGACTATGAAACATAAGTTTAAAATAAAATATGTGATATTGAAAGACTCTCCAAAACTGTCTATCTATGAAGCTTCTACTGTATAAAGATGAGTGTCTGAAAAAGACCCATGACACCTCAAAATGCCACTACTAACAAATCTTAAAAATTTAAGTCCTCCGGAAGCAAGGAGGCCTCACTCAAAAGCTGATGAGTGAATGAAGTGATCTCAATGTAACTCCTGTTGATGATCCTATGCGCCTAAATCTGCATCATAAAAAGATACAGGTCGAATGTCTAAGACCTCGTATACGGAAAAGAAGGAAATTATAGTTTTTAGTTGCAGGCATGACCTACGTCTCCCACCTACGATTGGTAGAAGCATCTATGAATTGTAAATGGCATCCGTAGGGAGAGGGCAGATGAAGTTAAATTTTTTGAAAAGATTACGACCTACAGTGGCCATGTACAGACCGTAGGTAGACCTACAAATCGTACATGGGTCCCATCAAATGACGGTAAAAAATTAGAGTTTCTGAACCTTACCTATGGTTGACTAAGGCAGTCAGTAGTAGGACCTATGGACCGTAGGTCTGAACTGAAGGTTAGGCTCGACAGTTATTTTCAAGGGATTGTTTGGTCTTTTCCTAATTGTTTTAACCCAACACTATGTTGTTTTGTCTTCTATCCTAAGCCCTATATAAAGGATTTTAACTCCCCCCCAGTTTACGCACTTAAACTCATTCTCCTAAATTCCCTAAACTTGACCAAATTCTCTCAAGTCTAATGAAGAAGAAGAAGAGCAAGGATTCATCCAAGTCTTCAAATTCTCCCTTTTCTTTGGCTTAAAGGATAAAGGTAAATGTGTAATCACCCATGGAGTGCTTTCCTCCATGGGGTCTGATGTGCTGTGAACTTACGGTACTTTTGATGCATTAAACATAGAGTTTTGCATACTTCTTAAGCATTTTGGTAGTAGATGTGATTGTATTATTGCTTAATTTGACAGGAAATAGAATTTTGGAGTAGTTGATGATGAAAGAGTTGTAGAAGCAAGATTTGGTTAATGTACGAGTCAACTTATGAGCCGTAAGTTGAAGTCGTAGGTTCAAGAGCTGGAATTTTTGCTAAGTATGCAACGACAGTTGAAGATGACGAGTTGTAGTTCTTGCTACGAAACGTAGATGAGGAACCTTAGAAAACTTCATAGGAGGTCAAATTCAGTACTTGATTGAAGGAAGGCAGGACGTGTCGTAATAAGATCTGCAAGCCATAGATCATTCTTGTTGAAAGTAACCCTAAGGATTTTGACTAACTGCTGAATGACAGAAGTTATCTACGAGCCGTAGGTCGGACTATGAGCTGTAGGTCACCGACCGTAGACGGCATTGCCCAAGCCGAATTTCCTTAGCATTCCTTTTCCTACTTAGTTTAGAATTTAGTTTCTATAAATATATGTTTTAAATTTCATTTTTTATATGTTTTCTGTGATAGACAATTTGTGATACATTATTTTAGCTTTGAGAATTATTTAATCAAACACTTTTGGTGTTTAATTCTTGATGTTGGTTTATGCAATTGGCTTTTGTACTACAATTCGAGACTTTGAATTTCATCTACTCTAATGTAAGTTTATGATTTATTATTCAAAACCTAATATTAATTGTGAATCTTCAAGCATGAGTAGCTAAATCCACAACTAGGGTTGTGGGAACCATGAGTAATTAACAACGTAAAACTAATAATTTAGTAATTTCATGATAAAGATTTTATGCATGTATTTGTTAATCTCTTCATTTTGAATGCTTTTTAATGGTGCGCAACGTTAGAACTCATCTTATTCCTACTTGTCGGTCCAAGGAAGTAACAAATGGGAAAAGAGATTAAACAACTGAGATTTAGCATGATAATCCGCTATCTAATAGCCTAAACCACATACGTAGAGGGCTTATATAGGTCAAAGGTAAGGCTTAGTAAAGCATACACCCGTAGACGGACCAAGTTACGTGGTGAAATTCCCTACTTGGAGGACCAATTACTTAGGCAATACCTAACTTACCGATCATGCATGTTAAACACTAGAAAATAGTTACTTTTATTAGGTTTACTTGGTTAAGAACTTGTGGGGAGAACATGTCTAGTTTCATTCTCATATTGATATTACGAACTGCGAATCCTGTTATTTGTTTAATTGTTACAACACAACAAGCAATTATAATTTTAGTTTTCAAAACCCCAATTTTTACAGAGATAATTTGGCTAAACGTACAAATAACCATAAATTGAACTAAGTCTAAACCATATTTCTTGTGGGATCAACCCTAACCTTTGTTAGGTTCTTTATTTTACAACGACCGCTTATACTTCTTTAGGGAGGTGTAATTTGGGCGTATCAAATTTTTGCATTGTTGCCGGGGAATAATGCTTTTAGATTAGACTAATTTCGTTATTGCACTTTAGTCAATTATTTCTCGATTTATGTTTATTGTGTTTTTGTTGTCTACAGATCTTATTTCCAGTCTATGCCAAATACATGAATTCAAGGCATTTCCCTGACTCCTTACGACCTAGAATTAAAAAGAACTTTGCGAAGAATGGCTGGAACAGGTCAACAAGTATGACTGAAGATGATCAAAATGGCCAGGGTTGTCGAGAGATACATGGAATCCAACCTCCAAGAGTGGAGGACGTACCAAGAACTATTCAGCAAAATCCTCCTGTTGATAATGATGTTAAGGTGCAGAACCAACCTGCACCCAATGTCTGCCTCAACTATGAGGTTGACCATAATGTTGTAGGATCGGTCGGAGCCATAGTCGTTCCTTCGTTATTAGTTGGACACACAATTGTGGTTATAAGCAGTCTTATGCAGATGCTGACATCGCGAGGACTTTTTGCTGGGTTACAATCGGAGCACCCATGTGCTCATTTAAGTAAGATAATCAGCGTATGTAAGAGCAGTGAGGGGAGACAAGACCTTGATATGGATGCGATTGGGTTGCATGTGTTCGCCCTATCTTTGACAAGCGATGCTACTGTGTGGTTGTTCGAACTCCCATACAACTTTATTACACTTGGAATGAGCTGCACCGAGTGTTCCTTGAAAAATACATCCCATTATCTAAGAAGTTAAAGCTCATAGATAAACTTAATAATTTTGTGGCTTTGCATGGAGAGTATGTCAGTGATTCTTGGGACAGGTTTACATGTTTTTGAGGAGCGTACCGAACCACCGAATTGTTGATGAATCGCTCAAGGAGTATTTCTATAGAGGGCTGGATGACAACAGAAAAGATGTGCTAGACACTATTGTGGGAGGATCTTATGGAGCAAACACATTCCAAGAGATTACAGATAAACTTGAAAAGATCTTGACGAACAATAAAGAATCGAGCAGTAAAACATCGGCTACTACAAAGAGCACTTTCTCAATACAATCTACATCAAATCAGTCCAATGATGATCTTCGTGATGAAATGGCGCAGTTAAGGACAGAGTTAGGCTTGGTTCTTAAACATGTGAGTGGTAATGCGAAAAAAGTTAATGCAGTCCAAAATAACCATAATGCTCCACCAACAGACTGGTCTACATATGAGTAAGATGCGAATCTTGTGAACGAGCAACCAGGGTGTTTTCGGACGAACGGCCAAGGATCCAATCAAGATAATTGGCACCAAGGTCAAGGGAATCAAGGTCAAACTATAATAACTACAATCGGGAAAGACAGTATAATCATGAAGGACAGTGTAATCGTGAAGGGAACTATAAACGAGATAATAACTACAGTAAAAATAGGTATAACAATAGGAATGATTGAAGTGGCCCGTACATCCCACCAGGAAACTGAGAAGGAGGATCGTGTATGAATCGCATTGAAGATATGATGAGTCAAATGATGAAGAGGTTTGAGTCTACGGATGAAAATGTGAAGGAGATGAGGAATGACTTATCAGGCATTGGGCAAAAAGTAGAGTCACATGCAGCGTCAATTAGACAGATCGAGCAGCAACTGAGCCAACTATCTTTGAATGCATATTCGTGCCAACGAGGAACACTTCCCAGCAATATGGTTCAAAATCAAAAGAATGATGGGCATTGCATGACAGTCAAGAGAAGAGGTTGATAGAAGACTATTGACCCTCCTATGCCGACTGAAGTGGAAAGAACGAAGGAACTGGATGAAGATGAAGTTGAGGTAGCAGAACTGCCTAAAGATCAATACGAGAAGGAGGCTGAAATCACACGAAAGGTCATCCCTATGCCCAGTCCTCCACCTTGCTTTCCACAAAAGTTGGTAAAGAAGACTGAAGAAGGGAAGTATCAGAAGTTTATCTCTATGTTAAAATAATTTTCCATAAATGTTCCTTTGATTGAAGCATTTGAATAGAAGCCCGGGTATGCAAAGATCATAAAGGATATGGTGACCAAGAAGAGAGCTATCCGTTTAAAGATGATGATAAGCTGCAACATTGTAGCACCATTGCTACTCGGTCATTAGTGCAAACGAAGGAAGATCTTCGAGCATTTACTATTCCATGCACGATTGGCATGATGCACTTTAGGCTTGGGAGCTCCCAAACCAACTCCAATGTGGCTAATTATGGGTGATCACACACTAAAGAGACCAATAAGGGTACTTCAAGATATTTTGGTGAAAGTTGAAGCATTCATATTTCCAATGAATTTTGTGATACTAGACTGCTAGGTAGATTTTCATGTGCCTATCATCCTAGGTAGACCATTCCTAGCTACGGGGTGAGCTTTAGTGGATATGGACAAAGGGTAGATGAAGTTTCATTTGAATAATGAAGAGGCAACATTTAACATCTGTAGATCCATGAAGCATAAAAGTGAACATAAATCAGTCTTAGTGGTGAACAATGCTGATGAGAAGAAGCCGGATGTACCCATTGAAGAGAGACTAAGAGTTGAAGCACTAGTTGCGGTAATCATGAACTTTGATGGTGATGTTATTGCTGAATATGACAAGTTAGTTGCTGCACTAAATGATGGCGGTTTTTATCATCGTCTACCAATGAAGCTGGATTTGAATCTAAAAAATCAAGACACTCTGCCTGCAAAACTATCTATCGATGAGCCTCAAAAGTTAGAGCTAAAAGCTCTTCCATATCACTTGTGGTATGTGTTCTTGGACCAAAATAACACTTTTCCTATCATTATAGCTGTTGATTTGAATGAAGGACAAGCAGAAGCATTGATATCGTTGTTGAAGTGTATAAAAAGGTGATGGGATGGACAATTGCTTATATTATTGGTATTCCACTAGGAATATGCTTGCACAAAATCAAACTCATGCCGGACTACAAACCAAGTATTGAACACCAGAGAAGATTGAATCCACAATTGCAAGAGGTGGTGAGTAAAGAATAATCAAGTGGTTGGATGCTTGAGTGGTGTATCCAATTTCTGATAGTAACTGGGTATCCCCGGTTCAATATGTGCCAAACAAGGGTGGAATCACTTTAGCTCTCAATGCGAAGAGTGGTTCCAATGCGATCTGTCACTGGATAGAGGGTCTATATGGACTATCGCAAGTTGTATGCATGGACTGAGAAAGATCACTTTCCGATGTCGTTCATGGACCAAATGTTATATCCTCTTGCTGGCAAAGGATGTTACTACTTTCTAGATGGATATTAGGGCTACAACAAGATTATGGATGATTTTTCTGTAATTGGTGGCTCGTTTGATGATTGCTTGGTACATTTAGTTTATGTGCTGAAACACTGTGAAGAGTGCAATCTTTTGCTAAACTGGGAGAAATATCACTTCATGGTAAAATAATGTATAGTTCTAGGATATAAAATCTCACAAAATGGTATTGAGGTTGAGAAAGCGAAAGTTGAGGTAATTGAAAAATTACTACTCCCTATATCTGTTAAAGGTGTTAGAAGTTTTCTTGGGCATGCTGGTTTCTATAGGAGATTTATTAAAGATTTCTCAAAAATTCCTCACCCTTGGTGCAAATTGCTCGAAAAGGAGATAAAGTTTGTATTTGATGATTCTCGTCTGAAAGCATTTGAGAAGTTGAAAAAGAAGTTGATCTCTACACCTATCATTATTTCACTGGATTGGGGATAACCGTTCGAAGTCATTTGTGATGTGAGCGGGGTGGCACTTGGTGTAGTATTGGGGGAAAGGTGAGAGAAGATTCTTCATCCCATATACTATGCGAGTAAAACTTTAAATGTTGCTCAAAAGAATTACACTATCGCCGAACAAGAATTGCTTGTTGTAGTCTTTGCATTTGAGAAGTTCTGATCCTATTTGCTGGGCACTAAAGTAATTTTTCACACTGATCAATCTGCATTGCGGTATCTCATGGAAAAGAAGGACACAAAATTGAGACTGATTCGACGGGTACTACTGCTGCAAGAATTTGACTTTGAGGTGAGAGATCGAAAAGGGACATAAAATTAAGTGGTTGATAACTTTTCCATATTAGAGGAAGAAGCGATGTTGAAGCTAGAGGACGAAGTCGAGATCAATGATACATTCCTAGACGAATAGGTTTTTGCTGCTTTTTTTGATCTTATTCCTTGGTGTGCAGATTTCGCCATTTACTTTGCCAGCGAAGTGGTGCCTTCAGATTTATCGTTGCATGAAAGAAGGAAATTCATGTCTGATGTGAAGAAGCTTTTCTAGGAAGAAACTTACATGTTTCGTGTCTGTGCTGATGGGATTATTTGTCGCTGTGTGCTCAAGGTAGAGATAATGAGTGTATTGGAAGCTTGTCATGCTTCTCAGTTTGATGGTCATCATAGTGGTATCCGGGCCACTCATAAAATATTGCAAAGTGGGTACTATTGTCCTACCATTAACTAAGATGCTCATGATTTCACCAAGACCTGTGACTGATGCCAAAGAGAAGGAAGTATTTCAAGAAAGCAAGAACTCCCAATGAACCTGATATTAGTGATTGAACTCTTTGATGTTTTGGGCCTTGATTTTATGGGTCCATTTTTGAGTTAAAATGGGATGAAGTACATAATTGTAGCGATTTACTATGTGTCCAAATGGGTGGAAGCTGTTGCGCTTTCAAACAATACAGGAAACAGTGTCACCGCGTTTCTGAAAAATATTATCTTCTCCAGGTTTGGTACATCAAGGGTGATGATTATTAGCGATGGAGGTTCCCACTTTTGTAACCAACTTTTCAAGGCGTTGCATGAGAAGTATGTTGTTCGTCACACCATAGCAACACTTTATCATCTACAGTCTAGTGGGCAAGTGGAAGTATCCAATAGAGAAATCAAGAAAATCCTTACAAAGACTGTGAATGCGAAAAAAACTAATTGGCTGAGAAAGTTCGAAGATGCTCTATAGGTTTATCGCACTGCATTCAAGACTCCCATAGATATGTTTCCTTACCAACTTGTTTTTGGGAAGTCATGTCACTTACCTGTAGAGCTAGAGCATAAGGCGATGTGGGTACTCAAGAAGTTAAATCTAGATTGGGATGCTGCATCTAGTCAAAGGTTTAACGAATTGAATGAGCTATATGAGTTCCGCTTAAAAGCATTTAAAAGTTCAGCCTTGTATAAAGAGAAGATGAAGACGTACCATGATCAAAATATCAAAAAGAGAATTTTTGCTCTTGGTGATATGGTATTTCTATTCAACTCAAGACAACAATTGTTTCCTGGCAATCTCAAGGCCAAGTGGACGAGACCATTTACAGTTGTTCAAGTATTTTCACATGGAGCCATTGAACTTGAGAACAAGGAAGGAACAAAATTCAAAGTCAATGGCTAGAGGGTCAAACTCTATATGGGCCAAATGGAAGAGGCCAACGAGTTGATTGAACAACGGAGCCTTGATGAAGTCTTAGTAATCTAGAGATCTACATCGTGCCGTGACGTTAAATAAAGCGCTACTTGGGAGGCAACCCAAGATGTAAAATCTAGCCAATTTTAGGAAATTTTTTAAAAAGTTATACAATTTTTTAAACTTTTGATGCAATTTTATGTTTTATTGAGTCATAGTATTTGCTAGATTAGGGTAGTATAGGGTCCATGTCTAAAAAGAGTCAATAAAAAATAAAAGGAAGTACTAATAATGCTTGCTACATGTGGAAGGAAGTGAGAAAATTTAGAAAAAAATTTAAGTACAGAAGGGTTTACGGGTTCCATCTACGAGTCGTTCTTCAATTGATGGACCGTGAATGGAATCCATAGAACTTGATGTCCAAAGACAGCTTCAGATTTAAGTCTACGGTTGCACTGTACGACCCATACATCAATTGACCGTTCGTAGTCTACATCTGTGAACCCCAGGTATGTTTTGAAATTTCACCAAGTGTTGGGAGGTTATGATGAACTCATCTACGGCCCGTGCAATCATGTACGAACCGTAGATAGGGTTTCGTATGTTCAAACTGGGTAGAATTAAATGACCCGACCCGCTATTTCTTTTATTAAAACCATTCACTTTTTAAATCCTCCCACCATTCCCCCTTTTTTAAATGGTACATCCCCTCCAACACACCCTTTCACTTCACATACATCCCCTCCAAATTTAACTAACCCCTTTCTTTCATCCCCCACCCACTATATATTCTTCTTCTTCCTCAAACTCCCTCTGCCGTTTTCCCCTTTTCTGATTTCATTCCCCAAACAGTGTAAAGTCTCTCTAAATTTATAAGTCATTGGTTCAGAATCTTTCTAGTGATTGTTATGAGGCCATATCACACTCACACAACTTCAACTTCATACATCATTATACATACTTATTTTGAACTACACTATCAATATGAAGTTGTAATCGAATGTATGCTACTTCACCTCGAGTACAAAGGAATGTGAATATTGTGTTTACTAAGTCTAAAATTATCCGTGGGATGATTATGTTATTAAATTTTGTTGTGACTCATGTGCGTACTGCCTTCTAGTTGAGTTTCGAACTTAGGGTTTTGATGTAAATTATTTGTCACAAACCTAATTTCATAATTGAAACCTTAGGAACGAAGGAATAACATGAATATATGTTGAAATGCATATTCTAGATGTGATTTGATACATTAGATGTTGCAATTGTGTTGTTGGTTAGAGTATTGATTTGAAACTTACACTGTGATGGTCGATGACCATGACCTACGGCTCGCAGGGTAACCAACGGACTGTAGGTCACCTCCAATCAATCTGAAGTGCACAATAGTAGCTTAAGTTATTTTTGACGGTTTGATGTACGCACCGTAGATCCTTTGAAGGACTGTCCTGGTAGACCGTCATGTAAACTTTAGAAAACTAAAATTTTAATTCCTCATCTACGGTTAGGACCTACGGTCCGTAGATTCTTATACGACCCGTAAGTACAAACCGTACGTACCAAACATGGTAGTAGTCTGATTTTTTTTTTCTATTTCTTTTCTTTTCTTATTTTTCTTTCCCTGTCTAAGTACTAACATGGTTTTACAGGTACCATGCAACCTAAGATCACCCAGAAGTACCAGCGTAGGAGACCCTCTACCGCACCTTCGGCCCGACATAGGCTTATTAATGAGTCTTCCGAGGAGGAGCAAAGCGCGTTCGAGTATGACCCTCTTTTGAGGGATAGCTCTCCCAAGTCACCCTGTGCGACTCGTCAACAGGCCAAACACTTGGCCATTGTTTCGGTGAGGCAGAGATCGACCTCCGACAAAAGTGATGGCGCTTCCTAGTTTGAGGAGGAAGTAGAGAGTTCAGGCAAGGGTGGGGGAGAGCCTTAGCTAAGAGTTGCCCTTAGCCCCTAGCCTGCAGCTCAGTACAGGTCTTGCTCTAACTCAGAGTCAGAGTCAGAGTCTGCTTCTACTTCTGCTTTGGGTAACACGGATGGCAGAGTAGAATAACCTATATGAGTTTCAAGTGAGCCCAACCGGTGGTGTGTTCTGGGCATGTTAAAAGTTTATAATAAGGCAATCTGCCGAAATGCTCACTGTAACCACACCTGGTAGATTTAGGAGGAGCGGCGAGTTCTTACAGGCCACCTCCACACCGCTCCTGCTATAAATGAGCTATTCGAATGACACATATGTGATTGGATGATTGAGTAGCTAGATCGGTATAGTCCGATCATGCTGCGAGAGTTCTATGCTTCTTATGCAGCCACAGTTTAGAGGAACCTGCCCCAGAGGGCCAAAGCATTAGAGTAGCCACCGCTCTTTTCTACCCGCGTATGAGGTATTCCCGTAGACATATCTGAGGCCGCCCTCCACCATTTTATTTATGGCCCCTCTCACGCTCAGCCGATTAACACGATAGAGTTTGATTATAGGATGCAGATGGTCCGTAATAGAGGGCCAATGTAGGATATGGAGCAGAGGGAGTCACTACAAATGGGTGGCCGGTTAAATTTCTTACCAGGGGGTCAACGTGGAGTGGGTCGGAGATATGACCCTTTAATCAAGAAGCCACGTTGAACTTTGCGGCCAAATTTTGGTTGTCTATCATTTGCATCAGGTTGTCTCCTAGGATGGCGGACAACCAATTTACATGGGACCGTGCGTGATGGTAGCGTGCTTGATGGCGGGGCACAAGAGTGATTTCACCGAAGTTGTTATCTTTGAGATCCATGAGCGGGCGTTCTGCAAGACGACTACCCTGCCCTTTCATTGTCTCATTTTCAAACTATATTGCGAGGCGACTGTACCAGTCTATTTTGTAGACTAATATATTGAGGTGAGTAAGACCATTGATTTCGATGTTATCAATGATGAGGCTAACCCCGCAACACTACGCAGGGGTATACTGATTGACGTATCACCTATGGGCGAAGCATCAGCCCCCAAGTAGGCTGATGAGGAAATTATTCTAGCCCCTACTATGGTGCCGGAGGTGTCTATTCCCCCATCCAAAACATAGGTTCGCCCGAGAGCACACTATGTGCTCGCGCTCCTACAGGGTCGGCCTTGCTTCTAATTGCCAGAGTCAGCAAGTTATAGGCTCAAATGGTGACCCTTTTACAACTTATTCGGCCTTGGATGAAAAATTCGGCAGAGAAGTCTGAGGCATTGACTGAGCAGATGGTAGAGTTAAAGATACAGGCAGTTCACTGGCAGATTGATGCTTTTGAGAGATGGATAATGGAGAGGTCCCAGCCTGGGCCTACGATAGATACTTCTGCCTTCCAAATGGAGTTAGCTACTATACGTGCTGATCTTACTACTTTTACCGCCGTTTAAACTACTGCTCTGGCGCCTGCCCCAAAAGTTGATGCTGATAATATAGTGCTTAATGCACTATTTGGTGCTGAGCAGCAGTCATACTGAGTCCTCCCAAGCAGGAGGGAAATGCATCCGGACTGAGGATGACACTATTACAGATCCTGAGAAGGTGTGAAGGGCCCGCAATAGGGAGATACGGGCTCAAGAGGCTGCTTAGTTGCAGTCCATTATAGATGAGCAACTGAGACAGGCGCGGATATGAGAGTTGGCTGTGAGAGCTTCGGGATTAGGGCGCACTACTGATGGTGCACCCCAAACTACTATTGAGGGTGTTACTGAGGGCACCCTGCATGATGATCCAGTGGGCTCAAAAGGTTGCCCAATGGCAGTTCATTATAAATGAGCAGCTGAGACGGGCGCGGATGCGAGAGTTGGTTGCTGGATCTTCCGGATCGGGGTGCACTACTGATGGTGCACTACTGATGGTGCACCCCAAACTACTATTGAGGGTGTTACTGAGGGCGTCCAATGGTGCACCCCACAATAGTATTGAGGGCATTACTGAGGATGCCCTGCATTATGATCCAGAGGGTTTCGGGTAACCGGATCCACCCGCTTGTTGATTGATCTTCGGCATATATGCGCCACAGGTTTGTTTCACCCGATGTCTTTTTTTTTAGTTGTGCATTAAGGATATTGCACTATCTTTTTATATGGGGGTAGGGTGAATGGATTGTGAGTGTTGGGGTGAAGTCTGAGTAACTCAACTCACAATCCTTCCTTGGGGTTTTCTTGTTTCTATTCTTTTTCCCCAACGAATTGTTTTAATTTATGTTAAACCAGAATGTTTAGGATTGTAAATGTGTAGAAGTAACCCAAAAGTAAAAGGATGATGACAATAGAGCATAAAAATTGATATCCCTCAAAATTTAGATTTGTGCTATGATTATGAATTTGATAAGCGGAATGTGTAGGATCTTTGCATGATATGATAGAAATCGATAAGACACTATGAATTAAGCTACAATGTAAGCCAGATTCATTGATGATTTAATAAGTGCAACAAGGTACCATGTGTGTGTGAGGTCATTTGTACATTCATGTGGTATGGGCCAATCAAGAACTTGCTATGTTGCTCTTGATAAGATGATTTGAACTTGAAACTAGGAGATGATCATAGGCCATTATTGATACTAAGTCCACTTAAGCCTACAAATAACCTACAAAAAAGATGAATTGCTCCCTTCTATCAAAATGTTTAAGCATACAAGAGTATTTATCTTTCTTACTTCCAATTCACCTTCCCTAATACTATTGTGAAACTCTTTTTTGGCCCTGGTCCCTCCTCGGTCATTATGCACCTTGACTTGGGCTAAAAGCCTAAGTTGAGGGTGGCTACTACAAATCTACCTAAATTCTGGCCCTAGTCCTTCCTAGGACATTGTGTACCTCAACTCATACTAAACTTCTAAGTTGAGGGTGGCTATTATGATGGAGAGCAAGAATGAAATGGTATGAAAAGAGTTGTGTGTAGAGCAAAGAAAACATGCTTGAGAAAAATGATGAAACTAGTGTGATTGAACAAAAAGAAGAAAAAAGAATCAAATGCTTAAACAAAAAGATGAAGAAAAGATAAATCAAGCAAGATGATCAAATCAAAGTCACACTCGAGCCTAAATATGTCTTAAAGAGAAGAACATGAATCATGTGGATATAAAAGATTGGTTGAAAAAAAGGTAAATTAGCTAATGTAATGTCAAGAATGGCAGAAAAGTCACTTAATATCCAAATGTACTACACCTAACCCCGAGCCTACGTTAAGAGCTAAGAAAGTCCTATAGTGATCCTAAGTGAAAGATTTGGAAATTCAAAGCATGGAACATAAGGGCAAGTCTATGGTATTGAGCACAAATTGTACTAAATTTGTTCTGAGCGTGAGTGAATACTGAGTACCAAACTAAACATTCAAAGTCCGTATGAATAAGGGACTTCTTTGTGGTAAGGGCACAAGTTGCACTATTGAAGAGTCGGTATCTTGGTGATTGTTGTCTGTGTATGTTAATGTGTCTATTGTTATGTCTATGTCATATATTTATCCGCATGAGTTAGCTTGCTGAGTTCATGAAGAAATTACACAATGCTTAGAATAAATAAGGAGAATGATGATTGAGAAAATGTTGTGTGATTGCTTGAATTATGGGTTGCTTATGTATAAGTGTCATTTAGAGTTTGTTTTGTCGCTTGAGGACAAACAAAGATTTGAAGTTGAGAGTGTTGATGTACCGTGAACCTACGGTACTTTTGATGAATTAAACTTAGAGTTTTGCATGTTCTTAAGCATTTTTGTAGTAGATATGATGGTATTTGTGCTTAATTTTATAGGAAATAGGCTTTTGGAGTAGTTGATGATGAAAGTGTTGCAGCAACAGGATTTGGGTGATGTACGAGTCAACTTACAAGCCATCTATCATTTGACGAGCAGTAGGTTGAAGTCATAGGTTTAAGAGCTAGGAATTTTAGCTAATTATGGAACGACGGTTGAAGATAACGAACCGTAGTTCCTGCTACGAATCATAGATGAGGAACTGTAGAATACTTCAGAGGAGGTAAACTTTTGTACTTGATTGACGAAAGAACAGGACGAGTCGTAATAAAGTATATCTATCATCTTGTTCGGATTGAGTATTCAAACTCTGAGACCCCAACTCTTGAGTCAGTAACAATGGTGAATGAGTTTCAATAAGTGTTTCCAAAAGATATTGCCAAAGTTCCTCCCGAAAGGAAAATTCACTTTGGAATAGATCTCCTTCAAGATACGGAGCATATTTCGATTCCTCCTTATAGAGTGGCTCTAGCTGAGCTTAAGGAATTGAAAGAAAAATATAAAGACCTTCTAGATAAGGGCTTCATCAGACCCAACATCTCTCCATGGCGTGCTCCAGTGTTGTTCGTGCATAAGAAAGACGGTTCTCTCATGATGTGCATTGACTATCGTACGTTGCACAAAGTCACCATCAAGAATAAATATCCTGTAATGACCCTCCAGGTCATTTCTATGTTGATGCCTTCTTTCTGTCGTTTACAGCATTCCTGTAGCGACCCCAAGTCATTTATGACTTTCTTGCACTAACTGTTTGGTCGCCTGGTCGTTCGTTTGGTTTCGATGCCTGTTTTCCTGTTTTAGAGCTTTTGAACCTTGAAAAGTTGTTTCAGTCATAACTTAAGGTAAACGACCTCAGATGGGAATTTTGACGGTTCCATCAGCTTCGAAGCAGCTAAATTAGGCTAGAAGCATGGTTTGCCTGAGTCCCGGGGTGTCCGGTGTGATTTTGGGGTAAGTTAGCTCTTTTGCCTTCGATATTTGGCTTAAGGTTGACTTTGGTCAATATTCTTGGTAAACATGCTTGTATAAAAATTCCGTCAGCGCGGTTAGTTCTTGAATGCCAAGTTTTGTCTAGAATGACCCTTCGAGAAGTTCCGATCAAAATCGGAGGCCTTCGGTACAAATTGGCTAAAATGGTCCAATGGATATGGGACCCACTTTTTTTCGAAACGATCTCATATTGAAATTTTGATTGTGCCATTGAGTCCAGAATGTCAAATTCGAGGGGGTAGCATATTTCATTTGCGTGCACGAGGTTCTGAACGAATTCCGGACATCCCGTCAGAGTTTTGGAGTTGCCAAAACTCAGCTATTGCAGCTAGTTTTTAGTGGAGACATCCTATCTCTCCGCGTTCGCGGGATAGGCTCTGCGTTTGCGGAGGTCTGGGCACCAGTGCTCCGCGTTCATATAAGCATCTCCACATTTGCGGAGGTCTATGGCGTGTGAGGTGCCTTGTTCTCGGCGTTCGTGGAGTTCTTTGTGTTTGGGGTGTTCTTGTTCTCCATATTCATGGGACTTGGGCCGCTTTCACTGAGAAGAGCGTGGATCACTCACTATTTAATTGAGGTTGAGGTTAATTTGCGTTTAAACTTCAAAATTTAATATCTCCCTCATCGTATATCGGTTTTCGGTGATTCGAAGTCCAGGCTTTCAGTATCTCATTGGCTTCATGGGTTTTTAGTTGGTTAGACTTGGGTTCTCCTCAATTGTCATGAATTCAAGGCCTAAGTTGATTTCTTGGCCTATTTTGTGAAAAGTTTTGTGTTTTCTTGTTGTTGGCTATTGGAGCTAATTTGAGCCTCGATTAGCATTCCATTTTGGGCTGTAGATTGGGGGGAGGATTTGGGACCTCTTCACGGAGTTAATTCTGGAAAATCCAGAGCGGGTCCCACATTCCCGATTTTGACTCTGAAATTGGTCCGTCTTCGAATTTGATGATTTTAGTGTCTAAACGAACGTATTGACGCTGTGACTCTATATTTTATAGCATGGCAGACGTCTTAGGCCTTTCGAAAGGGGAAATCTCTGATTGAGTGACTTGGAGTGCGCGTGATCAGCTTTTTGGAAGGCTACGGCTTCCCTTTTTCCTAGATTGAGCATGATTGTGTAAATGCTTGTTGATTTGTGTGAATTTGGGGTTGGGTAGCTAGTATTGTTCTTCTTCTTTTCCGTTTCCTTCGTTTGGAGCTGATTTGTGGGTTGTTCAGGGTTAGTATCTTGCTGTAGGTTGGGCTATTGGCTTAGATTGTTGGTATTTGTGTTGCGAATTATCTGTTGGGTGATTATCTGTTGTTGCATGCTTGGGTTCGATATATTTTCTTGATTCTGTGGATTTCTCTGATTGTTTTGGCCTTAGAATAGGCTAGGATAGAATTGCCTTAGTCATATGCACCTGGTTTACTTGATTATGTATCCGATGTCGTTTCGAATGGACTAAGTCCTTGTAGACTGGTTTAGCAGACTCTGGTCTGATAGTTAGGCCTTAGTTTAGGTATTTCGTGGCTATCAGACCTTCCGATCCCTTCTCTCTATTTCTGCAATTCTGGGTTATTTCTTGAACATTTTGCTTTTGCACCGACTGTCGATTGGTTTATGCTAGGCTTGGAACCTTCGGTTTATGCTCTTATGGGGGCGGCGGCCCGTGGTGTTTAGCTTTGCATCGTATTAGTTAGTGGTGACTTTATTCGGTTCGAGGTTGTTGGCTCCACTATGCGGATGATATTACACGGTTAGCATTTGGTATTTCTAGTGCAGGCTATCTGGGGAAGTCGGCAAGTTCCAATCCACAACTGACGCTACACTAGTCCCAGCTGCGCGGCTGACGTTATCTTATTGGAGCCGATATTTCCAGTGCTAGACTGTCGAGCGTAGGTTATTTACTCCAGTCCGAGGCTGAGGTTACACGGGTGGGACCCGGTATGTCCAGCTCGAGGCTGAAGATTGGGCTTGGCCCAAGTATTGTTTCAGCTCCTTGCTGATGATTGTGTTGGGCCAAGGTATTGTTCCGGCTCGAGGCTGACGTTACCCTATTAGATTCTTGTATTTCCAGTTTGTGATCGATGATTGAGGGGGGCCCAAGTGTTACCTTTTCAGGTCTGCAACCCATGCGTGTTGAGGATTCTTGAGTGGTATTTTCCATCATTTCTGTATAATAGCTCTTTTCTGTACTTCTCAGGCTTATCGGGGTGCCGTTCTATTTTTTAGTTAAACTTAAGCGCGAGTGTGCCCAGCGGGTCTTATGGGGGGCTCAACTAGGGTTAGCTTAGTTATTCGTATAGCTTTCGCTTTCTCTTCTTCTCTTTCTCGTTGACCTCTATTTGTGCAGATTCTATCCCGCGACCCATGGATGTTTAGTTTAATTTCATATGTTCGGGCCAGGAGGCTAGTGGCTGGCTGATGTTTGGCATACTAGGCTTATATTAGAGATATGAGTAGAGAGGGCCCTATATTTTATTTAGTACCTGTTGTCCGAGAGTTCGCAGATGTATTTTCGACCGACCTTCCTGGCCTACCCTTAGAGCGAGATATTGATTTTGCCATAGACTTAGAGCCGGGTACTCGACCCATTTTTATTCCTCTGTATCGTATGGCACCTGCCGAGCTCTGGGTGCTCAGTGATCAGCTTCAGGATCTTTTGGGTAAGGGATTCATCCGGCCTAGTGTGTCACCTTGGGTGCCCCACTCTTGTTTATGAAGAAGAAGGATGGCACCATGCGGATGTTTATTGTCTTCAGCCAATTGAATAAGATGACGGTGAAGAACCGTTATCCTATGCCTCGTATTGATGATCTATTCGACCAATCTCAGGGTGCCGCTGTGTTTTAGAAGATTGACTTGTGATCTGGGTACCACTAACTAAGGATTAGAGCAGTGGATATCCCTAAGACAGAATTTAGGACTCGATACGGCCATTATGAGTTCCTTGTGATTTCTTTTGGGTTGACTAATGCCCCTGCCGCCTTTATGGACTTGATGACTTGCATATTCAGGCAGTATTTGGACTCATTTGTCATAGTTTTAATTGATGACATCTTGGTATACTCACGGAGCCATAGTGAGCATGAGCAGCATTGGAGTATAGTGCTCCAGACTTTGAGAGATTTGCGGCTTTATTCAAAGTTCTCAAAGTGCGTATTTTGGCTTGAGTCTGTAGCATTCTTGGGACACGTGGTGTCCAAGGATTGCATTATGGTACATCCGACGAATATTGAGGCTATTTGTAGTTGGGCTAGGCCCACTTTTGTGACTGAGATTCGGAGATTCATGAGATTTACACAGAATTACAGGCGCTTTGTTAAAGGTTTCTCCACAATAGCAGCACCTCTGACCCGGTTGACTCGCCAGGATGTTCCTTTTGTGTGGTCATAGGAGTGTTAGAGGAGCTTTATGTCGCTCAAGGAGTTGCTTACCACCACTCCTATATTGACTCTTCCAGTTGAGAGCGAGGGCTTCACGGTATACTGTAACGCATCCGACATTGGTTTTGGTTGTGTGTTGATGCAGTAGGGCCGAGTTATTGCTTATGCATCGAGGCAACTTAAGTTGCATGAGCGCAACTACCCCATTCATGATATAGAGTTGGCAGTAGTAGTTTTAGCGCTTAAGATCTGGATGCATTACCATTATTGAGTTTATTGTGAGATCTGTACTGATCACTGGAGCCTTCAGTACATTATGAGTCAGGGAGATCTTAATTCGAGGCAGAGCCGTTGGATTGAGCTCCTGAAGGACTATGATCTATCTATTCTCTACCATCCGAGCAGGGCGAATGTAATAGTGGACGCCTTGAGTCGGAAGGCAGGGATTATCGGTTGTCTAGCCTTTCTTTCATTTTCGAAGCGGCCCTTGGCTCTGGACATTCAATCCTTAGCTAATAGGACTGTCAGAGTTTATGTTTTAGATTCCAACCGAGTGTTACCTTCTGTGGGGGTTTTGTCATCGCTTTTTGATCAGATCCGTAGTCATCAGTTCTAGGAGGAGTCTTTGGTTGCACTTAGAGATAGAGTTTTGGCGGGTGATGTTGGGAAGGTTTCCTTAGATTCAGATGAGGTTTTGAGATTTGCTGGCCATTTGTGTGTTCTGAGAGTTAATGATTTGATTCAGCTGATCCTTAGCGAGGCCCATGACTCCAGGTATTCTATCCATCCGGGCATAGCTAAGATGTATCTTTACTTGATGCAGCACTAATGGTGGAGCGGTATAAGGAGAGACATCTCGGACTATGTGTCACGTTGCTTGTGTTGCCAGCAGGTGAAGGCCGAGTATTTGAGGCCTGGTGGAGAGTTGCTGATATTACCATTCCTGAGTGGAAGTGGGAGCGCATCACCATGGACTTCGTTGTTGGGGTGGCACGGACTTCGATGGGTGTTGATAGCATTTGGGTGATTCCGGATCTATTGACCAAGTCAGCACACATCCTTGCAGGTCATTCTTCCTTAAGTACTAAGAGGTTGGCTCGTATCTACATACGGGAGGTAGCCCATCTTCATGGTGTGCCTGTTTCTATCATCTAAAACCGGGGTTCACAGTTCACTTCCAGCTTTTGGAGAGTAATTCAGGAGGAGTTGGGCACCCGTGTCGACCTTAGCACAACATTTCACCCGTAGACTAATGGCACGTCGAAGCATATATTTCAGGTTCTTGAGGATATGTTGCGGGCCTGTGTTATGGATTTTGTAGGTCAGTGGGATCAGTTCTTCCATTTGGTAGAGTTTGCATACAACAACATCTACCATTCCAACATTCAGATGGCCCCTTTTGAGGCCTTCTATGGTAGGCGTTGTCGCACTCCAGTTGGTTGGTTTGAGTCTACGGAGCCTAGGTCGCGTGGTACAGACTTGTTTCAGAAGTCCTTAGAGCATGTGTGGTTGATTAAGGATCGGCTCAGAGTAGACGGCAGAGTTATGCAGACCGCAAGAACCGACCATTGAGATTTACCGTGGGTGATAGAGTATTCCTCCGAGTATCGCCCATGAAGGGTGTGATGAGATTTTGGAGGTGGGGCCAGCTTCGCCAGTGGTATATTGGGCCTTCTTAGATTTTGAGGGCAGTTGGTGAAGTAGCTTATGAGTTAGCTTTACCTCTAGCATTCTTAGCTATTCATCAAGTTTTCCATATTTCGATGCTGCGCCGGTATGTTCCAGATGAGTCTCATGTGCTCCAGTATGATGCAGTTTGGTTGGATGATCATCTGACCTATATTGAGGAGCCAGTTTCTATTTTTGCCAGAGATATGAGGTAGCTGAGGTCGAGAGCCATTCCTGTAGTTAAGGTTCATTAAAGTCACCTTCCAGTTGAGGAGGCTACCTGGGAGTCTGAGCGGAGGATGAGGGAAGAGTTCCCCCAGTTTATTTGAGCCCTCAGGTACTTCCTGATCCTTACTTTTGCAGATGAAAGTCATTTTAGTAGTGGATGTTGTAATGACAGTCCAGGTTATTTCTTTGTTGATGCCTTCTTTCTGTCGTTTAGAGCATTCCTATAGCGACCCCAAGTAATTTATCACTTGCTGGCACTGACTTTTCGGTCGCCTGGTCATTTGTTTGGTTTTTATGCCTATTTTCCTGTTTTGGAGCTTTTAAACCTTGAAAAGTTGATTTCGGTCATAAATTCAGGTAAACAATCTCAGAAGAGAATTCTGACGGTTCCATCAGCTCCGGAGCAGGCAAATTCGGCTAGAGGCATGGTTTGCCCAAGTTCCTGGGTTTCTGGTGAGATTTTGGGCCCTGTTAGCTCGTTTGCCTTCAAAATTTGGCTTAAGGTTGACTTTGGTCTTCATATTTGGTAAACATGCTCATATGAAAATTCCGTCAGCATGGTTAGATCTGAAATGCCGAGTTTGGTCTAGAATTACCCTTCGAGAACTTTCGGGAGCTTCTAATCAAAATCTGAGGCCTCTGGTAGAAATTGGCTAAAATGGTCCAATGGCTGTGGAACCCATTTTTTGTCGAAATGACCACATATGGAAATTTCAACTGTGTCATTGAGTCCAGAACGTGTAATTCGAGGGGCTGGCATATTTTGTTTGCATGCACGGGGTTCTGAATGAATTTCGGGCACCCGGTCAGAGTTTTGGAGTTGCCAAAACTAAGTTGTTGCAGGTGTCTTTTAGTGCATACGTCCTATCTCTCCGCGTTTGCGGGATATGCTCCACGTTCACGGAGGAGAGAGGGAGTCTACTCCGTGTTGGCAGGCCAAAGGCCGCGTTCGCGAAGGTCTTGGCACCAGTGCTTCGTGTTCGCGTGAGGTTTTCTGTGTTCGCGATGGTCTGTGGCCTATGGGGTGCCTTGTTCTCCGCGTTCGCAGGCATGGGGTCGCGTTTGCGGAGTTCTTTCTGTTTGGGGTGTTCTTTTTCTCCACTTTTGTGTGCCTGGGGTCGTCTTCGCGGAGCTTTTGAGGGCTTTTCCTCTCGTTCGTGAAGAAGAGCGTGGATCATTAGCTATTTAATGGATGTCGAGGTTCATTTGTGTTTAAACTTCAAAATTCAATATCTCCCTAATTGTATATCAGTTATCGGAGATTCCAAGTCGTAGACGTTCAGAATCTTGTTGGCTTCGTGGGTTGTTCATTGGTTAGCATTGGGTTCTCCTCGATTAACGTGAATTTGAGGCAGAAGTTACTTTCTTGGCCTATTTTGTGAATAGTTTTGTATTTACTTGTTGGAGTTGATCCGAGCCCTGATTAGCGTTCCATTTTGGGCTGTAGGTTTCGGGGAGGATTTTTTACCTCTTAACGGAGTCAATTCTGGAAATCTGGAGCGGGTCCCACATTCTTAATTTTGACTCCGAAATTGGTCTGTCTTCGAATTTGATGATTTTTGTGTCTAAATGACCGTATTGTCACTATGACTCTATTTTTTACTGCGTGACAGCAATCTGAGGTCGTTTAAAAGGGGAAATCTCCAGTTGAGTGATTTCAAGCGCGCGTGATCCACTTTCATGTAGGCTACGGCTTCCCTTCTTCCTAGATTGAGCATGATTGTGTAAATGCTTGTAGACTTATGTGAATCTGGTGTTGGGTAGCTAGTATTGTTTTTCTTCTTCCTTGTTTCCTTCGTTTGTACCTGATTTGTGGGTTATTCGGGGGTAGTAACTTGCTGTACGTTGGGTTGTTTTATTGGATTGTTGGTATTTGTGTTGTGAATTATCTGTTAGGTGGTTATATGTTGTTGCATGCGTTGTTTCAGTATATTTGCTTGATTCACTAGATTTCTGTGATCGTTTTTGCCTTAGAATAGGATATGATAGAATTGCCTTAGTCATATGCACCTAGTTGACTTGAGTATGTATCCGACATCGCTTCGGATGGACTAGGTCGTTGTAGAGTGGTTTAGAAGATTCAAGTCTGATAGTTCGGCCATAGTTTAGGCATTTCGTGGCTATCGGACTTTCCGATCCCTTCTCTCGATTTCTGTGATTCCGGGTTATTGCTTGAAGATTTCGCTATTGCACCGACTGTTGATTGGTTTATGCTAGGCTGGGAGACTTCGGTTGATACTCTTATGGGGGCGGCGGCCCACGGTGTTTAGCTTTGCCATGTATTAGTTAGTGGTGACTTTATTTGGTTCGAGGTTTTGGGCTCCAGTACGCGGCTGATGTTACATATTTAGCTTTCGGTATATCTAGCGTAGCCTACCGGGGGTAGTCGGCAGGTTCCGATCCGCAGTTGACGTTACACGACTGTAGCTACGTATTTCCATGGCGAGACCGTTGAGCGCAGTCTACTAGTCCCAGTTGCGCAGCTGACGTTATCCGATTGGAGCTAATATTTCCAATTCTAGACTTTCGAGCGTAGGTTATTTACTACAGTCTAAGGCTGAGGTTACGCGGGTGGGACTCGGTATTGCCACCTCGGGGCTGAAGATTGGACTGGGACCAAGTGTTGTTCCAGCTGGTGGTGGACGATTGGGCTCAGCCAAGGTATTATTTCAGCTCGGAGCTGACATTACCCGGTTAGTGTCCGATATTTCGAGCTCGTGACCTATTATTGGGTGAGGCCCAGGGGTTATCTTTTCAGGTTCGGGACCCATGGGTGTTGAGGCTTCTGGAGTGGTGATTTCCGTCATATCTGTAGAATAGTTCTTCTGTGTACCCGGTGAGCTTATGAAGGTCCGTTTGGGTTTTTATTTAAACTTGCGCACGAGTGTGCCCAGCGGGTCTTATGGGGGGCTCAGCTAGGTTTAGCTTAGTTGTTTTGTTGCTTTTTTCTTTATCTTCTTCCGTTTCCCGTTGACCTTTGTTTGTGCTGATTCTATCTTGACTGCCTGTTTTTACCTTTCTTGCTGAGGTTGTCTATGATGCCTACTTTGTACGTGTTGTTTTGGTACTCATGCTACACTCTGCATCTGTTTTCGTGATGTGGGTACGAGCACCAGTTATCAGCGCTGAGATCGAGCATGCAGCTGTTTGTCCAGGAGACGAAGGTGAGCACATGGCGTTTTGGGATTACCTGTCTCCTTCTGTATTTATATTTTTACTTGTCTTTTGTTTTCGAGAAAGTTTGTTTCCGTGGTCCACTTTTGAGACTTGTACTCTTGTTAGTAGTTCTATACTTGTGACTTCCAGGTTTTGGGAGGTGTCTTGTGTATGTAGTTTGTTTCGCTTCCGCTTTCTTATATGTTGTATTTGTTGTTTCCGCTTACTTGAGGATTAGCTTCCACCCTTAGTCCCATTACTGTTCAGTTTTGGGATTGGGTTTGACTGCCCTTCTGGTGGGTTGGTAGGCGTTGTAATGACTTGAAAAATTGGGTCGTGACATATCCCTTCCCCAGGATTGATTACATGTTCGACCAGCTTCAGGGTTCTAATTGATTTTCTAAGATAGACCTCAGATTCGGCTATCACCAGTTCAGAATCAGAGATAGTGACATCCCGAAGATAACCAGCAGCACACGGTATGGTCACTATGAATTTGTAGTTATGTCTTTTGGACTAATAAATGCTCCCCCATCTTTCATGGACTTGATGAATAGGGTGTTCAAACAATATTTTGGCTTGCTCATCATTGTCATTATTGATGATATCCTCGTTTATTTTCAGAATAATGAAGAGTATGCAACTCATTTATTGTAATGCATCCAAAGTCGGCCTAGATTGTGTGTTAATGCAACTCAAAATAATATTTTGGCTTTCTCATGCGCACACGTGGTACCGAACGAATCTTTATTACCTCGTTGGAGACATTTGCATTTTCCAAAACAAACTTATGTGCATCAGCTGGTGGAGACATAAAATTCCATTTTCCTTCATGGGTAGTGGTGCATGTTCTTGAAGGCTAGTGAGTTTTGTATGTGCTATCACGTGGCCCCTATCACATTCGTGATGCTTCGAGGATTTACACGCCATGACTATGGGATCCTTTGCCGAGTTCATGGTGCCCTGGCCAGCTGCTCTCCAGTTTATATGGCGTTCACCGCATTCGTGAATGAAAATTTCATGGACATCCATAACCGCGGGCCCTCTTTTAAATTAAGACCAGACCCTGATCAACCATTAATTTTAGTTCTCCTTTAGCGATAAGTTGAGTTGTGGAGGTCAAATTTGGGTTATTCAAATCTTTGAGTGGTTGAGAAACTCAAAGTGGCGTGGTCGGCCATCATTGGGGAGCCTTCGTTTGAGATATTTTTAGCTCTGAAGGTGCTGCCCTCTCTCTTAAACTTCTCATTCATAGTGTTTTCTTGCATGTGTTGAGTTTGGACTTTTATGAGCCCCTAATGTGTCCCATTTTGGGGCACAGGTTTGGGGAGGTAAATAAGGCCTTATGACATAGTCAATTCAAGAATTTCTAGCATGGGCCCCACATTTCCCATTTTTACTCCAATTTGAGTCCATCTCAATTTTAGGTGTTTTTTGTATCTTAAAACCGTATTAATGTTTTAATTTTATTTTGAATAGCGTGTCAGCATTAGTAGGCCGTTTATAAGGGGAAAGGTATAGAGTAGTTTTTTCGGAGCGTGGACGGTCTGCCTTAAGGTAGGCTATGACTTCCAATTTTTAGATTGAGTATGAGTATGTAAATGTGTCGTTATTTGTGTGAATGTAGGGTGGGAATCTTGTTAATCATTCATAGCTTATTAGAAATCATGTTTGAGGCAATCTTATGCGGTTTTTTTTTTTACGGAGAGCATGCTAGTTTGCTATTTTCGATCATCCTTACCTTGTGGTGTATTTTGGTTATTATTTATCATTGATTCTAATAGTTTTTGGCCTAATTCTAGGTTAAGCTTAGTGATTATCATAGACTTGTGTATTTTGGAGTCGATAGGCTAGCATCTCCCTAATATTTTTTTAGATGGCTTAGCTCCTTGTATTATTATATAGCAGACTTGGGCCTGATAGTGTGATCCTTAGTTAAGTGACAACTCAGCTCAACTTGTTATTTCCTTTCTTTGTTTTATCCTTGTGATCGACTTTGTGTATATGCGATATATTATGGGCTTATCGGTGATTTAGTATCAAATCTTGGAGTTCAAGCTATAGTGGGTCCCTTAAGAGTGTGAGGTTGTCATGTTCTATGATTTGGAAAATTATTGAGTAGGTAAAGGAACCTTGGAGTCATTGGAGTTCATTTTCTATGGTTTAATCCCGTGTACTGTGTTATTACTTCTGATTTGAGGCTCTCGTGTTCATCTTTTTTAGCAAGGCTTAATCCCCGCTTGTAATACCCCTTTGATCAGTTTCAAGTCCTGCCCAGGTGATCATACTCCCTTTAATCTGATTCAAGTTTTGACTATGAGATTCTATCGTATCTCCCCCTTTAACCAATTAAAGTTCATAGTGGGTGACTCTATTGTAAATCCCCTTTGATCTGATTAAAGTTCCGACTAGATGATTTCATTGGATTCTTGGATACCTTTACCACGGTAGTATTATGGGAATGGTTGTGTTAATTTTAGTTATATGCTCAAGTTCTCTTATTAAATCTTAGCTATTTTGTGTACCTATCAGGCATCACTTAAACTTGCATACGAGTGTACCTTCTTGGCTTATGGAGGTCTAGCTAGGTTTAGTTAGCTATACTTACTTCATTTATGCTCTTAGTAAACTCATGCGCATTCCTTTTCACTTTCCCTTCATGACCTCTATTGTGTTTAAATTCTTCCATTTCATATTGCATTTATTTTTCTTGCTCAATCAGCCTATGAGGCTTACTGAGTACCTACTCTTTCTGTACATATGCTACACTCTGCATCTATTTCGAGATGCAGCTTCGAGCATAAGATATCTTTGCTGAGATTGATCCTATGATTTCTAGATTAAGAGGCTAGCATGAGCACATTGCATTTTGGACTTTACCTCTCTCCATCTTTATTTTGATGACTAGTCTTTTGTATTTTTAGACAGTCTTTGTATTTTTTGTATACTTTTGGGTCTTGTATTCTTTATTTTAGTACATCTATATACTTGTGACTTCCAGGTTCTTGGACAGATCATTAATATTATATATATCTTTTGGTTTTCTTTCAATTCTCTCATATTATTACTTTTAAATTATTGCTTCCACTTTGTTTCCGCCCTTACGCTAATTGCATGCCATTCTAGGTTATGGGTCGGCTTACCTACTGATGGGTTATAGTAGATTCCATCATGACTTAAGAAATTGGGTCGTGACAAGTTGGTATCACAGCTCCAGGTTCACTCGTCTCACTTGTATAGAGCTAATGCATAATAGAGTCCAGCGGATTAGTGTGGAAATTTATGTATCCTATCTTCGAGAGGCTACAAGGTGACGTTAGGAATGTTATCTCTTTCATATCAACTTCATGGAGTGTGTGTCTTATTAGTTTCATGAAATTTCACTTATTCCATTCTTTTCTAGGATAGATCATATATGTTGTTCGATGACCATGCGTGATCCACCCGTGCCTCTAGATAGAGCCCCAACAAGGGGTACAAGATAATTACAACATCGTGTTAGGGCTACAACATTAGCCCGTGAGAGGGAGTAGACTCCTGAGCATGCAGTGAAGACTCAGGAAGATCATATTCCTCTACAACTGGTTGGGCCGAGGCCAGCTAAGCAAAAACCCATACAAGTAATGGCTCATGATCTCTAGAAAGCCATTACCCAATTTTTGACAGTGTTAAGGTATATGTAGTAGGCACCAACTACAACTACAATTGAACCAGCACCAGCTCTACCATGTCAGCTTGCAGTAGAGGCACCTCAGGTTGAGGTACCACCCAAGGGTGCCTAGCCCGTGTTTGTGGCTAGAGCTATGCCAGTAGAGGAGCAGAAGATACTCAGAGTGTTTTTTTTTTACGTTGCCACCTCTGATCTTTTTTTAGTCTATAGAGAGGATGCCATGAGTTTCTCACTATGTGCCATAAACGACTATACACATTGGGCTTGGTGGAGTCGATGGGAGCCTACTTCACTACGTATTAGCTTGACAGGCCAGCTAGACATTGGTTATATTCTTATCCATAGACTTCGACATCTAGGTCTCCTATGATTTTATGGTCACAATTTTTAGAGGCCTTCTAGAAAGGTTTATCTGATGGAATGTCAGAAAGGCTCCGAGATCAGTTGGAGCAGGTTCCATCACTGTGTATGAGTATGAGATGAGTTTCCATGAGCTCTCCCATCATGCTACTATGATTTTATCGAATGAGGAGGAGAGAGTTTGATGCTTTGTTAGAGGTTTGAGACTTCATCTGCACATTGAGACCACGGCTATGGCTTCACTGGGTCATTCTTTTCTTGATGTAGTTCACAATGCCCACACTATTTAGCAGCTCCATTGTGAAGCCCATGGGAGCAACAACAAGAAAGCTACGCATGAGGGCAGCTACAACGGGTCAGATTCTAGGCCCATGGACTTTTATAATAGGCCTCATCAAAGGTTCCAACAGTGTAAGTTCGACCGGCCTGTTTAAGCATCACTTCATAATTCAGAGGGTGACTTGTACACCTAGGGTGATGCCCGCCTAAGTCAAGGTTGAGGTGGTTCTGAGTCAGATGCTTCTTGCTTAGGTGGCCATTCCTATGTTATGGGTCGATCTTTGCAGGGTTCTTATGATTATGGGGAGTTTGATCACTCGTCAAGAAAGTGCCCCTGCATAGGATGGTTGCACCTACTCCCAACCCAACTAGGGTAGCTGTAGGCGTAGCAACTTCAGCTAGAGGTGGTGTCTCGGGTCAAGACCATCGAGGCAGTTATTAAGGTTTATGTGGTGTTCTTTGGGGAGGCAGATAAGGTTGTAGAGTTGATTCTCAGGGTAGAGGCAGTCAGGACCTTCTATATGTAGCTCTAGCAAGGGTAAAGGCTGATGCAACTGATGATTTTATCACAGGTGCAATTCCTTTATGCAATTAGCACGCCTAGACTTTATTTGATTCCGACTCTATTTTTTCATATGTATATAAGTATTATGCTTCCCATTTGTGTGCGAGTTGTGAGGCTTTGGTAGTGTTGATTCTTTTGTTGACCTCGGTTGATGGGTCTTTCATAATGAATCAGGTATTTCGATTTTGTTTGGTGACTATCCAAGGGCTGGACACCCTGGCTGACTTTATATTGGTTGATATGTTTGATTTTGATGTGATTTTAGGCATGGACTGGTTATTAACCTACCGCACGGTCATTGAATGCTTTTGTAAGAGGTTTCCCTTAGCCATGCCTAGCATTCCACCGGTGGTGTGGCAGGGCTCTTGTAGTCACACACTAGTTTGAGTTATCTCTCGTATTCGAGCTCAAAGGTTGGTTGCTAATAGTTGCTCATCTTTCTTTTCTTATATATGGGATGTGAATAGGGAGGTTCCTTCATTTTAGTCGATTCCAATTGTACGTGTGTTTGTTGATGTGTTTCCTACTAGCCTATCATGCTTACCCAAGAGTATGATAATGATTTTCTATTGAATTTGAGTTGGGAACTCATCCTATTTCTATTCCACCTTATGAGATGGCACCCACAGAGCTTAAGGTGCTCAGTGTTCAGCATCAAGATCTTTTGGGTAAGGGCTTTATTTAGCCTAGTGTATCACCTTAGGGTGCCACGTCCTATTTGTGAAGAAGAAGGATGGATTCATACAGATGTATACTGAATACAGACAACTAAAAAGTGATTGTGAAGAACCATTACCCAATACCTGGAGTTGATGCTAAATTTTACAATATTTAGAGCGTCGTGGTGTTATCTAAGATTAATTTTAGGTCTAGTTACCACCAGTTGAGGATTAGGGAAGGGGATATCCCTAAGACATCATTTAGGACTTGTTACGGTCATTATGAATTCCTATGATGTCTTTTGGGTTGACTAATCCCCTATTTCTTTCATGAACTAGATGACTCATTTGTTCAGGACATATCTTGATTCTTTTATCATTGTGGTCATAGATGAAAGTTATGTATAATAGATGAGTCGGGGATAGCATGAGCAACATTTGAGGATTGCACTTTAGACAATGAGAGATCAGTGACTTTATGCCAAGTTCTCTAAGTGTGAGTTTTTGCTTGAGTCTGTTGCATTCTTGGGGCATGTGGTTTTCAAGGAGGGAATTATGGTAGATCCAGGGAAGATTGAGGATATTCATGATTGGGCTAGGCCAACTTCTGTTATTGCGATTCAATTCATCATCAAACTAACAACCTACTACAGTCGATTTGTGAAGGGCTTCTGTACGATTGCAGCACCTTTGATCCATTTGACTCGCCTCTTTTTTCCATTTGAGTGGTCTTTGGAGTTTGAGTTGAGCTTTTACAAGCCTAAGGAGTTGCTTACCACTGCTCCTATATTGACTCTTCTAGTTGAGGGTGAGGGATTCATAGTGTATTGTGATGCATCCAATGTTGTTTTAGGTTGTGTATTCATGCAGTGGGGCCGAGTTATAGCTTATACATTGAGGCAGCTTTAGTTGCATGAGTGCAACTGCCCCACTCATGACTTGGTGTTGGAGGTGGTAATTTTTGCACATAAGATTTAGAGGCACTACATGTATAGAGTTTGATGTGAGACCTACACTGACCACAAGAGTCTTAGTACATTATCAGTCATTGGGACCTTAATTCGAGGCAGCGCCATTAGATTGAGCTCCTGAAGGACGACGACCTCTCTATTTTATACTGTCTGGGCTAGGCAAATGTGGTAGCTGATACCTTGAGCTAGAAGGCAATGAATATGTGTAGTCTAGCCTTTTAGTCTACTATGGAGTGACCATTGGTTTTTGACATTCATTATCTAGCCAATAGGATAATTTAGTTGGATATTTCAAATTCTAGGCGAGTGTTGGCCTATGTGGAGGTTCATTCTTCCTATTTGGAGTCGATTAATGGTAAGCCATTTGAGGATGAGACCTTAGTGAACCTTTTAGAACGAATGGCGGGAGATAATGCCAGATAGGCTACTTTCGATTCAGATAGGGTTTCAAGATTTTCTAGCCATATTTGTGTTCTAAGAGTTGGAGATATGATTTAGTTGATCCTTCAAGAGGCCTATGATTCTAGATATTATATCCATTCGAGCACTGTAAAGATGTATCGTGTATTGAGGTAGCACTACTGGTGGAGCAATATGATGAGAGATATTGTAGACTATGTCTCCCATTATCTATGATGCAAGCACGTGAAGGCAGAGCATTTGAGGCATGGTGGTATGTTTCAGAGATTAACCATTCAAAAGTGGAAGTGGGATCGTATCGCCATGGTCTTTGTTGTGGATTTACCCTAGCCTCCTAGAACTATTGACACTATTTGAGTCATCGTGGATCAATTGACCAAATCTGCATACTTCTTTCCCATTCAGTGTTCATTTAGTACCGAGAGGTTGGGTCATCTCTATATTCAGTAGGTAGTTTGCCTTCATGATGTTCTTGTATATATCGTCGCAAATCAGGGTTCTCAGTTCACTTTCTTCTTTTAGAGGACCTTTCATGAACAGTTAGGTACTCGTATGGACCATAGCACAACTTTTCAACCACAAATTAATTGTCAGTTGGAGCGTAATATTAATATTCTTTAGGATATGTTGGAGGCCTGTGTTTTTTATTTTGGAGGTTAGTGGGACTCTTCGTTTCTTTTATGGAATTTACGGGTAACAACAACTACCACTCTAGTATTTAAATCGCCCTGTTCGAGGCTTATATGACAGGTATTATAACTCTCTAGTTTGTTGGTTTATGTCTTCGAAACCTAGGCCACCCTATTTTTCTTAAGGAAGCCTTAGTTCATGTGTGGGTGATTCATGATAGGCCTAGGAAGCTCAAAGTAGGCAGCACAGTTATGCCAATCGTATGCATGGACCATTGAGGTTTGTTGTGGGTGATCGGGTATTCCTTCGTGTGTCACCCATGAAGGGAGTGATGACATTTTAGAGGCGGGGAAAGCTTAGCCCCAGGTATATATGGCCTTTTGAGATCCTTCGAGTTGTTGTTTACATCTCTTATAAGTTTTCCCTACCTCCTACATTTTCATCTATTCATCTTATTTTCCATGGTTCGATGTTGTGCCACATTTTCCTGATGAGTCTCATCTATTCTAATATGATTCGATTGAGTTTGATGATCGTCTAACCTTTGTGGAGAAGAAAATTATGATTCTAGCAAGAGATGTGTGGTGGTTGCATTTGAGAGCCATTCCTATAGTTAAAGTCCATTGGAGGTATCGTCCAGCTAAGGAGGCTACTTGAGAGGCCGAGCATGAGATGCATGAGTAGTTTCTCATCTTGTTTGACCCTTCAAGTACTTCTAGACTCTTAGTTTCATGGACAAAAGTTGCTTTTACTAGTTGATATCTTAATGAACCTCCAGGTCATTTCCGAGTAAATCACTTCTTTTCATCAGCGATCCTATAGTGACCCGAAGTCATTTATGACATGTCAGGACTGACAATTTTGTCACATGGTCTTTCGTTTTGATTCTATGTAGGTTTCTAAGTTTTAGAGCTTCTGAAACTTGCACGGTTGACTTCGGTCAAAAGTTTAGCGAGAAAGCCTCAAAATGTAACTATGATAGTTCCGTTAGCTCCGAAAGGTCAAGTTTGGTCTAGAATGACCTTTATGCAGATCCTCAGGATTTTGGGCTCATTCAGGACCCACTTTTTGTCGAGATGACCTCGATTGGAAGTTTAGATTATTCTTTTGAGTCTGGAATATCAAATTTGGTGGTGTAGCATATTTCATCTGCGTGCATGGATTTCAAACAAATTCCGAGCACCCTATTAGAGACTTTGCATTTGCCAAAAGCAACTAATATGCATCAGCTGGTGCAGGAATAAAATTTACTTCACATTCATGAGCATTGAACTGAGTTTGCGGAGGACAGTGAGTTTGGTAGTCGCAATCTCGAGGCCCCTATCGTGTTCTAGGGGCACTAGCTAGTTGCTTTTTGCATTCTCGTGGCCTTCGCTTCTTTCGCGAAGGTTAATTCTTTGGACCTCTGCAATTGCTGGCCCTCTTGGCTGCGATCTCCATGAGCAAGTTCATCTGGTCTTTTAAATTAAGACCAAACTCCGATGAACCATTTATTCCAATTTTCCTTTGGAGATAAGTTGATCTTTGAAGGTCCACTTCTGGTTATTCAAAGCATAGAGTGATTGGGAAGCTTGGAGCTATGCATTGGCATGATTGGGAATCATTAGGGAGCCTTATTTTGATGTATTTTAGGCTTTGAAGGGGCTTCACTCTCTCTTAAATTGCTCTTTAATGGAGTTTTATTGCATGTGTTGATTTTGACTATTGCAAGTCCCAAATTGTATCCCAATTTGGAATACAAGTTTAGGGAGGAAAATTGGACCTTTTGATGGAGTAAATTCTAGAATTTCTGACACGGGTTCCATATTTTTCATTCTGACTCCCTTGTGTGTCCTTCTTAATTTTATGTGTTTTTTGTGTGTAAACGATCGTAGTAACGTTATGATTCTATTTTTGATAGAATGGCAATATCAGAGGCAGTTCGAAAAGGAAAAGCTCTGAAATAGTGATTTGTAGTGTGCGCGGTATGCCTTCCTGTAGGCTACAACTTCCCTTTCCTTAGACTGAGCTTAAGTGTGTAATTGTATCTTAATTTTTGTAAACTTGTGGTGGATATCTATTTTATCATGCTTATCTTATTAGAAATCATGTTTTAGTCTATCTCATTGGGTATTCTGGACTGAGAGTATGCTAGTTTTCTAGTTTAGATCATCCTTACCTTTTGGTGTGTTTTGGTTATTATATTTGATTGATTTTGAGCATGTTTGGCCTTAGTCTAGGCTTAGACTAGTGATTGCCATAAACTTGCGTAGTTTGGAGACGATAGGACTTAGCATCTTTCTGACATTATTTCTGATGGCTTAGCTCCCTATAGACTGATATAGCAGACTTGGATCTGATAGTGTGGTCCATAGGGCGACAAATCAGTTCTGCTTGCCATTTCCTTTTTTGGATTATTCCTTGTGATCTACTCGGTGTATATGCAGTCTATTGTGGGCTTATTGGTGATTGCACATTAAAGCATGGAGTTAGAGCTGGAATGGGTTCCTGACGATCCTGAGGTAGCCATGTGCTATGGTTTGGACTGGTATTGAGGTGGTAAAGGAACCTTGGCGTCATTGTAGTTCATTTTCAATTGTTTGAGCCCGTAAACCATGTCATTACTCCTATATAAGGCTCTTGTGTGCATCTTTTTCAGCCGGGCTTAGTCCCCACTTGTATTACACCTTTGATCAGTTTCAAATCCTGGGTGATTATACTCCCTTTGTTTCGATTAAAATTTTTTGTGGGAGATTCTGTCTTAAGTCCCCCTTGATCTGATTCAAATTTTTGTTGGGTGACTCTATTTTAAATTCCCTTTGATCTGATTAAAGTTCCAACTGGGTGATATCATTAGATTCTTGGATGCCTTAACCATTGTTATAGTCTGAGAAAGGTTGTGGTAATTATTGTTATACAATCAAGTTCTCTTACTGGTTATTAGCTATTTTGTATTCTTGTCGAGCTTATGACGTCCGTTTGGGTTTTACTTAAACTTGCGCATTAGTATACCCTCTGGGCTAATTGGGGTTAAGTTGGGTTAAGTTAGTTGTACTTACTTCATTTTTGTTCTTAGTACACTCATGTGCATTCCTTTTCGCTTTCCATTCTTAACCTCTATTGTCTTTATATTCTAGCATATTAAATTGCCTTTACTTTTCTTGCTCAATAGGCATATGATGTCTACTGAATACGTGTTGTTTTGGTAGACTGGCTACACTTTGCATCTATTTTGTTATGCAGGTCTGAACACTAGTTATCAACACTAAGATCGAGCCTACAGTTGTCAGATACGGAGGCTAGGGAGAGAACATGGCGTTCTGGACTTTACATGTCTCTATCTGTATTTTGAAGACTAGTCTTTTGTGTTTTGAGAAAGTCTGTGTATTTTGGGTCTACTTTTGGGACTTGTACTCTTTATTTTAGTAGCTCCATACTTGTGTGTCATATGAATGTGTTCTGGCTTGTAAATTTGTGATTGGCACACAGTTATGCAGATTAAATTCACATTTGATTAAAGCATGAGTTGGAGGCTAAAAGATACTTGTTTTCTTTTTTAAACTGTTATGCCTCAATTTTTACTTGATTTGAGTTTTGAGGGAGAGTATTACTGATTTATTTATGGAAAATTTACGTCTTTATGAAATACTGTACCATTTTCAAAGTATTTGAACTTTTAGACATATTTTACCATTAAACTTGCTGGTTTTTCTAATTTTGAAGGATATATTTTTAGATATTGTATATGTTTATAAGTTTCAATGGCCCACAGATTAAATTTCATATTTAACAATTATTGCATATGTAGTTTAGCTGAGGTGGGTTTACGTCTGAAATGTCTCAGAGAGCCTATGAGGCTGCCAATGAAGCAATTTCATGGCTTTTAACTTTAAGCATTAACCAGTGATGCATTGCATCATCCCATATTTTATGCTAGTTTCTAATAGATTATGTGTTGTGTGTCTTCTAATATTATTATTATCTTCGTGAGAATGACATTCTACGGTTGCTTTTAACTCATATTGTTAACACAAGTATCTTTTTGGGCTCGGTTGACCTATAATGCCTATTGAATACACTTTTTTTGTTACTCATACTACAATTTTACATCCTTTTATGATGTAACATCTAGTACAAGCCATCCTCATTTAATCTTGACCATTCGAGGCTCTTGTTTTTTGGATCATGCTGAGCTCTTGACATATGGATACTTGTTGCTTTTCTTCGTTTTGTGTTGTCTATATATTTTCTATATTAATAGTTAGAATTGTTTTATATATCTCTATTTTTGTACTTTAGATGCTTTTGTACTAGTGACACTAGGTCTAGGGTTTAGCTTCTATATATATTCGCCTTTCTCGGGTGACTTCTTATGTTATTATTGCTTCCATTTTTGTTATATCTAATTTTATTTATTGCTGTGGATCTATCATGACCCGATCCCTCAAGTAATGATGACACCTACTAAAATCCATTAGTAGGAAAGTCAACCAGCAACCCGGAACGACAAGTAAAGGGCACAAGGGTAGAACTAAAAAGAAAATAGTACTAATCCACATGAAAAGACATAAACAGAAACAAACAAAAACTATATACAATAAAAATCCTCCCATAACCTGGAAGTTACGAGTATAAAGTTGTCTAATAAGAATAAATACAAGTCCCAAAAGTGGACCACAACAAGCTTTCTCAAGGCAAAATACTAGCAAACATAAATACAGAAGGAGACATGCTGGTCCAGGATGCCAAGTGCTCACCCTCGTCTCTAATATCCACAAGCTGCAAAAGATGGCACAAACGATCACAGCTAGTAGATGGTACTAGGTCCTGCATCACAAAAAAGATGCAGAGTGCAACATAAGTACAAAAACAAAGGAACTCAGTAGACATCAAGGATCGACTGAGCAAGAAAGGTACAAGCAATCAGAGAGGAGAAAATCTAGACTCATACAAGGGTCAAAGTGGGAAAAGAAAGAAAGCACACGAGCGTATTGAAAGTAAATCTATGTACAACTAAACAAAACCTAACTTGACCCCTATATGCCTAGAAGGTACAATCGCGCATATGTTCAAAATAAGAATCTGAATGGACCCCCATAAGCCTGACAGGTATACATAATAGCTAAGACTAAAATAATAAGGTACCCAGTCCTTGTCCTATAAGACTCAACCACTCCTTGAAACCAAAGAGATAGTATCTGGGCTTTGAACCCAAAGAGATTGTAGCTAGGCATCGAACAAAAATGCATCCATCTCATGGTGGAAATAACGGCCTCTAACCGTAAAATGTCAGTCTCAGATTTGAAATAATGACCTCAAATTGAGAATAAACACGACAACTAACCCACTCACAACCCAACTAACAAGAGTACCAAGGGTGTGTCAAAATCAAAGGAGAACCCCAATATTAAGCTAAGCCACCGCGGAGCGTCATCTAACAAAAGGCATCAACCGAAATCTCCCTTCCCAGTACAACTCAATATCAAATCCTCGCAATAGCACATACCTCCAGTAACGCATCAGAGACATTGAGATAGGGAGAGAGAACAAAAGGACTAACAAGTTGTGCCAACGCCTAGACTAAGGCTCACACTATCAGACTTAAGTCTCCTATTACAATTTACAAGGACCTAGTTCGTTCGAACCGACGTCGGAGACATGCTAAAATTGCAAGGGTGAAGAGTCTAAGGCATCACTAGTCTATCCTAGACTAAGGCCGAACATGCGTTATAAGCAAGCAACAATACAAATAATTCACACCGCATGCAACAACATAGAAACAACCCGACTAGCATGGTACTAAGCATGAAATAATGCCGATCAATCCAAAAACATGGTTTCTAAGAAGAAAAGCTGGAATAACTAGGTACCCGCCCCTAATCAATCAAAAAAATCATTATTTTACACGTTAAATTTAAGTCTAAATAGATATAAAGTTGTAGCCTACCTGTAGGTCGACTGCACATGCTCCAAATCACAGGGCCATAGCTTTTCCTTTTCGACCGGCATATGAATTCTTGCACTCTATCAAAAATAGGATCGCAACGTAAGTACGATTTCACGACCTGATCTGTCGAGTCTTGATGGCGCCTACCACCCCACTAGTAGGCTAGCCAAAACAATATCCCGGAACATAACCGTAATGGGACTAAGGGTTGAAACTAACCTCAGCTACGCGAAAACATAAAATAAGAACACACAAGAAAGGTGAAAACGAAACAAAAACTATATATACAAGACGCCTCCCAGAACCTGGAAGTCACAAGTACATAATTACTAACAAGAGTATAATTCCCAAAAGTGGACCACACAAATAAACTATCTTGAAATCAAAAGTCAAGTCAATATATAAATGCAAAAGGAGATAGGTAATCCTAAAAGGTCATGTGCTCACCCTCGTCTCTTGAATAGACAGCTGCAGGCTCGAACTCAACACTAAGAACTGGTGCTCAGACCTGCATCACGAAAACAGATGCAGAGTGGAGCATGAGTACCAAAACATTAGGTACCTAGTAGGCATCATAGGCCGTCTGAGCAAGAAAGGTAAAAATTGGCAGACAAGATAGAATCAAACACAACATAGATCATAGAAGCGGAATAGAGTTAGAGGAAAGTAAAGCTAAGAATACCACAACTAAACCCAACTGGGCACCCCTATAAGACCCGCTAGGCACACTCAAGTACAGAAAAACAAGAACCCAAATGACCCCCATAATCCCGACAGGTACATAGAGAATCTACGCTACGATAACAAGGGAACTCAACTCTGAAAGCCTTAACACCCATGGGCCTCGAACATAACAAGATAGCACCTGGGCCTCGAACCCAATAAAGATAACACCTAGGCCTCGAACCCAATCATCAGTATCAAGCTGGAAATAATGGACTCTAACCGTGTAACGTTAGCCTCGGATTGGAAATAAAAGTGTCGAACAGTAAATAATAAAACTTGGGACTTGAACCCAAACCATCAGTCTCAAGCTGGAAATAACAGACTATAATCGTGTAATGTTAGCCTCGGACTAGAAATAACACCTCTCGCTCAACAGTCTCCAGCTAGGAATAATGGACTCTAACCGTGTAACGTCAGACTCAGACTGGAGCTAGCCGCCTTGAAATGAATCAAGCCACCAACAACCAACTAAACACAAGGCTAGACACCGCGGGATGCCACCTCTACAAGGATATCAACTGAAGGCTTCCAGCCTAGCACAACCCAACCGTGAATCGACATCATAGCTAAATCTTCCGGTAGCACCGCAGAACCGCAGAGATAGGAAGAGAAATAATAGAAATTCCAAAAAGCCACGGATTTGCCTAAACTAAGACCCATACTATCAGACCCAAGTCTACTATGCCAGCCTACAAGGATCTAGTTCATCTGAATCTACGTCGGATACATACTCAAGTCAATCATGTACATGGGACTAAGGCAATGCTACCCTAACCTATTCTAATGTCAATTATTACCGCAAACAACAAACACAAAAAAAAAGTATCCTGAACCCACGCATGCAACAACAGATAACCCACAACAAATCATCAACAACCGAATTCAACCACTCACACTAAAGCATTATACTAACCCCGAACAGTCTAGAAATCAACTCTAAACGAAGAAAAATAGAAATACTAGCTACCCAAAAAAGATTCACACAAGTCGACAAGTAATTACGCATTCAAGCTCAAGATAAGAAGAAGGGATGTTGTAACCTAGTAGAAAGCCAATCACGCACACTCCAAGTCACTCTGCCGGAGCTTTCCCCTTCCGAACAACCTCAGACTGCTGCCACGCTATCAAAAATAATATCACAGAGTCAATACGGTCGTTTAGACACTAAAATCATCAAAATAGGAGACACACCAATTTTGGAGTCAAAATCGAGAAATGTGGGACCCTCTCTGGATTTTCCAGAATTGGCTCCGTGAAAAGGTCCCAAATCCTTCCCCGAACGTGTATTCCAAAATAGGACACCCATCGAGACTCGTATCAACTCAAAACCGCCAACAACAAGACATGTAAAACTTTACAACTACAAGCCTAGGATGACAACTTATGCCTTGAATTAAAAAAAATCAAGGAACACCCAACGCAAATCGACCTCAAACCCATGAAGCCAACAAGAATCAGAACGCCTGGGACTTCGAATTGCCGAAAACCGATAAAAGATGAGCGAGATAGGAATTTTCAAAGATTTCCTCCAAATGAACCTCGACCTCCCTTTATAAGCACTGCAACCCGCTGACCTCTGCGAACGCGGAGAGGAATCAAACACTACTCCGCAAACGTGGCTAGGGGCCCACGAACGCAGAAAGAAGGGGTTCACACCCCCGCGAATGCAGAACCCTATCCATGAACGCGGAGAGAAAACTCCCCCAGGCCTCCTTGACCTCCGCGAACGCGGAGAAGGATACATCAGACCTCCTCGAACGCAGAGAAGACAGGCCCACACCTCTGGGAATGCGGAGCCAGTTCCGCGAACGTGGATAAGGAATGTGTCTGCAACATCAGCTGTGCACCAGCTGAGTTTTGGATAATTCCAAAACTCAGACGGGGTGCTCGAGATTTGTTCGGAACCGCATGCACGCAAATGAGATATGCTACCCAATCAAATTCGACGTTCCAGACTCGATGGTGAAGTCAAAATTTCAATACGAGGTCGTTTTGATGAATAGTGGATCCCACACCCAATGGGTCATTTTAGCCAATTTCTACCGGAGGCCTCGGAATTTGATCGGAAGCTCCCAAAAGTTTTCGAAGGGTCATTCCAGACCAAACTCGGCATTCCAGAATTAATCGTGCTGACAGAATTCTAATCAGAGTGCATTTACCAAAAATGTTTACCAAAGACAATTTTAAGCCAAATTTCAAAGGCTAAAGAGCTAATTGGCCCCAAAATCACACCGCAAGCCCTGGGACTCAGGCCAACCATGCTACTAGCCTAATTTTTCCACTCTAGAGTTGATGAAACCGTCAGAATTCCCATCTGAGGTCATTTACCTGAAGTTATGACCGAAATTAACTTCTCAAGGTTCAAAAGCTCCAAAACAGGAAAGCAGGCATAAAAACCAAATGAACGACCAGGCGACCGAACCTATAGTGCCAGCAAGATAGAATGACTTGGGGTCGCTATAGGAATGCTCTAAAAGATAGAAAAGAGGCACTAATAGACAAATGACCTGAAGGGTCATTACATAAGATGTTTAGAAACAAAAAGCACAGAAAATGGAGACACACCAATTTTATAGTCAAACAGGAATTATAGGACCCGCACCAGAATTTCCAGAATTTATTCCATTAAAAGGTCCTAAACTACAAATCAAACTTGTGCCCCAAAGGTTGACACAATCTGGGTTCATAAACAATGGAACAACACTCATACAAATTAATCTACTAGTTAAGGGATAAATGAGGTGGGACAAAAGCTTTGAGCTCGATTTTACCTTAAACAGAGGTTCACCAATATTGTCCAACCACTCCACCACGAATCCTCAACAATTACGAATGCATGGGACTTCGAATAACTCAAATCCGCTTCAAAGCATCAAATAAATTGCAACTACAACTCTGACAAGAGTTGCTGATCGCGTCTGTATTAATTTATAATGACAGCCCCAGCTCTTCATGACGGTCTTGAGAAGGAGGGTGGCGATCACGGCTAATTGAGAGGCTGGCAATCGTAATCTCAAAGACCCTACCTCGCGGTTGCAATGACCAAAGAAGGTCAACTCGTCATCATATCACGGCAACGGACCATACGGTCACGAAGCACTAAGGTTCAGGCCTTCACGAATGCGACCAAGGGGCCTACGAATATGCAAAGCAAAATGGCCTGCACCACCCGATTCATATTAGCTGGTTTTTGGAGAGTTTAAAATCACGACGGGGCATTTCGAATTCGTTCGGAACCCCATGCACTCAAATGAGATATGGAATCCTACAAAATTTGATATTGCAAACTCAACAAACAGTTAAATTTCCATAAGAGTCATCTCCACAAAAAGTGGATCCCACACCCAAACTCATATAAGAAAAAATCCACAATGGGGGCTCAGAATTAGCCCGGAGGTCTTAGGATCTAAACAAATGGGGGCTAACCGCGCTGACAGAATTCTCAGTCGAGCTCGTTTACTCAGAATGTTGACATTAAAAATTAGGCCTTAACTTGTAAGTTAAAACGTCTAATCATACAAACTCACATTGAAAGCTTTGGGAGTCATGCCAACCATGCTACTAGCCTAAAATGACATTTCAGAGATGATGAAATCGCCAGAATTGGATTCTGATGTCATATTCTTGAACTTTTGATCAAAACTAACCGTTTAAGGTTCAAAAGCTCAAAAATACTAAAACTCACACAAAAATCAAACGGACGACTAGGTGACCGCACTGTCAGTCCCAACAAGTCATAAATGACATGGGGTCACTACAGGAAAGCTCTAAATGATGAACAAGAGACATAAAAATAGAAATTACTAGAAGGTCATTACATGATCTTTTTTTTTGGCTTGCCTACCGGGGGTTTATGGTAGGCGCCATCATGATTCAATTTCGTGTCGTGATAATGCAGTACTAGAGCTTTAGGCTCACTTGTCTTATCGGTTAAAGAGCAAGTTCCTAGTAGAGTCTCATAGATCGATACAATGACATTCATATCCTATCTTTGGGAGGCTATAGTGCAATCTTAGGAATATTTCACCTTTCTTTGCTCCATATGGTGTGTTCTTGACTCTATCAATTTCTAAACTTCATTTGATTAATTCTTTCTCACATGGTTAGGATGAGAACTTTTATTGATGGGGTCAAGTCCCATGTCCTATTCTGATGATATTTTGATGTTTTGCAGCTATGAAGGCAATGATGAACACATGAAAAAGAGGCAAAAAATATTGAAAGAGTGCAAACTCCCAACTGGGAGTCGCCTAACCAAAAGAGCCAATCGCCCAAGTGGCCTAACCTCACTCCAAGTGACAGTGCTCACAACTCAAAATAATCAAGGCAGGTCGGTGAACTATAAGAGGAAACGGTGACTCGTCGAAGATAATTGGTCAACTAGAAGACCATTGCATAAGGTGACAAACTTCTGAGTTAAAATGAAGGCTTAAAGATCAAACAAGGTGGTAATTAATGATCATACTAATGTGAAAGGCAGACTCAAATAAGTTAGTCATATCAGGTTCAAACACATGAAGATTGAAGCAAATGAACGGTGAGCTGAAGGACAAACAATGATCTGCAGTACATGTTTGGCCAGCCCGACTAATGTCGTCGAGTTGGTCACGCATTGAACTTTGGGTTAAATTTTAGATCTAAAATATGATTAGAAAAGTTTAACTATTCTAAAGCTATCTATATAAAAATTAATTGTATTTTAATATCCTGTATTCCTAGAATGATATCTTCGTTGATATCTTCAGTTATTATAAAATCATCTGTTATACAAATTCCATTGTTGCAAATATGAGATTTAGAAACAGCTAAGCACATATAATATCTAAGGCATGGCAAAATTTATCTTAAAATATGATTAGAAAACTTTAACTATTCTTAAGCTATCTATATAAAAATTAATTGTATTTTAATATCGTGTTCTTCAATTGGTTTTTATAAATGGTGTGAGGTATTAATTCTTCTCTAGGTGGGTGAGGTAATCGAATAATACCCGGTTCATACGTTGGCTAGCCGAACTAGATAGGTCGTCACTTAAGAGAGCGTTTAGACCTCGCATGATGATCCCGTAGCCAAAATAACACTAGAGTAAGAACAGATGTAAACCCAAGAGAACCTTCCTTAGAAACTACTCTTAGATCTTTGATATTCCTGTACAATTTCTTTTATACAAAATTGCTTGATTATTGTTTAAATTATATACGCATAATACCCTGACGGGCCTATAGATCTCAAATTCCTTGATGATTCTATATCTAGAACCACCTCTCTCAAAAGAGCGTCTTGGTCATCTATTCCTTCTCAGCCCCTTCAAAAACCGTCTTCTTCCACAAAAAGCCCGGAGTATGAAGTTAAAGACAAAATCGTCCCTAACAACGACAAGGGAAAAATTGTCGTAGGCGACTTCTCAGGATATATCCCAAAAGTCTATTATCATCCCACGAACGCGGAGATATAGGGTGTCTGCAGACACCAACTGCACTAGCAGTGTTTTAGAAACATCCAAAACCCCAACGGGGTGCTCAAAATTCGTTCGGAACCCTGTGCACGCAAACGAGATATGCTACGCCCTGAAATTCGACGTTCCGGACTCAATGCCTAAGTCAAAATTTCCATACTATGTCGTTTTGACAAAAATTGGGTCCCACACCCAATGGGCCATTTTAGCCAATTTCTACCGGAGGCCTCGAATTTTGATCGAAAGTTCTTGAAGGGTCATTCTAGACCAAACTCGGTATTTTTGAACTAACTGCGCTAACGGAATTTTCATCCGAGTGCGTTTACCAAGAATATTGACTAAAGTCAACTTTAAGCCAAATTTCTAAGGCTAAAGAGATATTTGGCTAAAAAATAACATCGAAAGCCCCGTGACTCAGGCAAACCATGCTTCTAGCCTAATTTGGCCGTTCGGGAGCTGATAGAACCGTCAAAATTTCCATCTGAGGTCGTTTACCTGAAGTTATGAGTGAAATCAACTTTTCAAGGTTAAAAATCGCCAAAATAGGAAAATAAGCATAAAAACCAAATGAATGACTTGGAGATCGACTAGGCGACCGAACAGTCAGTTCCAGCAAGTTATAAATGACTTGGGGTTTCTACAGGAACACTCTAAACGACAAAAAAGAAGGCATTAACACAGAAATGACCCAGAGGTTCATTACAACATCCACTATTAAAAGGACTTTCGTCCTCGAAAGCAAGAGTCAAGAAGTACTTGAGGGCTCAAATAAGCTGGGGAACTGCTCCAACATCTTTTGCTCGATCTCCCAGGTAGACTCCTCAATTGGACGGTGCCTCCATCTGACCATAACTACAGGAATGGCTTTCGACCTCAGCTTCCTCACAACGTTGGCCAAAATAGCAACTGGCACCTCAATATAGGTCAGGTGATCATCCAAATCAACGGCATCATACTGGAGCACATGAGATTCATCTGGAACATAACGGCGCAGCATCGAAACATGGAGAACTGGATGAATAGTAGAGAATGCTAGAGGTAAAGCTAACTCATAAGCCTCCTCACCAACTGCCCTCAAAATCTCAAAAGGTCCAATATACCTGAGTTTAAGCTTGCCCCGCCTCCCAAATCTCATCACGCCCTTCATGAGAGATACTCGGAGGAATACTCTATCACCCACAGTAAATCTCAACGGTCGACGCTTGCGGTCTGCATAACTCTATTGTCTACTCTGAGCCATCCTTAGCCAATCCTGTAATCAACATCACATTCACCATAGTCTCCTGAGACAGATCTGTCCGCTGCGGCCTAGACTCTGTAGACTCGAACCAACCAACTGGAGTGCGACAACGCATACCATATAAGGCCTCAAACGGTGCCATCTGAATGCTGGAATGGTAGCGGTTATTGAATGCAAACTTTGCCAAAAGAAAGAACTGATCCCACTGACCTCAAAAATATATAACACAGGCCCGCAACATATCCTCATGAACCTGAATAGTAAGCTCCGACTAGCCATCTTTCTATGGGTGGAAGGTTGTGCTAAGATCGACACGGGTGCACAACTCCACCTGAAACACCTTCTAGAAGTTAGAAGTGAACTGTGAACCCCGGTATGAAATGTTAGAAATAGGCACGCCATGAAGACGGACTACCTCCCAAATGTAGATACGGGCTAACCTCTCAGCACTGAAGGAATATTGAACTGCAAGAAAGTGTTGATTAATAGAGCCACGATGACCCAAATGTTGTCAACACCTCTAGAAGTCTGTGGCAACCCCACAACGAAGTCCATGGTGATACGCTCCCACTTTCACTCAGGAATGGGCAATCTATACAACTCTACACCAGGCCTCAAATGCTCAACCTTCACTTACTTGCAACACATTAACCGGGACACATAGTCGAAGATGTCCCTCCTCATACCGCTCCACCACTAGTGCTGCCTCAAATCACGATACATCTTTGCTGTGCCCGGATGGATGGAATGTCTGGAATCATAGGAATCGCTAAGGATCAGCTGGATCAAATCACAAACTCTCGAAACACACAAACGGCCAGCAAACCTCAAAACCCCATCTAAATCTAAGGAAACCTGCCCGACATCACCTGCCGAAACTCTATCTCTGAGTGCCACCAACGCTTGATCCTTAAACTGACGACTGTGGATCTGATCAAGTAGAGATGATTGAAACCCCACATAAGCTAACACTCGGCTGGAATCTGAAACATCAAGCCTGATCATCTGATTGGCTAAAGACTGAATGTCCATAGACAAGGGTCGCTCCGAAACTTAAAGAAAGGCTAGACTACCCATACTCCCTTCCCTCCGACTCAGGGCATCCGCTACTACATTCACCTTGCCCGGGTGGTAGAGAATAGAGAGGTCATAGTCCTTCAGGAGCTCAATCCAATGGCGCTAGCTCGAATTAAGGTCCCTCTGGCTCATAATGTACTGAAGGCTCTGGTGATCGGTATAGATCTCACAACGAACTCTATAAAGGTAATGCCTATAGATCTTAAGCATAAAAACTACTGCTGCAAACTCTAGAATATGAGTGAGGTAGTTACCCTCATGCAGCTTAAGCTGCCTCGACGCATAAGCAATAACCCGGCCCTGCTGCATCAGAACACAATACAAACCAACGCCGGATACGTCACAATAAATAGTGAAGCCCTCGCCCTCAACTGGAAGAGTCAATGTAGGAGCGGTGGTAAGTAACTCCTTAAGCCTAAAAAAGCTCTGCTCACACTCCTCCAACCACAAAAAGGGAACATCCTTGCGAGTCAATGAAATTAGAGGTGCTGTTATAGTGGAGAAACCCTCGACAAAGCGCCTGTAATACCCTGCCAATCCGATGAAGCTTCGAACCTGAGTTACAGAAATGGGCCTAGCCCAATCACGAATAGCCTCAACCTTCGCTGGATCAACCATAATACCATCCTTGGACACCACGTGCCCCAAAAATGCTACGGACTAAAACAAAACTCGCACTTTAAAAACTTGGCGTACATCCACTGATCTCTCAAAGTCTTGAGCACTATCCTCAGATGCTACCCATGCTCACTATAGCTCCGCGAGTATACCAAGATGTCATCAATCAAGACTATAATGAAACAGTCCAAATATGGCCTGAATACACGAGTAATCAAATTGATAAAGCCGGTAGAGGCATTAGTCAACCCAAAAGACATCTCTAGGAACTCATAATGGCAGTAACGAGTCCTAGGGGCATTGTCTTAGGTATCTCCGTTGCTCTCACCCTCAACTGATGGTAGCAAGATCTAAAGTCAATATTCGACAACACTGCCGCACCCTGAAGCTGGTCGAACAAATCATCGATACGAGGCATAGGATATTGGTTCCACACCGTCACCTTATTCAACTACCTGTAGTCAATACACATCCGCGTGGTGCCATCCTTTTTCTTCACAAACAGGACTGGGGAATCGCAAGGTGACATACTAGGCCGAATGAACCCCTTACCCAAGAGGTCCTGAAGCTGAATAATGATCTCCTTGAGCTCTGCAGGTGGCATACGATACGGAAAAATAGAAATAGTACGAGTACTCGGCTCCAAGTCTATGGCAAAGTCAATATCCCGCTCTGGGGTTAGGTAAGAAGGTCGGTGGGAAACACATCTATGAACTCTCGGACTATAGGCACCGAATGAACAGTAGGGCCCTCCCTACTAACATCTCTAACATACGCCAAATATGCCAAACATCCGCTGTCGACCAGCCTCTAGGCCTGAATACAACAAATCACCCCACTGGTGTGCACCTGCGAGAGCCCTACCACACCACCGGTAGAATACCAGGCATGGCTAAAGTAACAGTCTTTGCATAGTAATCCAAGATAGGCCGTTGAGGGGATAGTCAATCCATGCCCAGAATTATATCAAAATCCGTCACACAAAGCATAATAGATCGACCAGAGTGTCCTGCCCCCGAACAGTCACCACACCGGATCTACACACCCTATCCACTACTAAAGAATCCCCTACAGGGGTCGAAACTAGCAAAGGAGCATGTAAACGCTCAGGACTCACTCTCAATCAAGGCACACAATAAACCAACACATAAAAAGAAGTAGAACAAGGATCAAATAAGGCTGAGACGAACTGATGGCATAAAAGAACCGTACATGTGATTACCGCATCCGACGCCTCAGCCCTGACCTTGACTGGCACTATGCCCGCTCTTACGGTGCTGGTCACCCTCTGAGACCTGTAACGCTACCTGATATAGGCAACTAAACTGGCCTTATTGGAACCCCTGATGAACCCTATCTCGGGTATCCCTCAACCTACGACAGGCCCCACTAAAGCTATCATCTGGCCTAGCCCTCTTACCACTGCCCCCGTGGGCCTCGCGAAGGACCTGCTCGATAGTGCGGGCATGGTCCACCACATCTCGAAACAAATGGGCCAATTATAGCATAGACTGCGACTCGATCCTCAACTGCAAGCTCAAACCTCTAACGAAGCATCGGACCTGCTCCTCCTCTGTAAGAAAAGTCATGGTGGCATGACGGGACAACTCCCAAAATCTTGCCTCATTTTTTGATACATGGAGCTTTGCTGCAATCTCATAAACTTATCACGGAGTGGATCCCTGACATTCCATGGAATATATCTAGCAAGAAAGGCCTCAGAAAACTCTGTCGATGATACCGGTGGTGACCCAGCTGGCCTGGTCTCGATGATAGAACACCACCACTATCTGGCCGGTTCGTCTAACTGATAAGATGTGAAGTCGGCTTATCTGGACTCCACTAACCCCAAAGTCTACAATCTCTCCCGGCAAGTAGTCAGGAACTCGTGGACATCCCCCCACAGCCCCAGAGAACCTCGGTGGTGATAGTCTAAGAAACACCCCGAGCATCTTATGCTCTCAGAGTGGCATAATCTGGTCCAGAGGGTCCGGCCGAACCGCGGTTGGTGCTGGCGGCTGATGAACCTCTAGAGTGGCAACCGGAGGTTGGTCCTGCTGTGGTTGAACAGGATCTGAGACTGGCGCTGGGGCCGGCTACTGCTGCTGCATACCCCCAATAGTAGCTAGGATCTGGCAAGCATGCCCTGAATATTCAGGGTGGTAGCTGGTACGGGTGGTGGCTGGGCTGGTCCTGGCTCCACCAGCTGAGGAGAAATCTAATCTACGTGAGGCTCCGGAGTCCTTGCTCTATCGCGGCCTGGTGCCACAGCACCACCTCGACCTCGGGGTCGTCCTCCACTACGCATGTGAGCCATCCTGCACAGAGTGGAGCAAGTGAGATTTCATGAAATCAATCAGACACAATGCACGAGCAGGAATCAAAACAAGAAAACCTCCTACGGACACCTTTTAGACTTCCAAAGATAAGTCACGTACGTCCATGCGCCGATCCTGAAGATTCTACTAGATGCTAGTTTTGTACAAGTGAGACCAACGAACCTAGGGCTAAGATACCAACTTGTCCCGACCCGATTCCTCAAGTCATGAAGGCGCCTAGTAACCCACCAGTAGGCAAACCAAACTCCATTCGGAAACTTAACAATAATGCGAATAAGGGTTGAAACTAATCCTCAACTACGCAAAAGCAACAAAAATAACACATAAAGATGGCGGAAGCAAAACCAAACTATATACACAAGACACCTCCCACAAACTAGAAGTCACAAGTATAGAACTACTAAAAGTGTAGAAGACCCAAAAGTGGATCACAGAAAACAAAATGTCTCAAAAACAAAAGACAAGTAAAAATATAAATACGAAAGGAGACAGGTAATCCCAGAATGCCATGTGATCACCCTCGTTTCCTAAACAGACAGTTGCAGACTCAAACTCAACGTTGATAGGTGCTCGGACCTGCATCACAAAAAAAGATGCAGCGTGTAGCATGAGTACCAAAATAACAGGTACCCAATAGGCATCATAGGCTGACTGAGCAAGAAAGGTAAAAACAGGAAGACAAGATAGAATCAACAGTAATAGAGGTCAATAGAATGGAAGGAGAGAAAGTGGAAAGTAAACAAAGAACAACTAAGCTAAAACCCAGCTGAGCCCCCCATAAGACCCGTTGGGCACACTCGTGCGCAAGTTTAAATAAAACCCGAACGGACCCCCATAAGCGTGAAAGGTACAAAAGAAGAGCTATTCTACAGAAACGAAGGATAATACAATTCCAGGAGCCTCAACACCCATGGGTCCTGGACCCACAAAGAAAACACCTAGGCCCCACCCAATCATCAGTCACGAGCTAGAAATACGAGACTCTAACCGTGTAACGTCTGCCTCGAGCTGAAACTATGCCTTGGCCCAGCCTAATAATCAGTCACGAGCTAAAACTATTGAACTCTAATCGGATAACGTCAGCTTGGAACCGAAAATCACACCTCTCACTCAACACCCTAGTGCTGGAACTACAGGCTCCAATCGGGTAACGTGAGCTGCGCAGCTAGGACTAGTAGCCTACGAGCAACGACCTCGTGCTGAAAATAATGGGTTGTAATTGTGTAACATCAGCTACGGACTAGAACTAGTACCCTACCCCCAATAGCCTAGCGCTGGAAATACTGTATCCTAACTGGGTAACGTCAGTTGTGTATTGGAGCTATCAACCTCAAACCGGATAAAGCCACAAACAAACAATACACCAAAAGGATAAACATTACGGACCTCCGCCCACAAGGATATTAACCGAATGCTCCCAGCCTACCATGATACAACTGTCAATCGGCACCATTGCTAAATCTTCCGGCAGCATCCTAGAAACGCATAAATAAGAGAGAAAGAATTGAAAGATCCAAAGCCACGAAAATGCCTAAACTAATCCTCATACTATCAGAACCAAGTCTACTATAATAGTCTATAAGGACCTAGTCCTTCCGAAATGACGTCGGATACATATTCAAGTTAACGGGTGCATAGGACTAAGGCAATACTGTCCTAACCTATTCTAAGGCCGAAACAATCACAGAAATCAAGCAAATATCCCGAACCCACGCATGAAACAACAGATCGCCACCCAAGAGATATCCCATAACAAATAACCAACAACCCAAGTGAACAATTCATCCTAAAACATGATACTAATCACGAACAACCTAGAAATTAACTCTGAACGAAGAAAATCAGAGAAGAAGAACTGCAGTACTAGCTACCCACCCCAGATTCAAGCATATCAACCGGCATTTATGCATTCAAGCTCAATCTAGAAAGAAAGGAAGTCGTAACCTAACAGAAAGTCGATCACGGGCGCTCCAAGTCACTTTACCGGAGTTTTTCCCTTTCTAAAGGCCTCAGGCTACTGCCACGCTATCAAAAATAGAATCGCAACGTCAATACCGTCATTTAGACACTAAAATCATCAAATTCGGAGTCAAAATTGGGAACGTGGTACCTTCTTCATATTTTCCAGAATTGACTCTGTGATGAGTCCCAAATCCTCCCTCAAACTTGTATTCCAAAATGGAACACTCATCGGGCCTCAGATCAGCTCCATGCAACTCAAACAAGGAAACCCAAAACTTTAAAACAAAAAGGCTAAGAAAGCAACTTATGCCTCGAATTCACGAAAAATGAGGTACAACCAATGCAATCCAACCACGAATCTGTGATGCCAACAAGAATCTGAATGCCTGGGACTTTGAATCACCGGAAACCGATATAAGATGAGGGAGGTGTGAAATTTTGAAGATTTCATCAAATGAGCCTCGACCTCCGCGAATGTGCCAAATCGCCCGCGAACGCGGAGAAGAAACAGGCAACACTCCACAAATACGGTCAAGGGCCTGCGAATGCGGAGGAAAGGGACTCAAACCTTCGCGAACGCAGAAACCTATTCACGAATGCGGAACCCTATCCGTGAACGCAGAAAAGAGACTCCCCCAAGCTCTCCAAACCTCCGCTAATACGGAGAAGGAGATCACCCCCAATCAACAGACCTCCACGAACGCGAAGGAACCCACGCGAGCGAGGAGAACAAAGCCTTACACCTCCGCGAATGCGGCCTCTGGCCCGCGAATGCGAAGAAGATACCCTTAAACCTCCGTGAACGCGGAGCCTATTCCGCGAACGTGGAGAGATAGGGTGTCTACATACACCAGCTGCACCAGCAATGTTTTGGACTCTTCCAAAACCCCGACGAGGTACTTGGAATTCGTTCGGAACCCCGTGCATGCAAACGAGATATGCTACCCCCTCGAATTTGACGTTCCGGACTCAATGGCACAGTTGAAATTTCTATACGAGGTTGTTTAAAAAAAAAGTGGGCCCCACACCCAATGGGCCATTTAAGCAAATTTCTATCGGAAGCCTCGGATTTAGATCGGAAGCTCCCAAAAGTTCTCGAAGGGTCATTCTAGAATAAACTCGGCATTCCAAAACTCACCACGCTGACAAATTTTTTATCCTAGTGCGTTAACCAAGAATGTTGACCAAAGTCAATTTTAAGCCAAATTTTGAAGGCTAAAGAGCAATCTTGCCCCAAAATCACACTAGAAGCCCGGAACTCAGGCAAACCATGCTTCTAGCCTAATTTTGCCACTCCGAAGCTGATGGAACCGTCATAATTCACATCTGAGATCATTTAGCTGAAGTTATAACCTAAATCAACTTTTCAAGGTTCAAAAGCTCCAAAATAGGAAAACAGGCATAAAAACCAAACGAACGACCAGACGACCGAACAGTCACTGCCAGTAAGTCATAAATGACTTTGGGTCGCTACTGGAATGCTCTAAATGACAGAAAGGACGCATTAGCACTGAAATTACCCAGAGGGTCATTACACTATTTGGTGTATGGAATTATTGTCGATGGGCTGAAATTCTATCAATGCAAGAGGTTCCTTTTTTATGCGAAGAAGTATTTTTTGGATGAACCTTATCTATTTCGAGAATATGCTAGTCTTATAATTAGGAGATGTGTACCGGAGGTTGAAGTAGATGCTATTCTTGGTGCATGCCATGTATCTCCGATTGGTTGACATTATAGTGAGGTGTGTACAGCTGCCAAAATGTTGCAAAGTGTTTATTATTGGCCAACGTTGTTTCAAGATGCAAATTCCCTTGTCCGCAAGTGTAGACAATGTCAAAAGCAAGAAGGAGTGTCCCGTAGATATGAACTTCCTCGTACACCAATTCTTGAGGTTGAATTGTTTGATGTGTAGGGAATTGACTTTATGGGGACTTTTGTGAGTTCTTATGGGAACAAATATATTTTGATGGTTATTGATTACGTGTCCAAATGGGATGAAGCTATGGCTTTACCTAACAAAGAAAGGTGGAGTGTCGTGTATTTCCTTAAGCGATACATCTTCACAAGGGTTGGTATTCCGCGTGCTATTATTAGTGATGGGGGTGCTCATTTTTGTACCCAAATTTTTACATCGTTGTTGTCTAAATATAGAGTCAAGCATAAGGTTGCTACCCCCTGCCATCCTCAAACAAGTTGACAAGTTGAAGTTTCCAACCAGGAAATTAAAGGGATTTTGGACAAAATCGTTAATGCAAATCGATCTAATTGGTCTCGAAAGTTAGATGATGCTTTGTGGGCATACAAAACTGCTTTTAGGACACCAATTGGTATGTCGCCGTATCAATTGGTGTTCGGTAAATCGTGTCATCTCCCGGTGGAACTTGAGCATAAAGCCTTGTGGCTTTAAAAACCATGAATTTGAATTGGGATGTCGCATCTATGAATCGGGTTGTCCAACTGCATACTTTGGAGGAGTTTCATCTTCGGGCATTTGAGAGTGCTGCTCTTTATAAAGAGAAAATGAAAAAGTGGCATGAAGCCAAGATTCTTCACAGAAGGTTTAGAGTGGGTGATCGTGTGTTGCTCTACAATTCTCGTTTGAGGCTATTTCCAAGTAAGCTCAAGTCTAACTGGTCTGGTCCTTTCAAGGTGAATCGTGTGTTTTACAATGGGGTTATTGAAGTCAAAGATGAAGATGGGTCTTTCTTTAAAGTGAATGGACAAAGGCTGAAACTCTACTTTGGAGAGGCCCCCGTTGTGAGATTGATTGATGTGGTGTACTTGGATGATGCTTGAATGCATGTCCACGTCGTGCAATGACGTTAAATTAGGTGCTTCTTAGGAGGCAACCCAAGCTTTATTTTAGTATTTTTGAATAACGTGTGTTGGTTGTGTAGGTTGGAGTACGAAATTGCAAGTTATGGCTACTAGGCAAGGGGTTGGACAACTCGGTGCATCGCCTAAAGACCCATAGGATTGCCTAATTTCATCAACAATTGAAGGCTGAAGTGGAAGGCTACACTGGAATATTAGGCGAGCCAACTGCCCACTTGGCGCATCACCGAGTGGATCAGCGAGCCCGATCTAGCTCGCCTTTTGAACATGTAAAATAGCCTGGGCTCATGATACTTTCGGTGAGGCTTCGAATCACTCGGCACATCGCCAAACCAACCGGCGATGTTAATATCATCACCTAAGGGGGCGCAAACTGAAGGGTTTTTACTCTTTTCAAATTCAAATTTTCATCGTACTTGCAATTTTCATCGTCTCCTCTCATACCCGTATACTTTTGCATTTTCATTATCATATTTACTGCATTTAGCTGTTATTGGAGTGCTCTGGATTTGTCCCCGTCCCCAGTTTGATCGTTGTTGCATCTTGTGTCTGCGTTGAGGTTAGTTTTCTTGGGTTTCAAAATTTTCATCCCATTTTCATTAATTTAACTTGCGAACCAATGTGTATTTGATTGTGTGCTTGATATTATGTCTCAATTATTGTTTGTTAGTTCGATTGTGTGATTTTGGTTTGAGCATGCTTAATTTTCATAATTTTTGGCCTTGTTGAACTGGGTATTTGAATTTCGTGATTGTGGGTTGTTGATTAATTGATGGGTGAAGTCTGAGTAGCCTCGAATTCAATCGAATGGCTTGAATTTTCCCAATGATGGATTGGGTGATGTAATTCTTAAGGGCAAATCGTTGTTTTGTTGTTTTTGAATTGATTTGGGGGTAGTCTGAGTACCACAGGTAGAAATTGAGGTTGGGTCTAATCTAATTGTTGCTATTACAACTTTAATTGTTGTGTATTGGGCTGTTAGTTGAAAATCATTGAAAAACATTAGGGGGGAGGGGTGATGCATTGAGTTGGGTTGGCGAGCTATGTCGAGCTCGCTGTTCTGATCATCACATCGCATATTGCACTTCGCATCGGCGAGCCCCCCCTCATTTTTCTCGCAGAGTGGACTTTTCCTCTCCCTTTATGCCTGAATTTTTCCTATTTCGATTCTATTACTTTAGGCTATGCCCCTCTTGCTCGCCCAATAGCTTAGGCGACTCACCAACCTGATCGGCGAGTCTTTCTGCAATTTGTTTTTGGTTGAGCCTGTTCTAACCCGTTTCGATTTGTTTTTGTGTTTGCTTATTTTGTTTGAAAAATATGTCTCACCAAAATGTTGTTGCTTAGAAACCTCTTCAGAAAAGAGCTAGAGGAATTGAAATAGTTTTGGAAGTTGATAGACGACGACCACAACGAACTCAAAAATCCCAACAAAAAGGGAAAGGCAAGAAAGGGGTACTGGAGATTCCATCCTCGGACAGTGAAAAACTGTCTATCCAGTTCACTTCTACAGACTCCAAAAGTTTTGAAGGTGAGGAATCCGCGACTCATATTGGGGAAATTCAAAAATTGACCCGTGCCGAGTTGCGGTCCAAGACTTTAAATGACCCGTTGGCAAGGATCAATACTTCAACTGTCGGACCTGATCCCTCAGCAGTTTCTACTCTTGCCCCTAATGCTCCAGCAACAATTCTAGTCCCGGCTCAGATCCCCAAGTCGATGAACAGTTTTAGAGCCGATGGTTCACGCACAATCCTTAAGGAAAAAAGGTTGTCCACCGATGGGGTGATGGACAGATTTCCACAAGTTTGGGAGACTATTCGCGTCCACAAGTTCCAGTTATTCACCAAGCCCCGGAGCCCTTAAGTACCTACATGGGTCCGGGAGTTCTATGCTGCCTACTCCTTTTTGATCTCGAGAATCAAGAAGTAGGCTTAGTCGATGAAACAAGTTGAGTTTCTTATGGTGCACGGGATGAAGGTTAAGTGCAGCAAGACAGAGATTAATGATGTCCTTGGTTGCAAATTTAGGTGGTGGCATTCATTGGCCGACAAGCTCAAGAGCAGTTTGGAGACCCTTAAGGGGTGGTTGGCGCCGTTAATTAGTGAGGCCTCCCCCCGGTGGTTAGATGCTGGGGCCATCATCGAGAAAAAGGACCTCCATATTGTTGCGAGATATTGGTTTTGATTTTTGAGTAGTACACTCATTCCTTCACAGAATGAGTCGATTCTTTGGCATCAGAAGGCCGCCCTCTTTGGTTATATTATCGATAGAAAGTTTTTGAATATGGTGATTATCATCGAATGTGAGATGTTGATGAGAGCTAAACATCAGCACACCTCCCTTCCGTTCCTGATCTTGATTAGTGAGTTGTGCAGGCGGGCAGGTGTGTTATTCGACATGAAGATGGATGTTAAGATCACTTCGACCTCTTCTTGTGAAATCCAGAGGATCAAGGCCGACTATTTGAAAGATGAGGCCGACAGGAGGCGGAGACCCCTAGTTGATACGTTTCCAGCTTTAGATGTTGAAGCGATAGAGACAGGTTCTCCCACTCACGTAGTTGAGCTGACAGGTACTCCTCGAGGCAGCTATTCTGAGCCTGATTGAGAGTGTTATAGCTGCTACACTTGCAACCATTCCAGTAGAGTTAGCTGATCAACGCCGGATTATTACGGCTCATGGGGAGGCTTTGGAGGCCCTCACCTCTAGAGTTGAGGCTTGTGAGCGAAGAGAGGGTGCTTCTATGGAGTTGACAGCCATCCGTACCGATATTGCTAGCTTGAGGAGAGATGTGAACGTGCTCAGGCCATAGACATTCCCATGTTATGGGGTAGTGTGGATGTGCCACAGGATACGAACATCGATGTTCCCCCACCTACCGCCACCGGTGTCACTCTGACAGTTGATGATGAGTGTGAGTCTGATGCACTTGAGACGGATGAGGGGGACATTGCTATGCGTGATCGAGAGGTGTATGTGGATCTCGCGGATTTGGAGCACGATATGGTCCGATATGCCACTGCCGATTCTCTCTGGGAGACGTCTATGTTTGGGTCTAGTGGAAGCTAGCACACCGTGGAGAGTACACTGGGCACTGATGACACACCTCCGACATAGCGGGATAGGGGACTATCTTCTGCACTTTTCTTATCTTTAGTCTTTATGTTTATTTTGTTATTTCGCATTGAGGATACTGCTTTGTCTTTTTGGTGGGGTGGAGACTTTCCCAGCCCCATTTGGTTGTATTCTTGGATTGTTGTTTTTGTTTTGATTTTTGAAGAAAATAGTTTTGGTTTCTCGTGATATCTCTCTTTGCTTATCATTATTGATTGTGTGTTGAATGAAAGAATGCATTTCTCTTGTCCTTTTGAGTGTTGATTGTGTTCAATATCAATGACTTGAATAGTGCTTTTGATTGAATAATATCTTGGTGTGCGTCCAACGAGGTAAATTTGAGTTGCATAGTCTTGTGTAAACTATTAGCCTCTTGTTGTGACTAGCAAATTGTCGACGGTGAGTCTAGCAATAAACATTGCACACAACCTTGGCTCGTAGATTTGTGATCCACAGTTGTGTTTGAATGCCATGTGTGGTGAACTTTACTTGAAAGGTGTGTATGATGATGCCTAGAACTTGCCCCGGCAGTCCAATTGACTAAGCATTGGTGAATGTAGGAAATGATCATAGGCACACATTCTTGAGGGTGAACCAAATTTCTATACCTTTTTTGGCCACTTTGTGAGTGTGTGAACCCAGCTTGGCACTTTTGAGCCCATCCTTTCCTTTGATTAAAATAATAACACAGAGACCTTAGTCCTTTGTACCATATCTCTCCCACCTATAACCTTCGTGATGTATTGGTTGGTTTGAACAACCAACTCAGGCCAAAAGCCTAAGTTGGGGGTGCGGTGAGAATGAAGGAAGAAGTTAAGCTTTAGGTCCGTGAACTTGATCTTTTGAAAAACTGTGTGTGAAAAAGATGGAACACCTCCATAAAATAAAAAAATTAAAAAGATTCAAATAAAATAACGCTGCCATAGTGCGTTGGTGCAAAAATAAATATGGCTGGTCCTAGAAATGTTTTGTGTGCAGCAAAGTGACAAATGATTAGTTGAGAAGTTTAAAGGTTGGGAATAAAGGGAAAAAGAAGTAAATTGGGAAATTTGCTTCACGAAGGTTGAGTCACAAACCTAAAATTTATCATACCTTAAGCCCCAGCCGCATTACAAGCCTCTAAAGTCCTTTTTGATCTTGCATAAACCTTGTGAATGTTGGATGGAAATTTCGGGCAAGCGTATGGGTAGAGTTGTACATACTCTTTCTCTTTTGGGAGCGTGAGTGCTGTATTGATTCCTAAACCTTGATCTTCATTGAACGTGATGAGAGAGTGGAATCCTTCTCTTGGTGTAAGGGCATTCGAATATCTTTCTGGGCATGAATTTGTGTTTAAAGTGAGCACTTGTGAGCATAAACTTTAATTGATGATGGCTAGTCAGAATTTGATGCTTTTAGTGTACATTTGTTCCTTGTATCTTAAATTGATCCTTGTGTGCATTATCATGTGGATTCTCAAGGACCACAGTTTGTAGACATCCCTATTGAGCTCATTGATCTCTTGTTTTACTTGAGGACAAGCAAAAATTTAAGTTGGGGGTGTTGATGAGTCGGTAGTTTTGACTCATTTAGAGCTTCATTTTTACTTAATTGGTGTCCTTAATGCCCATTTTTACATTCATAACTAATGTTAAATATTTTTTGTGCAGCAAGAAGGCTTTGGAATGAGGCAAGGACAAGATAACACAAAAAGGAGCTGAAAAGTTACAAAATTGAAAGAAAAAGAAAGCTGGAGCTCACTAAAAGGAACTCGATGAGTTACCGAGTGGATGGTTTTATCGCATAATGTTCCAGTAGACAAGGACAAGGATCAAGTCATGTCGGTGACCTGAGGAATCAATTGGCGTGTCACTGATCAGAAAGGCGAGCCCGATGTTCTTCGCCTAATGTTCCAGAAGGAGATTGGTACTGAAGTCAAGAATTTAAAAGGCGGGATCAAGAAACTCGGTGCATCAACGAGTGGATAGGCGAGCCCGACTAACACTGCCGAGTGACTCAAAATTTTAAATCATGGGAAATTTATGAGAAGTATAAAAAGAAATTTTTGATAAGAGATAGGGAGGGTTGAGTAGCATTGTATTGAGAGAGCCAAGTAAATTGCACTTTGATTACTTTTAAGGGATATTGGTGAACTATTCTTGTGGGTTCTTGGGAATTGTTACATTGGGTACAATCTTAGTTCATTGTAGTGCTATTTGAACATTTGGGAATCAATGGCTAACATATTTGGTAGCTATTTCTTAACTATTACTATGATTGGCTAAAACCCCAATGCCTTAGGGGTGTGATTATGTTTTAAATTACTTAATTAGTTGTGGGTCTTATGTATTACTGCATTAAATGCTAGTTTAAATGGGTTTAGTTGTTAATTCATGTTTTCTACTTTTGAATTGAAGTTGCAAATTCAGTTCAAGTTTATATCTCTTTGTATGCTTGTAGAAGATGCAACTGAGAGGAATTAGCAATTGATGATTGTATGAGTTCTTACTTTTACTACCCAGCTTGTTAAAGTGGGTTAAATTAAGGTTTAAGATTGTTCTCTAATTTGAATGCCTTTTGGGGTTTGATAAAACACAATTGAAAGGATGATAGTTGATTGTAAAATAGTTATCAAAGTTGTAATCTTGCCTATCCATTATGATTCAGCATACTTAAGCAATATGTAATGACATATTTAGTGAAATTAGTAATTGAACACACACACATCCCTATGATCCAATTTCTCATTGGTTAAGTTCATTTTTAGATCGTGTTTGTTTGAATCAATCATTTAATCTCCTCTTATTTGATAATTGAAATTTCAATAATTTACATTATGCATCGTTTTACTTATTTGCACCTACAAAATGTTAGATCACTTTAGTACTTCATATTTGAATTCTGTATTTGAACCATTCTTTGTGGGATCGACACCAACTCCTCATTGGGTTTATACTTGTTAGCGACTGCCTAAACTTTGAATCGATATAGGTGTGGTTGAGCGTTATCACCTTATCAGTATTTTTAGCCCTGAGGCTGCGAATTTGAGGTTTGCTCCCTTTTACCTACCTGGTTTGTTTCTTTGTGACATTTTTGGTGTTTGGGTTTATTTGTGCTTGGAAGATGTGTGGCTGTTGGAGTTGTGAGGGAGGTGGAACAACCTTTTGTGGTGTCATAGTAATCCTAGTTGGCCGTCTCTTCCCGTTTGCCTTAGTCTTGCTCTTAGTTGCAAAATTGTGGTCTATTCATTCTTTCTTTAAAACTCCCTTTTTCGAGGGTGTTGGCGCTTGACCACAGCTAGATGGGATATGAAAAGTGTGATCTCTTGTTGCCCATTGTTGCTGTTATGGTTGGTTCCCTGCGGTTGGGATGGTAGCTCTCAAGGTCTTGGTTGTGTTCTGGAGCCAAAATGGTGGATACCTTGGCGGATTCAGATTTTAGCTTCTATTAGAAAATCAGAGGTTGGCGGATTCAGATTTTAGTTTCTCTTAGAGAATCAGTGATTCATGAAATGAGGGATTTATAAATTTTCAAGATGGAAGGTTTGCTCTTAACATATTAAGTGACTTGTGGTGTTTATCGATGGGGGTTGGTTTCCCTTGGACTAGGATGGCTAGATCAGAGTTGTACTCGGTGAATAGTTGTGGGCTTATGGTGTCAATGTTTCGGAGGTTCCTGTGGTAATAATAAGTCACTGGATTTAGGTTTTATGTGGCCTTGTCCTTTGCGGGATAATTGTCCCTTCGAGTGGAGTGTTCAGTTTCAGAAGGTGAGTTTCATCTTGGATTGTTAGTTTTTGAAGTGGAGATTTGAATTTTGGGTCTTGTCTTGGGTTGAGTTTCTTATTTTAGTGTGTGTCGCTCCCCGATGTTTAGACAGAGTATGTAACCCCTTCGAGGTTGGTGTTGTATGGTTCTGTAGGTAAGTTTCAGATGGTGTTGGTAGTATTCAAGATGGCCAATGACCGACATAACTCTCTTGGTGGATGGAAGAAGATGTATTTGGAGCATAAGGCAAGTAATTTGAATTATGAGTTGAGTTACATCAGCTATGGTCCTGACTATTCGGTGGCCTGGTCATTTGGTTGGGTTTTATGCCCGTTTTCATGGTTTTGAGCTTTTGAAGCTTGAAAAGTTGATTTCGGTCATAACCTCAGGTAAACGGCTTCAGAATGGAATTATGACAATTCCATCAGTTTTGGAACAGCCCAAGTAGGCTTGTAGCATGCTTGGCCCGAGTCCCGATGCTTCTGGTGTGACTTTGGGGCCATTTGGCGCTTCAGCCTTTAAAATTTTGCCTAAGGTTGACTTTGTCAACATTCTTCGTTAACACACTAGGAAGGGAATTCCATCTACGCGGTTAGTTCCAGAATACCAAGTTTGGTTTAGAATGACCCTACATGCGCTTCCCGAGGTTTCCGGTCTAATTGTAAGGCCCTTTGTGGAAATTGACAAAATCGTTTTTGGAGTGTGGGAACCACTTTTTTTCGAAACAACCTCTTATGGAAAATTTCACTGCACCATTGAGTCTAGAAAGTTGAATTTGATGGGGTAGCATATCTCATTTGTGTGCACAGAGTTTCGAACGAATTCTGAGCACCTCATCGGAGTTTTGGCAAAGGCCAAAACTTAGCTGGTGTAGCAGCTGATGTTGCACGCCTATTTCTTCTCTGCATTCACAGGTGAGGCTCTGCATTCGCGGAGGTCCGCCTTTGTGTTCTCCGTGTTCACAGAGAGGTTTTGCCTTCGCGGAGGTTTGCCTTCCTCTTCTCTTTCTCCTCACCACGGTCGTGTGTGAGGCTCCTCATTTGCGGATGCCTAGCTGCTTCCAACTCCGCGTTCGCAGGCTCTTGTCCGCCTTCGCGGAAGTCTTATGCGAGTGGTTATTTATTTAAGGGAAAAAGGACCAATATACCCTCGTACTTTCGTAAATGGCACACAAATACCCTCTGTTATACTTTTTGCACATTGGTGCCCCTGCCATCCAAAAAGCAGAGAAAATTTACCTCTCACTATATCGGAAGACTTATTTTGTACACGTGGCGCAATCCTATGGCTCAACTCGGTTTGACCAATTATTTATCCTAAAATTCAAATACCCGCCTATTACCCGTTTAACCCACCCATTAGTCACACTAATACTAACCTATCTAAAATCTGAAAAAATCCCATTCTCTCAACTTCTTCGTTCATCTCAAAAACCAAACCCTAGTTCATCAAACGTAAATTCTTGATTTCCATCTACTATTCATCGATTCTTCGACCATCTTCGTATTTTCTTAGTCAATTTTTATTGATTCGTCATCTCCCTCAATCAGACCTAAAATTATGTTTGAAAGTAGTTGTGATTCAATTAGTAACTCCATGATGATGTATTGTTTTTGTGGTGAAATGGCTCGTTATTTCACTTCAAGGACTCCATTGAACCCCAGAAGAAGAATTTATAGATGTTCTAAACCTAAGGTATATTTTTCACTAAATGTAAATTTGTATGATTTCTGCTTTTATTTCGTATGATTTTGAGTTCTTCTCTATCTTTATCGATCAGACTGAAAATTATGGATTTTGGAGGTGGGAAGATACTTCTCTAGGAAATTTTTCCATTGAAGTAAATTTACTGAATTCTAAATTTGAAGTTTCTACGTTGAAAATGGAGAATTTGAGAGATTCGTTGAATGCGGTAAAGATTGAAAGAGAAAACTTAAAGAAAAAATTGGAGAACTTGGAGAGTTTAAACTACTTAGAGGTGAACAAATCATGAAATTTGGAAGCAAAGTTGTCGAAGTTGAAGATGTTGTGTATATTGTCATTTACTGTGTTTGTAGTATTTGTTGTTTCAATTTTCAAGTGATTTAGTTTAGTGATTTAGATGTTGTGTAAGCATAAGGAAAATATGTTCTTGAATGTAATTTTCAAGTGTTAGTTATTTTCAAGTGTTAGTAATCTTATCTTTTTAATTGTATTAGTGTATATTTGTCCTTTTTCCCTTTGTGATTTAGATGTTCCTTAAACATAAGGAAGATGTGTTAGTTATTTTCAAGCGTTCATTTGTTTTAGATAATCTTATCTTTTGTTTAACACTATTGTATAAGTGAATGTTATGGTTTGTATTAGCGTTAATAGGTTCACAAGTTAATGTAACTATCATATTAGACTACCAGTCAATATGCTCACTAGTGAATGTAACTATTTTATTAGAGTTAGAGTTAATCTTGCTCAAACTCTACATGACTTGCACAGAGGCAAACAAAGTCACTATTAAACTTGCACAAAGGCTAATGTAGACAGTATTAAACTTGCACAAAGGCTAAACAAAGACACTACTAAACTTGCACAAAGGCTAAACATAGACACTACTAAACTTGCACAAAGGCTAAATAAAAACACTATTAAACTTGCACAAAGACACAATACATAATATTTAAACTCTGGTCATATAAAAGCAAATGTCACTTACAAAACACAGACTGTTAAACTTGTCATACTTCACTTTGTCTAGGAAAAACACAAGTTTAGCTAATAAACTCAGCCTATACAAAACAGTAGTACCAAAATAGAATACCAGTTAGTCTAGCAAAAACACAAGTTTAACCTTAACATCATTTAAGGCACCAGCCTATAGTAAATAGTAGTACCAAAACATAGACTACAAGTTAATGTAGTAAAAACACAAGTTTAGACTTAAGTTCATTAAAGGCACCAACATATACAAAACAATTGTACCAACACAGTATCATCATCCCTTTCTTGGCCTCAACTTTTGAATCCTCTATGCTTGTTGCTGGTTTGTAGTAATTGCATCCTTTCCATTCCAAGTTAAGCCAGTTGGTGTTATTGCACGATTTGTAGGTTCACTAACACCTGATTTTTCACCTCTGAAGCCTATTACTCTACATCCAATTGGTTCTTGTGGGATCTGTCTCCTTCTCAATCTTGTTAAATAAGCTTCTTCTGAAATTGTTATTGGCCTTAGCCGAGGGTCTTCATCATCATCCTCAGCTACTGGAATATAGCTGCTAGAAGCAACATGAAATTCAGGATGACTTTCTTGTGTTGGTTGTGGGGCTATGCAGTTGATGTCTTCCTCTTCATCAATTAAACCTCTCCTAGGTTGCCTCTTCTTTCCCCTAGCAGTTCCTTTTCCCTGCTTAGTAGTTTGCTTCCCCTGCTTCTTAGTAGCTTGCTTCCCCTTCATTGCATTATTTATTCATAATAGAAGATAAAGAATTAAATAATAGGATTGGATAATGATTTGTTGTAATTAAGATTGAATAAAAATTACCTTTTGAAATCCTCTTGAATTATGATTTTGCTCTCCACAAATACTACATGTCATCACTTTTCCTTTTCTTGTTTGCTTCCATACTCCTTCCCTCTTAACTGCCTCATCTTTTCTCTATCCTTGATAAGCTTAGGTCTGCCAACAAGCTTAACCATTTCCGATGGTTTAATGGCATGCAAAGGATCACATTTCAAGAATGGTTCACCCCTAATAGGTTGTAACTTGTGTTTGTAAACTGCCAAGGCGGCCTCCTTACTGTATTACCAATCAATTTCATTCTTGGGTATGATTTTCTTGTGCTCCATGGCCTTAATTGCATGTGGACATGGAATTCCAGCGAGATCCCATGTTTTTCATGTGTATTTGTTTCCCTTAAATTGAAAATGTATCTATCTGAACCTTCAGTGACCTCATAGCCATTATCTCCATTGCCACTCACCTTGCAAACTTTGGATATCTTCAAATACTCAATAAACAATAACTCACTTTTTGGACTAAACCCATCATCTTTCCACTTTGTCACAGCAACCTCTTTTGCTGCCAACCTCTCAATTTTTTGACCCTGATGTCTTCCAACATTCCTATAATTGGCTTGTATCTTGCTTCAAGGATCAAAGCATTGAAGGACTCTGTAAAGTTATTATCCACACCTAGATTTTAGCACACTATATCTAAATAAGCTCTGCATCAAGTTTTAGGAGGATACTTCTTTACTAAATCCTGTCCAGCCTCTTCATCAACTTCCTTGATCTCTTCAAGTTGGTCCTCAAACTCCTCTTTAAATGAGGACCATGCAGCCTACCATAACAACTTCTTCAGCTCAGCTTTACTCCATCTTTTGCACCAATTTGCCTCAATATGTCTTGCACAATATCTTTGATGTGATTCAGGTAAAAATGTCCTTACTAGATCAAGCAGCCCCTGGGTATCAAAGAAAAATAACTAAATTATTAAAAGATTATTATTAGACAAAGGTAAATAAATTGCAACTTAGTAGTATAATATTACCTTCTGCATATCTGATATGAATGTCAATCCTTAAGACCTTTTATTGGGTTAGATGGTATATTCAAGTGAATGCTGCAAATGTTGCATGAACCATGTCAAAGTCCTTTTAGACTCTTTATCTACAACAGCCCAAGCTAGAGGGTAGATAGAGTTATTACTGTCTTGACCAACAACAACCAATACCGGTCCCTTAGCTTTTCCTTTAAGGAATGTACCATCTAACCCAATAAAAGGTCTTAAGCTTGATTTAAAACCCAACTTCATTGCCTTGAAGCATATATACATCCTAAGAAATTTTCTCTTACCATTAGATAGTGCCTTTTTAGACAAATCTATCACAATTTCAGACCCTGGATTGCAACTTCTCAATTCAATAGCAGAACCCTCTAGTTTATTGTAAGAGTCTACAAAGCTACCATCCAGAGTCTCTTGTATCTCCCTTTTGGCTCACTTACATTTCATTCAAACACTCTATGTAAGTCAGCCTTCATTTCTTTGACCTTGTACTTAGGGTCACTATGTGATTCTCCTTAAAATACTGACCTTTTGTTGAGTAATCCACTAAAGAGTTGTCATATGCTGTTCCACACTCTATATGATCTACTAGTGTTTTGACACTAACACCAGGAGTAGTCATATCCCCAGAAATCAGCCATATAAATGGACAACCTTCAGAACCACATTAATATCTCAATCCTTTTTTATCACTCTTCACCACAATCGGTTCTACCTTCTTAGCCGTAGCATAAATTTTACACAATTGTTTTACTTCAGCTATGTCCTTGAAGGTAATACACTTAACAATCTCCTTATAATCTTGCAAACTATCAGGTATATTCCTCTCTTTTTAGTAACAAAATTTTCCAATTCATCAGTATCATAATCTGTACCACTAAACACCATTCTATTATTACTGTCACTGTCACTTTCTCTACAGTTTGTGCCTTTATTAACAATTGGTAAAAGTAAAAATGATCCATCATGGATGACAATATCAGGTATATCAACAGATAATTCACAGTCTTCAGTAGCAAATAGATGAATGGATTTATAATCACTAGAGATAAAAGATGATAATGTCATAATTCCTTCATCACTTACTACTTCAAAATATTATCCAGAAGGAGCAAGTACAATAAGTTGTTGCACACCAACAAAACCTAACTTATCTATGTACTCATTGACTAAGTCAAAAAAAGAAATAAAATCAGGATCATACCCACTCCAATAATGAACCCATCTTTTATCATAATGTGGTTCTTGACTGGTAATCCACTAACCACCATGATGAAAGTATATGGTAACTTCAACCATGTTAATAACGTACAAAGATAAGTTAAGTGAAGTATTCAAGTCTTCAAGAATAAGGTTAGTTAGTAAGTACTCACATTAGTTAAGTTAGTAAATCACATTACATTAGTAAGCATAAGTAACTCAATCAGTCACATTAGTAAGCATAAGTAAGTCTTAAAGAATTTGACAAGTCACATTACATTAGTTAGTACTCACATTAGGAATAAATGAGAAAAAATAATAAGTGACAGTCAAACAAACATGATAAATTTGAGTCTGTTCAAGTTTGAAAAAAGAAGAAAAAAAAAAAGTGACATGTCAAAGGAAGTATTTAACAGATAAGACAAGTGGAGTATATAAGTCTTAAAGCATAAGCTAAGTTAGTAAGTACTCACATTAGTAAGTTAGTAAGTCACATTACATCAGTTAAGTTAGTAAGTACTCACATTAGTAAGCTAAGTGAATCATTTAAGTCTTAAAGAATAAGGTTAGTTAGTTAGTTAGTTAGTTAGTAAGAATTCATATTAGGAAACAAGTAGGAAAAATGAAAAGTGACAGTCAAAGGAAGCATTAAATAGATAAGCTAAGTGAATTATTTAAGTGTTAAAGCATAAAGTTAGTTTGTTAGTTAGTTAGTTAGTAAGTACTAATATTAGGAAAAAGAAGAAAAAATAAAAAGTCACAGTCCAAGAAAGCATTAAAGAAATAACCTAAGTGAATTATTTAAGTCTTAAAGCATAAATAATGTTAGTTAGTAAGTACTTAAATTAGTAAGTTAGTAAATCACATTACATCAGTAAGCATAAGTAACTCAGTCAGTCACATAAATAAGCATAATTAAGTCTTAAAGAATTTGACAAGTCACATTACATTAGTTAGTACTCACATTAGGAATAAAGGGGGAAAAATAATAAGTGAAAGTCAAACAAACAAGATAAATTTGAGTCTGTTCAAGTTTGAAAAAAGAAGAAAAAAATGAAAAGTGATATGTCAAAGGAAGTATTTAACAGATAGGCCAAGTGGAGTATATAAGTTAAAAGCATAAGGTTAGTTAGTAACTACTCATATTAGTAAGTTAGTAGGTCACATTACATCAGTTAAGTTAGTAAATACTCACATTAGTAAGCGAAGTGAATCATTTAAGTCTTAAAGAATAAGGTTAGTTAGTTAGTTAGTAAGTACTCATATTAGGAAACAAGAAGAAAAATGAAAAGTGATAGTCAAAGGAAGCATTAAACAGATAAGCTAAGTGAATTATTTAAATGTTAAAGCATAAGGTTAGTTAGTTAGTTAGTAAGTAGTCATATTAGGAAAAAGAAGAAAAAATAAAAAGTGATAGTCCAAGAAAGCATTAAACAAATAACCTAAGTGAATTATTTAAGTCTTAAAGCATAAATAAGGTTAGTTAGTAAGTCTTAAAGCATTACATTAGTTAGTACTCACATTAGGAATAGAGGAGAAAAAAATAAAAAGTGACAGTAAAACAAGGTAAGTCAAATAAGGAAGATTTAAGTCTATTAATTATTTGAGCTAATTTCACAATACTACTTAACAGATGAACTAAGTAAGATAATATCAAGCAAGTGGTCCCTGCTAAGTATTTGAGCTAATAACACAATGCTAATTAAGAAATGAACTAAGTAAAATAATATTAAACAAGTGTTCCCTGTTAAGTATTTGAGCTAAACAAGTGTTCCCTGTTAAGTATATGAACTAAACAAGTGGTCCTACCTAACTGTACATAATGTAAATAATATCAACTATCAATTATATACTTGTCTAGTTCTTACGGACCTATCTAACTTAACAAGATGTCGACAAATAGTCATAAATAATAGGAAACCCTACCAATAGACAAAAGAAGAAGATAAAGACAAAGAAATGAATTAAAGAAAGGGATGGAGACGACCCACAATAGAAGAAGATAAAAAATCCATAAATCACAGAAAACGACACTACACAAGCAATACATCTGAAACACAAACAAAAAAAAACATTTCTTTAACTTAAAGTTGCACAAACCCTACACAATCTGCATAAAATGACAGTAAAGCAAAACCCTAGAAAATGAAAGAAGGACCACAATTCATTTTTTAAGATAAACGTGAAGAAATCCTTAAACATCACTATAAAAAGCAGATTCTAGAAAAAAATTAAAGATACCAGTGAAAATCGAAACTCAACAATATCTTTCTTACACACTACGAATGACAATACAAGCAAAACTCAAACACAAAAAAAATCTATGAGATGAACAGAGTAAAAGTGTGAGTACCTAGGATAGGATCGGATCAGAGTGAATCTACCAAGAATCGATGAACAATAGACGAGCCACAAGGAATAATCGTCTTATGAACTAGGGTTTTAGTTTGTGCGATGAATGAAGGAGTTGAGAGAACTGGATTTTTTTAGGTTTTCTGATAGGTTAGTATTAGTGTAGGTAATGGGTGTATCGGGTTGGTTAAACAGGTAATGGGCGGGTATTTGAATTTTTGGTTAAATAATTGGTCAAATCGGGTTGAGCCGTAGGATTGTGCCACGTGTACAAAATAAGTCTTTTGTTATAGTAAGGTGTAAACGGCAGGGGCACCAATGTGCGAAAAGTATAACGGAGGGTATTTGCATATTATTTACGAAAGTACGGGGGTATATTTTTCCTTTCTCCCTTTATTTATACACCAGCCGCGAGCCAACTATTGAACAAAATTTGAAAGGTGGTAACTCTCTCAATTTTAATTGGAAATTGGTGATTCTAAGTCCCAGGTGTCCGAAATTGTCGTGGCTACGAGGGTGGTTGATCGAAAAGTGTATGGGAGCCCTTGTTTAAGGTAATATACCATTGCTTTGGGCTATTATAGTTGAGTTTGGGTGAATTCTTTTGTGAAATCTTTGAACTATTGCATGGGGCTGTTCCAAGCCCCGAACTTGTTTCATTTTTGAACACAAGTTCGGAGGAGTGTTTTGAACCTTTCCATGGAGTCAATTTTGGGATTCCTGATGCGGGACCCACAATCCCATTTTATACCCGATTTTGGATCCGTCTCTGATTATGGCAATTTTTGTATCAAAACGTCCGTAATGAAATTGTGCTCTATATTTTGATAGCATGACGGCGAGTTGAGGTGTTTCGGAGGTGGAGAGCTTCAAATTGAAGGATTCAAAGCGTGTGTGATTGGCTTTGAGTTAGGCTACGGTCTCACACTTTGTATGAGCTTTATTTGATATCGTTTAGTATATATTACATGTGATTTATGTTGGTTTTTGCCGAGTATAGGGTTCACCTCTTTCTATCTCATTTTCTTGGCTCTGTTTGAGCCTTAGACTAGAGTAGTCTCGTGAAATCCTTAGATTAGGCCATGGGCCTTGGTTGTGGTATTGGCTTAGCCTTGTTATCCTTTTAAAGATTAGTATTGCTGGCCTTAGGCTAGGCTTGAGCCTTAGATGGTTTATCATGTGATGTACCGCCGTTGTAGCTAGGCGTAGCTTCTGGTAGGGCTTGTTATTGATAGTGTACCTTGTGATAGTGCCTGAGATCTTTGAGGTTCATCGTAGCCGTTGGTTTTACTTAGTTGTTCTCGTTGGGAGCTGAGATGGAATATTTTGGGGTAAGGCGTCGATCCTAGAGATTTTTCTCCCCCTATTTTGATTTTGAGCTACCTCCTAATTTTTGTGTTTTCTGATTAGTGGTAGGCCTGTGATGCCTTATTATTTATTGTCTGTTGTTGGGCTCGAGGCCATATTCGAGGAGCAATTGTATCTCAAGTTAGTTTCCATTGCCTTGGTAGTGTGGCATAGTTTGGTATTATATTTCGGATTATGTGTATCTTGTTTGGATATTGTTGATGGCATACTTGCATTGATTGAGCATTTTCACTTATTTGTGGTACGATCATCATACTTTTTCTAGATTTTTACTATTTCCTAAAACTAGTTTTTAACGTGAGTCGTACCACCTGGACTACTTAATAAATTAATTATGAAACTCTTGAGGCATCGAGGACGTGCTCCTTTTATACTGGTAGTATCAGAGGTATGAGGGATGCGCTAAGTTTTTTATGGGTATTCGGCGCGGCATCACCCTTTCTACATCGGCTTGGTCACTCACTCTCCGATACAACTACGGGGATTCTTTGGGTTATGTTTATGACCTGGTTCGGGCCCAAGCAGTGTACACGAGCTACCTGTGTCCTTATGGGCCCCTCTGGTCAGTGAACCACTGAACTAGATGAGGGAGCTACATGGGACCCACCTTGCACGCCTAGGTGGGTGTATACACTTGGTTATGGATGATGTCTAAGAGCCACCCATGACGTTACTGGTTTGTACTACAAACTTGCATTCATTAGCATCGTCCATCACTAGTATACTTGTTTGTTGTTTGGTCCCCTATTTTATGGGGGTCGGGGGTATGTTTGCTGTTTGTACCTTCCGGGGGTATTGGCGTCTGGTCAGTTATTGTTTGATTATACTTGTTTTTTCCTTTTGTTGTATTTTTACATGATCTTCCAGATATCTTGTCTTGATTTGTTATTGGTACCTCCTGCTAGGTTCAGTTTGATTAGGTCTTAGGTGTTTAGCGGTGGTAGTCAGTTTTTCGTGCTTGTGTAGTTAACTCTTGTAGTGCTCTCTTATCACAAAGAGGTTGTGGTTTGAGGTTGCAGGTGTGTTCCTTGACTCTGTTCCTTCTTCTTCTTGTATCCTAGTTCTTTACTCTTATTACCTGCTCTAACTTGTGTTAATTTCTATTTTAGATACTTGTGCTGCTCCTACCTTGTTCATATTTCTTTTATACTTACTTTATTTGTAGAGCTCAGTCGTCCTGTTCCTACTGAGTACCATTCGTTTGTTACTCATACTACACTTATGCACCCTGCAGATCATAGTACGGGTTCTCTCCGGTGATTGGTCTTGGTGCGGAGCAGCTTGCATTCAGAGATTGGGTCAGCTCCTGGCGTGAGTTGTTGATTTCCATATATTTTGGGCTAGGACTAGTCTTTACTTTCTTTCGAAGACTGTCTGTATTTATTTTGTATTTGTAAAAGCCTTCTACTTTGTTTTTTTAGATGCTTGACTATTGATTGATGCCAGGTCTTGGGGCGGTTCCTTGGTTATGCCTATGCTGATTTTCCCCCTTCTTCCTCATTTATTCGTTGTTACTTCATTGGTTCCTCTTCCGCTTGATAGTTCGTTGCTTCTAGTTCCAGGCTATGGGTTAGGCTTACATACTAGTGGGTTGTAGTTGGTTCAATCATGACCTGAGGAATCATGTCGTGAAAATTTCTAGCGACCTACATCCATTTATGGTGTCTTCTAGGGACATCCGACAACATACAATGACTCCAATAAAGACCAGATAGGGCTACATCCATTTTGAGTGAGTTCCAACCTTATTTTGTGACCTCCATAGACATCCGACGAAATCCAACAATTTAGATGACACCCAAATTTAGGTTTCTTGCTTTCTTCAAACCTAGCGGAACTACCAGGTCTATCTCGATCTTCTCTTGATCTTGTTCTTTCAATAATATATTAGTTACTGCATATCTTAACCACACTATATTTTATTCAGAATTTAGTTGCACTTTTTGTTGTTTAAAGCCTGAATTTCATAATCTTCCCTTGATTTCTTTCCATAGTATAGTGTAGGTACTACTAGTGTTAGTTTTATCATTGTGTATTAACTAATTAGTTGTATTTTCTATTTGTCATTTAAATTACTTTAGGTTTAGTTGCCCTGGTAAGAGATGATAAACTAGGGTCTTGTCCTCAGTTGGGATATTGATTTGATTAGACACTTACTCTTCCCTACTTTTGATAAAAGAATAAGAGCACAAATTATCCCTAGTAGTATACTACAATATATCTATATCTATTAGAAAACACAAATTAATTTGATAAAAAATATTAACGATAAACTTATTGCATATAAGATTGAGAAAACTGTTAAAGCTTCCGAGTCCTATACGGAAATAGTGTGCAATAAAAAGACCAATGAAAAACTATACACCTCTTTCCAGAAGAACGGGAAATATCATATAGATTATTTTGATACTTTCAAAAGATTTTCTTGTAAAAAGTATGCCTTTTACTGTATTAATTATCACAGGAATATATAATAAATTAAATCTCAATCAAGGATAAGACCCTAGTGTACTGTCTCTTACTAAGGAAACTAAGGCTAAAGTAAGTTAAATGACAAACAGAAAATACAACGAATTAGTTATTACACAATGATAAAACTAAAACTAGCAGTACCTATACTATACTATTGAAAGAAATAAAGGGAAGATTATGAAATTCACAGGCTTTAAACAACAAAAAATGCAACTAAATTCTAAATAGGATAAAGTTAGGTTAAGATATAGAGTCACTAATATATTCTTCAAACAGAAAGATCAAGAGAAGTTCGAGATAGACTTGGTAGTGCCGCGAGATTGAAAGATAGCAAGAAACTTAAAATTTGGGTGTCGTCTGAGTTGTTGGATGTCGCCGGAAGTCCATGAAGGTCGCAAAATATGGTTGGAAGTCGTTGAAAATGAATGGATATATTCCTATGTGGTCTTTATTGGAGTCGTTGTATTTTTTTGGATGTCATTAGAGGTCACCATAAGTTGCTGGAGGTCGCGAAAAATGGCTCAAAGACACCGAAAATGGCTAGAAGTCGCCCTATCTGTTCTTTACTGGACATATCTGGAATGGATCTATACTGACCACACATTATGGAAACAACAGTGCCGACTATAGTTGGATCTTGTTGGTGGTGAGATAGGATAAGGCAAAAAGAAAGAGGACAATACAATAGAGAAAGAGATTGAGAGATTGCCTGAATGAAACAGAAGATGATTAATAGAAAATCAACAAATATTAACTACAGTCTAATAAAAAATTAATTCATTTTTATGGAAGCATAGAAAAAATATATTAATTCTTTGAGAAATAACTAGGAATAGTGATAATGATGGAAGCAGTTTCACTAATTAATGTGAACCATAGGGTTTTCACCAAAAACAGAGAAGCCAAATTGAAACAAGAATGGAAAATCTTTGATTCCTTACCAATTCTCTTCTGACTTCTCCCAAAAAAAATCCTTTACAAAAAACATGAGAAACCAGTATACACCAATAAGTGATAAAAAAAATTTCACATAAGCACATGTTTTAGAATGTTATATGTAAGGATATAATTAAAATATATCTATCATTTTTTGTTTCTTTCTCTATGACATATGCTCATACAAAAATATAAACAATGAATATATTTATAAGAGTTTGTGTTGCTTGGTTGGTTGACTATTTTAAACTATTTTTACTATAGTGTTGACTTCGATCAAAATTTTATTGAGACGACTTCCGTTGGTTGTTTCATTTATTACATTGAGTCTGAAAAAACCATTTCAGCTGGGGTAGTATATTCATTTTGCACTTGTAGGACTCTAATTACAAGTGTGGAATGACGTATCGTAGTTTCCACAATTCAAAAAATATCATTAATGGTTCAGGCCCCACATTTGACCATATTCCCTCTAACTTCAACCTCCTCTATTTACTTCCAAACAACTCCCTTTTCTTCTTCGGGAGTTCCCTGACATCTACCTCAAAGAACTCTCTTACCCAAGCTGGGACATAGTGTAACACCTCAGAATTTGGAAAAGAAAGGAAAGAATTTTTTTTTATTGTAGGCTCTATCTACGATTCCCACCTACAGACTGTAGAACCTCCTATAGGTAGTAGATGCTAACCGTAGGAAGGGAAAAAATAAATTCTTCAAAATAAGTCGAGTATCCTCTATATGGCTCAGCACGACGGCCCGTCACCCTATGTACGAGTCGTAGGTAGTCTCGTAGGTCACTTCTAGACTTAGTGAAATTTTAAACCCTAAGGTTGGGATATATGTGGGTATCTACGGTCTGTAAAAGGACCTACAAACCATAGAAGGTGTCCGTCCAAAGTTGGCCAAATAAGAAGGCTTTTGAATCTTTCTATGGTTGACCATTATGGTCCATAGAAGGACCTACCAACCGTAGAAGGACCTAAGGACCGTAGATAGGAATGAGTGGGCAGTTATTTTTCAAGGGCTTTTGGGCCTTTTTCTAATTATGTTAATCCTATATTACGTCATTTTGCTTTCTACCCTGAGCCCTATATAAAGGTTTTTAGGCCCAAATTTCCCATTTTCAACTCATTCTCCTAAATTACCTAAACTTTACCAAATTAATCCTATCAAAATTCTGTCAACCTATGAAAGAAGAAGAAGAGCGAGGGTTCCATTCAAGTCTCCAATCCTCCATCCTTTTTGGGCTTTTAGTATCAAGATATGTGTGTATTTACCCATGGAGTCCTTTCCTCCATGGGGTCCCCAATGATTTCAATTCCTCAATCCAATTTTAATTGATTAAATTAGGGTTTCAATTCAATGAATGTGGGTTTCATCTAATTATGATTGATTACGGTTAATTAAGCCTTCTAATACATGAATTTATATTAATCCATGATATTTAGTTGAAATTGCATTGACCCATGCCTAAATTATGTTTTTAAACTATGATCCTATGATGAACACATGAATCCATGAATTATGAAATGATGAGGATACAGATGTTTTTATGAAATGATTATATATGATTTGGGGATTCTTTGAAAAGAATGTATCAATGCTATTGTGGAAGGATTTCACACTTACTATGATGATCATGATTGTGAAAGGTATTTCTCACAAATTAATTCACATTGGTGAATGATTTCTCATCTATGTTGAATTATGTTTAAGGAGTTATTCTATGTTTTTGATCTAGAAATGTGTGTATTGGTATTGATCACTGCCTTTCCGTATGTTAAATTTATCATTGAATTTTATCTATTCCATTGGGACTTAGACTTTGCACCGAGAGGGCTTTGAGGTGGAGGCTCAAATAAGGCAGTCTCTAGTAGAAACCACCAGTCAAAAACTACGTGCCCCCATATGATTCTTTTAAATGACCTAGCTAGTAGATCCACTTTAGCAAATGATGATATGTATGGATTCTGCATTGGCAAGTAGTTTTCCCTTCTTTCTGTATGAGGGATATATCATATTCCATGATATATCTAATATCTCACAAAAAATGATTATGTTTTCTTCAAAACTTTTCTTATGTCCTTTATGTTTAATTAATTAACCATGTTTTCATGATTTTCATGTCATTTCTTCTTTAAAGCTTTCAAATGTTTCAACATGATTATGCCTACTCATTTTTAAGTCATTCATGCCATTATGCCTATGTCTATGCATATTGCCTCATACTTAGTAAATTTCATGTACTAATGCATACTTGTTCATATATTTTTTCACTAATGTAGGGTCCAACGTTCCTTCCTCCCATACTCGTGGCTAGTTGATCCTTCATAGACTTTGAAGATTGGCGAGTCCTCATGTTCCGAGGACCGAGACTCTTTTACTTTTTTTTTATGTCATTTCCATTTCAGACTTGTATGTGATATATGGGTTACGTCCCAATCACTTTCATTATGATGTATTAGATGGCTTTTGAGACATATATACACTTCCACTTTGTTTAAACTCCTTTTTTGTTTGAAATGCTTTCCTTTTAATTCATTTAATTCTATTATCTTCTATGATGTATGCTAAGTGCCTTGTGTAGGGCCTCTGGGGGTCTTATACGTCATGTTACGCCTAGGGTATACTTTGGGTCAAGACAAAAATTTTATTTAGAGCAAAAGGTTTAGAAAGGTCCTTGGATGTCTCATAAGCCACGTCGAGTATAGACTTGTTCATGAGTGTGAAGAGCGCCACATTTATGAATAAGAGGCTATAAGTTATTTAGGAAACTCCATTTCTTTCATCACTCTAAAGTCGTGCAATACAGTTTAACTCTATAGGTCTCTCTCCTTATCCTTATCTGATGCTTTTCAAGATATGGCCCTCGAAGAGCATCGTTAGAAGGAATGCGGGTGAGAATGTTCTCAAGAAACTCCATAAGTTTTGGCCGACCCTTGGACCGAACAAGTGTGTAATGCGGAGTTTCTAGCCACTTTTCAAGTGTTGGCTCAAGCAATGATGGCTCAAGTTAATAGGAAGGCTATGGTCCCCGTGAACCCAAATATGGGTATGGAAGCAACTAGAGCGAGGGACTTCACTATGATGAATCCCTTGGAGTTCCATGGTTCCAAGGTGGAAGAAGATACTCAAGAGTTCATTGATGAGGTATACAAGGTTTTGATGATCATGGGTGTAATACTGATGGAAAAGGCGGAATTAGCTACCTATCAACTTAAGGGTCTTGCTCAAGTTTGGTTCAACCAGTGGAAGGAACAGAGTTGATTGGGAAAAGTTTAAGGTTGCTTGCCTTGATAGGTTCTTTCCCCTCGAGATGAGGGAGGCAAAGGTACTTGAATTCACTAACCTTCGTCAAGGAAATATGAATGTAAAGGTGTATGTGTTGAACATTACTCAATTGGCTAGGTATGATCCTACTATGGTTGTTGATCCTAGGGCAAAGATGAGCAAGTTTGTTTTGGGTGTGTCTAAAAAGGTGTTTAAGGAATGTCGACCGCCATGCTCATTAAAGAAATGGATATTTCTCGTCTAATGATTCATGCTCAACAAATTGAAGAGGAGAAACTTAAGAAAAGGTCTACGGAAGCAAAGAGGGCTAATAACAGTAATGGTGCCTTCCCACATTCAAGGTTTGATAAACATGGTCGTTCTAAGTTCTGACAAAGGTTTTCCGGCCCTGGTTCCTTCAATGCTTCAGCTACTAAGTTCAACAAGGAAAGGGTGTCTAACCCTAAGACTCAAGGAGGAAATGGTTGTTGAAATAGTTCTTTGGTTTTCACATGCCAAAGTGCTGCTAGAGTCATCCGGGAAAATGCTTGATGGGTACGGATAATTGCTTTGGTTGTGGCATGAGTGGTCACTGCTTCAGGGTTTGTCTGTCCAGATTTGAAAAGGGAAAGTATGGTTGTCAAGCTCCACCTAGTGGTTAGGTTTCAAGTGCTCAAAAGCAAAACGAATTTTATGAACTCCAAACTCGTCATGATCATGAGGGTTTTCCTGATGTGGTTACTGGTATGTTGAAAGTTTTTCATCTTGATGTTTATGCTTTGCTTTATCTCGGTGCTACCTTATCTTTTGTGACGCCTTATATGGCTATGAGGTTTGATGTTCTTTCGGATGTGTAGATAGACCATTTTTCTTTCTCTACTCCTATTGGTGAATCTATTCTGACTAAGAGAGTCTATAGAAATTGTCTTGTCTCCCTATCATAGAGTCACTCATGTTGATCTTATAGAGCTTGATATGATAGATTTTGATATTACTCTTGGTAGGGATTGCCTTCATTCTTTTTATGTTTCTATTGATTGTAGAACCCGAGTTGTAATGTTTCAATTTCAAAATGAGCCATCCTTAGAGTGGAAATTGGGAAATTCTATGCCTAAGGCTCAGTTTGTTTCTTGTCTTAAAGCTAGAAAGATAATTTCTAAGGGTTTCATATACCATCTTTTTTGGGTTAGGGATATGGATACCAAAACCCCTATCTTTGAGTCGGTCCCCGTTGTTAATGAGTTTTTGGAAGTGTTTCTCAATTATTTACTCGGTGTTCCCCTCGAAAGGGAAATAGACTTCGGTATTGACTTTCTCCTCGATACACAACCTATCTATATTCCTCCTTACTGTATGGCTCGGGTAGAACTTAAGGAATTGAGAGAGCAATTAAATGATTTGTTGGATAAGGGTTTAATCCGACCGAGTATCTCTCCTTGGAGTGCTCCAATTTTAGTTTTTTGAAAGAAAGACGGTTCACTTCGCATGTGTATTGACTACCATCAATTGAACAAGATCAACATTAAGAATAAGTATCCTCTTTCAAGGATAGAGGATTTGTTTGATCAACTCCAAGGAGTGATTTACTTCTCAAAAAATGACCACTTGCCGGGTTATAACCAATTGAGGGTAAAGGAAGATGACACTCTGAATACATCTTTTCAAACTCGGTATGGTCATTACAAATTTTTTGTAATGTCATTTTGTTTGACTAATGCCCTGGCCACAATTATGAACATGATGAATAGAGTGTTTAGACAATATCTTGACATGTTTGTGATTATTTTTATCGATGGCATTTTGATTTACTCAAGGAGTGAGGATGAGCAAACCAATAATTTGAGAATTGTGTTGCAATTCCTCAAGGGCACAACTCTTTGCGAAGATTAGCAAATGTGAGTTTTGGTTGAGATCTATGGCTTTTCTTGGTCACATTGTTTCCGGTAATGGTATTTAGGTAGATTCGAAGAAGACGGATGTGGTTAAGAGTTAGCCAAGACTTGTATCCCCTTCAGATATTTGAAGTTTCATGTGTTTGGCTGGTTATTATAGAAGGTTTTTGGAAGGGTTTTCTTGGATTGCCTCTACGTTGACGGCATTGACCCAAAGGAAGATTAAGTTTGTATGGTCTAAAGCGTGTGAGAAGAGTTTCCAGGAATTGAAAGATAGACTTACCTCTGCTCCGCTGTTGACTTTACTGGTTTATTGTGACCCTTCAAGGATTGGTCTACGGTGTGTTCTTATGCAAAATGGGAAGGTTATTGCTTATGCCTCACGACAACTTAAAATTCAAGAAAAGAACTATCCTACCCATGATTTGGAAATAGTGGCAGTTTTGTTAACCTTAATGATTTTGATGCATTACTTATATGGTGTTCATGTTAATGTCATTACTGACCACAAAGGTTTGCAATATGTGTTCAAGCAAAAGGATCTAAATCTTAGCCAAAGGAGGTGGCTTGAGTTGCTAAAGGATTATGAAATGAGTGTCCTCTATCACCCCGGCAAGATGAATGTGGTGGCGGATGCTCTTAGTCGGCTATCAATGGGTAGTGTTGCTCATGTTGAGGATGATAAAAAGGAGTTTGTTCGAGATGTTCATAGATTGGCCTGATTAGGTGTCCGATTGGTACATTCTACTAAAGGTTGTATTATTGTTCATAATAGGTCAGAATCATCCTTTGTATCATATATGAAATCCAATCAAGGTCCTTATCCGATTTTTCTTTAATTGAAGGAAGCGGTGCTCAGAAAATCTGTAGAGGCTTTCTCCTAAGGGGGAGATGGTGTGCTTCGGTATCAAGGTCATTGGTGTGTTCCCAATGTGGATGATTTGAGAGAGCAAATTTTGCCAGAAATCCATAGTTCTTGATATTCCATTCACTAGAGAGCTACCAAGCTATTCTTTGACTTGCGGGAGGTCTATTGGTGAAATGGGATAAAGAAGGATATTGTGGAATTTGTAGCTAAGTGTCCTAATTGTCAACAAATGAAAGTTTAACATCAAAAGCCGGTAGGTTTGTCCGAAGTTATTAGTATTCCTACTTAAAAGTGGGAAGATCTGAATATGAACTTTAATGTTGGCTTACCCCGGAAACGGTGGCAGCATGATTTGATTTAGGTTATTGTGAATCGTATAACGATGTTGTCTCATTTAATTTCCATGAAGGTTTCTTATTCAACGGAGAACTATGCTAAGTTGTACCTAAGGGAGATGGTTAGGTTGCATGGAGTGCCCCTATCCATCATCTCCAATCGTGGTACCCTATTTACCTCTTAGTTTTTGAAATCTTTCCAAAAGGGGCTTGGTACTCGTGTTAAACTTTGTATGGCCTTTCATCCTCAAATTGATGGGCAAGCAGAGCATACTATTAAGACTTTGGAAGATATGTTGAGAGCCTGTGTGATTAATTTCAAGTATAATTGGGATTATCACTTGCCTTTGGTTGAGTTTGCTTATAATAATAGCTACCATTCAAGCATTGGTATGGCTCCATTTGAAGCTCTTTATAGTAGGAGGTGTAGATCTCCTATAGGTTGATTTGTAGTCAGGGAAGTTTCTTTGATAGGCCCCGAGTTTGTACATGATGCTATGGAGAAAGTTCCTCTTATTAGAGAAAGGTTGAAAACAGCTCAAAGTCGACAAAAGTCCTATGCTGATGTTAGAAGGAGAGCCCTTCAGTTTGATGTAGATGATTGAGTCAACTTGAAAATTTCACCCATGAAGGGTGTAATGAGGTTTGGAAAGAAAGAAAAGCTTAGTCCCCATTATGTGGGCCCATATCATATTTTGAGGCGTATTGGTAAGGTTGCTTATCAACTTGATTTGCCTAATGACTTAGTATCGATGTGCCCAGTTTTTTATGTCTCTTTTTTGAAGAAATGTGTTGGTGATACAACATCTATTTTACAGTTAGAGAGTCTTGGTATAAAAGAGAGTCATTCTTATGAAGAGGTTCCGGTTGAGATCTTGGACTGGCATGTTTAGAAGTTAAGAAATAAAGAAGTTGCATCCATAATGGTCTTATGGAGGAATCAAATGGTTGAGGGTGCTACTTGAAAGGGCGATGCTGATGTGATGTCCCGTTATACCCATATCTTTCCCTCACCCTACTATTGCTAGAGGTATTTAGCTTCTCATGGTTCATCCTTTGGGTTTCATGTGTCCTAGTTGTTCTCATGCTTCCTCATGCATCCATACTTATGAAAACTTGATTTTTTTTAAATGATGAGTTAACTAGTTTGACTTCTTTATGATTATATACATTTGAGTATGATTTGAATGCATGCCTTCTGAAATGATGTTTTGAATATGCTTAAGCTCGGATTTGATGTTCCTCCTTGGTTATGTGTTGTTTATTCAGAACCTGTTTGGAAAGCCACCCAGGTAATTGGATTTGGTGTAATTGGGGTAATTACAGTGTCTGTCCTATTTGGTTTGCCATGTAATTACCTGGTCAGCAGGTAATTGGGTGTAATTGGAGGGGTAATTACACTCTCCAATTCACAGGGGGAGGCTGTGAATTGTTGGTAAATACATGGTGTAATTATAAGCTTATTACTTTTTAATTTCTTCGTTTTATTTCAATTTTTATTTTTTCGTTTTGATGTATTTATTATTTTTATTATTCTAATGTTTGCTAAATATATATATTTCTTATTATTATTATTTATATTTAATTTCCTTCTTATTCTGAACCTTAATTTATGTGATTTCATGCAATTTTTCGTATTAACTAAAAGAATTCATTAGTGTAATTTTTTTAGAATTCTTATTTTTAAATTAAATTTGAATTCATTGTTGAATAAAGTTATGGACTTACGTTTTCCTTTTCTTTTAAATCATATTTATGTATGTTATGTTGAAATTTGACATACGAGTATTATGTGAAATTTTTTGTTTTGAATTTAGAATTTATGTTATATTTTCAATTTCATTTGTTTTAAGATTATTGACGCGATATTTTACATTGCAAGCTCTTTTTTAAGTTAGACTTGATAGATTATCTTTTTTTCAAATATTTTATAATTTTATGACATTATATTTATAATAATAATTTTTTTGTCAAACATGCATTTCATGATGTTCATAAAAATTTTGTATTTTAAGTTTTTATGAATAATTTAATTAAAATATATTAAATTAAAAAATATAAATCAATTATTTTTTTTATAATATTAGCTAAGAAGATATGTTTATTAATTAGTATATTTTCAAAAGAAAATATATATCTTAAATATTTAATTTAATACAATTTACGTAGGCTCTGATTTGTCTAATATAAATTTTTAATTTTAAAAAAAATTATTTTCAAAATTCAATAAAACCTTATGATTACAATCGTGCTACAAAACAGTACGCTTGTAATTACACTGTGGCAAACAAACAGGTCACTATAATTACTAGGTTGTGTAATTACTAGGCTGATAATTACTACCCTAGTAATTACACCAATTCCAATTACCTAATGGCTTGTCAAACTGACCCTAAGTTGCATTAATGTGGGGATGTTAGATCTCTTCCCCTACCCTCCTTCTATTGCCTTGAGTTCCATTCGAGGACGAATGTTCCCAAGGTTGAGATACTATAACACCTCATAATTTGGAAAAGAAAGGAAAAAAGTTTTTTTAGGTTGTAGGTTTTGTCTATGTTCCCACCTACGTACCGTAGAAGCTCCTACGGGCTAGATGCCAACCGTAGGATGGGGAAAATAAATTCTTCAAAACAAGTCATAGTATCCTTTGTACGGTTCACCAAGATGGCCCGTCACCCTATATACAAGCCGTAGATAGGTCTCGTAGGTCACGTCTAAAATTATTGATATTTTAAAGCCTAAGGTTGGGATTTGCGGTGGGTATCTACGGTCTGTAAAAGGACCTACAAAGCATAGATTGTGTCCGTCAAAAGTTGGCCAAATAAGAAGGTTTCTGAATCTTTCTACGGTTGACCAGTACGGTCCATAGAAGGTGGTCCAAACTATAGGAATGAGTTGACAGTTATTTTACAAGGGCTTTTGGGTCTTTTCCTAAATATTTCAATCCTATACTACGTCATTTTGCCTTCTACCCTGAGCCCTATATAAAGGTTTTAAGCCCACAATTTCCCATTTTAAACTCATTCTCCTAAATTCCCTAAACTTGACAAAATTCATCGTCTCCAAATTCTCTCAACCTAAGGAAGAAGAAGAAGAGTTGGGATTCCATTCAACTCTCCAATCCATTATTCTTTTTGGGCTTCTAGCATCAAGGTAAGCGTGTATTCACCCATGGATTTCTTTCCTCCATGGGGTCCCCAAATATGCAATTTATATATGTGTGTGTAGTGCACTGCATATGTTATCTTAGTCTAAATATTTCAATTTAGTCCCTTCTATTGTCGATTGTGCAGGGCATGTATGTTTCTGAGTGTTGACTCTTTTTTTGTATGCAAGTATTGCTCAAATGTTTATCTCAAACTTCATAATTTGAGAAATTGTTAGCTTAATTTTTGATGGGTTGCTATTTTCTTAAGATAATTTGCTTTCTTTTTAATTGTTGTTGTATTATATTGTCAATTTTCATGTTGTTTGTGAATTTATTTTGATTTTGATGATTTCTTGAATTGATTTTTCTTATCACAATTACTCAAAATCAATCTCATATCATGGCTGAAGACAAACAAACTGATTAGGTGCTGGGTGAAAGTGAGGAATCAAATACAGAACGTCAATCTGAAACAACGACGTCAACTATTGCTACACAAAGGAAAAAAAGATATGTTTTGTGGGATCATTTTACAGAAATTGTTATTCTTATGGTATAAAAGTAAAATGTGACCATTGCTCTCGTAAGTATTATTTTAATGCATGAAATGGTATGTCTACTCTTCACTATCATATATTGATGTGTCCTAAGCATCCTTCTGGTGTTGATAGAAAATAGTATAATATAGCCTTTAAAGCTATTCCCCTGGAATAGTCAAGGTGACGTAATTGTTGTCTCTTGAAAATTTCATAAAGAAGAATGTAGAAAGATTTTATATTATATGATAATAGTTGATGGACTTCCTTTTAGCTTTGTTGAGAAAGAAGATTTTAGAGTTTGTGAAAAGGGCGCAATCTCATTTTTGAATCCCTTCCTGTCGTAATGTGACTAGGGATTGTTTTAGTCTTTTTATCCAAGAAAAAAAAATTTAAGGAAGTATTTTATGTAAAAAAAAAACAAAGAATCTATTTCACCACCGACATTTAAACTTCTATACAATGAATTAATTACGTGTGTATCACTGCACATTGGATTGACAGTGAATGGAAAATGCATAAGAAAATACTTAATTTTTTTCTATTATTAGCCATAAAGGTGAAGATATGGAAAATGATATTTCATATCTGCTTATGTGAGTGGAGGATAAATAATATTTTCATTTTCACAGATAATAATGCCAGCTCAAATGATGTGACTGTCAAAGAATTGTCTAAGCAATTGACAAAGATGGAAACTAATTTGATGAAGAGTAATCACATTCAGGTGAAGTGTATGGCACACATTATGAATCTTATCATTCAGAATGATTTAAAAGAAGTAAGGAAGTGACGAATATTTTTAGGTTTTGAGGGGGGGGGGGGAATTTCTAAAAGGGAGAATCCAAAAAAAAGTTTCATTTCCATGTCTAGTTTTCAATGCCACCATTGTTCGGTGAAACAACTCAAACCACCACTTGTCTTCTCTCCTTACCGTTGGAGAAGAAAATCAACAAGACACCACCAAATCACTAGAAAGCCTCCACCACCTACCACACTCTAGCATTCTCCCTCACCACAACCTCTCACCGGTTGAAGAACTCATTAGTGAGATCCAAGTTTCGGCTAAACACAATGGCCAAACGAGCTCAATGCTTCGACCAGACCCAACAACCACTGTCTTACCCTAGTTTCTCCCTTCTCAGGCAGCAACCAATGAGGAGATCCACGCTCCGATGAACCGAAGCAGCAAACAACCACAAACAGTAGCTCCACCTACAACCACACCGCCTGAAACAAAAACCCCACTACATCCTCTTCGCCACTCCAGTGAACGCCAAACAAACCACCAAATATAACCACTAAATCCCATTCCATCCTCTTCGCTGCTCCTGTGAACGACAATTGAACCCCCAGATCTCACCACCAAAACCCACTCTATCCTCTTTGCCACTCTAGTGAACGACGAACGAACCACCAGATCACACTACAAAAACCCCACTCCGTCCTCTTCGCCACTCCAGTGAACAACAAACTAACCCCTTGATCTAACCACCAAAACCCCACTCTGTCCTCTTCGCCACTCTAATGAACGACAAAGGAACAACCAGATCTCATCACCAAAACCCCGTTGCTCCACTTCGTTGCTGCTCAAAACTCCGACCAGCGAGCTCAAGCTCGCGCAACCAACAAACAACCCTCTTCCCCACTCTCCTTTTACAATTTTTTTCCCATTTTGCAGGTGCTTTGGTCAACACCGACTAAGAACAACGAACCAGGTCTTCATCAACCCTCCATTTCCGGTGAGATTTGCTACTACGACATCCACCTTTGTTAACCTACTTCGTTTGATTATTAATTTTCCATTGTTAGTCATTGTTGTTAAGAACTATTTTGCATTAATTCTTTACTTCTATGTTTAATTTTAAGTATTACATAATAAATTTACTTTTAGTGATTGTTTTTAAGAATTATTTTGCATTAATTCTTTAATTCTATGTTTAGCTTTAAGTATTACATAATAAATTTACTTCGGTTATTGTTACGTTATTATTGTTTTTTTGGGTAATTCATCAAATAAATTTATCTTTTACATTTGGTTCATGCTTAGACCAACGAGCCGTAGATCATGCCCTTGGGTGACTTCTCTTGGAATTTTTACCAACCGTTGAACGACGAAGACACCTATGAGCCGTTGTTCCTTCGATGAGCCGTAGGTGGCCAACCGTAGGTGACACTGCTCAAGACAAGATTTCCTTAGTATTCCTTTTCCTACTCGGTTTAGGATTTAGTTTCTGTTATCATAAGTTGTAAGTTTTTTTTTTATAGTTTTTGAGAGTTAGACATTTTTGAGATAAATTATTATGGCTTTGGGAATTATTGTGCAAACACTTTTAGACTTTAATTCTTTTTAAATTGGTTTATGAAATTTGCTTTTGTTCTTCAATTCAACATTACGGATTTCTTTTGTTCTAGTTGTAAGTTCATAATTTATTATTTAAATCCTAATATGAATTGTGAATCCTCAAGCATGAATAGCTAAATTCACAACTAGGGTTGTACGATCCATGAGGAATTAACTATGTAAGACTAATAATTAAGTAATTCTTGATAAGTTTTTATGCATGTATTGTTAATCTCTTCGTTTCTAATGCTTTATAACGGTGTACAAAGTTAGAAAAAGCCTCATTCCTATTTGCCGGACAAAGGAAGTAATGAATGAGAAAGAGGTTAAACAAAGGAGATTTAGCATTATATTCCTCTATCTAATAGCCTGAACAAATACGTTGAGGGCTAATCTGGGTCAAAACTAAGAGTTAGTATAGCATACACCCGTAGACGGACCAAGTTGCAAGGTGAAATTCCCTATTTGGAGGACCAATCACTTAAGAGATACAAAACTTACCGACTATGCATGTTAAACACTATGAAAGAGTTACTATCATTAGGATTACTGAGTTAAGACCTTGTGGGGAACACATATGCCCTAGTTTCATTCTAATGTTGATATTACAAATTGCAAATCCAGTTACTTGCTTACTTGTTACTAGACATCAATCAGTTATTATTTTAGTTTTCAAACATCCCCCTTTTTACAGAGATAACTTGCTAAACGTACAATTAACAATAAATTAAACTATGTCTGAACCATATTCCTCATGGGATGGATCCTAACCTTTGTTAGGTTCCTTTTTTACAACGACCGCTTATACATCTTAAGGGAGTGTAATTTGGGCGTATCAGGGAGCTCACCAAAGTTGACAGTACCTCAGACCTCAAATCCACAACAAAAGGGAGAGCTGGGACATACTGGTGAGTCGTTGATCCACCTTGGCGAGCTGGATGGTGCTCGCTGGACAGGTAAATTTCAGCCCATCGCCCAATATTCATAAAAAATTAACGCAATATGCAAGTAATGAACAAACAGTACCCGCACACAATTTGCATAAAATAATAGCTACGCATCACGTCAACAAACCTCCGGAACTTAGATGTCCCCCCAAATTAAATTTTACCCAACAAAATGACTATTTTCGCTTAAGAATGGTGTCACCCAATCAATCACTCTTTCTTATTCTCTTTTGCCTTGATAGTGGGTTGGGGATTAAGTGTGAGGGGACTCGACCTTAAAGTTTGGGTACCACCATGTTGATCAAACATGATCCATTGAACATTAAAAAATTCATTAAGCTTTGTTAATATGCCTATGATTAGGATTATTTCTGTAAAAAGAAATAATCAAGGATATTTCAGTTTGGGTTTTATTTGAAGTTTTTGCTTACTTAATCTAAATAAATGGATCTTAGGCCTACTCCATCCGAAAGTTAGCTTATAGGGTGAGGATTGTCCAATTCCTTATAAGGAGACCAAACCTCCTGTAACCAAATGATTTAGGACACTCAACACCCCTCACCCTTAGTATTGTACATCTAGTGTTTGAGAAATTTAATATGGAGTCGAACATCGAAAAACAATCATCAACTGGGATGAGCTTGATGCCGATACAATTCAAAGAAATAGATATTGGGCTTAACTCAACCCCAAAAGTTAGCTTATAGAGTGTGGGTTGTCCAATTCAATATAAGGAGATCAAATCTCCCATCCCTATCTTTAGCCGATGTGGGACACTTCAAGAATTAGGAAAATTAATTGTGGTTGGTAAACAAATTGGTTGCATTTATACCTTTCCCGTGTGTAATCTGGTTAATGGACTACCTTCTAAAAACCTCTCTAAAGGCTAAATATAAATAGTCATTCAACACAACTTTCTCAACCCTAGACAAGTGGTCAAGATGGGCAATCTGTTGATGAAAAAATAACAAAAATGGGAGAGAACATAAAAACTAATTCTTCTGCTATGTGTATGGAACCTATATGGGTGCTTGCCCTTGAGGAACTTTCTAGATCAAGAAGTTCTTTAAGGCCTCAACAACATAGAAAGATGAAATGTCATGTCAATGGTATTGACTATTTAATTTTTATTTGGTTTTATATTTGGTGATTTTGATTTTTTTTCCCCGAGATATGCTTAACATGATTTATGTGACTTCAAAATCTCTAGATTTTATAGAACCTCTATGAATGAAAGAAAATGATTATGAGATTTTATAGAACCTCAATAAAAGAAAGAAAATGATTATGGAGAAAAGTTCTCTCTTACTTTCTTTGTAGATTTTTTGAGATCTAAACTTTTTACTTGACTTGTGAACTTGTATCTTTCTCCCATCCCCTTTATCAACCCCAACCTCTCCCCCCATTCCAATCATATATCATATATATAAGTATAAAAGAAAACCCTCAACCCGGTGACGTGATCCCACCAGAAGCAAGGATTCTATTTTTATTTGCTTATTTCCAAAACTGTCCTTCTTAAAAGTCACACCCTATGGAAAAGTCACAACTCTTTAGAAAAGTCAGATCTCTTTATAAAAATCACAACTTTTCACAAAATTAAGAACTCTTCATTTTTCATTGACACATTTTAAAAGTCACAACAGTACGTAAAAGTCACAACTTTTCATAAAAGTCACAACTCTTTAAAAATGTCACAACTCTTCAGAAAAGTCACAACTTTTCACAAAAGTCACAACTTCTCACAAAAGTCAAACCTTCTCACAAAAGTCAGAACTCTTCATTTTTCATTCACATTCCCGATAAACAACGTAGCTAGCATGGGATAGGATCGTACGGATATTCGGGTGACTCCTCACTACCTCTAAGAAGGCTTATTATATGGATCCGTGAGTTGAGTATATTCTATACCCTGGCAAGGTATAGGGCAGTTCTGTCAGCGTGGGCGAGACATGGTATCATCATTAATATCATAATGATGGTTGTCAGTTATAGAATCTTTGAGTATTGCATTATCATATTTATATATGTACAGTTTATTGAGTTAGCATATTTCTTTGTAAAGCTTTTAAATAATTTCATCTCTACTTATGTTTTACATTCAGTTGAATATCTTGCTCCAGCTTCTTTTGTTCAGTTATTGAATTTCCTTAGCTATATTACATACTCGTACATTCAATGTAATGATGTCATTCGACATCTATATTTTTATGATGCAGATAAAGCTATTCAGGATCATCAAGAAATGCTCTGTTGAGAAAACTTTGCACTTATTGCGAACTTTGGTGAGCCTTCCTTGTATTTTGGAGGACTCCACTTCTGTCTTTCAGTTTAGTAGTTTTGAGGTGTGTGGGTCTTGTTTTGACATGCATGTTAAACTACAGAGGCTTCACATATAGTTAGTATGGAGTTTCTTTTAGTATATCCATTAAACTATTTTGGAAAACTATTATGGTTTTTCAGAGTATTTTCAAAATAGATTTGAGTATACTATTTTGAGATAGTTTGAGTTTTGAGATGTTTTGACCCTTTTGAATCTAAATTCTTTTTTAAAGCTTAAATCTGCTTGAGTTAGTCTTCAGCTAAGTAGCCAGTCAGACAAAGGGTCTGGTTGGGGATCAACAATGGTTCTAGAGTGCCAGCAAAATCAAGGGTGTAGTCTTGGGGCGTGAAAAACATGGTATCAGAGCACAAAATTCAAGTGTCCTAGGGTGTCTATGAAGCCGTATCTAGTAGATTTCTTCTTATCGGTGTGAAGCGCACCACATCAATAATAGGGAAGCTACATGATATTAAGAATTATCTGTTTTCTTCCTACTTTTGTTCATACGATAGAGTTTAACTATATAGAACACTCTCCTAATTCGTGCTTACGCGTATCTGTTCAGATCATGCCTCCACAAAGAGACGTTAGAGGGCATCCTACTAGGAGGAATGTGAATCCTCATGAACCACCAGTTCAAGATGGACAAGAAGGTCCCATTGCACCAGTAGTGCAACCTCCTCATCGTGACATCACAAATGTTGACTTTACGAATGCGATACAGATGTTGACGCAAATGGTAACAACACAAGTTGGTCACCAAGGAGCCGTCCGTCAGGATGTGAATTGTACGTCCAAAGTCTGAGAGTTTCTAAGAATGAATCCTCCAGAGTTCAGTGGGTCTAAGGTAAGTGAGGATCCAGAAAACTTTGTGGAAGAGCTTCAGAATGTGTTTGAGGTTATGCATGTTGTTGACGTAGAGTGGGTGGAGCTGGCTTCTTTTCCGCTCAATGGTGTTGAGAGGATTTTGTATGATCAGTGGAAGAAGACTAGGCGAGAAAATGCACCACCCTTAGGTTGGACATTATTTAAGAATGCATTCTTAGGGCATTTCTTTCACCGAGAGCTAAGGGAAACTAAAGTGAGGGAGTTCCTCAATCTAAAATAGGGGACTATGAGCGTGCAAGAATATAGCCTCCAATTCATTCACTTATCCTGCTATGCTCCGGAGTGTTTGAAAATATAAGGAGCAGGATGAGTTTTTTTATTTCTGGGCTATCTGTCCATCGATCAAGAAAGGTAAGGCAGCTATGTTGATAGGGGAAATGGACATATCTAGACTTATGATTCATGTACAACATGTAGAGGATGATAAGTTTAAGGACAAAGAGGAGTTTCACAATTGGAGGGCAAATACAACATCATGAATCAAGCTAGAAGAAAACTGGGAATGGGAACCAGTCATATTTTCAAAGGAGGTCTTCTGGACCTGCCATATCATCAGCTATTGCACCAATACCAAGGAACATGAATGATCACAAAAATTAGAATTTTTAGAATTTCAGAGCTTAAGGTACTCAGTCCCAAAGTAGTGTGGCACAAGGATCTTTTTGGACCCCCCACCACTTTTGCTAAGTGTGGCAGAAACCACCCAAGATAATGTCGAAATGGTGCAAATGACTGCATTAGGTGTTGTTAGACGGGTCATTTTATGAGATTGCCCAAAGGGGAGGTAAGGTATTGGGGGCTATATGGCCCTATTTTCTTCAGCGGCTCTAGTAGACAGGGCTACTCAAAAAGGAACTACTTCAGGAAGAGGCAGAGGTACAAACCATTTGTATGCAATGGCTAGTCACTAAGAATAGGAGAACTCGCCAGAGTTTTTCAATGGTATGATCAAAGCCCTTTCTTTTGTTGTTTATGCCTTAATTGATCTATGTGTGATTTTATCCTTAGTAACTCCGTATGTATCCATGAGTTTCGGAACCTTGACCTGAACAACTTCTTGAACCTTCAGTGTTTCTACATCTGTTAGTGAGTGTATTCTAGCAGAAAGAGTCTATTGAAATTGTACCATCTCTTTCTATCACAAATACACCATGGCTGATTTAGTTGAACTAGACATGGTGGATTTTGATGTTATTATATTCATGGACTGGCTTTATGCTTGTTGTGCCACAGTCGATTATAGAACTCAAGTAGTCAAATTTCAATTTCATAATAAGTCAGTTTTAGAGTAGAGGAGTATTTCAGCAATGCCTAAGGGTCGTTTAATCTCATACCTAAAGCCCAAAAGGTTAATCTCTGAGTAGTGCATCTATCTTAATTCGAGTTAATGATTCTGGTGTTGAGACACCACCTCTTCAGTAAGTCCTAGTTATGAGTGTGTTCCCAAAGGTTTTTCTAGAGGATCTTCTTGGAGTCTCTTCTAAAAAGGAGATAGACTTCGGAATATATATCCTTCAAGATACTCAACCCATTTTTATTCCTCCATATCAAATGGCTCCAGCTGAGTTAAAAGAGAAATTGAGAGGTCTTTTTTCTAAGGAGTTCATCCGACCAAGTGTCTCACCTTGGGGTGCTTCAGTCTTATTCGTGTGAAAGAAAGATGGCTCCCTTAGGATGTGTATTGACTACCGTCAATTAAACAAGGTCACCATAAGAATAAGTATCCCCTTCCTATAATTGATTACCTTTTCAACCAATTCTAGAGTGCCACTTGATTCTCTAAGATAGACCTCAGATCTGGCTATCATTAGTTGAAAGTGAGAAAAAGTGACATCCTAAAACTAGCATTTAGGACACGTTATGGTAATTATGAGCTCCTTGCTATGTCCTTTGGTTTAAATAATGCTCCTGCAGTATTCATGGATCTCTTGAACAGAGTATTTCAGAGGTATTAGGATATATTTTGGCTATCATATTCATTGATGACATCCTAATCTACTCGAGGACTAAGGAAGATCATGCCAGTCATCTCAGAATAGTCCTCTAAACTCTCAAAGATCGAGAGTTATATGCCAAGTTTTCTAAATGCGAGTTTTGTCTTGAATCTGTGGCATTCTTTAGCCACAAGCGTCTGGCCAAGGAATTCGAGTCGATATTCAGAAGATTAAGGCAGTGTAGAATTGGCCAAGACACATATCCCCAACTGATATAAGGAGTTTCTTGGGGTTAGCAGGTTACTACAGAAGGTTTGTTAAGGGGTTTTCATGTATTTCATCCCCATTGACTAATTTCACTCAAAAGAAAGCTAAGTTTAAATTGTCTGAAGATTATGAGATAAAGTTTTCTGGAATTGAAAACTTGGTTAACTACTGCTCCAATGTTGACCCTACCAGAGGGTATAGAGGGTTTTTCATCTATTGTGTTTCATCTAGAGTGGGGCTTGGTTTTGTGTTGATGCAGAATGGTAAGGTTATAGCCTATGCCTCCAAACAACTTAAGATGCATGAGAGAAATTACACAACTCATAATCTCGAGTTGGAAGCAGTAGTATTTTCTCTCAAAATATGGCATAATTACCTTTAAGGCATGCATGTGGATGTGTTCACCGACCACAAGAGTCTCCAGTATGTTTTCAGTCAGAAGGAGCTTCATCTCAGACAAAGGAAGTTGTTAGAGTTATTTAAATATTATGACATGAGTATCATCTATCACCCAGGTAAGACTAACATTGTTGTTGATGCCTTGAGCAAGTTTTCCATGTGGAGTATTACTCATGTCGAGGAAAGCAAGAAAGAGTTGGCTAAGAAAGTTCACAGACTTGCACGTTTGGGAGTCCATTTGTTAAATTCTAGTGAAGGAGGAGTTGTTGTGATGAATGGGGATGAATCTTCATTAGTGTCAGAGGTAGAGGAGAAGCATGAAAAAGGCCTCATCTTACTTAAACTGACGGCAAATACTCATAAGCAAAAGGCGATGGCTTTTGAAAAGGGTGTGATGGTGTGTTGAGATATCAAGGTAGATTGTGCGTTTCAAAGGTGGATGATCTCCAATTGATTATCATGGTAGAAACTCATACTTGAAGATATTCAATCCATTTAGGTTCCACAAAGATGTACCATGACTTGAGAGAAGTCTATTGGGGGAATAGTATGAAGAAGTGTAGTGCTGATTTATTTGTTGTATGCCCAAATTGCCAGTAAGTCAAGGTTGAACACCGAAGACCATGTGGTGTAGCTCAGAACATAGCCCTTATGGAATGGAAGTGGGAGATGATTAATATGGATTTTATTACTGGCTTGCTGCGATCTTGCATACAGCATTATTCGATTTGAGTGATTGTAGATCAGATGACTAAATCAACCCATTTTTTGCAGTAAAGACTACAAATACAGTAAAAGATAATGGCCGTTTATACATTTATGACATAGTATGACTTCATGAAGACCCTTTGTCCATCATTTCAAATAGGGGTGTGCAATTCATCGGTTAGTTTAAGATGTTGTTTTAGAAAGCTTTGTGTTCGAAGGTAAACCTTAGTACTGTTTTGCATCCTTAAACATATGGTCAAGAAGAGCGCAAAACTCAGACCCTAGAGGATATGCTGAGAGGATGTGTCATGGATTTCAAAGGTAATTCGGATGATCACTTGCCTCTTATAGAGTTTGCTCACATTAACAGTTATCACTCCAGTATCCAGATGGCTTTTTATGAGGGTCTTTATGGACGAAGATTGAGATCTCTTATTGGCTGGTTTGAGATTGGTGAAGCTTTGTTGATAGGGCCAACTTGGTTCATCAAGCCATGGAGACGTTCAGGAATATTAAAGAAGGGTTGAAAATAGTGCAAAGTCATCATAAATCCTATACAGATGTTAGAAGGATAGATTTGGTGTTTCAGGTTAATGATTGGGTCTATTTGAAGGCTTCACCCATGAAGGGTGTTATGAGGTCTGGTAAGAAGGGAAGCTCAGTCCCCGATACTTTTGTCCTTACAAGATATCCAAGAGAGTTGGTAGTGTAGCTTATGAGTTGGAGCTACAGCTAGAGTTAGAACCAGTCCATCTAGTATTTCTTATTTCTATGCTAAAGAAGTGTATGGGAGATCATTCACTCATTGTGCCTACCGATAATATTGGTATCAAGGACAACCTGTCCTATGAAGAGATTGCAGTCCATATTCTTGATCGTCAGGTACTCAAGTTCAGAACCAAAGAGGTTGCATCAGTCAAGATCTTATGGAGAAGTCAATTTGTTGAGGAGGCAACTTGGGAACTGAGAAGTATATCAAAGCTAAATACCCTCATGTCTTTTCCCAAAATTCAGTTCCCGTCCAAGGTACTAACTCTTCTAAAAGTACTCTTTCGTTTAGCATTTTGAGTTCATGAGTTTAATGTATATTTATGCATTATTTTGGGTTGTTAGACATATCCTTACCCCTTTCTTGCTTGGTTTGATCTCATTTGAAGAAGAATGTTCCCTAGGGGGAGATATAGTAACACCTTGGAACTTGGAAAGGAAAAAAGTTGCTGAAATGTTTTGTGAGACTGGTTCTATAGAACCCACCTACAAACCATATGAAGTTCTACGGGACGTAGGCAGGGAGCCGTTGAAACCAAGGTGAGTTTTAAAAATTTGTCAAGTCCTAGTAATGTGTTTTACAGATTCATACGATGAGTCGTAGAAAATTCTTCAAGTAGTAAGAGGTGACCGTACAAGGGTTCCAGAATTAGAAAAAAAAAGTTGAGAAAAATCATCCAAATCAATTCATTAACACTTCTAAGACTTAAAGGAAGGATCAAAGGGGATCAAAGCTAGGGTTCCAAGCAAATTTCTGAGTTTTGTGAAGAACTTTATTCTCCGAGGTATGTAAGGCAAATCATAGTGATAGCCTGAGTTCGTCCTCACGCCCTATATCTATATTCAATCAGTAAAAGTTAAATCTAGGGTTCTACCCTTAGTTTTGAGAGTTCTTGAGATGAGTTATATTATTAATTCAAAATTCAAAATTCTTGATTATGAGTCGCTATATATTATGCATTGAGATCCTTGAGTTGTTTTTCATGTCTTTATTTCAGATGAACCCTAATTTATTAGTTTTTACTGAGAGGTTTTTAACAAACATCTTTTGGTCATAAATAAATTTTGAGAAGTTATAAGTGATTTCAAGAGTAAAGTTTAAGCCAAATTTTGAGAAGAGTTTAAGGAAACTATATGATTCCCAAAAGTATCATTTTTACATAGAGAAAGAGTATTATTTTGAGAAAAGTAAAGAGTTTTCTGAAAGATTGAGTACATAGCAGTTACCTCTTAAAGAGGTCTTTTGAGAACTCATCTCAACCAGAGAGTATTTTTTTCTGTGAGCATTATATATATATATATATATTGAGAGTAGTATTGAGCATCAATATGGGAAAGAATTCAAACAACTCACATTTCCCATAAACCACTTAGCCAGCATGGGATAGGATTGTACCGATATTCCAGCGACTCCTCACTGCCTCTGAGAAGGCCTATTATATAGATCCATGAGTTGAGTATGTTCTATACCCCGACAAGATATAGGACAGTTTTTGCACCGTGGGCTAGATGTTGTATCATCACAAAGCTTGTAGTGATGCTTGTCAGTTTAGAGAATCTCCCAGATAGAGTAAAGAGCATTGCATTATCATATTTATATATGTACATTTCATTGACTTACCATATTTATCTGGGAAGCTTTTAAATGATTTCATCTCTACATATGTTTTACATTCAGTTGAATATCTAGTTTCAGCTTCTTCTATTTAGTTATTTAATTTCCTCAGTTCTGTTAAATACTCGTACATTCAATGTACTGATGTCATTCGACATGCATATTTTAATGATGCAGATATAGGTGTTTAGGATCATCAACAGACACTCAATTAAGATTACTTTGCACTTCTTGCTAGCTTTGGTGAGCCTTCCCTGTATTTTGAAAGGCTCCACTTTTATCTTTCAGTTTAGTAGTTTTGAGGTGTCAGGGGTCTTTTCCCAACATCCATGTTGAACTATAGAGGGTTCATAGATAGTTCGTATTGAGTTTCTTTCAGTATTCCTTTGAACTATTTTGGCAAACTATTATTGTTTTTAGAGTATTTTTAGACAAGTTTTGAGTATACTATTTTGAGATATTTTGAGTTTTGAGAAGTTTTGAGACTTTTGAATTAAAATTCTCTTTTAAAACTTAAATTTTCTTGAGTTAGTCTTCCTCTAAGTTGTCAGCCAGGCCAATGGCTCGCTTGAGGATCAGTAATGGTTCTCAAGTCTCGACCACGTCCAGGGTGTAGACTCAGGGCGTGACATATATTATTTAGATATCATTGTAATTAATTGAGCTTAGTTCAATATGTACTACAATATAAATAATATTACAAACTAAATGAAAAACTAAATTAGGTTAAGTTTTTAATTCTTTTATGAAAATATAGGTGAGCAGTCCCATCCATTAATAATAAATTATTCCTTATTTTAATAAATAAAAGCCAAGCATAGATATACTCAAAAGTTGATGTCGAATGAAGAATAATTTGTTCTTTCTAAGAGTTGTTCATGCTATTTTTTTTTATTTGAATATGAATTAACAGACCCCCCTTTCTGAGTGTTTTTTCAATCAAATTGGCGATATTGGTAAGGCAATATTTTATTTTTCAGCATCGCTACTTGAATTGAGTTATAGTGTTCCAACTCATCTTTTTTAAATCCATAATGAAATGACTCCTTCAGACAATATGGGTAAGCCAATGGTGAAAGAATTTGGATAAGAAAACTTTTTTATTATTGACTTAAAAAGTTTAGGCTAGGCCAGTCTCAGATGAAATCCGAGCAAGGTGAGATCTAAGGAAATCTGGAAAGGATTGGATAAAATATCTAATCTTAGGTTGGTTTTTCTATTATTTAATACAATAAGAATTCTATTGGACTTTTCAAAGTGAATCGGGTGAGTAGAACTCCCAATATCAAACTCTGCATGAAAGAGTTAGTTCAGAACGTCAAGGTACGAGAGTGTGTTACGAAATGAAGATTTCTGAGTTTATATTTTTTGTGCAAGCCGCTATGGTGGGTGGAATCCCACTATGATGGGGGCCACTATAGCGATTGGAGGTCACTATAGAGGGGTAAGTCATGAGCCTATGCAGAAAAGTCTCAAACCCACTTATTATCCTGCGAACTTATTTTTGGGAAGAGAAATGGTGACCTAGAGCACTTTCTCTAGCTTTCCATCAAATTATTTGGTAAAAGTAAGTCAAATACTCCACCAACTTAGTAATTCAATTCTGAGACCTTAAAGTCAATGGTGGCTATCTTGGTGGGGGGGGGGGGTTAACTTGAATTAATGGTGGAAAAATGTGGGATGATCATGAGAATGACCTAGGGTAAGGATTAAGCTATAATCCGCGTATTTTTAGTCCATTGTTCATTCATTGTGTTATTTAGTTATTGTTTTAGACTACGAACAAGCCAAAATTCATAACAAATTGAAAACTCATGCTCTTTAGAATTTTCAAGGATTGATTAGAGGAAGGTGATGATTGTTTGTTTTCTAAGTTATGCAATATGTGCATGTTAACTGTTTGGTAATATTACTTGTATAATGCATGTTGGGAAAAACACGAGTATGAATGTGAAATGATATTATGTTGTCAAACCCATGCAATGAAATTGTTTAATTTGCTTATGGCTTGCAAATGTGTTTGATTCATCGTATATGTGACTGTGTGTGATATCTATGATTGCTGGTTGGCTCAACTACCTCTCTGGCACATAATATTTTAGGTTGGCTTGGGTACAAATGTCTGGTATGGCATATTATATTGGTTGGCTCAAGTACCACACTAGTAAAAGTTTACTAATGATTGGCTCAGACACTATTTATGGTGTGTGTTGATTATTCTGTTATATATTTATTCCTCAAGTGAATGGGGCTTGTTTGTGATCATGTGCGACATGCTTCTTGTAAATGTGTAAGTCAGGATTGGTGACTAGGAGTCTTGTTGAATTGCTGACATGGTTGATGTATGTGTTGTGTTATGATTATTATGTTTTAGTTATGTGTTTACATTCATGTCCTGAAATTGTCTGATAATCCTATCAGTACACTGTGGTTGTGTACTGATACTACACTTTCTATTTCTTTGTGGAGTATAGGGCATATTCAGGTGGCTAATATTAGACCTTAACTGTAAGACACATGATATCTAAATCAAAGGGTAAGTTATTATAATGACCCTCAAGGTCATTTATGTGTTTTATGTGTGTTTTTCCTATTTTGCCCCTTCCTGTAGCTTCCTTATAGCTTTTTTGTGGTGCTAGGTTGGGTGACATGCTTCCTGAGGTGTCCGATTGAGTTTGGTGTGATTTTTGAGTTTTGGAAGCTTTAAGCATGAAAATGTTGACTTTAGTCAACATCTGGAGATTCTAATGTCATATAAGAATTTTGTCAATTCCATCAACTTTAGAGGAATCATTTTAGTCTAGCATGATGATCGGTTTGGGTTTTGAGGCTTTCATTTAGTGTTGGTTGGATTAGGCATTTTAGCTACAAAGTTTAGACAAAAGTTTTGCTTGGGTCAACTTTTTTTGTAAATCCACTCGAAATCTATTTCTGTCACTATGGGGTCAGCTTCGGAATGCCGAGTTTTGTTTAGAGCGACCTATGGTTTATTTCCCCAGGGAGTCGGAATGAGTTTATTTAGCATTTGGTGTTTTATATTGTTTATTGTTTAATTGTCGACTTTAATCAACATTTTGATGAAACTACCTTGGTTGGCTATTTCGTCTATTCCGTTCAGTCCGGAATGTTATTTTCAAGTGGTTTGCACTTTTGGTTTGCGTCGTTTGGACTTTGAATGAATTTCGAGGGCTTGATCAATGTTTTTTGACACTTAGCCCTTTTGCTGAAATCTGATGTCCGCTGCGACGGCCTTTGCGTACCCTTGATCGCTTAAGCGATGTTTTCTTAAGTGACCAAGGGGCAACTTAAGTGAAGGACATCAGTGGGGCAAGGGTTGCTTAAGAGACCATGGGCTCGCTTAAGTGAAGGACACCTCTTAGGCGGGGTTCACTTTTGTTGAAGCCTAAGTTGGCTTAAGCGATGTTTGCTTTTGCAAACATCTGTTGGCTTTTGCGGATATCGTTGGGATTACAATCCCTTTCTCCTTCATTTTTTCATTAAAAAAAACCATTCAAATAAAAGCTTCGTGTTAGGATAATAGGAACATTTCTTGATCATTTTCAACCATTCAAAGGTGATTCTCTTCCTTTCCCTCTCCTCTATTCTTTTATTGCTTTAATTTCATAATTCAAAATCATTTTCGACCTCAAAATCCTTAATTTCTAAACTTTAAAGTCTGGTAAATTGAAATGTTGAGGTCCGAATTAAGTCCTATTTTCAATCATCTTTTCGGCATGTAATCCTCATTTTGAGGAGAATATAATGACAGTTTCCATTTTGTAACTCTATAACATCGATTCAAGGGTCAATTTTTGACCTAGTTCCAGTTCAAAATTTGTGCTAGTGATATGGGTATCATTGGATTCATATTGAATTGCTCTTTGTGTTCTTGATAGCTTGGTAGTGGTCCAATGCTCTCCGAACGGGAAAAGTGCCTGAGTTGTAGTTCATGTGCAGTTTTTGGCTTTGAGGTGGTTATGGCTTCCTTTTCTTAGACTTGTCTTAGTTAGATTAATTATATTTGGGTATTATTGCATGATTTAGGTTGAATCCTTTGGTGATGTTGAGCTTTAATAATCCTTGGATAGTTGTGGCCAGAGGTTGGCTTTTTTAGCTTCGGTTTTAGGCGGAGAAGCGTTAATTTAGGTGATCCTTGTGTTTGCTTGAGTAGTATCCTTAGACTTTGCTTCTAGGTGGCGTGAAACATAGGAATGTGTTTTTTGTTTGATTGATTTGGTTTGTTTGGTTGATGGTGTGGATCCTTGATTTGTGATTTTTTGTTGTCTATTAAACTATTGGGCCTGAAGCCCTAAGCTTGGATTGGCAGGAGTTCCAGGTTAGTATTCTCGTGATGTGAGGGGTATCCCACTCGATTCTGTGTGCATGACATCATTGGATTGTGATAGTGTTTTGAGGAGTTGTTACTTGAACAATTTTCAGTAAAAATGACTTTGTTTGTGAAATAAATCTTTTATTAATGAGTTGGAAGTCTTTCGGACCCATTTTGGCCTAAAAGTGCAAAAAAGCCCCTTTTTCTTGATCTATTGCACCTTTCGGCTAGTTTACTCTAATGAGCTCGATGTGCCATTTTGGATGGCCCATTGCTTTGACGTGGGATAAATTCTATTTTCTAGATTTACATGGTTGATAAGCTCAATATACCATCCAAGGTGGCTCATTGATATATTTATCTGGGTTATTGGTAAGCTCAACATGCCATCCTGGGCGGCCCGTAGATACATCTATTCGGGATATTGGCATTCAGTTAAGCTTGAGGTATCATTCTAGGCCACACAATGTTTCTTGTTTCTTTCGAGCTTATGACTTTTCCTACTTGGAGTTTTATGCTTTATCATTGTGTGAGTTGTTCTTTGAGTATGCTTATTGTCTTATGGTTTGTGTGTAGCTTGTGACTGAAACTTCATATTATTAACCTGTTCTCTATCATATGGTTAGTGTGTCTTAGTTTTCCGTTGGTTTGCTAGTATCCTTGTGCTTCTTATATATATTTGATTTGTCTTAGCTCAGTCGGCCTATGATGGCTACTAAGTACCCATCATTTGGGTACTCATACTGCACTTCTGTATCTTTTTCTGATGTAGCTCCTAGTTTGACCCACCCTCAGTGAGCGTTTAATCTCCCGTGAAGGTCATAGACTCGGATTTGTGGTGAGCTTCCGGCATTCAGAGACTTTATATTTTCCTTCTTTTGTACTGACTCTCATTTTGTATTTTAGATTAGTCAGTTCTCTGTATAAATATATGACTTTCTATTTGTAGTAGCTCCTATATAGGTCATACTAGATTCAGAGGATTGGTATCTTGTGTTAGTTTGTTTTTTTGTCTCTTTTGGGCGTATTTTGTACATTTTGTATCGTACTATATATATATATATATATATGTATATGGCCCTTCTTCCTGTATATATTATTTTTGTCTTCCGCTTATTATTATTGTTTTTACATAAATTGTGCCTTCCGCATCCTGTATTTTGGTTTAGGCTTGTCCACTTGGTGGGTTTTAGTGGACGCCATCATGGCCTGATTCCTGGTCATGAAAACGTGGTTTCAGAGCTTTAGGCTAACCGGTCTCACCGGTATTGGAGCAAGTGTCAATAGAGTATCACGGATTGGTATGATGACATCTGTATCCAATCTTCGAGAGGCTATAGGGCATCCTTAGGGATAATTTACATTTTCTTATTTCTTGTCGTATGTTTAAGGTTGTACCAATATCTAAACTCTTTTTGTGTCACTCTTTCTCAAATGGCTAGGACGAGATCAACTATGGGCAGGTGAGAGACTCTTAAACCTCCCAGTGGAGCCCCAGCTAGGGGAAGAGCTAGAAGTCGGCCCAGAGGTCAGGAGTGGGCACCAGCACCAGAGCCAGAGATAGAGTTTGAGTATGTTCAGCATCAGTCATAGGTTATGGAGCCAGCCAGCCTCCACTCGGATTTGTGGAAACACAAGTATTGCAGGACACTTTGGCTAGGATCCTCAGCTTCATGAAGGGTATGTCTCAGGCAAGTACTATGCCTAGAGTATGTTGGGCGACAAATTAGAGGTGATGCTCATACTTTACTCCAAATGGGGGCACAGGGTACTCAGACCCCACAGGTGCATCATGTTGTTACGAGTCCTCATACAGTGGTTTAGCAGGTTTTGAGTTTTGCTCCACCTATGGCCCCTAGGCCAGCTATGGCTTCTGAGGAGCAGAAGATGTTGGGATGGTTTTTCAGATTGTTTCCTCCCGGTTCACCGGTATTGTGAGCGAGGAGGCCCATGAGTTTCTGGTCATCTGTTAGGAGAGGTTGCATAACCTATAGTTAGTGAAGTCCCACAGGGTGCATTACACTTCTTACAAACTTGAGGAGCGAAGTAGTGGTGGAGATCCTATTTAAATTGCAGACTAGACAGATTACCTTTGATGACTTAGCTCAGTTCTCTATGTCTTTCCTTGAGAAGTATGTACCTCGTAGCCTGAGGGAGCGGTTACAGGATAAGTTCACAGACTTTATTCAGGGACCGTAGTCGGGTGTAGAGTATAAGGAACGGTTCCATGTGTTGTTGAGACATGCGGATATGCTCATTGTAACGTAATGTTTCATTTCTTGTGATTTTGTTTTTAATTATAAAATTACCATTTTGCCCTTTCTCGTAGCATTCTCATGCTTAGTTTGTGTTTTTGAAATAGTTGGTGTGGTCCCTAATGCGATCGGGCGTATTTTTTGTTATTTGACCTCTCTTGAGTTGAGAATTCTCTATAGGGTTCACTTCGATCAACATTTTGAGTTCCAAGCATCAAATAAGAATTCCATCAGTTTCATCGCATCCGTAACGTCGAGTTTAAGCTAGTAGAGTGATTGGTAAGGTTTTTGAGGCCTTACATTGAGAGTTTGGTATTTAGGTTAGAGGTTAAGTTTTAGGCCTAAAGAGAGGTCTGAGAAGGGTATTTCTATCAAAACGATCTTTTTTTCAAAAATCCGACAATTCCATTGATTCCAGAATGTTAAATTTTGTGGGGTAACATATTTGGTTTAATATTATCGGATCATGAATGAATTCCAAGGGTCTGTTTGGAGATTTCAATAAGATAGAAAAAAATGGTGCTGTTGACCGCGGTCAACAGTCCAAGGTGGTCAGTAGAAAGTCAACAACCCTTTTCTTTGGGAAAAATAATCCCCTTTATTCCCATTCACTTCATTTCACCATTATTTTCATATTGAGAGCTTGGGAGGGAGAATTTGGAAGCTCTTTCTTGAGAAAAACTTGTGTGGGTATCCTTTTATCGATTTTATATCATTTTCTTCAAATTTTATCTTCCAAAACACTTAAAACCAAGATTTCAAATGTGGGTTTTGGAGCTTTTTTCCCCACATTGAAAAATGAGTATTTTTTTAATTCGGAGCTTGATTCTTACTTGTTTTTAATGGGTTTTTCAACCACAAACTCCTTTTGACATGTAAAACTTGATTTTCAACTAAAAACCTGATTTTACCATTTCGATTTCCGAAGTAATTTTTGGACTATTTTACCCCCAATTTAAAATCCTATCTATATGGCTATCATTGGACTTCTTTTGATGAACTCTTTCCATTCTTGACAGTTGAGGATCGTTCCAGTTAGCGCGTGGTTGAGGATTTGTTTCTATAGAGTTATTTTGGTGAAGTTTCAGCGTTTAGGTAGGTTTGACTATCCTTCTTCTAGAATGGGATTGGATAATAGATCATTGTTATGTCTTATGCTATTAGATGGGATCGTAGTATGATTGTTGGGTTGTGAGTTGAATTGTATTGCCTATGCGGGGGCTTGACTGTATTGTGTGTCCCATGTAGGGGCTTATATGTGTTGTTTAGCCTGTGTTGATGCCTTAATTGTTATTCCATTTGCAATAAGAGCGTGTGATTCATAAGTTGCCTCTGAGAGAGGCTTGTAATGCTAGTTGCCTAGTAATGCCCGAATGATGGGTTATTTGGAGACTTTACCGTGTTTTGAGTAAATGAAATGCTTTCTAAAATGAATCTCACATATTTCAAATGAACTATTTCCAACTATTTTTCTATATGTGGGTGTATATTGTGATTCGGCTGATTTTGAGGAATTTAGACTGTTCATACATATTGGGTTGGTGATTTTACACACACACACACATATATTTGTTGTGATGCATCCATTCTCATTCATTATATATCATGTTATTGGGAACTTGAGAAAATATGGAGATTCTTTTTTAGAAAGACAATTAGACACCTTTTATATCCTTGACCACGCTGAAGTGGCTAGTTCATGAGATATTGAGATTGTGATTTGGTATATTGATTGTGAGTCCCCCTTGGGCCTTTATCTGGAAGCCTTAGCTGACAGTGTGTATGCAACAGGTTGTGCGACAGCCTTGATTCAACCCTACCACCACATCATTGTATCATCTCATTGCATTGCATTAAACATTTGAGTTGCCTGACTTGTCTATGATATGGGAATTGTTGTGACCTTATGTGATTACTTTACTAACGCCGTTCATTATAAAATGGCGGCACCGATGCCGAAATGGGACTTTTCTGTATGCAGGTGGAAGTGTTCCTTATTTTATTTCATAAGCTGATTAATTTCTCTTTCTCAGTTGGTCAACCCTACTAAATACTTTTGGATTGTACTCACCTCTACTTCTGTATCTTTTTTGAAGTAGATTCTAGTCAAGGTACTTCCCCTAGTGGTTGATCATTTCTAACTTTAGAGATCTTTTTGGAGTGGTGGTGAGATCCTGTTTCTAGATCACCATTAGTTCCATATGATATTTTCAGTCTTTATTTCATTTTAGAGACTTGTGATGTGTTTCATACTCTATAGTTGTATTAGATGCTCTTTATACTTATGCTACAAGATTTTTGCATATTCTTTGTTGTTCTTTTCTCTCTTTTATAGCCTAACTTCCCTTCGGGAGTCTTATATGTGTGTTATTTTTGGGTTATACCCTATTTGGTGGATTTTTGGGGGTGTGTGCCATCATGTCCTTGACTTTTGGATCGTTACAAATTGTTATCAGAGTGCTAGGTCTATCGGTTCCTAAAGTTAAAGAGCAGGGTGTCTACTAGAGTCTTACGGATCAATATGTAGATGTCCGTACTTATCTTCGAGAGGTTAGAGGATACCTAGTAGGAGATATTCCTTCCTTTGATTCTTTTCATGTGAGTTACTCATATCAAGCTTTGCATACCTCTAATCTATTCTCTCTGCGCATATGCTGAGGACTAGAGCCAGTGCTTCAGAGGGTGAGGCTGCACCTATTGCCTGAGCCCTAGTTCGCAGGTGAGGTAGGGGACACGGTAGAGTCAAGGGTCGTTCCCGAGCGATATGGGCGGCACCTCCTCGAGGATGTGCAAAAGAGGCATCGCCCGTGCCTTATTTTAAGCGTGATGATGTTATTAAGCAGAAAAAAAGCTGAAGGGAACAACTCAGCCATACGTGGTTCCTGACAGCACTCTTATGCTTCAGGAGTTGATCGTCAGGTTAATGGATAGATTAGATGGTGCCCCTCCAGTTGGTAGTCATCTTGGCATTGTAGTTTCTTCTATTACAGTTAGTGCTACACTACCGATTTAGGGGCCTCCTATGGGATTTTTGACTCCTAGTTCCTTTTCAGTACCTCTTTTGGCACCTCTGAGATTCACAGCTGCACCAATTTATGCTAGTACGACCATGTATGTTTCTGAGTGGAAGAGTTTTGAGAGATTTGTTAGATTGGAACCTCCCAGGTTTGATTTTACAGGTGGAGAGAAGCCTTATGACTTCATGACTTACTTCCATGACAGGTTGTTCAACCTTTGTATTTTAGAGGCTCATGGGGTGTCTTACACTTCTTATCAGTTTTCAAGAGTGGCCAAGGAGTAAGGGAGATCAGTTCTTTCTGATAGGCTCATTGGTTCTCCTACTCTGAGTTGGGAGTAGTTTACTGAGGTGTTCCTTGATAGGTTTGTGCCCTATAGCCTTCGAGATAATTGTAGGGATTAGTTTGAAAGATTGGAGTAGGGATCCTTATCAGTTTTTGAGTATGAGGCTCGTTTTCATGAGTTGTTCCGCTATGCCATGTCGTGTATTCCCAAAGAGTTTGAGAGGAATTGTAAGATGGTAAAGGTGTTCACAAGTTATATTTAGGAGGCCACAACTTCTCTTGTGCTATCAGGTGGTACGTTCTAGAGTATTATTGACCATGCCAGGATGATTAAGAGTTTTTGGTACGCTAGATAGGGCAATGGTACCAAGAGGTTTCATTACCAGGGTTTTTTCAGTGGTCATTCATATAGAGGTAGAGATTATTCAGGCTCACAGGGTTATCAGGGTAGACCAGTGCAGGCCGCCATTCAAAGTTAAGATGGAGTTAGTTGATGTAGGCCTAGTCAAACCGATCAGGGTATTCATAGTTCATTCCTTTGTCTAGGAGGGCGTGCAGACTCATCTTGTTACTCTCATCGGGGTTCTGGTCCCCGTACCTATTTTGTTTGTTAGGAGTTTGGGCAAAAGGCAAAGGATTTCCCTAGATGTGCTTCTTCTACTATCAAGTTAGGGTCACAAGCTACTCGTTATACAACAGCTACAGCAACACGAGGTACTTCTCAGAGTGCTAAAGGTGGTGCCAAGGGCACCAAGTGTTAAGCTTAGGGAACTCGAGGTGGTGCTCGTAATGGCCCTCAGACTAGTGGTGATCGTAGGCAATTCTATGATATACCGGGTAGATCCAAGGAGGAGGCTTCAGATGCAGTGATTACCGGTACCGTTCGAGTCTGTCATCATTCTACTATAGTATTTTTTTATCCCGGGTCAACCTATTCTTATGTGTCTACTTTTTTTGCTGCGGGTATTGATTATGTGTGTTAGTCCCTTGTTGTGCATATTAGTGTCTCTAACCCGATACGCAATTCCTTAGTGGTGGATCGGGTGTACCGGCGATGTGTATTGACATATGCTGATAGTGAGACTTGGGCAGACCTCATTTTGCTTGATATGCTTGATTTTGATGTGATATTGGGTATGGATTGGTTATCTTCTTATTATTTCATCTTTGATTGCTATGCTAAGACTGTGACCTTAGCTTACCTCGATTTGCCTCGATTGGTTTGGAAGGGTGGTCCGAGTATATATATGAAAGCAATGCTATAATTTCATCATGCCCGTTGTATGATATAGAAAGGATGCTTATCTTATTTGGCCCATGTTCGTTATCTTACAAAAGATTCATCCCCTTGGAGGCAACAACAATGGCAAAAGAGTTCATGGATGTGTTTCCCAAAGATTTACCGAGTGTTCCTTCTGAACGTGATATTGATTTTGTGATTTACTTGGAGCCGGGGACTAAGCCCATTTCCATCTCTCCCTACCGGATGGCTCTGGCAGAGTTGAAGGAATTGAAGGCTCTATTGGAGGACTTGTTGCAGAAAGGGTTTATTCGGCCTAGTGTATAGCCATAGGGAGCACCAATCTTATTTGTGAAGAAAAAGGATGGTGCGTCAGTGTTCTCTAAGATTGACTTGAGGTCAAGCTACCATAGGTTTAGAGTTCGGGATTTTGATATTTTGAAGGCCGCTTTCAGGTCTCGCTCTGGACATTATGAGATTATAGTTATGTTCTTTTACTGACTAATACCTAGACTGCTTTTATGGAGTTGATGAACTGCGTATTTTATCCCTTTGTTGATTCCTTTGTCATTGTGTTAATTAATGATATCCTGGTCTATTCCAAGAATGAGGTCGATCATGTTCTTCAGTTGAAGACCGTTCTTTAGAGATTGAGGGAGGAGAAGTTGTATGAAAAATTATGTAAGTACGAGTTTGGCTTGAGTCTGTGGCTTTCTTGGGTCATGTAGTGACCAAGGAAGATATTATTGTTCATCCGACTAAGGTTGCGGTATTTCATGATTGGGCGAGACCTATTTCCCTTACAGATATTCAAAGTTTCTTCAGGTTAGGGGGTTATTATCGTTGGTTTGTTCAGAGTTTTTCTTCCATTGCAAATCTATTGACTAATCTTACTCAGAAGATTGTTGTATTTTTGAAAGATCGGCCACCATAGAAGGAGCATAGCGAGACAATTGTGTGAACTTCAAGGAGTACTCTTTCACACTCATGTTTCCTTGATGGAGGTTGATAAACTCAAGCACCCTTTCCTCCCTCATCTCAAGGGGATAGAACCTATCAAGGAAAGCAACCTTAAATTTATCCCAATCAAGAGGACCCTTATTAATCGCGTCTCACTCTTCCATTGGTTGAACCAAATTTGGGCAACACCCTTGAGTTGATAAGCGGCTAATTCCGCCTTTTCCTCCGATGTCACACCCATGATCATCAACAACTTGTAGACCTCATCGATGAACTCTTGAGGATCTTCCTCAACCTTAGAGCCATGAAATTTTTGAGGGTTCATTCTAGTGAAGTCCCTCACCCTTGATGCCGTCGTACCCGCATATGGGTTCATGGGAGCCACAACCTCTCTATTTGCTTGAGCCATCACGGCTTGAGCCAACGCTTGAAAAGTAGCCCTAAACTTCGCATTAGTCACTTGTTCGGCCAAAGGGTCGGCCGAAACTTGAGGAGCGTGAGGAGGAGCTTGTTGTTTATTCACATTCTCTCCCGCATTTCTTCTACCATAAGCTCTTCGAGTCTCCATATCCTGAAACGCATTGGATAGGGATTAGGAGAGAGAGTTATATAGTTAAACTCTATGGCATGACTTAGGACTAATGAAAGAAGTGAAGTTCCTTAAATGTCTTATAGCCTCTTATTCATAAATGTGGCACGCTTCACACTCATGAACAAGACTCTATTTGAGGCTGCTCATGAGACATCCTAGGATCTTTCTAAAACCTTGCGCTCTGAATACCAAGTTTGTCACGACCCAAGGTACCGCCTAGACATGACAAGGCGTACAAGACCCTGAAAGGCCTCATACAAGCCACTTAGCATACATACATACAATATCATAGAGATTAAGAGTTCAAAATACATTGTCATATCAAAGTTTTAAAGAAAATAGCGAAAGTCTACATCTCATGTCTCAAAGCCAATCTAATCAAACGAATGTAAAATAAGGTTTGGGACGTAACCCAATACAATGTCAAAGAAAGAACATAAAATTAAGAAAAATAAGGCTATGTCCTCGAATAGTTGAGGACTCACCAAGTCATCACAAATCTTCTACTAAGCTCTAGGCACGAGTGGATGGTAAATCACCAAGTTCGACATCAACAAGTCAATGTAGGCAAGAGTATGCGTTAGTACAATCAAGTACCAAGAATGATAGCATTGCACATAAAACATTTAAAGCAAGCTAAAATGGGAAATTTTCATGACATGCAATGGAAAAACTAAATTATAATAGAGCATGGAAACATAAGGTATAAACCAAGTTCAAAGCAAGCTTAACATCTTTAGTTTACTTGAGAACGTCATAACAACACTTTCACTCATTAATTGTGGGAAATGGCCTTAACCGATATATAAGACCATGTGAGCTATCAACATGGAATCCGGTGTCTACCCTACACCGAATGAGGGTTTCCCTACTTGCCAAGGTAAGACAACAACTTTTTAGTTTACGTGGATCCACTAACTAGTGTCTATCATAGACTATCATCCTATTGTGGCACATAGTTTATGGGACATGGGTAATCGCCATATGTCTACTCGGTGGTAAGCATAATTACCACGGATTAATCATAGTTCATTTATCACAAGTAGACATGGGTGATCGCCTCTTGTCTACATTAGGGAACATGGGTGATCACCTCTTGTCCCTAATTTAGAATAGCTCCTTAAGAACATGGGTAATCGCCTCTTGTTCATTAAAATTCATAGTATGAGTATTACGTGAGAAACTCTTTCAAAACTCAACCATAACATCAACATATCATAAACTTTTATGCTTTAATCTCAAAACACCAATATTTCATTATTATCTTCATATGAAACATGCATAATTTCATAGACTTCATCTTTACATAGCTCATCATGCTCATAAATTACAAATCATAGGGTTCACATAGCCTCAAGAGAATTCTTCTTAAATGATGCAATTCAATGCAAAGTCATGCTTAGAAAACCATAACCAAGGCAATTTATCCATAATTTAAGGAACCCACATAGTAGAGGAAAATCATGCTTTTGATTTTAGTATGCTTAATTCCATAAAACCATCCTTAGTTCATTCATAAATCATGCATGGATTCATTGAGATTTCATAAAATTCATCACTTCATAATTCAACCCACCAATCAAAATATAGATTTCAAAATTTGGGAAAAATCGCATGGGTTCATCCAATTTCTACAACAAATCAAATAAATCACGCTAATTCGTGCACTAAATTACTTTATCATGCTAGATCATGCACTAAGAATCATAAAATCAACAATTGGAAATTACAATTCAATAACCCATAAGAATTGATTAAAACCCTAACCCAATTTGGGAAATTGAACCGTCAAAATTGAAGAGAACTAGGGACCCATTGGAGGAAAGGGCTCCAATGGTGAATGCTAACATACCTCAACAAAGCCCACAAGAAGTTGTTAGAAATCAATGGCCTTCAATGGAGGATCCTAGCCCTTCTACTTCCTTGAAATTTGAGAGAACTTTTCTAGAGAGAGAAATATTTGAGAGAGGAGAATTTTGGGAATGACTTAGAATGAGTAAAATTAGGCTTAGGAAGCTTATATTGGGTCTTGGTTAAGGGCATAATCGACTTAGACAAGGAATTAGATATTTAGGAAAAAGAACAAAAAACCCTTAATTAATAACTTTTAGGACCCATCAACGGTCAGGACTTACGGTCCGTAAGTTGACCCACGGACCATCATGTTCCTCTTCGATTGGCTCAGAGACTGTCAACTTAGGCCTTCAATCGACGACACCCATGTACGGCTAGTGGTCCCGTAGACGGATCGTCATGTAGCTCCGTAGGTCATGGTTCTGAAACTTGGCGTCCTTAGGACTTTTAGTATCCAACTACGGTTCCCACCTATGGTCCATCATTCCTTCTACGGTCCATAGGTGGCCTCCATCACTGGCATCAGATCCCAAAAAATCTAAAAAATTTCCACCCTTTAATCCGGGGTATTATACTAAACATCAGACAGCGTAGAGGGTTGGAATTATTGAAAGACTAGGACATCACCATTCTTTATCATCCGTGCATGGCAAACGTGGTAGCGGATGTTTTGAGTCGGAAGACTCCTTGTCCTTGGAGGTTTAGTCGTTTGCTAGGCAATTGGTTCGACTTGATATTTCTACACCTAACCGTGTTTTTGTATTTGTTGAGGCTAGGTCTACTTTGATGTATCAAATTTGTGCCGACAATTTTTAGGATGACAAGTTGAGAATGATTTAAATCAAAGTGAATAGAGCTGAAGCTAAGTCAACTTTTCTTGATCATGAGGGAATTTTAAGGATTAATTGCCATATTTATGTTCCTAGGGTTGGCGATTGGGTGCGTATGATATTGGAGGAGGCTCATTGTTCTAAATACTCAGTTCACCCTGGAGCGGCTAAGATGTATGATGATTTGAAGCAACACTATTGGTGGTGTGGTATCAAGAGAGGCATTCTGGACATTGTGGCTATGTGTTTGAACTATAAGCAAATGAAGTATGAACATCAAAGACCGGGTGGTACTATGCGAAGGATGCCCATCCCTGAGTGGTACTGGGAGAACATTACTAAGGATTTTGTGATTTGATTACCCTTGACTTTGGGTAAATTTTATTAAGTTTTGGTTATTGTGGATCTATTGACCAAGTCAGCTCATTTTATTGCGGTGAATACTAACTATAATGCGGAGCAGTTGGCTAGGATCTACATTTGTGAGATTGTTCGATTTCATGGGTAGCCCATTTCTATGGTGTCTGATAGGGCTACGCAGTTCACCTCTCATTTCTGGAGTTCTATGTAGGAGCAGATTGGTATAAAGTTTTAGTTAAGTACAGCCTTCCATCCTCAAAGTTATAGTCAGTCTAAAGAGGACAATTCAGGTGCTTGAGGATATGATTGGGGCTTGTGTCATGGGCTTTTGTGGTCATTTGGACCAATCCCTACCTCTCGCAGAGTTTGCTTATAACAACAGCCATCATTCTAGCATTTAGATGGAACCGTTTGAGACTTTGCATGGGAGGAGGTGTAGATCTCTGGTTGGTTGGTTTGACTCATTTGGTGTTCAACCTTTGAGTACTGACTTGTTGAGAGACTCCATGGAGAGGGTATAGTTGATTCAGCAGCCCCTTGTGACCACGCAGAGTAGGCAGAAGAGTTATGCTGCTAGGCCAGTCCGGGATATGTCCTTAGCTATTGGTGAGCGGGTTTTTCTTAAGGTGTCACCCACCAAGGGTGTGATGAAGTTTAGAAAGAAAGGAAAACTCAGTCCACGGTTCGTTGGACATTTTGAGGTCTTGGAAAGGTATGGAGAGGTTGCTTATAGGTTGGCCTTGCCTCCTAGTCTTTCAGTGGTTGACCCCGTGTTCCATGTTTTGATGTTTAAGCGATATTGTCATGATGATTCTCATGTGATTCAGTGGGATTCTGTTGCTTTGGATAAGAATATGTCCTTGGAGAAGGAGCTGATTACTATCTTTGCTGGCAGACTAGACAGTTGATGTCCAAGGATATTGACTCAGTGAAGGTGTAAGGGAGACACCGACTTGTTGAGAAGGCAACGTGGGAGGTGGAGTCTGGCATACGTCGTAGACACCTTCGGCTTGTCATCCCTTCAGGTATCTTATTTTACTTTTCATTCGGAGATGAACACGTCTTTTAATGGTAGATAGTGTAATATCCCATTTCTTGTGATTTTGCTTTTAGTTATGAATTGACCATTTTACCCTTTCTCGTAACGTTTTCATGCTTAGTTTGTATTTCGGGAATGGTTGGTGTGATCTCCAATGCGATTGAGTGTTTTTTTGGTGATTTGACCTCTCTTGAATCGAGAACTCTTGATAGGGTTGACTTCAGTTGACATTTTGATTTCCGAGCATTAGATGGGAATTATGCTAGTTCCATCGCATTAGGAACGTCTAGTTTAAGCTAGTTGAGTGGTAGGTAATGTTTTCAAGACTTTACATTGAGAGTTGGGTGTTTAGGTGAGACGTTGTGTTTTTGGCCTAAAGAGAGGTCCGAGAAGGGTATTTCTGTCAAAAAGATCTTTTTTTGAAAATCCAACGATTTTATTGAGTCCGGAATGTCAAGTTTAGTGGGGGTAGCATATTTGGTTTATTTTTATCGGATCTTGAATGATTCTTGATGGTCCGTTTGTAGACTTTAATAAGATAGAAAAAAAAAGGTGTTGTTGACCACGGTCAACGCTCAGTCAACGCGGGTCAACAATCTAAGGTGGTCAATAGAAAGTCAACAACCCTTTTCTTTTGCTAAAATAATCCACTTTCTTCCCATTTCAGTTCATTTCACCATTATTTTCTTATTGAGAGCTTGGGAGGGAGACTTTCAAAGTTTTTTCTTGAGAAAAACTTGTGTGGGTAGGTCCCTTTATTGATTTTATATCGTTTTCTTCAAATTTAATCTTCCAAAACAATTATAAATCAAGATTTCAAATGTGGGTTTTAGCGCTTTTTTCACCAAATTGAAAAATTAATAATTTCTTGATTTGGAGCTCGATTCTTACTTGTTTTTAATGAGTTTTTCAACCACAAAATCCTATTGACTTGTAGAACTTGATTTTAAACTTAAAAAAATTTATTTTACCATTTCAATTTCCAAAGTAATTTTTGTACTATTTTACCCCTGGTTTCAAATCCTATCAATATGGGTATCATTGGACTCCTTTTGATGAACTCTTTCAATTCTTCATAGTTAAGTATCATTCTGATTAGCGCGTGGTTGCGGATTTGCTCCTATAGAATTGTTCCGGTGAAGTTTCAGCCTTGAGGTAGGTTTGTGTATCCTTCTTCTAGACTAGGATTGGATAATTGATCATCTTATGTCTTAGGCTATCAGATGGGATTGTAGTATGATTTTTGGATTGTGAGTAGTATAACGTTGCCCGTGTGGGGGCTTATATGTGCGGTTTAGCCTATGTCGATGCCTTAATAGTTATTCTATTTGCTTTGAGAGTGTGTGATTCATTAGTTGCCTGAGAGAGAGGCTTGTTATGATAGTTTACTAGTATTGCCCGGGTGAGGGATTGAGTGGGTGACTTAGCCATGTTTTGAGTAAATGAAATGCTTTCTAAAATGAAGCTCACTTATTTCAAATGATCTATTTCCCTCTATTTTTCCATATGAGGGTGTATGTTGTGATTCAGCTGAGTTGATTATTTCCTCCATGCTTTCTATATATATATATAAATATGTGTGTGTGTGTTGTGAAGCATCCATCCTCATTCACTATATCATGTCGTTGGGAATTTGAGAAAATGTGGAGATTCTTTTTGAGAAAAAAAATTTTGTATCCTTGACCACGCTGAGGTGGCAAGTCGATGAGATATTAAGATTGTGATTTAGTATATGGGCTGCGAGTACTCCATGGGTCTCTGTTTGGAAGCCTTAGCTCAATAAGGTGTATATGATAGGTTGTGCGATAACCTTGATTCCACCATACCACCACATCATTGCATTGCATTAATCATTTGAGTTGTTTGTCTTGTCTGTGATATGGGAAGTGTTGTGACCTTCTGTGTTTACTTTAATCACCCCATTCATTATAATTTGCCGGCAACGATGTTGGAATAGGAGTTTTCAGTATGCAGGTGGAAGCGTTTCTTAGTTTATTTCATAAGCTAATTAATTTCTTTTGCTAAGTCGGCCAAGCCTACTGAGTACTTGTGGATTGTACTCATATGTACTTCTATATCATTTTGGATGCAGATTCTAGTCATGGCACTCCCCACGGTCAGTGATCATTTCTAGCTTCAGAGATCTTTTCGAAGTGGTACTGAGATCCTGTTTCTTGATCTCCATTAGTTCTATATGATATATTCCATCTTTATTTCTTTTCGAAGACTTGTGATGTGTTTCATACTCTAAAGTTCTATTAGATTCTTTTTATACTCATGTTACCGAGTTTGGGGATATTTGTTGTGGTTCTTTTCTATTGTTTGTGGCATGACTTCCCTTCGAGAGTCTCGTACATGTGTTATTTTCGGCTTACACATAATTTTAGGGGTTTTCAGGGGTGTGAACCATCATGACCTCGACTTTTGGGTCATGCACTCATGCCCTGGAGAGTGTTCATAAGTTTGGTGGAATTAGACTATTCTTTTATATAGATAGTTGATCACGCACACACCATCGAGGGGATCCATTGTAAGGCCTATGGAGGCATCGATAAGAGGACCCGATGGTTTCATCGGGCCTAATAAAACTCAAATCACCCTCCAAAACCAATTAAAAGAGTGAGCGATCATAGTCAGTAAAAATCCAACAAAGAGTCGGGGTCGAATCCCATAGGGAATTATTATGTATCATAGAGAGTTCCTTATCAACAAATTTGGATTTTAAAATTATTTGTAATAGGAAAAACAACTAGGTGGATTGAACCACCAACTTAATATAAAGCTTTGATTATCAATTACCTTTATTAAACTAAAAATTAAACTAAATCAAGAGTTAGCAAGTAATCTACTATTTAAGACATCGATATAGAACAAAATCGATTCTCAAATTTCTATCAATGAAAACTTCAAGCAATTCACGATTTAAAAACTCTTGGGGGTTGCAATGATCAAGAGAGAACGAAAAAGAAGTAAAGAGACACATCCAACCAAAAGAGCACTCTAATATAACCAACCAAACTACAAATATTTAAAATAGCAAATAATAACAAAATACAATAAAAAAGAGAAATATTGGCACGACAGTCCACACCCCACAAAAAATAGAATGCAGTGTCTTCAATGCAAAATAAATGAATGTACTAGAAGACTGAGAGAAAAGGTCCCCCTGACAGGCTATGCCTATGGATCACTCTCATCAGGAGTCGTGGAGATACCTCAAAAGGGGCATCGATGCCTAGAAAAAGGATCACTGGAGGTGCCAAGGAAGCATCAACTTTGGCATTAGTGTCCATCTCAGTAGAAGGAAATGTGGTGGAGTCTGGAGTGACTCCACTGGACCCGACATTTGTAGTTTCTCGAAGAGATCTCCCCAGGGTACCCTGAAGAATGGCCTCCTTGATCTCTTGCAATACTATCAGTGTCTTACCAATCCCATGCTCTTCCTCTTGCAATCCCTCCTCATCAATCTCCTCAGCCAACTACTCATCGACCTTATCATCCTCATCCTCAACATCTACAGTACCGCTAGGCATACTAAAGGAAGGCATCTCAGGCATTTCAGAAAGAGGAACCTCGCCCCATAGTGTGGAGATGTCTACATACTGTATTCGGACAACCTCTACCCTCAAAGTAGCCACGTTCGCCCTCAGGGTGTCCAACTCACTAGAACTGCCCTCGGCCTCCTCTCGAGCTACTATCCTAGCAGTTAAATCATCTAGCCTCAAGGTATGGCCCTTTATTGTCTCCTCGCACTTGACCACATGCTCAGTGAGATAAGCTACGGCTATGTGGATAGCATGATCAATGAGCTTAAGAAAGTCCTTCGCAACCTGGGCATCTCTAACATCAGCTAACCGGGTAAGACTGCCCATCTGGTATCAGTGTCTAGGTCCACATAGTAGCAGTAGTAGTATCAATAGGAACAATAGAAGTAGTAGTAGAAGGAGGTGCAATAATACCTTCAAGCTCCACAAAAGTAGCAAGTGTGCTGGACTCAGATACAAGTGTCGCAGGGTCGACCACAAGTGTGGAGTCTGGTGGTTGTTGCTTCTTTCAAGGCATATCATCCCTAAAATACTTGGACTCGATCCTCCTAATGTCATTGGAAGAGACCAGTGTGACTGTAACACCCCAAGCTTCCAAGGGATTTTAAAATGCAGAACTCACCTGAAGACAGTGACATACGGAGGCCACCTACGGGCCGTAGATGGATTGACGGGCCGTAGGTGGGAACCGTCAATGGCACTGTGAAATTTCAGGATTTCCAAGTTTCTGAACCTTGACCTAGAGAACAGTAGGACGGTTTGTAGTCAAGTTGACGGGCCGTAGATGCTTTCAAGAGTTAGCCAAATTTTCAGCCCAAAATGAACTTTCTGAATCAATTGACGGAAGAGCAGGACGGTCCATCAATTGATGTACGGACCGTATATCCTGTCCGTCGATTGGCCCCGACAGTTTTTAATTAAGGGTTTTTTTGTCTTTTTCCTAATTGTTTACCTATTAAGCTAAGTTAGTTATACCACTAATCTTAGACCTATAAATACTTTCTAAGCCTAATTCCTTTCATTCTAATTCATTCCAAAACACTTCTTTATCAAATATTTCTCACTCTAAAAAAGAAATTCTCTCAACTCTCAAGGAAGAAGAAGGAGCTTGAATCCTCCATTGAAGACCTTTAATCTTCTCCAATTTCTTGTGGATTGCTTTGAGGTATGATAGTGTTCACCATTAGGAGTCTTTTCCTCCAATTGGCCCTTCCTCTTCTTCATGATTTTCAAAGGTTTACTCTAACCCAATTGAATTAGGGTTTGTGATCAATCATTGTGGGTTCTTCAATTATAATTTCAATTATTGATTGTATGATTCCTAGTGCACGATTTAGCGTGATAAAGTAACTTAGTGCACGAATTAGCGTGAATTACATGATTTGAAGTAAAGATTGCATGAACCCCCATGATCCCAAGTTAATTCTCCCTAATTTGATAATCTATGCTTTGATTGTTGGGTTGAGTTATGATTTGATGAAGTTTATGAATTCTCTATGAAATCAAGCATGAATTATGAATGAATTGAGGATAATCTTATGAATTTAGCATGATCAAGTCAACAACATGATTTTCCTCTATTATGTGAGTTCCTTCAAGTATCGGTAAATTGTCTTACTTATGGCTTTCTAAGCATGAGCTTGCATTGAATTGCATGATATGAGTTGAACTTGCATGAAGCCATATGAACTCTATGAACTATGAACTATGAAATATGATGATGTTATGGTTGAGTAGTGAAAGGTTTTCTCACGTAATTCTCCCATTATGATAAAAGAAGAACAAAGAGGCGATTACCCATTTTCTTAAGGAGCGATTCTAATGATGTAAGCTTTGACAAGACCATGAAATATGAATATCTATACGAATGATTTTAGCTTGAATTGGTAACCCTAGTTGTACCTTTTCATGTTTGATGATATAAATATGTTTATCACTATTCCGTGGGAATTATGCTTTGCACCGAGTGGATATTGAGATGAAAACCCTCCCGTTAATAGAGGCCGGGTCTTCTAGTGAAAGCTCTCCCATTAGTAGAGGCTGGGTTTTCTAGAATGAACTCTCCCATTAGTTGATGACGAATTTCCTAAAGCAATCTCTATCCCATAAACTATGTTGCAACCATAGGATGTTTTCTTTAAGTAGACATTAGATAGTGGATCCACATAATCTAAGAAGTTCATGGTATTACCTTGGCAAGTAGGACACCCCTTTTCGGTGTGGGGTAGACACGGGATTTCGTGTTGATAGCTCACATGGTCTTACATGTCAGTTAAGGCTTTTCTCCACAATTTAATGAACAAGTGTTCTCATGATGAAGTAAAGGAAGAAGAAAATATGATTTAGCTTGCTTGGGCCTTGATATATGCTTTATGTTTCTTGTTTCTCATGTTTATCATGTTTTTAACTTGGTCATTGCATGTCATGATTATGTCTCTCTCTAGTATGATTTATGTGTTTATGTGCATTGCTATCATACTTATTACCGAATTGTGCTAATGCATATTCTTGCCTACATTAACTTCTTTTGTGTAGGACGTGGCAATTCACATTCCACTCGTTGCTAGAGCATTGACTTAGAGTTGAGAAGAAGATTTGATGAGTCCTCATCCATCCGAGGACATGGCCTAGTTGTTCTTATTTTCATGTCGTTTCTTTTCAGTGTTGGATATTGTATTGGGATGTCTCCCTATCACTTTTATTCGTATTCTATGATATTAGAAGGCTTTGAGACATGAGTTTTATACTTCCACTATTCTGAGTACAGCTTTGATATAATATGCTCTTTTGAACTCTTATTTCTCTATTCTCTTGTATGTTACGTATGCTAAGGGCTTGTATGAGGCCTCTCGGGGTCTTGTATGCCGTGTTACATCTAGGGGCTACCTTGGGTCTTGAAAAACTTTGTATTCAGAGCGCAAGGTTTTAGAAAGATCCTAGGATGTCTCATAAGTCGCGTCAAGTAGAGTCTTGTTCATGCGTGTGAAGCGCGCCACATTTATGAATGAGAGGCTATAAGATCTTTAAGAAATTCCACTTCTTTCATTACTCTTAAGTCGTGCCATAGGGTTTAACTCTATATATCTCTCCTAATCCCTATCTTACGCATTTCAGGATATGGCGACCTGAAGAGATTACGCTAGAAGAAACATGGGAGAGAATGTGGAACAAGAAGCTCCTCCTCAAGCTCCTCACGTTCCGGCCGACCCTTTGGCGGAACAGGTGACTAATGGGGAATTTAGGGCTGCTTTTCAAGTGTTGGCTAAAGCCGTGACAGCTCAAGCCAATAGAGAGGTGGTGGCTCCCATGAACCCAAATGTGGGTATAGCGGCATCAAGAGTGAGGGACTTTACCAGGATGAATCCTCCAAAATTCCATGGCTCTAAGGTTGAGGAAGATCCTCAAGAATTCATTAATGAAGTGCACAAGGTGTATATGATCATGGGTGTGACGCCGGAAGAAAAGGCGGAGTTGGACGCTTATCAACTCAAGGGTGTTGCCCAAATTTGGTTGAATCAATGGAAGAGTGAGAGGGTGGTTAATGAGGGCCCCCTTGATTGGGAGAAATTCAAGGTTGCTTTCCTTGATAGGTTCTTCCCTCTTGAGAAGAGAGAGGCTAAGGTGCTTGAGTTTAGAAACCTTCGACAAGGAAATATGAGTCTGAAAGAGTATGCCTTGAAGTTCACACAATTGGCTAGATATGCTCCGTCCATAGTTGCCGACCCAAGGGCAGGAATGAGCAAATTTGTGTCGGGAGTGTCCGGTATGTTCGTGAAAGAGTGCCGCACCGCCATGCTTGTGTATGACATGGATATATCTCGCCTCATGGTTTATGCCGAACAAATTGAAGAAGAAAAACTTAAGGAAAGGTCTAGGGAGACCAAGAGGGCTAGGACCGGAGATGGTAACTTTTCCCATGCACGGTCCTATGGACATGGTCGTCCTAGATTTCGACCAAGGTTCTCTAACCAAGGCTCATCCAATGCTCCTCCGAAGTCCAACAATGATAGGGTGTCTAACCCCAAGTCTCAACGAGGGAATAATGGTGGTTTTTTTTTGGCTCCTTGTGCCAAGTGTGGGAAAAAGCATGAAGGTAGATGTCTAGCCGGTACGGATGGTAGTTATAATTGTGGAAATACTGGTCACAAGATGAGGGATTGTCCATCTCTCACGGCCAATGGAAGAGAGAATAAGCAAGCTCCACCTAGAGGATCGGGTTCGAATGCTTAGAAGCAAAACCAATTTTATGCACTTCAGGGTCGTCATGAGCAAGAGAGCTCTCCCGATGTGGTTACTGGTATGTTAAGAGTTTTCCATTTTGATGTTTACGCTTTGCTTGATCCTGGTGCTACCTTGTCTTTTGTGACGCCATATGTGGATATGAAGTTTGATGTTGTTTCGAATGTGTTGCTAGATCCTTTTCGTGTCGCTACTCCGATTAGAAAATCGATCATGGCTAAGAGAGTTTATCGAGATTGTCCCATCTACTTATCCGATAGAGTCACTCATGTTGATCTTGTAGAGCTTGATATGCTAGAATTTGATGTTATTCTTGAGATGGATTGGTTGCATGTTTTCTATGCCACTACTGATTGTAGGACCCAAATGGTCAAGTTTCAGTTTCCAAATGAGCCTATCCTAGAGTGGAAAGGAGGACATTCTATGTTTCAAGGTCAATTTGTTTCTTATCTAAAAGCTAGAAAGATGATCTCAAAGGGTTGCATTTACCATCTTTTTAAGGTGAGAGATATAGATTCCGAGACCCCTACTCTCGAGTCGGTCCCCATTGTTAATGAGTTTCCGGAAGTGTTTCCCGATGACTTGCTCGGTATTCCTCCCAAAAGGGAAATGGACTTCGATATTGACCTTCTCCCAGATACGCAACCTATTATTCCTCCTTATAGAATGGCTCTGGCGGAACTTAAGGAACTAAAAGAGAAGTTGAAAGGCTTCCTGGATAAGGGTTTCATCCGGCCAAGTATTTCCCCTTGGTGTGCTCCGATCTTGTTTGTAAGGAATAAAGGTGGTTCACTCCATATGTGTATCTACTATCGCCAATTGAACAAGGTTACCATTAAGAATAAGTATCCTCTACCAAGGATAGATGACTTGTTTGATCAACTTCAAGGGGCTAGTTATTTCTCTAAGATCGACCTTCGTTCGGGCTATCACCAATTAAGGGTGAAAGAAGATGATATCCCGAAGACAGCTTTCTGGACTAGGTATGGTCACTACGAGTTCTTCATAATGTGATTTGGGTGGACAAATGCTCCGGCTGCATTTACGGACTTGATGAATAGAGTGTTTAAGCAATACCTTGACATGTTTGTGATTGTGTTTATTGACGACATTTTAATCTACTCAAAGAATGAGGGTGAACATGTTAATCATTTGAGGATTGTGATGCAAGTCCTCAAGGACGAACAACTCTTTGCGAAGTTTAGTAAATGTGAGTTTTGGTTAAGGTTCGTGGCTTTTCTTGGTCACATTTTTTCCGGTAAGGGCATTGAGGTAGATCCTAAGAAGACGGAAGCGGTTGAGAATTGTCCTAGACCTTTATCACCTTCAGATATCCGTAGTTTCTTGGGCTTAGCCGATTATTATAGGAGGTTTGTTGAAGGGTTTTCATCCATTGCTTCTCCATTGACGTCTTTGACTCAAAAGAAGGTTAAATTTGCATGGTCCGAAGCATGTGAGAAGAGTTTTCAAGAGTTGAAGGATCGACTTACTTTGGCTCCGATATTGACTCTACCGGAAGGATCCGATGGTTTTGTGGTTTATTGTGACGCGTCAAGAATTGGGCTAGGATATGTTCTTTTGTAAAATGGGAAGATCATTGCGTATGCTTCAAGACAACTTAAGGTGCATGAAAAGAACTATCCTACTCATGACTTGGAATTAGTGGCAGTTGTGTTTGCTTTGAAAATATGGCGACATTATTTGTATGGAGTACATGTAGATGTCTTCACCGACCATAAGAGTTTGCAATATGTGTTTAAACAGAAAGATTTGAATCTCCGCCAAAGAAGGTGGCTCGAGTTGTTAAAAGACTATGACACAAGCGTTCTCTATCACCCCGTTAAGGGTAACGTTGTGGTGGATGCTCTTAGTCGATTATCTATGGGTAGTGTTGCTCATGTTGAGGATGGTAAGAAAGAGTTGGTTCACGATGTCCATAGATTGGGTGTTAGATTGGTTGATTCTACTAAAGGTGATGTTACGGTTCACAAGGGTTCTGAATCCTATTTTGTGCATGATGTGAAAGCTAAGCAAGGCTTGATCCTAACTTTGTTGAACTAAAGGAAGCGGTACTCAAGAAGTCCATAGAGGTTTTATCCCAAGAGGGAGATGGTGTGCTTCCATATCAAGGTCGTTTGTGTGTCCCCAATGTAGAGGGCTTAAGAGATCAAATTTTATCGGAAGCCCATAGTTCTCGATATTCCATCTGCCCAGGAGCTTCCAAAATGTACCGTGATTTGTGGGAGATTTATTGGTGGTATAGAATGAAGAAAGATATTGCGGAATTTGTGGCTAAGTGTCCTAATTGCCAACAAGTAAAAGTTGAGCATCAAAGGCCGGGAGGTTTGACCCAAGATATTAGTATTCCTACTTTGAAGTGGGAAGATGTGAATATGGATTTTATTGTGGGTTTGCCTCGCACGAGGTGAAAATTTGATTTGATTTGGGTTGTTGTTGATAGAATGACAAAGTCAGCCCATTTCATTCCCGTCAAGACTTCTTATTTGGCGGAGGATTACGCTAATGTGTATTTGAAGGAGATGGTTAGGCTGCATGGATTGCCGTTATTCATTATCTCTGATCGTGGTGCACAATTTACTTCTCAATTTTGGAAGACTTTCCAAAAATACCTTGGTACTCGTGTTAAGCTTAGTACGGCCTTTCATTCCCAAACCAATGGGCAAGCGGAGCGAACTATTCAGTCTTTGGAAGATAGGTTGAGAGCTTGTGTAATCGATTTCAAGGGTATTTGGGATGATCATTTGCCTTTGATTGAGTTTGCTTATAACAATAGTTACCATTCTAGTATTGATATGGATCTATTTGAGGCTCTCTTTGGTAGGAGGTGTAGATCTCCTATAGGTTGGTTTGAAGTTGTTGAAGTTGCTTTGATAGGCCCGGAGTTGGTGCATGAGGCTATGGAGAAAGTTTGACTTATTAGAGAGAGGTTGAAAACATCTAAAAGTCGACAAAAGTCCTATGCCGATGTTAGAAGAAGAGAATTAGAATTTGACATCGATGATTGGGTTTACTTGAAAATCTCACCCATGAAGGGTGTAATGAGATTTGGGATGAAAGGGAAGCTTAGTCCCCATTAAGTAGGCCCATATCAGATCTTAAGGCGTGTTGGTAAGGTTGACTTGACTAATGATTTGGCATCAGTGCATCTAGTTTTCCATGTGTCATTATTGAAGAAGTGTGTTGGTGATCTGACCACTATAGTGTCATTAGAGAATCTTGGCATAAAGGATAGTCTCTTATGAAGAGGTTCCAGTAGAGATTTTAGACCGGCTAGTCTGGAAGTTAAGGAATAAGGAAGTTTCTTCTGTGAAAGTTCTATGGAGGAATCAATTTGTTGAGGGTGCTACTTGGGAGGCCGAGGCCGATATGATTTCCCAATATCCTCATCTATTTCCTTCTAATCCTTCTCTAGCTTGAGGTATCTTGATCCTCATGGTTCATTCTTTTGGTCTCATTTGTCATAATTAATTTCCATGATTCCTTGATTATATATGTTCATGAAGATTCTTATATGATTATGTGCATTTGAGTATGAGTTGCATAAAGTCTTCAGGATACGATGTGTTGATCATGCTTTAGCTTGGAGTTGTTATTTCCTCCTCGGATATGTGCATTTATGTGATTGCATGCTAGGTTGGGTTGTTAGTTCGTGTCTATTACCCTTCTCAAGATGTCTTGATTCTCATTCGAGGATGAATGTTCCAAAAGGGGAGATGTTTTAACACCCTAAGCTTCCAAGGGATTTTAAAATGCAGAACTCACCTGAAGACAATGACCTATGGAGGCCACCTACGGGCCGTAGATGGATTGACAGGCCGTAGGTGGGAACCGTCAATGGCACTGTGAAATTTCAGGATTTCCAAGTTTCTGAACCTTGACCTATGAAACAGCAGGACAGTTTGTAGTCCAGTTGATGGGCTGTAGATGGGTTTCATAGATGCTTTCCAGACTTAGTCCAATTTTCAGCCCAAAATAAACTTTCTGAATCAATTGACGAAAGAGCAAGACGGTTCGTCAATTGATGTATGGACCGTATATCCTGTCTGTCGATTGGCCTTGACAATTTTTAATTAAGGGCTTTTTGGTCTTTTTCCTAATTGTTTGCCTATTTAGCTAAGTCGGTTATACCATTAATTTTAGACCTATAAATACATTCAAAGCCTAATTCCTTTCATTCTAATTCATTCCAAAACTCTTCTCTCTCAAATATTTCTTTCTCTAAAAAAGAAACTCTCTCAACTCTCAAGGAAGAAGAAGGAGCTTGAATCCTCCATTGAAGACCTTCAATCTTCTCCAATTTCTTGTGGATTGCTTTGAGGTATAATTGTGTTCACCATTAGGAGTCTTTTCCTCCAATGGGCCCTTCCTCTTCTTCATGATTTTCAAAGGTTTACTCTAACCCAATTGAATTAGGGTTTGGATCAATCATTGTGGGTTCTTCAATTATGATTTCAATTTTTTATTGTATGATTCCTAGTGCACGATTCAGCGTGATAAAGTAATTAAGTGCACGAATTAGCGTGAATTACATGATTTGAAGTAAAGATTGCATGAACCCCCATGATCCCAAGTTAATTCTCCCCAATTTGATAATCTATGCTTTGATTGTTGGGTTGAGTTATGATTTGATGAAGTTTATGAATTCTCTATGAAATCAAGCATGAATTATGAATGAATTGAGGATAATCTTATTAATTTAGAATGATCAAGTCAAAAGCATGATTTTCCACTATTATGTGAGTTCCTTCAAGTATGGGTAAATTGTCTTAATTATGGCTTTCTAAGCATGAGCTTGCGTTGAATTGCATGATATGAGCTGAACTTGCATGAATCCATATGAACTCTATGAACTATGAAATATGAGCATGATGAATTAAGGCTGATTTGAGAGTAAAGTACCAAAGTTATGATATGATGATGCTATGGTCGAGTAGTGAAAGGTTTTCTCACGTAATTCTCCCATTATGATAAAAGAAGAACAAAGAGGCGATTACCCATTTTCTTAAGGAGCGATTATAATGATGTAAGCTTGGACAAGACCATGAAATATGAATATCTATAAGAATGATTTTATCTTGAATTGATAACCCTAGTTGTACCTTGTCTTGTTTGATGATATAAATATGTTTATCACTAATTCGTGGGAATTATGCTTAGCACCGAGTGGATATTGACATGGAAATCCTCCCGTTAGTAGAGGCCGGGTCTTCTAGAGAAAGCTCTCCCATTAGTAGAGGCCGGGTTTTCTAGATGGAACTCTCCCGTTAGTTGAGGCCGAGTTTCCTAAAGTAATCTCTATCCCATAAACTATGTTGCCACCATAGGATGTTGTCTTTACGTAGACATTATCTAGTGGATCCACATAAGCTAAGAAGTTCATGGTCTTACCTTGGCAAGTAGGACACCCCTTTTCGGTGTGGGTTAGACACCGGATTCCGTGTTGATAGCTCACATGGTCTTACATGTCGGTTAAGGCTTTTCACCATAAGTTAATGAACAAGTGTTCTCATGAGGAAGTAAAGGAAAGAAGGAAAGAAGGAAAGATGATTTACCTTGCTTGGGCCTTGATATATGCTTTATGTTTCATGTTTTTCATGTTTATGATGTTTTTAGCTGGGCCATTGCGTGTCATGATTATGTCTCTCTCTAGCATGATTTATGTGTTCATGTGCATTGCTATCATACTTGGTACTTAATTGTGCTAATGCATACTCTTGCCTACATTAACTTGTTTTGTGTAGGACGTGGGAATTGACCTTCCACTCGTGGCAAGAGCATTGACTTAGACTTTTGAAGAAGACTTGGTGAGTCCTCATCCATCCGAGGACATGGCCTAGTTGTTCTTATTTTCATTTCGTTTCTTTTTATTGTTGGATATTGTATTGGGTTGCATCCCTATCACATTTATTCGTATTCTATGATATTAGAAGGCTTTGAGACATGACTTGTAGACTTCCGCTGTTCTGAGTAAAGCTTTGATATAATATGCTCTTTTGAACTCTTATTTCTCTATTCTCTTGTATGCTCTGTATGCTAAGGGCTTGTATGAGGCCTCTCGGGGTCTTGTACGCCGTGTTACATCTACGGGCTACCCTGGGTCGTGACAATGACCATGACATCTGTCTTTCCATCAGGACTCCTGCCTTTTTGCACAACTGTGTAATGAGCACTGGAAATGGGAGCAAACTCTGCTCGTGTCTCACCCGCAATAGTATCTCACCCTCAATAATAACTCCCACATTAAATTAGTCCTTCATAATAATAGAGCCTTCTAGTACTTCTTTTGGATGCCGGAGTATTGACTCATTTTGGGATGGCATAATGTTACCACTAATAAACCCGAACCTGTATCGTGCTGCAATTTTTAGGTCCTTCTTTTCGATCTATTCCCCTTTAGCCAACCAAGGAGGAGAAGACTCATTGAATATTAAAGGGGCCAACCATTCCTTTAATGTATCTAAGTTTTTAGTCCTCCAGATCTTGTATGCATCATAATCATTGTTTGGGGTGCCACACACAGTTTTAATTATGGAGGTGTGGCATCGCACCATCTTAACTCTTACTTCGACTTTCTCCAATGTCTTCCAAAATGTGTCTTTCCTCTGCTTTGGTAATGACTTGGCATAGGCGTCACAAGATTCTCGTACCCACTTTTGTATATATGGTTCATGACTTTTGGGAACTATTCCAACTTGTGAAATTTGATTACCTCCCATATTGCTGGATACTAAGTCAAAACCCCGGCAGTCGAGAGTCGATGTTCCTCTAAAATTCTTCGTTCCCCACTTGGGTTGAGCCTATTCAAAGCCCTTGGATCTATAATTGGGAGAACACGAGAAGAAGGGTTGGTATCTTGTGTGGGTGACACATATTTTGAGAGGATATTCACATGCTTCTTGGCAATAGGCTTCCGTACCTTTTTACCCCCACTGGTAGGTCTCTGAGGGTTTGTTTGTTGGGCATGAGAGGCCTCATAAGGCTCATTGATTAGGATGCTCTTTTTCCTTTTCGGAGGATGAGGAGGAGAAGACTCCATGTCTGACTAATGTCGAAAGAGACCACATTTTTACCCTTTGTTCTCGCCATTACCTTCAAAACACACATTAAACACAAGATTGGTGAAGGTTAGTTGAAATAGAAGGCACATTGAATCATATTTCAAAAGCACTCCTAAAGATCATCTAACGGGAAGGTGTATCACCCAATAGGATCTACGAACTCTGGTGAGCCCCACCAAAATGGACAGAAGCAAATTACGCAAGATTCAGGCATAAAAGGTGATGTCAATGCAAACTCGGTGATTTTCCAAGATGGTTTCAGCGATCTAAGACAAGTCCGCCGAAACTGAGAAGGCAACAAGGGAAGACAAACATCAAGGGCGATGTCCTCACCAACTCGGCGATACACCAAATGCGTTTCGACGAACTAAGAAAAGCCCACCCAATGGAACAGTGCCCAAGGCCATGCACATACTAAGAGGGTGATCTGGGGCATACTCGGTTATTCGTCTAAGTTTATTAGCAAAACTAAGACAAGTTCTCCGAATAGGAAATGTTCACCCCGGTACCAAATTTTCACTTTAAATCCAACAAAAACTACAAATATAAGTTTTCCCCAACATTACAATTCAACAATATGCTTTTCTACCCATGGGTACTCACTCTTCACCTAGATATTACTAAGTATTGAACTAATTAACGATTTGCCCTTAAGAAAGTAGTCACCTAGTCTATTGATGAGTGGGTGATTTTCACTCATTTTGAGTCCTTTTCTTGTGATTTTGTGGCACTTAAGTAGAGAAAGAGTCTAATTTTCCGTTGAATATGGTTGTCTCACGTATATGATGGTTAAAAAGGAGTTTTGATGAAATAGAATGAAAATTGGGGCAAAATGGAGCTAAAAAAAAAGGATTTTGTAGCTAGCAGTGAAGTACTCTACGTGAACGGGAAGAGTCAGGCACGAACGAGGAGATCAAGACTACTGTGAAGAGCAAATGTAGAAATTTTGCGAATGCGGAGTTCAAGCATGCTCAGTACCGTGAATACGGGACATCTTCCACGAACGCTGAGTGCAATTATGCTGAGCACCGCGAACACCGAGCTACCTCCACGAACGCAGAGAAGAAACTTAGCCAGGCATGTGGGTTGTTATGGAAATTCACATTTCGACCCTAATTCACCATATACACGAAAACATAGCCAATTTTAAGAGATATACCATAGCATACCAGAGATCAGATCAAAGAGAAAATAGAGAGAAGAATTTTGGGAATTGAGGCTTGGGCATAGCTATGAGAGCACGATGCCTTAACAAACACCATTAGAGTGAAGATTGTGATCTTGGGTTGTAATTACTTTTAAACCTTTCTTCAACTCTTTGCGTTGTATTGTTGAATTCTAGGTGTTAATTGTTGATTAATGATTTGGATATTGTGTTAGACATAATCAATATGTGGGTTGTTCATTTCTATCTTGTGCTTTTGTAATTAGTTGATTTCTTTCTCATATGTGAAGTGATTTTTGATTATTCAATTGATCTCTTGCTTTAATTGTTTTCCATTGGAATTGATCACTTCTTGGACTTGCCCATTTACTTTGATTGAGCTTGTTCGAGTCAATTGAGGTTGGGAAGGATTGATTGGTGCATAATTTGAAGTTTAGCAACTCATTTTGCTAGTAATAGTAAATCCTTGCATTGCCTTTAATCGGATTGTTTGTGTTGCCACTTGATTGGGTTTGTGAGAACTAATTAAGAAATACTTGCCTATATTTGAGAGGAATAGGTGAGTAATTTAGATTCCGAGGCATATATGATTTTACCCATGATTAATTGAGATTGTATGAAGCTAGTTTACAATGGATCATATGGGTTTTAATTGACATTCCATTCCCAAATCCCTTTAGTAATCGTGTTCAAAAAGGCTTTGTTCCTTGTTATCCTCTATCCCCTATCCTAATTTGTTACTTGAAATCTTCTTTTTATAATTGAATATTTCATTTCGGATTCAAACTAGTAGCTTGTAACTCCTATTTCTTCAGTTGCCTTGCACATTGTTCCTCGTGCGATCGACCCCAACTCTTCATTGGGTTTATACTTGTTAGCAATCACCTACACTTCGAATCGTAAAAGGTGTGGTTGAGCGTTATAAAAAATGGCACCATTGTCGGGGAACAATTTTGTATATTGAAATGATTTAGAATTTATAGTTTACTAGTGTCTATTCAAATTGTGAATATTTGTTTTTGTTGCTTCTTGTGAAGGAACAACGGTTGGTGATTGCAAGCCCTATGTTGATTACCCACGGCCTTGCTGTGGAAGACCTCAAGTATAGAATAGTTATGTGGATGCCTCTTTAGGTGAAGAGATGGGTGTTGTGAGTCAAGATTGGCTCTTGTGCCTATCTCAACGACTAGAAAAAGGTGTGATGCTAAGGGATCTAATGTTCCAAATCTGGGATGGATTCCTCAACTTGCACCTAACTAGGTGACATGAGATGATCCAACTTGAGTTTGAAATTGCTCTTTTAAGGCCAATGTGAGATCAATGTTTGGAGTACATAAGGCTCCTTGTCAAGTGGTCAAAAGTAAAGCGTTGGAGTTGGCATCTCAAGAAAAAGGGGTTCTGTTCAATATTGATGAAATCTTCGGTATGTGCAACCAAACAAAGCAAATAAAATTCCAAGTTGCCAAAATTAAGGCAATGATATTAGAGTTGCAAGAAAAAGCCAAAAAGATCATATATGGCAACTCTAATTCATTGGGAAATGATGGTGTCATGCATTTGAGGGCCAAGAGTTATGAAGTACGATGTTCGAATGGCCTAGTGACCCTATAAATATTGCCCAATGCTACTCCATGCAAAAATGATGTGAGCTTGGGTAAGAAATTCAAATCTTCGAAGTAGAGAGATCGAGTGAAATGTGTGATGCTCTCAAATCATCCCCATGCCCTTTGAAGAGAAAATGATTCAAAGTATAGGAGAAGGTACATCGCCTCAAAGTGAAAACAATAAAGGGTGATCCAACAGACATCGCGCCGCGACGTTAAATTGTGCGCTTAATGGGAGGCAACCCATCGGTATCTAATTTTTAAGAATTTAGTAATTTTGAATTTTTAGGATAGATTAGAATTTTATTTTTGACTAATCTTCATGATTTCAAAGTGTTTGAAAATGTTTTTAGCAAGTTTGGAAGCAAAAATGCACTTGGGATTGAAGTTTGGGGTTGAACAACCTTCAAAAAGGAGGTTGGAAAACATTTTTGCAGCTGAAGGTCTCCAAAGTGCATTGGGTGAGTAGCCAAATGGACCAACCAATCGCTGAAAATTCTAGAATGCTACCAAGGGTCCAGGCCTAAATTGCTCTCCGTGAACTCGGAGAGGGGTCCGTGAATGCGGAAATCAATCTGCTAGACACTCCGTGAACGCGCCCTCTTGACCGCAAACATGGAGTTTACATTCTCACAGAGGTGTGAACGCGCCAAGATGTCCACGCACGCGGAGGCCTATCTCTCACAGAGGTGTGAACGTGCAAAGACCTTCGCAAAAGCGGAGGAGCGAGTACTTTAATAGTCAGAACTGCCAAAAGGTAGTTCATTTTCTTAACAAGGGAATATAAAAAAAACTCCTTTGCTCCTTAAATCTACTAAAAATCGAAATCTCCCTAACAATCTCCCGAAACCTTTTTGCTTCCTAGTTCATCAACTTGTGATTGTAATCACTTTCAAGGTACAATTTTTGCCCTTGTATTTAGTTTCTATTTGGTTAAAGAGGATCCATTTAGATATGATTGATTGTCTATTGATTGGAACTTGCCTTGTTTGTGCTTAATTGTCTATTATTGGCTAGAATTCATGATAGTTGCCTTGTGATTATTGATAAATTCTTCGTTAGGCTTGATTTGGGAGTAATTTTGGTGAGAAAATCCTTTAAATTTTGTGCTTCACGGTTCTCTACAATTGAACTTGATTTTTTTGTTGAACTGTTAGTTTTTGTCGTGGAATTAGATGTTTGTATTGTTGTCATTGTGTTGCTTATGTTTGGTGTTGATATTGGGGGCAAATTTGTGTCCAAATTTGTTGAATTCTTGTGGCCCACCATGTGTTCGACTATATGCTTGACTAAATTGTTATTCTGGGGAAGAAGACTTCTCCGCGATTGCGGAGGTCTATGTCCCCTTGTACTTCGTGAAGCCACTAGGTCCACGATCGTGGAGGTCTGCTATTTGCTGAGCTGGGAATGTGGCTGCCTATCCGTGAATGCAGAGGTAAGGCTGCTGACTCTCCGGAAATGCAGAGGCTTCCCCGCGATCGCGTAGAAGAATTTAGTTCTATCCCAAAACAGTAGCTTCGCAATACGTCGTTCGGGACCTCTTTTAATAATTTTCTTTGTCCTAAATACTTCCTAATACATTATTTTAAGCGTCCACAAGAAATTTTAACATGTTTGCTTCTTTTGTAGGTACTTTGAGCTTGTTATGTAGATCGACAACAACCCCCAATCGTTTGAAATTGTATCGGTAGAGGATTACTTCGATGCAACAAATTTTTTGTCAGCTAAATGTGCCCGCAAATACGATGAATACTTGGGATGAGCTGTGGTAAAGGAGAAGGGCATTTTTTTGGAGAAGCTCCAGAGTGGAATGCCGGACTTCTATAACCGTCTTAGGGCTAGTCAGTGGATGGTCTTTCCTGCTGAACCTATTAAGGCTAATCACACACTGGTAATCGAATTTTATGCAAATGCTCTAGAGACTTATTTTAATGAAGCTGCAGTTACTACCGTCCGAGGGGTGCAGGTGTCTTTCAGCCCGACAGTGATTAATGCTTACTATGGTCTCCCGAATGCTGACAACAGGGTATATTTGGACCGCTACAAAGAGTTGGGTAATCAGTGGCTTTTTGTACGCTACACACATGAGAGGCACCGGAGTGGTTCAAGAATAAGAGGGAGATTCAATCCTTTGAGTTCACTGATGAGGCCAAGCCTTGGCTTTGTATGATATGTGCTCGGGTCTTTCCTTCTAATCACGACACCGAGGTGACATTTGAAAGAGCAGTGGTGGCTCCTACTATTATTGATGGGCTGGAAGTTAATGTGGGAGAGCTAATTCTTAATAATATTATGGAGGTGGCTCAGGGTAGAGCCAAGACCATCATTGTCCCTTCTTTGATCAGTCAACTGTGCTACAGTGCTGGGGTTGCGAGGCTCCCCACTGATGAGGAGAAGAAGCAAAGGAAGGAGATACACCCACTAAAAGAAGAGGGGTACAAGGGGCGACAGGCACAAGAATAGGAAGATCAACGTGCTTGACCCAAAGTTTGGACAGTTCACCGAGCCCACTTTTGTGGCTGGTGCTTCATTTTCTGTATGACCTCTCCAGTTCGGACCTGCCACTATGCACCATATATCTTCCCAGATCTCTGGAGTCAATGCGCAGATTAGAGAGTTGGTCGTTGGCCTTCTTTTAAGCCCATCTGGGGCTGCCAATGCTGAGGGTGCACCTACTATTTCTTCAGTTGCTGCTGCACAGAAGGCTATGTCTGACAGTCTTGAGCATATGAGTCGGAGGCCGGGAAAGAATGAGCAGTGTTAGAGGACCTTTCAAGAGCACGAGAAGAGGAAGAGCAAGTTCCTGAGCAAGATGATGGGAAAGCTTAGGATCTTATGCGGTAGTGGTGCTTCGAATGATGAGGACCTCACATTTCCCTCCGATGAGAGCTTAGAGTGATAGCACTTCAAGAAGTCCCTCGTATTCTCTTTTGATACATGTACTGTGAGGACACAGTTTGATTTTCAGTTAAGGGTTCCTCCCTTGTAGCTCCTATTTTGTATTTCTCGTTTTGGATGTTTTGGATTATGTTGTTGGATGTTTGTTTTGTTTATGAATGTTGTGCCCTTGTCGGGCTTTCGGATCTTAATTTCGGATTGTTTTGGGTTAGTCATTTTTGTTTTATTAGTTTTTATTGCTTTTGATAGCTTCTTTATTTTGTTGTTTTTATTTTGTGATGGTGTTGTTGATTGGGGATGTTGTTGATTGGCGATGCCCTATGATAGATAGAGTGACAACTTTATTAAGGATAAAGCGTCGGTTTCTTGTGTGGTAAAGTCTGAGTAGCCATTGTTGTTGTACGGTGAAGTCTGAGTATCCATTGTGGTTGTGTGGTGAAGTTTGAGTAGCCATCATTGATGTGCGGTGAAGTCTGAGTAGCCGATCCTGAATAGATGTATGAGTTTGCCCAATGATGGATTGGTTGACGGCTTTCTTAAGGGTAAATTTGTCATTTTCTTTTTGGAAGGTTTTGCCTTGTTTGGTACTAAGAGTACAGTCTTGCATGTGGAAAATATTTTGAACATACCCCTCCATTTCAAAAATTGAGCATGTTTGGAATGATTTTGTGAAAACTCTTGACTCTTTTTGTGACTTTTGATTCGTTGGCGGTTTAATTGTTCATTGCCAGTTGTTTGTTTAAAAAGAAATAAGATTTTGATCCATCTTGAGTGATTTGCATGCAATGTGTGGTGAGTTGTTAAATAATGCCTTGTGTTCACTTGTGTCACCTAGAACTTGCCTGGTTGGTCTTGAAACATTGGTCTTAATTGAGTTGGGTTGGAAAAATAATCTTAGGCTTTCTTTGATTGTTCTTGAAGTCCACTTGGCCTACAAATCCCACCATTGTACTAAATGTATCCTTAGTTGTCCCCTTTGAGCCTAAATCCTTTTTATTGGCAACCTCATTACAAGCCTTATCCATTTTTAAAATGTACATCTCTCTTGAACCCTTTCCCTCCTTGAACTTGATGTTGTGAAAGTGAGGCTAAAAGCCTAAGTTGGGGATGTTTTGGGAAATTCATAGAAGGGATGCCTATTGCATAAGAGATTGTTAAAAAAAAATAAAAAAAAAGAGAAGGATGAATGGAGGAAAAAGTAAAAAAGAAAGTGAATAAAAAAATCTTGAATCCTCCAAAAGTTGAAAATGGCTGCATGTGGGGCATCTAGAGTGAAAATTAAAAAAAAAGAATGAGAAATGTGCATTGTGTTGCGAAGTGAAGAAAATGTGGAAAAGTTGGAAAATGTTGAGTTGTTGAGTAGAGTTCAAGGAGGGTGTAGTCACTTGTACCTAAATGATATCCTTACCTTCCCTAATCTTACATTACAAGCTTAACAAAGTTCTTTGTGATTTCTAACCAAATGAAGTTGAGGCAATTTTGATTTAAAATATGGGCAAGCCTATGGTGTCACATTTGTGTTCATGAGATGCTCTTTTGTGAGTGTGAGTGTGTGTGCTTTTATCCCTTGTTTGTTAATACTTTGAGAGTGTTTTTTGACATTTCTTTTCTTGTGAGGGCATGTAGGTCTCTTGAGTGGTGATTTTGAAAATTCCTAATGTCATCAAGTGAGCATGTAGAATAGCTAAGGAGTTGAGTCATTTCTTGAGATTGAGTTGTTGTCACTTAATGATTCTTAGGTTTTTGAAAAATGCACAATGAGAATGAGGGGTTGTTTTTGTGAAAAGTTTTCTTGAGGACTATTTGTTAGTACCAACCAAAGTCATGATCATGATCTCTATTTGGAATGAAAGGGTGTTGTGCTTATTGTGATTGCCTCTTGTGCTTTTGATTTTGTTTTGCTTGAGGACAAGCAAAGTTTCTAAGTTGGGGGTGTTGATGAGTGGGTGATTTTCACTCATTTGGAGTCCTTTTCTTGTGATTTTGTGGCACTTAAGTAGAGAAAGAGGCTAATTTTCCTTTGAATATGGTTGTTTCAGGTACATGATGGTTAAAAAGGAGTTTTCATGAAAAAGAATGGAAAATGGGGTAAAATGGAGCTAAAAATAAGGATTTTGGAGCTACCAGTAAAGTACTCTCCGCGAACGCGGAGAGTTGGACGTGAATGCGGAGATCAAGCCTACTGTGAAGCGCAAATGTGAGAAACTTCCGTGAACATGGAGTTTAACCATATTTAGTACCGCAAACAAGGAACATCCTTCGTGAACACGGAGTGCAATTATGCTAAGCACCGCGAACACGGAGCTACCTCCACGAACGCGGAGAAGAAACCTTGCCAGGCGTCTGGGAAGTTCTGAAAATTCACATTTTGACCCTAATTCACCATATACACTGAAACACAGCCAATTTGAAAAGATATACCATACCATACCAGAGATCAGATCAAAGAGAAAATAGAGAGAAGAACTTTGGGGATTGAGGCTTGGGCATAGCTTTGAGAGCTAGATTCTTTAACAAATACCATTAGGGTGAAGATTGTGAGCTTGGGTTGTAATTATCTTTAATCATTTCTTTAACTCTTTGCTTTGTATTGTTGATTTCTAGGTGTTTATTGTTGATTAGTGATTTGGATATTGTGTTAGACATAATCAATATGTGGGTTGTTTATTTCTATCTTGTGTTTTTGTAATTAGTTTATTGCTTTCTCATATATGAAGTGGGTTTTTGATTTTCCAATTTATCTCTTGCTTTAATTGCTTTCCATTTGAATTGATTACTTCTTGGACTTGCCCATTTACTTTGGTTGAGCTTGTTAGAGTCAATTGAGGTTGGCAAGGATTGATTGGTGCATAATTTGAGGTTTTGCAACTCATTTGTTTGATTTTAGCTAGTAATAGTAAATCTTTGCATTGCCTTTAATCGTAATGCTTGTGTTGCCACTTGATTGGGTTTGTGAGAATTAATTGAGAAACACTTGCCTATATTTGAGAGAAATAGGTGAGTAATTTAGATTCCGAGGTATATATGATTTTACCCATGATTAATTGAGATTGTATGAAGCTAGTTTACAATGGATCGTATGGGTTTTAATTGATTTCCGATTCAAAAATCCCTTTGGTATCTTGTTCGAAAAGGCTTTATTCCTTGTCATACTCTATCCCCTATGCTAATTTGTTACTTGAAATCTTGTTTTTATAATTGTATCTTTCATTTCGGATTCAAACTAGTAGCTTGTAAATTCATTATTTCTTCAATTGCCTTGCACATTGTTCCTCGTGGTATCAATCCCAACTCTTCGTTGGGTTTATACTTGTTAGGGACCGCCCATATTTAGAATCAAAAGAGGTGTGGTTGAGCGTTATCATCTATCATTCGGTGAAATCATGCAATTGGGTCGACATTGAGCTACTTAAACTTCACTCACATTAAATGCGGCTCAGACCCAACAAAGATATTGATTCAATTCAGTAGATTAACGAACACAATCATGATTCACAATTTTTACAGGCTTACACAATTAAAATCACGAGCGCATAGTTTAAATTTCGACAATATGATGCTACCCAACGAAGTTAGGCAGACAATATAAATTTTAGACTTTGTATGTGATGTATGGGTTACGTCCCAATCACTTTCCTTATGACGTACTAGATGGGTTTGAGACTTACGTTATACTTCTGCTTTTGTCAAACTCTTTATGATATAAAACTATCTTTTGAACTCTTTAAATTCTATTATCTTGTATGATGTGTGCTAAGTTGCTTGTGTAGGGCCTCTCGAGGTTCTATACGCCATGTTACGACAAGGGTGTACTTTGGATCGTGACAATATGCCAATCCTGAACAACCCAATACATTACTCTATTCTCTATTTCAAAAATAGGGCAAATAGAACTTTCAAGCAAGATATAGACATCAAACTTAAATTTCTAGTACTAAACTAATTACCCACTCCAATCAATCTTTCTCGAGCAACAACTGGAGATCAGAAGTAGGAATTAAGTTTGCAACCTTGAACCATTAGCTAACCCCATGGTAATTAGACCAAATTCATGCATGAACAACAGCAAAATAGAGCATAGCACAGTACCCACCTTATTTTGACTCATTTGTGATAATGTTCATCGACGACATCTTGGTGTACTCTGGGAGCAAGGAACATCATGAGCAGCATCTAAGGATTGTACTCCAGACCTTGAGAGAGCAGCGATTGTAATTCACTAAATTTGAGTTTTTGTTTTAGTTTGTAGCATTCTTGGGTTACGTAGTGTCAAAGAATGGCATTATGGTGGATTCGGCAAAGATAGAGGCCGTTCATAGTTGGTCTAAGCCTACTTCTCCTACTGACGTTCATAGTTTCTTTGGGTTAGCAGGATACTATAGATGATTTGTGGAGGGGTTTTATTTTATTATGGAACCCTTGACTAGATTGACTTATAACAATGTTCCCTTTTAGTGGTCTGACGAGTGTGAGTTGAGCTTTCTAAAGTTCAAGGCCCTGTTGACTTATGTGCTAATTCTGAATCTATCTATTAAGGAGCAGGGGTTTACGATCTACCATGATGCTTCCAATGTGGGCCTAGGTTGTGTCTTCATGCAGCAGGGTAGAGTTATTGCATATACTTCCAGGTAGCTAAAGCTTCACGAGAAGAACTACCCCACTAATGACTTGTTGTTAGTGGTGGTATTCTTCAAGTTGAATATTTGGAAGCTTTATTTGTATGGTGTTCACTGCAAGGTGATTCTAACCATCATAGTCTTCAGTATATTTTCAGCCAGAGGGACCTTATACTGAGACAGCACTGATGAGTGGTAGATTTGCACTCATTGGAGGCCCATTTAGCTCAATATTTTGTGTCCTCAATGCCTACTTATGTCCTATTCTAATGGTATCTTGATGAATTGCATCTATGAAGGCTAAAGGACATGGCAAGAATGAATGTTTAAAAGAATTTCAAAAAATGTAAGAAAAAGTGTAAACTACGCTTTGATGATCGCAAAACAAGAAGGGCGAATCGCCTAACTAGCATGATATCGCCCATATTGACTATGCACTAGGTTTGTTTCTCAAGGCTGGTTGGCGAAGTCATAAAGAAACTGCGATATGCCGAATTAATGGGGCAAACAGGGTGAACGTCACCTAATTTGATAGTACAGATGACAAAAGGGAAGTTTTAAAGGTGAACAATGGTGATGATCGGTTACTCACCAAATGAGAAAAGTAGACTTGAACGGGTCCGCCGAATAATGGTTGAACACCTGAAGTCATGAGCAAGAAAAAGGTGATCTGAAGCACGATTGGTGACTCGCTGAATGATATTCATGAGCCTGACAAACATCACCGAGTGAGAAACGCATTGTGTTTTTTGGCCAAATTTTGGGAAACTATAAATAGCCCAAAGGAGAGAAAAAAGGGGAGGTTCGAAATTGATGAGAAAATTCTGAATATTCTAGAGAGAAACTTTTTCTATTGATTGAAAATAGTTTTTATTTCTTAGGGTTTTTGAATTCCTAATCTTGAATTTGCAAAATTAAGGTGGAATTCAAAGTGGATTTGCTTGTAATAACCCAAATTCATGTTACCCATAGTTAAATTCCAGAAAGGTATAATTTATTTACACTTTGTGATGAGTTGCTAAAACCCCAATTTTTTGTGGTGTGATTATGGGATTGGTTATTGATTTAACATAGTGGGTATGCTGAATTGCTCTATTTTATAGATGCTAATTATGGATTTGAGCTGTTATCATGTATTTAATTCATGAATTGAGGTGAGCAACTAGATTCTAGCTTCGATCTCACATTGGTGCTCGAAAGAGAATGATATGAGTGGGTGATTAGTTCGATGTTTGCAATTTAGTTATGCTTAATTGTAAATCAAAGGTAGTAGGTTGAAATGAAAGTTTCATGAATGAGACCGAAAGGAGATTTCATGAAATAGTATTATGAGATCGAAAGAAGATTAACATAATCAATGACGACCTAACCTATCCATGATTATTTAGTTGTATTGGGCAATTCACCACTACCCCTAGTGATATCAATGTTCAATTCCCGCAACCGTAGAGTTAACTAATTTTGTGAACCTTCGTTTGCTCTAATATTTATAAGTGCATGTCCGAATTTATGTTATTAATTTTGGTAGAATCATCCATCCATTTGTCATGTTTACTACATTGAGATTAGTTGCACTTTAATTCACTAATTGAATCTTTAAGCTCACACCATTCCCTGTGAGATTCGACCCTGACACTTAGTTGGATATTTTTATTGACAACGACCGCTCACTCTTTTGATTTGTTTTAGAGAGTTATTTGAGTGTTATAAAAAATGGTTCCGGTGTCGGGGATTGGTAGTTAGGAATTCAATTTGAGAAGTAATTTGCTTACCGATTTGTTTTGTAGTTGAACAACCTTACACTTGGGTCTTTTTTTGTGTCTTTTGGTAGGTGAAATAATGAATATGCATGGTAGTGAGGATTCTAGTCTCCATGGACAAGACAATGATGTTAGACAAGAAGATGAGGTAAATTCTTATATCACCAACAAAGTTAGAGCAATTTGTTTACCACCGGTACACAAGGACACAATAATTGTCGTAATCAAGCCCATGTTGCAGCTTATCAAAGTGGGAGGATTATTTGGGGGTCTCAAACATGAAGATCCTAATGAGTATCTCCGCAGTTTATGAGTGTGTGTAACCTTTTTTCAGCTGAGGGTATTTTACAAGACTCAATGAGGCTGAGGTTATTTCCCTTTTCTCTAATGGGGGAGGCGACTAGGTGGTTCATTCAGTTACCAAGGAAATATATTACCTCATAGGGAGAACTGATTGAAGCTTTCCTTGAGAGGAACTTTCCTCCGTCTGAAGTAATAAAATTGAGGAAAGATATCCAGAACTTTGAAAGAATGAATGGGAACCCGCTCATATGGCGTGGTTACTTTTTAAGCGGGTGTTGCTTCAATGACCTAAACATGGTTTCCCAGATGAGCTATTGTTATAATATTTTTAACAATGTTTTGATGTTGTGAATAAAGGATTGGTGGATCATCTTATTTGGGATAGTAGAGTTAAGCAGCCATTCGTAGAAGTATCAAGGTTGCTTGATGAGATGACCAAACTTAACCAAACTTGGTACACGAGTAAAGATTATGAGTCACTCCCACACTTGGGGATGCTTAAGGAACAAGAGGAGAAACACCAAGAGCGTGACGAAAGCATTAGCAAATTGACTGCTCAACTTGAAATGTTATCCGAACATGTTATTGGAGGTGGGGAAAATTCAGCGAATGCAATGTCCGGGAGAGTGTTTGATGATAGGGTTTACTTGAGAGGTGAAAAATTATAGGGTTTTCGGCAGTGTTATCCAAGGGTTGCAATAAACAAAGGTTGGACCAGAAATAATGATGAAATTTTGTACGACAAGGAATGTGAAGATGCTACATATATGCAGCCTTTCAGTCCACATGAACCCATGAAGACACCAACTGATGATTTTTTGGCCAAAATCCTCAACAAAGTGGAGGATTCCGATATGATCATGCACGGGATGAAGAGTGATGTTTCAACTTTGTCCACCACCGTAATCTCACATTCATCTTCCATTAAGTCACTTGAAGAAAAGATGGTGCAACTGACTGCTTTTGTGTATGCTAAGCCCTATAAAAATTCAATGCCGCATGTAGATGAAAATCAAAGGGATCCTATCCAAGTTTCAGCCTTAGTTACTAGAAGTGGAAATACTTTGCAAGAAATAACAAGGATTGATAATGTAGATGCTCAAAGGGTAATTGTTGATGATGAATCACCTAAAAGAATGGATAACATAAGAAAAAAACACATTGAAGATGAGTTGAATGCAAATGCAAGAGAAGGCAGTAGTGAAACCTTATCTACATTGCCTCAAATTAAGATAAAGCCTCCTTTCCCTCAAAGATTGAGGAAGAAAAATGATAATACAAAATTCAAAAAGTTCATGGAGATAGTGAAAAATTTGAAAGTAAATATCCCATTGGTAGATGCCTTGATTGAAATCCCGGGTTATGCCAAATATATGAAAGAATTGATGACAAAGAAGAGGGTGATAGATTGTGAAACAATTGAAATGCCGCAAACATGTGGTGTGGTAATGACGAAGAACGCAGTCCTCTAGAAAGATGATCCGGGAGCTTTCATTATTCCATGCACCATTGGTGCGTGTTCTTTTGCAAAGGCCTTGTGTGATCTAGGTGCAGGTATAAATTTGATTCGACTGATGATTTTTAATAAGCTTGGGCTTAAGGAACCGCAACCAACAAACATGACGCTTTTAATGGCTGATAGTTCAATAAAGAGGCCAGTTGGTGTGGTCTATGATGTGCTAGTGAAGGTTGACAAATTTTTGTTCACCGCTAATTTTGTAGTGTTTGATTGTGAGATTGATATTGATATGTCGGTTATTCTTGGCAGACTATTCTTGGCCACTGGAAAAGCTTTAGTTGTGCGGAACATTGTGAGTTGAAGTTCTAACTTAATGATGAAGTAGTTAGCTTTAATATTCATAAATCCATGAAATATCCAAGGGATATGCATGTTATATCTCACTTGGATCAGATTGATGAAGCTGTGGCGATTATTGGAGAAGGAGCATATCGTGGGAACTCGTTAGTTCAAGCACTACTTAATTATGATCAAGTTGAAGTTAGCGACTATGATAGAGTTGTGGCTACTCTTGTGGGTGTAGGCTCACATACTTTGTTTCAAATTAAGCTTGATCTTGATTTGTCTAGTCGAGAAGCACCATCGGCCACGCCATCTATTATTGAGCCACCAAAATTAGAATTAAAGGAACTCCCACCTTATCTCAAATATGCCTTTTTCGAGGTCAAGAACACACTTCCGGTGATTATTTCAAATGATCTTAAACAATGACAAGTAGAGTTGTTGATAATAGTGTTAAAAAACACATCAGAGCCTTAGGGTGGTCAATTGCCAACATCGTGGAAATTTCACCGGGTGTGTGCACTCACAAAACTAAGTTGGCTGAAGATTGCAAACTAAGAATTGAGCACCAATGGCAGTTAAATCCCCCAATGAAAGAAGTGGTGAAAAAGGAGATTATAAAATGATTTGATGCGGGAGTCATTTTTCAAATAGCAGACATCCAGTGGTTGAGTCCGATCTAATGTGTTCCTAAGAAGGGTGGTATCACAGTAGTTCAAAATGATAAAGCTGAGCTTGTCGCTACTAGACCTGTGACCAGGTGGCATGTGTGTATGGACTATTACAAGCTTAATTCATTGACAAAAAAGGACCACTTCCCCATGTCATTCATAGATCAGATGCTTGATAGGGTTGCAGGCAAGGGTAGTATTGATTTCTTGATGGGTATGCAAAGTATAACCAAATCTCCATTAAACCGAAGGATCAAGAGAAAAAAACTTTTACATGCCCTTATGGAACATTTGCCTTCAAGTGAATTCACTTTGGGTTATGTAATGCACCGGCTACCTTTTAATTGTGCATGTTATCAATCTTTGCGGATATGGTGGAGGACTCCATGGAAGTTTTTATGGATGACTTTTCAGTCGTTGGAGACTCTTTTGAAGAGTGATTGAAGAATTTTGAGATGGTGCTTAAAAGGTTTGTAGATTCAAATTTTGTTCTTAATTGGGAAAAATGCCACTTTATGGTAAAAAAAAAAAGGAATTGGGGGTTGTTACCTAATGATTTAAGTAGCCATCAAGAGAGGAAATTCATATTTGAGCTGAAGAAGTATATATGGGATGAACCTTTCCACTTTAGAGATTGAAATAATAATGTTATTCTACATTGTATACACGAAGTGGAGATGCAAGAAATACTAGAGGCCTGTCATGCTTTGCCTACTGGGGGTCATCATGTAGGCATCTGTATAGCCTCTAAGGTTTTACAATGTGGCTATTATTGGCCCACTTTGTTATGGAATGTTCATGCCTTTTGCACATGTTGTGTTCAATGTCAAATGCAAGGGAATATCTCTCGTAGATATGAATTACAACTTTTACAAATATTTGAAATGGAGGTATTTGGTGTTTCAGGGATTGACTTTTTGGGTCCTTTTCCTAGCTCATTTGGGAATAAATAAATTCTTGTGGCAATTGACTATGTTTCCAAGTGGGCGGAAGCCATGGTATTGCCAAAAAATGAAGCAAGGATTGTCACAATGTTTCTCAAGAAAAATATTTTTACAAGGTTTGGGACCCCAATAGCCATTATAAGTGATGGAGGTTCGCATTTTTGCAACTGTCAATTTGCAACACTTTTATTAAAGTATGAAGTCAAGCACAAAATGGCAATGTCGTACAATCCATAATCTAGTGGGCAAGTTGAGGTGTCAAATCAAGAGATAAAGAGCATCCTAGAAAAATTGGTAAATGTCAACCGCACTGATTGTTCTAGCAAGCTTGATGACGTACTTTGGGCCTATCGCACGACATTCAAGTCTCTTATTGGTATGTCTCCACACAACCTAGTATTTGGGAAGGTTTGTCATCTTCCGATTGAGTTAGAGCACAAAGACTTATGGACATTGAAAAGGATAAATTTGAACCGAGATGTGGCTTCTAAGAATCGTGTGCATCAAATCCTTGAGATGGATGAATTTTTGCTACAAGCATATGAAAGCTCCAAACTCTATAAAGAGAAAGTTAAACGGTGGCATGACGCAGAAATCTTGCATCATGAATTTAGAGTGGGAGAGATAGTCTTACTTTTCAATTCCAGGTTGAAACTCTTTTGGGGCAAGCTCAAGTCCAAGTGGACTGGTCTGCACAAAATCACGAGAGTGTATTGTACTGGAGCGATTGAAATTGAGAATGCAAAGGGGGTGAGATTCAAAGTCAATGGTCAAAGGTTGAAGGTGTACTTTGGGGAAGGTCGTGACGTGCGAGTTATTGAAATCGTGTACTTTGATGATGCTTGAAAGCATATCCATGTCAAGTCGCATTGTTAAAGAAGGCACTTCTTTGGAGGCAACCCAAGTGTTAGTTTTCAATAATGTGGGTGTCACTTGTGCAGGACTTCTATGAAGATCAGTGATTGAGAGAGGAATTAGGTGATCTACCAAAATTGTTGTGCGAAGCTCAAACGAGTTCACCTAAATGGGCTGCTTAACCTTTGATACACATTGTCCATTTCGGTGGATTGTATCGCCAACTCGGCGATACGTTGATATTATTGGGTGGACCCGATGCAGTTCTCTGATGAAGGAGCAAAATTTATGGGATACACTAGAACTTTCAGTGATAAAAAGAGACGTTTGGTGACTCACCCATTAACTTTAGGTGGTCATGCCATAGCCCACCAAATTGAAGGTTAATTTCTCATAAGCTACAGACACAGACGACGAACAGCTATGGTTAGGCAATTTGCCGAACGAGTCGGCGATCTCCAATGTAAAATTGTTCAGGGAGACCCTCAATCTATGCTTACTCATGTCATTTTTTTGAATTAAGGACACTGCATTTTACTTTTTGGTGGGATGAGGGCACTTGTGCCAATATTCCCCTTTTTGATGTGTTTGTTGTTTTGATAGTGTTTCGATTAGTTGTTCTCTCTTAGCCTCAATCTCTAAATTTTGCAACTACCTCATGAGTTTTGAAAATTGTGAAATTCTTGAGTTTTCATTGATAAATAATTCGAGGATCGATTATGTTCATTATCGATGTCTTGAATAGTACTCATGATGAGCATGATGTATAGTGTTTGTGTTGTGAGCACGAAATTGATGGGGTTGCACTTTTGAGAAATCTCTTTGATTCTTTCATTGACTAGCTGCATTTGGATGTGAGCCTTGCACTAAATATCACACGTGTAATTCTAATATTTTCTAGTAGATCCAACAAAGATTGAGGTAGTTAGAGGTTGGACCAGACCCACGTCAGTTACAGAGATACCATGTTTTGTGGGACTTGCAGGCTATTACAGATGATTTGTTCAAACTTTCTCCACTATTGCATCTCCTTTGAACAGATTGACTCAACAGAGTGTGAGCTTTCTGTAACACCTCAGATTTCAAGAGAAGGGAAAATTTCAGGCTTTCATCTGGTGCCAGCTCCTACGGGAGCCATCGATGGATCGTAGGCGGACCTACGGGCCATAGGTGGGAACCGTAGGTGGCAAGCAAAAGTTTTAAAAATGTTAAGTTGCAGAAACTCAGTGACGGCTTGCCAGGATGAACCGTCGAGCTTTGTACGAGTCGTAGATAGGATTCGTTCGTGAGACCCATGCTTAGTTGAATTTTTAGGGTTAAGGGTTTGACCTATGGTTGCCATGTACGCCCGTAGTCTGACCCACGAACCATACATTTGCTCCGTAGCTGTAGGGCTGAAGGAGTGGCAGTTTCTGAATCAACCTATGGAAGGCCAGGATAGGTCGCAAGTCTACTTACGGACCGTAGGTCCAACCGTAGGTAGGGGTCTGACAGTTATTTAAAAGGGGTTTTTTGTCTTTTCCCTAGGTGTTTAATTCCTAATCTATGTCGGCTTGGCCTTTAAACCATACCCTATATAAACCTTTTTAAGCCTAATTTTACCCATTCTCAACCATTCCCAAAACTCTCCTCTCCCAAAATAATTCTCTCTCTAGAAGTTGGAAATAGAAGAAGAAGGCAAGTTAGGTTCAAGAAATCAAACTTTTCTTCATCAATTGCTTAAGGAATTGAGACCCTAAGGTATGATAGTGTTCATCCATGGAGCCCTTTCCTCCATGGAATCCCTAAAATCTCCAATTTTCAAAGTATCAAATCCCCAATTCGATTTAAGGGTTTTCTTCTATGATGTGGGTTCTTTCAGTTATAATAAAATTACTTTCAATTATGGTTTTCTAAGTATGAATTGAGTTGAATTACATGTTTTAATATGAATCCCCAAAAACCCACATGAATTCCCCTAATTTTGATATTTATGCATTGATGATGGGTTGAATTATGAAGATGATGGAATTTATGAAGTTTATGTGAACTCATGCATGTTTTAATGATTTCAAAAGCTATGATTCATGATGAAATTCATGAATGATGAAAAATTGGTTTTATGAAGTATGCATGTCCAATTATGAAAATTATGTTGACTTATGAATTGCTTTGAGATTGAAGCTTAATTGAAGATGTTGTTGAGTAGTGAAAGGTTTTCTCACATATTACCCAAACTATGAATCTAAAAGGATTTTACTCACATAAAGGATTCATGACTTGTTGAAAGGTTTTCTCAACTATAGTTGAATCAAATGTTTTAAGGAGCTATTCTCTGACCTTTAGCTTGGATTGGTAACTCTAGTGATACCCTTCCATAGATAATTAGATAAATAATAATTATAACTATTCCATGGGAATTATGCTTAGCACCAAGAGGATTTGGAGATGGAAGCTCTCCCGTTAGTAGAGGCTGGGTTTCTAGTAGCAATCTCCTTATCCCTTACCTATGAGCCCCCATAGGATGATGGTCTATGTTAGACACTAGCTAGTGGATTCACATAAGCCATATGTTAAGTAAAGGGTCTTACCTTGGCAAGTAGGATGGCCCTATCGGTGTGGGGTTAGACACCGGATTCCATGTTGATAGCTCACGTGGTCTTACATGTCGGTTAAGGCTACTTCCCACAACAATGAACTAAAGTGCTTCATAATATATTTCTCAAAGTAATGTAAAGGTGTTTATCTTGCTTTGACCATTGTTTATGACTTATGTTTTCTAACCCTTATCATATTTTAGCTTGGTCATTGTATGTCATGAAAATTTCCCATGTTAGCCTGTTTTAAATGATTTTTTGCATTGCTATAATACTTGGTACTTAATTGTGCTAACGCATACTCTTGCCTAAATTGACTTGTTAATGTAGTGCTTGGTGATTCTCCATCTACTCGTGGCTAGAGCTTAGTAGAAGAATTGTTGAAGACTTGTTGAGTCCTCATCCATTCCAGGACATAGCCTAGTTGTTCTTAATTTTATGTTCTTTAACTTTTGCATTGTATTGGGTTACGTCCCAAACCTTTTTTCTCATTCTTATGTTAGATTGGCTTTAAGACATGAGATGTAGACTTCCGCTATTCTCTTATAAACTTCATTGTCTTTTGAACTCTTAAATATCTATGATCTTGTATGTATGCATTTTAAGTGGCTTGTATGAGGCCTTTCGGAGTCTTGTACGCCATGTCACGTCTAGGGGGTACCTTGGGTCGTGATAAACTTTGTATTAGAGCAAAAGTATTAGAAAGATCCTAGGATGTCTCATAAGCCACGTCGAGTAGAGTCTTGTTCATCAGTGTGAAGCGCGCCACATTTATGAATGAGAGGCTATAAGACATTTGAGAAACTTCACTTCTTTCATTACTCCTAAGTAATGCCATGGAGTTTAAGTCTGTATGTCTCTCTCCTAATCCCTATCCTATGAGTTTCAGGATATGGCAACTCAAAGAGCTTATGCTAAAGGAATTGCGAGGGAGAATATGGAACAAGAAGCTCCTCCCCAAGCTGCTCAAGTTCCGGCCGACCCTTTGGCTGGACAAGCGACTAATGCAGAGTTTAGGGCTGATTTTGAAGTATTGGATCAAGACAATAGAGAGGTTGTGGCACCCGTGAACCCAAATTTAGGTACGGTGGCATCAAGGGTGAGGGACTTCACTAGAATGAACCCTTCGGAGTTTCATGGTTCTAAGGTTGAGGAAGATCCTCAAGAGTTCATTGATTAAGTGTACAAGGTGCTAAGGATCATGGGTGTGACACCGGAGTAAAAGGTAGAGTTTGCCACTTATCAACTTAAGGGTGTTGCTCAAGTTTGGTTCAACCAATGGAAGAGTGAAAGGGCGCTTAATGAGAGTCCTCTTGATTTGGAGAAATTCAAGGTTGCTTTTCCTTATAGGTTCTTTCCCCTTGAGATAAGGGAGGCAAGGGTGCTTGAGTTCATCAACCTTCGTCAAGGAAATATTAGTGTGAAAGAGTATGCTTTGAAGTTCACACAGTTGTCTCGATATGCTCCTTCTATGGTTTTCCCGATCCTAGGGCAAGAATGAGTAAGTTTTTTTTGGGAGTGTCCAAAACGATGGTCAAGGAATGTCGTACCGCTATGCTTATCCATGATGTGGATATTTCTCATTTTATGGTGCATGCTCAACAAATAGAAGAGGAAAATCTTAAGGAAAGGTCTAGAGAGGCAAATAGGGCTAAGACCGGTGACAGTAAGTTCTCCCATTCAAGGTCCGATGGACATGGTTATTCCAGATTTTGACAAATGTTTTCTGGTCAAGGGTCCTCTAATGCTCCTCCTAAGTTCATTAAATATAGGATGCCTAACCCTAAGCCACAAGGAGGAAATGGAGATGGCTTCTCATCGGCTACTTGTGCTAAGTGTGGGAAGAATCCTGAGGGCAATTGCTTAGTCGATACAGATGGTTGCTTTGGTTGTGGAAAAAGTGGTCACAAGATAAGGGATTGTCCATATCTAATGGCTAAGGGAAGAGAAGGTAAGCAAGCTCCACCTAGTTTTTTGGATTCAAATGCTCCCAAGAAAACCGATTCTATGCACTTAAAGCTCGTAATGGGCAAGAGGGTTCTCGCGATGTGGTCACCGGTATGTTGAATGTCTTTCACTTTGATGTTTATGCCTTTCTTGATCCAGGTGCTACCTTGTCTTTTTTGATGCTATATGTGGCTATGAGTTTTGATGTCTTGCCGAATGTGTTGTTAGATCCTTTTCATGTCTCTACTCTGATTGGTGAATCCATTGTGGCTAGGAGAGTCTATAAAAATTGTCCTGTCTCCTTATCCCATAAAGTCACTCATGTTGATCTTGTTGAGCTTGATATGTTAGATTTTGATGTTATTCTCGGGATATATTGGTTGCATTCTTTTTATTCTTCTATTGATTGTAGGACCCGAGTGGTCAAGTTTCTATTCCCAAATGAGCCTATCATAGAGTTGAAGGGGGGAAATTCTATGCCAAAAGGTCAATTTGTTTCTTGTCTAAAAGCTAGAAAGATGATTTATAAGGGTTGCATATACCAACTTGTTAGGGCGAGGGATATGGATTCCGAAATTTCTACTCTTGTGTCAGTCCTCGTTGTTAATGGGTTTCCAGAAGTGTTTCCTCATGATTTGCCCGGTATTCATCCCGAAAGGGAAATAGACTTCGGTATTGACCTTCTCCCCGACACGCAACCTATCTCTATTCCTCCATGTAGAATGGCTCCGGCGGAACTTATGGAACTAAAAGAGCAACTGAAAGACTTGTTGGATAAGGGTTTCATCCGACAAAGTGTTTCTCCATGGGGTGCTCCGGTCTTGTTTGTAAGGAAGAAGGATAGTTCACTTCGTATGTGCATTGACTACCGTTAATTGAACAAGGTTACCATTAAGAATAAGTATCCTCTTCTAAGAATAGATGACTTGTTTGATCAACTTAAAGGGGCTAGTTACTCCTCTAAGATCGACCTTCGGTCAGGTTATCACAAATAAAGAGTGAAAGAAGATGATATTCTTAAAACGGCTTTCCGAACTAGATATGGCCATTACGAATTCTTAGTGATGTCTTTTGGGTTGACAAATTCTCCTGCCATATTTATGGATTTGATGAATAGAGTGTTTAGACAATATCTTGACATGTTTGTGATTGTGTTCATAGATGCTATCTTTATTTACTCAAGGAGTGAGAGTGAGCATGCCGATCAGTTGAGAATTGTGTTACAAGTCCTCAAGGACAAACAACTCTTTGCGAAGTTTATCAAATGTGAGTTTAGGATAGGTCCGTGGCTTTTCTTTGTCACATTGTCTCTGGTAAAGTTATTGAGGTAGATCCTAAGAAGATGGATGTGGTTAGGAATTTTCCTAGACCTCTATCACCTACGGATATTCATACTTTCTTGGGTTTAGCCGGTTACTATAGGAGGTTTGTTGAAGGGTTTTCTCTGATTTCTTCCCCATTGACGGCTTTGACTCAAAAGAAGGTTAAGTTCACTAGGTCCGAAGAGTGTGAGAAGAGTTTCCAAGAGTTGAAAGATAGACTTACTTCGGCTCCGGTGTTGACCTTACCGGAAGGGTCCGATGGGTTTGTGGTTTATTGTGATGCCTCATAAATTTGGCTAGGATGTGTTCTTATGCAAAACGGAAAAGTTATTGCTTATGCTTCAAGGAAACTCAAGGTACATGAAAAGAATTATCCTACTCATTACTTAGAATTAGCGGCGGTTGTGTTTGCTTTAAAGATTTGTAGGCATTACTTGTATGGTGTGCATGTTGACTTTTTTACCAACCATAAGAGTTTGCAATATTCATTCAAACAAAAAGATCTAAATCTTCGCCAAATGAGGTGGCTTGAGTTATTAAAAGACTATAAAATGAGTGTCCTCTATAACTCCTGTAAGGCTAATGTGGTGGCGGATGTTCTTAGTCGGTTATCTATGGGTAGTGCTGCTCATGTTGAGGATGGTATGAAAGAGTTGGTTCATGATGTTCACAGATTGGCCCATTTGGGTGTTCTGTTGGTTGATTCCACTAAAGGTGGTGTGATGGTTCACAATGGTTCTGAATCATCCTTTGTGCATGATGTGAAGGCCAAACAAGATCTTGATCCTAATTTTGTTGAGTTGAAGGAAACGGTGCTCAAAACGTCCGTTGAGGCTTTCTCCCAAGGGGGAGATGGTGTGTTTCGATATCAAGGTCGTTTGTGTGTTCCTAATGTAGATGACTTAAGAGGAAAAACTTTATCAGAACCCTATAGTTCTCGATATTCCATTCACCTGGGAGCTACAAAGATGTACTGTGATTTGTGGGAGATCTATTGGTGGAATGGGATAAAGAAGGATATTGCAGAATTAGTGGCTAAGTGTCCTAATTGTCAACAAGTTAAGGTTGAGCATCGAAAGCCGGGAGGTTTATCCCAAGATATTAGTATTCCTACTTGGAAGTGGGAAGATTTGAATATGGACTTTATTGTTTGTTTACCACACACCCGACGACAATATGATTCGATTTGGGTTATTGTGGATCGTATGATGAAATCAGCCCATTGCATTCCCGTCAAACTTTCTTATTCGGCGGAGGATTATGCTAAGTTGTACTTGAGGGAAATGGTTAGCCTACATGGAGTGCCTTTATCCATTATCTCCGATCGTGGTGCACAATTTACCTCTCAATTTTGGAAGTCTTTTCAAAAGGGTTTTGGTACTCATGTTAAGCTTAGTATGACCTTTCATCCTCAAACCTATAGGAAAGTGGAGAGTACTATCAAAACTTTGGAAGATATGTTTAGAGCTTGTGTAATTGATTTTAAGGTTAATTGGGATGATCATTTTCCTTTGATCGAATTTGCTTATAATAATAGCTACCATTCTAGTATTGGTATGGCCCTGTTTGAGGCTCTCTATCCTAGGAGGTGTAGATCTCCTATAGGTTGGTTCGAAGTTGGTGAAGTTGCCTTGATAGGTCCTGAGTTGATACAAGAGGCTATGGAGAAAGTTCGACTTATTAGGGAAAGGTTGGAAACAGTTCAAAGTCGACAAAAGTCCTATGCCTATGTTAGAAGGAGAGATTTAGAATTTGATGTTCATGATTGGGTTTAATTTAAAATTTCACCCATGAAGGGTGTCATGAGATTCAGGAAGAAAGGGAAGCTTAGTTCCCGTTAAGTAGGCCCATATCAAATTTTGAGACGTGTTAGTAAGGTTGCTTATGAACTTGACTTGCCTAATGATTTGGCATTGGTGCATCCGGTTTTCCATGTCTCATTGTTGAAGAAATGTGTTGGTGATCCGACATCTATAGTGCCATTAGATAATCTTGGCATAAAGGATAGTCTTTCCTATGAAGAAGTTTCGGTTAAGATTTTAAATCGGCAAGTTCGAAAGTTAAGAAAAAAAGAAGTTGTTTCAGTGAAGGTTCTTTGGAGGAATCAATTAGTTGAGGGTGGTACTTGGGAGGCCGAGGCTGACACTATTTCTCGATATGCTCATCTCTTTCCTTCCGATCCTACTCTGGCTTGAGGTATCTAGTTCCTCATGGTTCATTCTTTTGGTCTCATGTGTCTTAGTTATTTCCATGATTCCTTGATTATGCATGTTCATGAAGAGTCTAATTTTTAGAAAATGAGCTAGCGTGACTGATTTATCTATAATTATGTGCATTGAGTATGAGTTGCATAAAGTGTTCATGAAATGATGTGCTGAACATGCTCTAGCTTGGAGATGATATTTTCCTCCTCGGATATGTGCATTCATGTGATTGTATTCTAGGTTGGGTTGTTAGCTTTGGTTTCTTACCCTCCTTATGATGTCTTGATTCTCATTCGGGGACGAATGTTCCCAACGGGGAGATATTGTAACACCTCAGATTTCAAGAGAAGGGAAAATTTACAGGTTTTCATCTGGTGCCAGCTCCTACGGGAGCCATCTATGGATCTAAGGCGGACCTACAGACCGTAGGTGGCAAGCCCATGTTTTCCAAATGTTAAGTTGCAGAACCTCAATGACGGCTTTTCAGGAAGGACCGTCGGGCAATGTACGAGTCATAGGTAGGATTCGTTGGTGAGACCCATGCTTAGTTCAATTTTAAAGGTTAAGGGTTTGATCTACGGTGGCAATGTAAGGGCTGTAGTCTGACCCACAAACCGTACATTGGGTCCGTAGCTGCAGGGTTCAAGGAGTAGCAGTCTCTGAATCTACCTACGGAAGGACATGATGGGTCGTAGGTCCAACTGTTAGTAGGGGTCCGACAGTTATTTAAAAAGGGGCTTTTTGGTCTTTTCCCTGGGTTTTTAATTTCTAATCTAAGTCGGTTTGGCCTTTAGCCCATACACTATATAGACCTTTTTAAGCCTAATTTTACCCATTCTCAACCATTTCCAAAACACTCCTCTCCCAAAATAATTCTCTATCTAGAAGTTTGAAGAAGGAGAAGAGGGCAAGCTAGGGTTCAAGAAATCAAGTTTTTCTTCATCAATTGCTTAAGAAATTGAGACCCAAAGGTATGATAGTGTTCATCCATGGAGTCCTTTTCTCCATGGAATCCCTAAAATCTCCAATTTTCAAAGTATTAAACCCCCAATTTGATTTAAGGGTTTTCTTCTATGATGTGGGTTCTTTCAATTATGATCAAATTACTTTCAATTATTGTTTCCTAAGTATGAATTGAGTTGAATTAAATGTTTTAATATGAACCCACATGAATTCCCTTAATTTTTATATTTATGCATTGATGATGGGTTAAATTATGAAGATGATAGAATTTATGAAGTTTATGTGAACTCATGCATGTTTTAATGATTTCAAAAGCTATGATTCATGATGAAAAATGGGTTTTATGAAGTATGCATGTCCAATTATGGAAATTATGTTGACTTATGAATTGCTTTGAGATTGAAGCTTAATTGAAGATGTTGTTGAGTTGGGAAAGGTTTTCTCACATATTACTCAATCTATGAATGTGAATCGATTTTACTCACATAAAGGATTCATGATTTGTTGAAAGGTTTTCTAGACTAAAGTTGAATCAAAGGTTTTAAGGAACTATTCTCTGACCTTTAGCTTGGATTGGTAACTCTAGTGATACCCTTCCATAGATAATTAGATAAATAAGAATTATAACTATTCCATGGAATCATGCTTAGCACCAAGAGGATTTGGAGATGGAAGCTCTCCCATTAGTAGAGGCTGGGTTTCTAGTAGCAATCTCCTTATCCCTTACCTATGAGCCCCCATAGGATGATGGTCTATGTTAGACACTAGCTAGTGGATCCACGTAAGCCATATGTTAAGTAAAGGGTCCTACCTTGGCAAGTAGGATGGCCCTATCGGTGTGGGGTTAGACACCGGATTCCATGTTGATAGCTCACATGGTCTTACATGTCATTTAAGGTTACTTCACACAACAATGATCAAAAGTGCTTCTTAAGATATTTCTCAAAGTAATGTAAAGGTGTTTAGCTATCTTTTACCATGGTTTATGACTTATGTTTTCTAACCTTATCTTGTTTTAGCTTGGTCATTGCATGTCATGAAAATATCCCATTTTAGCATGTTTTAAATGATTTTGTGCGTTGTTATCATACTTGGTACTTGATTGTACTAAAGCATACTCTTGCCTACATTGACTTGTTAATGTAGGGCTTGTCGATTCTCCATCTACTCATGGCTAGAGCTTAGTAGGAGAATTGTTTAAGACTAGGTGAGTCCTCATCCGGTCGAGGACGTAGCCTAGTTCTTCTTAATTTTATGTTCTTTCATTTGGGCATTGTATTGGGTTACGTCCCAAACCTTATTTCTCATTCTTATATTAGATTTGCTTTGAGAAATGAGATGTAGACTTCCGCTATTCTTTTATAAACTTTGATATGACGTTGTCTTTTGAACTCTTAAATCTCTATGATCTTGTATGTATGTTTGCTATGTGGCTTGTATGAGGCCTTTCGGGGTGTTTTACGCTATGTCACATCTAAGGGGTACCTTGGGTCGTGACACTTTCAGCGGTCTGATGAGTGTAAGAAGAGCTTTCAAAAGCTCAAGACCTTGTTGACTTCGTCTCCCATTTTGAATTTACCCAAGGAGGGTGTAGACTTCACCATGTATTGTGATGCCTCTAGAGTTTGTTTTGGTTGTGTTCTGATGCGGAAAGGTAATGTGATTCCCTATGCTTCTAGACAGTTGAAGACCTATGAGAAGAACTACCTACCCATGATCTTGAGTTGGCAGTTGTGGTATTTTTGCTTAATTTATGACGGCATTATCTTTAAGGGGTTCATTGTGAGGTTTTCACTAACTATCAGAGTCCTTAGTACATCTTCAGTTAGAGGAATCTAATCTTGAGGTAGTGCAGATGGCTTGAGCTACAGAAGTACTATGATATAACTATCTTGTATCATCGGGGAAAGGCCAATGTGGTGGCCGATGCTTTGAGTAGGAAGACTTCTAATGTGGGGATTCTTGCATCTATCAGCTTTGAGGAGAGACCATTGGCTAGAGATGTTCAGAGGTTAGCCAATAGTCTTGTTCTGTTGTATATTTTTGAGGAGACGAGTGGTTTGATTGCTTTCATTGAGGCTCATTCTTCCTTAGTTGAGTAGATTCAAGAGCACCAGTTTGATGATGAGAAGTTGTGTCTCATTCGAGACAAAGTATTGAGAGGGGAAGCCAAAAATGTTATCCTTGATTCTGATGGTATTTTGAGGAATGGAGGCAGGATTTGCGTGCCCAAGATGGGCGACTTGATTAGATTAATTCTTGAGGAGGCCCATTATTCTCGATATTCTATCCATCCGGGAGCGGTAAATATGTAAAATGACCTAAGGCAGCATTCTTGGTGTTGTGGTATGAAGATGGATATTACAGACTTTTTTTCTAGGTGTTTGACTTGCCAATAGGTCAAGTGTGAGCACTAGTGGCCCTGAGGTCTATCTTAGAGTCTGCCTATTCCTACTTGGAAGTGGGAACAGATCACTATGGATTTTGTTGTGGGTTCGCCTACCACAGTGGGTTATTAAAACTCCATCTGGGTTGTAGTTGATAGGTTGAGCAAGTCTGCCCATTTATCTTTGTTCGAGTGAAGTATATAATAGAGAAGTTAGCCGAGCTTTGTATCAGTTAGATTGTGCGACTGAAAGGAATCCAGTTTCTATTGTTTCTAATCGAGGTTCCCTGTACACTTCCAATATCTCTAAGGCTTTGTGGCGTGGTTTGGGTATTCGGTTAGATATGAGTAACACTTTTCACCCTTAGACAGACTGTTAGTCTGAGCAGACGATTCAGGTGTTGGAGGATATGCTCCGTGCTTGTGTGATCAATTTTGGTGCTAGATGGGATCGACATTTTCCCTTAGCAGAGTTTGACTACAACAACAGTTATCATTCCAATTTTTAGATGGCTCTTTTTGAGGCGTTGTATGTCATGCGGTGTAGATCTCTGATCAGTTGATTTGATTTAGCTAAGATGGACTCTTTCGAGACAGACTTGCTTATAGATGATATGGAGCAGGTACGTATGATTCAAGATATACTGTTGATAGCCCAGAATCTACAGAATAGCTATGCAGACTGGAAGTCCGAGTCCTTGTGTTTAGGAGGGTGATAATATTTGATTTCGAGTGACACCCATGATGGGTGTAATGAGGTTTGAAAAGAAGGGCAAACTTAGCCCTAGATTCATTAGACCCTTAGAGATTTTGAGCGGAGTGGGAGAGGTGGCCTATAAGTTGGCCTTGCAACCTTGCTTGTCATCTATTCATCCTGTGTTTCATGATTCCATGCTTTGAAAGTACGTGCCGGATGAGTCCCATGTGCTTTCTCTTGATTCAGCTAAGTTGGGTCCAGACTTGTCTTTTGAGGAGGAGTCTATAGCCATTTTTGATAGGCAGGTCCAAAAACATAGGACAAAAGAGATTGCTTTAGTAAAGGTCTAGTGGACGCACCGATCAGTTAGTAAGGTGACTTGGGAGACATAGTAAGATATGCGTGCTGGATATCCTCATCTCTAAGAGTCTTCAGGTAATTGCTTTTGCTTTATGTTCAAAGACGAACATGGTTTTTAGTGGTGGATAAGGTAATGACTCGGCTTGTCATTTTAGGTATTTTTGTGAAATTTATCATTTTGCCCCTCCCGACTTGTGGCCAGAGTTATTCTTGATTAAGTTTTGAAAGTTGGTTCCTAGCCTTGAGTAAAAGTTGAGATTTTTGAAAGCTTTGAGTTTGAAAGGTTTAAGTTGCCTAAAAGTAGTTTTTAGTGTCATTGGGGTTTCAGATACTCGAATTGGTTTTCCAAGGGTTCCGAAGGATTTGGGAAATGATTTTAGACCTAGGAGTGGTCTTCGTTGATTTTTGAGAGGTCTCGGGCTTGTTTTGGCCTTTTTGGGTATTTTGTTTATTTCTTGTAGTTTCAATGGATTTCGGGTCGAGGAGGCCTCGGATTCATCGTTTGATGGTTCCATTGAGTCTCGAATGCCGAGTTTGGGTTATTTACATATCTGGTTTGTGTGTATGAGGTTCCAAATGATATTTGATGGTCCTTTCGATATTTTAGAGTTGGCTATTTTTTCTAGACCTAGTGTGCCTCGCGATTGCGAAGTGTATTGGCTTTTGCGAACCTCACTTTCATGAAGGACAGGTCGCTTTCGTGAAGGGTTAGGTGGACTGACCTTCGCGATCGCTAAGGGTATACCACGATCATGTCCTTGGCGAAAGCGAAGGCTTTTCACTTTTTTAATGCCTGCAATTTTTGCGGGGTTTGCCTTGTCACTTTTCTGACATCATAAGGGATTTTTTGACATGCAAATTTCTGGGTTTTAGCCCCCATTTTCCATTTTTGAGATTGGGAAGCCCTTGGAGGTGATTTTTGAAAGGATTTCTTGTGCTAAATCATTTGGGTAATCTTCTATGACCCTAAACATTCATTTTCCTTTAATTATTTATGGATTCTAACATCCTAATTTGGAATTTGATTTTGAAAATGGCAAGGTTTTGAAAGAACTTAAGTTTTGATCTAAAATGGCGATTTTGAAGTGTTTTAAAATCCTTCTTCGAATTGGTTTTCACCACTGAGTTACAAAAACCTTGAATATTATTTTTCAAGTATTGATTTCCAGATTCAAACCTCTTTAGTGAAATTGAGTTTTGAGTTGATTAACCCATTTCTCTTGATAATTGATGTGGGTATTGTTGTTTCCGATAAGTGATTGTTAATACTTGATTGTTATATATATGGGGCTTTGGAAGTGAGTCGAAAAGGGGAAACCAAGCTTCAGAATGATTGATTGATTCCTTTAAGGCAAGTGATCTCTTAAACTTTGTGATTTGATTGAATTATTTACTTCTCTTCATTCTCTAAGTGTTGGGGAGTAATCAGGAATGAGGTGAAGGGTTATTTTCTCCAATTGATTAATATTGACCAATAGAAAGAGGGAAAATGAAAGGGCTTCTTGATGATAACGATAAATTGTGAATTGCCTTGTTATGGCCCCTATTTGATTGATTGGTGAATTGCTTGAATGCATGAAAGTGGACTTGAATAATATGAATTGTTGTCTCTCCGTGTGGTGTGATATTTCTTGTGTACATTGATTGTTGAACACCATGATAAGACACTTGATAAAAGCCGAAGGGAACTTTTTCTTGCTAGTGATATAATGCCGAAGGGAAATGGTTCCGGCTAGTGATCTAAATGCCGAAGGAAATTTCTTCTGACTAGTGATATAAATACCGATGGGAAATGGTTCCAGCAAGTGATATTTTGTGATAAAGCCGAAGGGAAATGGTTCCATCTAGTTATCTAATTGCCGAAGGGAAATTGTTCCGGCAAGTGCTATTTTGTGCTAGAAGCTGAAGGAAAATGGTTCCAGCTAGTTACATTATGCCGAAGGGAAATTGTTCTGGTTAACGTTGACCTTTGTGATCAATCTACTTGAAGAATATATTTGACTTATTTGATGCATGTAATTGAGCAAATTTACGTGTTGAATTGGTGTATTTGATTTTTGAATTGAACAAGTTAATATTTGTGATTGAAATGCATAATACTTGAGAGTAAATGATGTGATATTTGTCGGTTGTTTAAATGTGACCTTTTGGTCTATGATCTTTGAACCTTGAGACTTGTGTATTATAGAACTTTTAGGTTGGGCTGATTTCTTTACAGGGTGTAGTTTGTGGAGGTTTTATTGGGAAGGACAGGAGTATTCCATTTAGCTAGGTTGCCTAGTTTATTAGGTTGTTTGCTAGGTACCGTATTGGTGGTACTTACTCCTTACTTCTACACTTTTGTAGGTTTCGACTCCGGACCCATGTGATCCTCTTCTTCTTCTCCATCTGACTTTGAGGATCATGGACGGACTTGAGAGGTAGCTGCTTGTCATCCCGGTGGGTGCTATTTTCCTTTTCGTTATTCTTTGTTATATTTGAGAAGTAAAGACATTTGAGACTTGTATTTATCTTTCAAATTTTGTATTTACTTTAGTGGCTTGTACACGTGACAACCAGATCTTTGGGTGTTGTTTAGAATGAATAAGTTTTCCGCCTTTGTCTTGTTCTTACTTTATCTTTCTGATTTTCTTTTATTTTTGTTAGGTTGAGGCTGACCTGTCTTGGTGGGAATAAACAAGGCGTCCATTTTTGACAAAAATTTATGAGCTGACGTTTTGCATAATTTGCCCTTATTTTGTTCTGCTTGATATGCTTATCTCTTGTACCTTCATTTAATTTAAGCGTGTTGCTTTCAAATGAGCCGGTCATTAATTTTTACCCCCTTTAAACTTATGTCTGATGGAACATAAGTTCTTTTAGCGTGCAGGGTATTTGATGTATAATATAAATTTATGCCCCCCCTAAAAATTAATTACTATGTGGGGTAAAAATTAAAGACAACACAAAATAGGAGCAAAAGTGCAAATGACCTTTGTATCATTCATTAGTAAATGTCATATAATTGGGAACCAACAAATAATGGTTACTTGTTTAGTTAAATGTCATAGGGACAATTTTATGCTAAAAAATAATGTTAGGCACAAATTTATTCAGTGAGAGTAAGATACTTTTGATTTATTTGGAATGCGTTAAGGACATTTTTGTTTTTCTTTCGGAAAGAACCATTCTACCTTAACTAGGAAGTAGTAAGGTCTACATACATTCTTTTAGAAAACTATATGCACAGCGAAAGCATACCTGAATCATAATGCTTACATGAATAATAGACAACACATACGTTTATGATAGAATACATAGAATCATTCTAGAGCACATAAGCTTTTTGAAATGTAATTTAAGAATTACCTCTTAAAGCATGAGTAGATATCTTCAAGTGAATCGACAAGCTAGTCCATAAGCTAGAACCTTCAAGCTAATCCACAAGTTAGTTCACAAACTGGACGACAGTTCTGCGGTCTTCTACAGTGATCCCAAGTTCACTTGTGAACTCTCTCAATACTTAGGTGGCAAGTATCGTATAGTAAACTTATTGTTTTTCTAGGGTTCGAAGAATTCCCATTTATAGAGATTTCTTCCTAGTCCAAGGAGGAGAGGAAACACACGATCTATCCTTAGAACAGAAAAAGACACACTACTTCTCCATTTCCTTATAATAGAAAAAGGCATGCTAGCTCTCCCTTTCCTTAGAATAAAAAAAGACACGCTACTTCTCCCTTTCCTTAGAATAGAAAAAGACACGCTACTTTTCCCTTTCCTTAGAATTGAAAAAGACATGATACTTCTCCCATATTCCCTTAGAATAGAATTTTGAGTTATAGTTAAATATGGGCAATGTATGGATCACAAAATTAATTACTGAGGCTTCCTATTATGGAAATAATTCTAAATAATGAATTTGAATTATTCTTACCATAATAAATTACAAATCATTCCACTAGAAATTCGTAATTGCACTCCTCTATTTATATTTTGAAATTTCCCATTAAACACTAATGTAATTTTCCATGTTAAGACTATATATACTAATAAATAAATTAAATTACTGACAAATTTAATTCAATGATCTATTTCCTTTAGAACATTGCTTAACTTATATCACATGCCTGATTCAAAAATCCACTAGCTAGATTTGACACGATGAAACTTATAAGCTTCTCAAAAAGACATATCATCAATCTCTTTATTGAGTCATGCATTTCATCAACTAACTTACTATTTCACCAATATATAGTATTATCATCCAATTTACCAGGCGTATTGACTCATCTCAAAATTTCACCTTTTAATAAATCAAAACTATAATTAATATATACAGGTAACAATATTTATATTATGATTAAGAATATAAGTACATTTAATAGTTTGGAGAATATACTTTTTTCAGTCAATCTAAAGAAAATATCTCTACTTGGTCCAGTTCAATACGTACAAAATGCACTAGCACAAGAAATAGGAACTATACTGTTCCCATAATCGAGATAAATTTTTTATAATCTTTTGCTACAATCCTACCGATGTCATGTCCAATTTTCATCTTAGATTGTGACAATAAAAATTTATGCTTATAAGAATCAATGATTTAATCCTCTATGTATAAGCGAAAATTATATACACTAAATCATCTACTATATAAGTAACAAGACACCAACAAATATATGATCTATTAAAATATTTATTAAAACCGAATAAATAATTATTCTATAATAAATATTATATCTAAACATATGATAAATAGTATATATCCCAAGAATCTCCCACTTAGACTTTTAACCATTACGACTACTATAATGTACTATATCTAAATGCCTGGTTAGTAGTATATACTCTAACAATCTCTCACTAAGATTTTTATTCTTGGAAATTGTAAGAATAATATTTTTAAACACATGATTAATAGTATATACTCTAACAATCTCCTACTAATACTCTTAACAATGCATTTACAACTTTCATAGGTATTCCTTTAGTTCTTATCGAAAGAATTTATACTAAGTTATTTTCTCATGAAATTTCGTCTAGTAGTGCTTCGTCGTAACAAATCAATTTTGAACTAGATCTTGAGGGACCTTATCATGAAACCCTCCAAGAGTGTAATTATTTTCACAAGTTCTATCATAAAAGTCCTCTCAAGTATACAAAACAAACCAATCTGCATTATGATACTTCCACTATGACTAAGTACTACTACTATAATCACACTTACATGTTCTTGAGTCTTAATATTTTCTTCAAAACCTTTCAGCATTGAAATATTAACAACTTCTTCTTGTAGTGTTCTTTAATTTTGCTCAACATCACTCCCAGTACTTATAGTAGTAGATTTTCCTATGCCTAGTATCGTTTCTTCCATTACATAAATGCAATGGAACATCTTTTCTAACATGGACGTTAGATATTCTTGCGCGTGTGAATTTACAACTGACTGATTTGTTATTTTGTTGTTCAGTTCCTATAAAACTAGTTACTTCTAGGAACATGGTTTACTAATTGATCCTTTTCTAGAAGACTGAAAATTGTGTGAACAATTAACTTATTTTCTGTAGGACCGTAAAATATATCTTTTTTCATTCTTTTTGGATATTCAATTAACTCACACTTGTCATTCTTAATTTCAATTTGTTTATTTTCCCTCTCAGCACATGGGCTGGACAATTCTATATCTTAACATGTCATAGATTAGACTTACGTCAAATCCACACTAGTTCTATAGATTTCTAAGGTAGTGATTTGAAAGGAACTGAATTCAGAATATGATATTAGTTCTTACACCATATCCCAAATGAAATAAAACAACTACAAATAAGTCAATCATTAATCTTATCATCTTCATAAGAGTCCATTTCTTTTCTCTTTTACACAAATATATAATAGAGTGTCCTTGTGTAGACAATTGAAATGCAATTATTCTATTAGATAAATGACTCATCATCTCTGGAGAGAGGTATACGTCACTACAAGCAGATTGTAGTGACTTTATATATTTTTCCTGATGCTATTTTCATTTGTCATAAATATTTTGAGTTTATCAAGACATTCAGATTTACAAAACATAAAAAAAATATTCATATCATGAAGTAATAACCCGGTTGGTCATTTTTTGTAATTTTGTGAAATTTACCATTTTACCCATCCTGATATTGACCCGAGTTGTTTCTTGATTGAGCTTTGGAAGTTGGTTCCAAACATTGAGCATATAGTTGAGATTTTGGCAAGTTTTGGTTTGGGAAAGGCTTAAGTTGCTTAAAAGTGGTTGTTGGTGTCTTTCAGATTTCGGATGCTCAGATTAGAATACCGATAGTTCTGTTGGATTTGAGGGATGATTTTAGGCCTAGGAGTGGTCTTAGTTGATTTTTCTGAGGTTCCAAGCTTGTTTTAGCCTTTTAGGCATTGCATTAATTTTTTTTGTTTTCACAGATGCTGGGTCAAGGAGACCTGGGATTCATATTTTGACGGTTCCATTGAGTCCAGAACATTGATTATAATCAATTCGTATATCTAGTTTGTCTTTACGAGATTCCGAATGAATCATCAGGGTCGATTAGATGTTTTGAGTGTTGGTTGATTTTCTGGTGCCTGAGTTCTGTAACCTTCGCTTTTGCGATAGGCGCTCCGCTTAAGCGAGCTTGGCCTAAGCAAAAGCGTGATTACTTAAGCGAAGGCCAAGCCTTTCAAGGTGTTTGCTTAAGCAACCATGACTCGCTTTAGTGATGGTTACTTAAGCGGAGCCAGGTTCGCAAAAGCGAGACCCCCCCAGTTTTTATAGGGTTCGCTTAAGCGAAACTATGGTCACTGAAGCGACATCATAGAGGAGTTTATGTCTAAAATTTCGGGGTTTTAGCCCCATTTTCCATTTTGAGCTTCGGAAATCCTTGGAAGCGATTTGTGAAGGATTTTCTTGTGCTAAATTATTTGGTAAGATTTCCTAATTCTAAATTATCGTGTCCCGTTGATTAGTTATGGGTTTTAACATCAAAATATGAGAGTTTGATTGGTGAATGATGATGTTTTTCAAGAACTCAAGTTCTTAAATAAAATGGTGATTTTGAAGTGGTTTAAATACCCTTTTCAAAATGATATTCTCAAATGAGTTCCTAATGCCTTGAGTAATATTTTCAAGTATTAAATTTTTTATTCAAACCTTACTTTTGAAATTGGGTTTTGAGGTGTTTGACCCATTTCTCTAGATAATTGATATGGCTATTGTTGTTTCCAATGGGTGATTGTGAATACTTGATTATTATTTATTGTGCGTCTTTGAAAGTGATTCGGAAGGGGAAGACTCAATTCTTTGAGTGATTAATTGAATGATTTGAGGCAAGTGATCGCTTAAACTTTGCAATTTAGTCGAATTGTTTATTTCTCTTCATTGCCTATGTGTTAGGGTGTAATCGCTAATGAGGTGAAGGGATAATTTGTTCCCCTTGATTAATGTTAACCAACAATAAGGGAGAAAATGAAAGGGCTACTTCATGATATTGATAAATTGTGAATTGCCTTGTTGTGTCCCCTATTTGATTGATTGGTGAATTGCTTGAAAGCATGAAAGTGGACTCGAACTGTATGAATTATTGTGTCTCCATGTGGTGTGATATTACTTGTCTGCGTTGATTATTGAACACCATGATGAGAAACTTGATATAAAATCTGAAGGGAAATGATTCTTGCTAGAGGCGTAAATGCAGAAGGGAAATGGTTTTAGCAAGTGCTATTTTTTTATAAGAGTCGAAGGGAAATGATTTTGGCTAGTGATCTAAATGCCAAAGGAAAATGGTTCCGGCAAGTGATATTCTGTGATAAAAGCCGAAGGAAAATGGTTCCGGCTAGGAACATTGTGTCGAAGGGAAATGGTTCCGGCAAATGTTGTCTTTTGTGATCATTCTACTTGATTCATATATTTGACTTATTTGATGCATGTAATTTAGCTAGTTGATGTGTTGGGTTGATTATTTGTTATGTCAGTTAAACACTTTTATATTTGTGATTGAAATGCCTTATACTTGAGAGTACCTTATTAGAAACTTGTCACTTGTTGAAATGTTACTATTGGTCTTGATCTTTGATCCTTGAGACTTGTTTATTGTAGAAATGTTAGGTTAGGCTGATTTCTGTGTTGGTTGCAGTTTGTGGAGGTTCGGTTGGGATGGAAATGAGTATTTGATTTTTCTAGGTTGCCTAGTTTATTAGGTTGCTTGCTGGGTACCGTGTTGGTGGTACTCACTCCTTGCTTCTACACTTGTGTAGGTTCCGAGCCCTGACCCGTGTGATCTTCTTCTTCTTCTTACTTCGAGGCTCGTGGAAGGACTTGAGAAGTAGCTACTTGTCATCTCGATGGGCCCTCTTTTCCTTTATTAATGCTTTGTTCTATTTGAGAAGCAAATACATTTGAGACTTGTATTTATCTTTCAAATTTTGTATTTACTTTAGTGGCTTGTACACGTGACAACCAGAATTTGGGGTGTTGTTTAGAATGAATAAGTTTTCCACCTTTGTTTTGTTCTTGCTTTATTTCCTTTCTGATTTTCTTTTATTTTCGTTGGGTTGAGGCTGACTTGTCTTAGTAGGAATAGACAAGTGCCACACGTCAATTATTAGGTCGTAACAAATTGTATTAGAGCAAGGTTAGGATGTGTATTGATTATTGGCATTTGAACAAGGTTACAATGAAGAACTACTATCCTTTTCCTCGTATTGATGACTTGTTTGACCAGCTTCAGGTTGCATCTCTATTTTGTACGATTGATTTGAGATCTGGGCATCATCAACTAACGATAGGGCATCGAATATCCCTATGTCGACTTTTAGGACTCGTTATGGGCACTGTGGGTTCCTTGTGATGTCTTTCGGTTTCACTAGCACCCCTGCAACATTTATAGAATTGATTAATAGGGTGTTTCGACCTTATTTGGACTCTTTTGTGATAGTCTTCATTGATGACATCTTGTTGTACTTCAAGACTGAGTTGGATCATGATCACCACTTGAGGATTGTTATCTAGAGATTGAGGGAAGAGAAGCTTTATGCCAAGTTCTCGAAGTGTGAGTTTTTTCTTGATCCAAGTGCATTTCTAGGACAGGTGGTATCAAAATAGGCTATTAGGGTGGATCCATCAAAGATTAAGGCAGTTAGAGGTTGGACCCGGCCTACATTAGTTACTGAGATTCGGAGTTTTGTGGGGCTTGCAGGCTACTATAGACAATTTGTTCAAAGCTTCTCCACTATTGCATCTCTTTTGACTAGATTTACTCGACTAAGTGTGAGCTTCTAGTGGTCTGATGAGTGTGAGGAGAGCTTTCAAAAGTGCAAGACTTTGTTGACTTCAGCTCCTGTTTTGACCTTACCCGAGGAGGGTGTAGACTTCACCGTGTTTTGTGATGCTTCTGGAGTTAGGTAAGGGGGTGTTTTGATGCAGAAAGGTAAGGTCATTACCTATGTTTCTAAATAGCTGAAGACCCGTGAGAAGAACTACCCTACCGATGATCTTGAGTTGGTAGTTGTGGTGTTTGTGCTTAAGATATGGAGACATTATATTTATGGGGGTGCATTGTAAGGTCTTCACTTACCATCGGAGTCTTCAGTACATCTTCAGTTAGAGGGATCTGAACTTGAGGCTACGTAGATGGCTTGAGCTACTGAACGACTATGATATCACTATCCTATATCACCAAGGAAAGGCGAATGTGGTTGTCGATTCTTTGAGTAGGAAGACTTCGAGTATGGGGAGTCTTGCATCTATCAGTGTTGAGGAGAGACCATTGGCTAGAGATGTTCAGAGGTTAGCAAATAGTCTTTCTGATGGTAGATTTTTTAGGAGACGGGTGGTTTGATTGGTTTTATTGAGGCTCATTTTTCCTTGGTTGAGCCGATTCGTGAGCACAAGTTTGATGATGAGAAGTTGTGTCACATTTGAGACGAATTTTGAGAGTGGAAGCAAAGGAGGTTGTCCTTGATTTTGATGGTGTTTTGAGGATTGGATAAAGGATTTGTGAACAAGATGGGCGAGTTAAGTAGATTGATTCTTGAGGAGGCCCATTGTTCTCGATATTCTATTCATCCGGGAGCAGCAAAGATGTATCATGACCTAAGCCAGCATTATTGGTAGTGTGGCTTGAAGAGGGATATTGCAGACTTTGTTTCTAGGTGCTTGACTTGACAACAGGTCAAGTGTGAGCACCAGCGGCCAAGAGGTCTATCTAAGAGGATGCCTATTCCTGCTTGGAAATGGGAACAGATCACTATGAATTTCATGGTAGGTTTGCCTACCACCGTGGGTGGTAAGACACCATTTGGGTTGTTGTTTATAGGCTTACCAAGCCTGCCCACTTCATCCTGGTTCAAGTAAAGTATAGCATGAAAAGTTAGTTGAGCATTATATATGTTAGATTGTACAATTCCATGAAGTCCTACTTTCCATCGTCTCTGATCGAGGTTCCTTGTTCACTTCACATTTATGGAAGGCTTTACAGCATGATTTGGGTACTCGGTTAGATATGAGTACAACTTTTCTTTCTCAGACAGATGGCCAGTCTGAGCAGACGATTGAGGTGTTGGAGGAAATGCTCCGTGTTTGTGTGATCAATGTTGGTGCTAAATGGGATCGGCATTTGCCCTTAGCATAGTTTGCCTACAACAACAGTTGTCATTCCAGTATTCAAATTGCTCTTTTTGAGGCATTGTATGGTAGATGGTGTAGATCTTCGATTGGTTGGTTTGATTCAACTGAGATGGATTCATTAGATACAAACTTGTTCAAATATTCTATGGAAAAACTTCTATGATTCAGGATAGACCGTTGAGAATCTCGAGTCAACAAAATATCTATGTAGATTAGAGAGTTCGAGCCCTTGTGTTTATGGAGGGTGATCATGTTTGGCTTTGAGTGTCACCCATGAAGGGTGTGATAAGGTTCTGTAAGGAGGGAAAGCTTAGCCATAGATTCACTGGACATTCTGAGATTTTGAGCTGAGTGGGAGAGGTGGCCTATAAATTTGCTTCGCCACCTAGCTTGTCAGTTGTTCATCTTGTGTTTCATGTCTTCATACTTTGGAAGTACGTGCCAGATCAACCCCTTGTACTTTCTATTGATTAAGATGAGTTTTTGCAAGATTTATCTTTCGAGAAGGAGCCTATAGCCATCTTAATAGGCAGGTCTGAAGGCTTATGACCAAGGAGATTGCTTCAATGAAGGTGCAGTGGAAGCACCGTTCAGTTTGTGAGGTGACTTGGGAGACATAGTTTGATATGCGTGCCAGATACCCTTATATCTTTGAGGATTCAAGAACTTTCTTTTGCTTTATGTTCGAGGATGAATATTGTTCTTAGTACTGGATAATGTAATGATGCGATTGGTCATTTTGGTAATTTTATGAAATTTACAATTTTTCCCCTCTCGATATAGACCCGAGTTATTTATTGATTGAATTTTTGAAGTTTGTTCCAAACTTTGAGCTTAAAGTTGAGATTTTTGCAAGTTTTGGTATTGGAAAGGATTAAGTTGCCTAAAAGTGGTTGTTGGTGTCTTTCGTGTTTCGGATTCTTGGATCAGAATTCCGTGAGTTCCGTTGGATTAGGGAGATGATTTTAGGAATAGAAGTCGTCTTGGTTGATTTTTTTGAGGTCCCGAGCTTGTTTTAGCTTTTTTAGGCATTGAGTTAGTTTCTTGTGGTTTTCACGAATGTCAGGTCAAGGAAACCTCAGATTCATGTTTTAACGGTTCCATTGAGTACGGAACATTGAGTTTAAGCGATTTTCAAGTTGGTTTGTTCTTATGGGGTTTCGAATGAATCTTGAGGGTCCATTTTATGTTTTGAGAGTTGGTTGATTTTCTGGTGCCTAAGTTCTGTAACCTTCACTTTTGTGATAGGCCTTCCGCTTAAGAGAAGGCGTGATCGATTAAGAGAAGGCCATGCCTTTCGAGTGGTTCGCTTTAGCGAACCATGATTTACTTTAGCGAACCATGATTCACTTTATCGATGATCGCTTAAGTGGAGCCTGGTTCGCAAAAGTGAGACCCCCAGTTTTTGTGGGGTTCACTTAAGCGAACCTATGGTCACTTAAGCGACAACTGAGAGGGTTTTATGTCTGAATTTTTTGAGTTTTAGCCCCATTTTCCTTTTTTGAACTTGGAAACCCTTGTAAGCGATTTGTGAAGGATTTTCTTGTGTTAAATCATTTGAGTAAGCTTTTCTAATCCTAAACCTTCATTTTCCTTTGATTAGTTATGGGTTTTAACATTAAAATATGAGAGTTTGATTGGTCGATGATGAGGTTTTTCAAGAACCCAAGTTTTAAAATAAAATGATGATTTTGAAGTTTATTTAATCCCTTTTTCGAAATGATTTTCTCAAATGAGTTCCTAAAGATTTGAGTAATGTTTTCAAGTATTGAATTTGGGATTCAAACCTTCTTTATAAAATTGGGTTTTGAGGTGTTTCACCCATTTCTCTGGATAATTAATATGGGTATTGTTGTTTCCGATGAGTGATTGTGAATACTTGATTATTCTAGATTGTGTTGCTTTGAAAGTGATTCAGAAGAGGAAGACTCAACTCTTGGAGTGATTAATTGAATGATTTGAGGTAAGTAATCTCTTAAACTTTGCAATTTGGTTGAATTGCTTATTTCTTTTTATTGCCTATGTGTTGGGGAGTAATCAGGAATGAGGTGAAGGAATTATTTGTTCCACTTGATTAATCTTAACAAACAAAAAGGGGGAAAATGAAAAGGCTACTTGATGATATTGATAAATTGTAAATTGCTATGTTGTGGCCCCTATTTAGTTGATTGGCGAATTACTTGAGAGCATGAAAGTGGACTTGAATTGTATGAATTGTTGTCTCTCTGTGTGGTTTGATATTGCTTGTGTGCATTGATTGTTGAACACCATATTGAGACACTGTATTTAAAAGCCGAAGGGAAATGGTTTCGTCTAGTGATATAAATGCCGAAGGAAAATGGTTCCGGCAAGTGCTATTTTGTGATAAAAGCCGAAGAGAAATGGTTCCGGCTTGTGATCTAAAAGCCAAAGAGAAATGGTTCCACCAAGTAATATGTTGTGATAAAAGCCGAAGGAAAATGGTTCCGGCAAGTGATATAAATGCAGAACGGAAATGGTTCCATAAGTCATTAATGTGAAAGACGAAGGGAAATGGTTCCGGCTAGGGACATTGTACCGAAGGAAAATGGTTCCGACAAATGTTGACTTTTTAAATCATTCTACTTGATGCATATATTTGACATATTTGATGCATGTAATTGAGCTAGTTGATGTGTTGGGTTTATTATTTGATACATGAGTTGTACACTGATATTTCTGACTGAAATGCCTTATACTTGACAGTAACTGATTTGATACTTGTCGATTGTTGAAATGTGACTATTGGTCTTGATCTTTGAGCCTTGACACTTTTTTATCATAGAACTATTAGGTTGGGCTGATTTTTGTGCTGGTTGTAGTTTGTGGTGGTTCTGTTGGGATGGAAAGGAGTATGTGATTTAGCTAGGTTACCTAGTTTATTAGGTTGCTTGCTGGGTACCCATTTGGTGGTACTCACTCCTTGCTTCTACACTTGTGTAGGTTCTGAGCCTGGACCCATGTGATCTTCTTCTTCTTCTGACTTCAAGGCTCGTGGAAGGACTTGAGAGTTAGTTTCTTGTCATCTCGATGGGCCCTTTTTTTCTTTATTAATGTTTTGCTATATTTGAGAAGAAAAGACATTTGAGACTTATATTTATCTTTCAAATTCTATATTTACTTTAGTGGCTTGTACACGTTACAACCAGATTTTGAGGTGTTGTTTAGAATGAATAAGTTTTCCACCTTTGTCTTGTTCTTGCTTTATTTCCTTTCTACTTTTTTTCATTTTCGTTGGGTTGAGGCTGAGTTATCTTGGTGGGAATAGACAAGTGCCATAACGTCCATTTTTGGGTCATGACACATGAGTAACCTTCGGTGAAATTCTCAGAATACTTAAAGTCACCTCTTGCATAAATGCTCATTTACCACACAAATTAGAATAGATTAAATCTTACTAATCACTACCTCCATTTCCTTTTAAGAGGAAAGGTATCTTAGTCATTTTTCCTTCTAAACAGGACTCACATGTTGATAGTGATTCATTTTCAATGAAATGTTGTATCCATCCTTTAACCAAACTCAAAGTTCTATCAAGAATAAATTACTTAGTCGCTAGTTTACCGATAAGTTTCATTAAATTTAAAAGATATTTTCTCTTATGAGATAGATTAATATAATTCAAATCATGAGAGATAATACTAATAAAAAATTCATGCATCATTATACTGTAAGCGATAAAATATTTATCAAACTCAATAAAAAAAGAGTTACAAGAAAGATATATTAAGTATCCATCTCTTATTTAGCTAGAAACCAAAAATAATTTCTTCTAACATAAGGTACATTTTACAATGTATATTTTGAATTAATATCTTAATACTACCTAAAGAAATACTTGAATAGTACTTAAGGAGTCCGTAAAGTCTATTGAGAATTTGAGATATAATACATTAAATAAATCTTAATATGTCGAATAATCCTAAATATTAAAGTTCAGGGCTCATTTTATTTATATCCATACATCTCGAATAGCCAATCGATGAGATTGGAGAACTACTCTTACAATACACATGTACAATGACCGATTATTCACTGTATGAACTTACATAGACCAAATTTAGATGGAAAGTCCACTGTTAGTTTAAGTCAAGTGAAAATCACCCTAGCTACATTGATCAAGTCATATATTACTTAGTTTAGAAGTTTTAATACAAATTATCAAAACTAGCGATTAAATACATAGTGACTTGTATTAATTTCATCCGATATGAAAAAAGGTCTAAGCCAACACATGAAACTAATACTTCACTACTATTTCATCTTGGCAATCAAGTGAGGGACACCTATAATCAAATATGATCAAAAACTCATATAACGATGCGTAAAAAAATATTTCTTACTAGGTCATTCTTATGAATCTACCAAATTTCAGATTAAATAGAGTCCCTTTGTTTTGAATTCCAAAACTATGATCAATTTGGTTTAAAACGTTGTTTGGCCAGAATAGAATTTAAAAAAATTTCATTCAGTAATTCTTATCACATATCATCATTTGTTAAATAGATACACAAATCAAGAATAAAGAACAAAATTTCAAAAACTATTTACATCATCTGAGTACTATTTTTCAAAAATCAAATTGTGCATGCATTGAAAATTAAAATTCAAAACACATCTCATAGACATTCACACATCTTGAACGATAAATTTTGATGAAAAATAATTACTCATGTAACATGTATATGTGATGTCAGATATTCACTCCAACAAATTTAAAGCAAAACAAACTCAGATAGAGAGTATATGTCAATTTAAGTCAAGTGAATATCATTATCCCTAGATCCATTTATCCAATCATATATTACTCAGATAGGTAGAGTCAATACTCATTATCAAAACTAGAGATTAAATTTAGTGACATGTATTAATTTCATTCGATATGGAGGAAGGTCCAAAATCAACACATGAACTTAATACATCACTAAAATTTAGCCATGAAAACCATAGAGAACAATCTCTATCACCACTTGTCACGACCCGATTTCTCAGGTCATGATGGCACCTACCATAACCCACCAATAGGTAAGCCTAACCACTAGCAAGGAACCAGGAGCAACGGGCTATGAAGCGGAAGAGGAACCAACGAAGTAACAAAAGAATATAAAGAGAAGAAAGCGGAATCAACATAGATATATCAAGGGAACCGTCCCCAAAGCCTGGCATCAGTTAGTATTTGAGAATCTAAACAGCACAAGAGTACAAGGCTTATACAAATACAAAATAGATACAGACGGTCTTCGAAAGCAAGTAAAGACTAGTCCTAGCCCAAAATAGATGGAAATTGGCAACTCTGGACGCTAGGAGCTCACCCAAACTCCGAATGCAAGCTGCTCCGCACCGAGACCAATCATCGGCGATAACCCGTACTATGATCTACAGGGTGCAAAAGTGTATTATGAGTACCAAACGAATGGTACTCAGTACGCATAGGCCAACTAAGCTCCACAGATAAAGCAAGTATAAAAATATATGAACAAGGTAGGAACAACACAAGTAACTAAATAGGGTCTAACACAAGGTAAAGAAGGAAATAATAATAAGGAGCTAGGATAGGCGAAGAAAGGAAACAGAGTCAAAGAATGCACCTACAAACGCAAGCCACAACCTAATTACAATGAGCGAGCACTATACGAGTCAGCTAATCAAGAATGCAATATTGACTGCCACCGCTAATAACTTAGGAACTAATCCAACTGAACCTAACATGAAATACCACTAACAAATCTAGACTAAGACACCCTGTAGACCGACTACAAATACAGCACAAGATAAATACAATATAATCAAATAATAACCGATCGGACGCCCATACCCCCGGAAGGTATAAACAATAACAAACATACCCCTCGCCACAATAAACCCAGAAGGTACACTCGAACACAAATAAAACAAAAACCCGATTGAACCCCATAAGCCTGATAGGTACACAGAATAGCTAAATCTACGCAACCCAAGGAAACCCAACTCCGAACCGAAATAGCCAGCCAGCTCTAACCCAGTTCACAAATCTGACTTCCAAATCAGGCCACCCAGCTCGCCAGCGACTCCGGGGGCCCTACCCTGTCAGTAGAGTGCCACGCGGGGGGAAGGGTATAGAAATCCCCACCAAAGGCCTTGATATCAAACCGCCCAATAGGCTAACACTCTGGGGGCCCTGCCCTAGCCAGACGAGTGCGCTAGCTAATACTCTAGGGCCCTGCCCTATACCAGATGAGTGCACGGGGCATGTCAACTCTGAGAAGGACCTCAAATAACTCATATCAAATTGCCCATCCGGTTGATCACTCCGGGGGCCCTGCCCAAGCCAACCAAGTGAGTCAGCCAACACTCTCGAGGGCCCTACCCAGCAAGTCAGAGTGTGCGGGGCATATCGACTCCGTAGAGGATCTCAAATTCCTAACTAAATGGATTGATGTCCACCACCAAACAAATCACAACGAGCTTATCAACTCCAAGCCATCATGGATCGACATCCACGCCCAATCAATACCACCACCAACACCAAGCGAGAAGCACTCCAAACCCCAGAAAACACACCCCCTCCGGTAACACGTCGGACCCACAAAAATAAGGAGAAGAAAGAGAAAGGCTAACAAGCAGCACAACATCCTAAGCTAAGGCTCATACTATCAGACCCAAGTCTGTTAATCCGGTCTATAAAGACCTAGTCCATCTGAAACGACGTCAGAGACATACAACAGTCACAATGTGCATGGGTCTAAGGCAACACTAGTCTATCCTAGACTAAGGCCAAAACATGCTCCAAACACAAGAAATCAACCAAACAAATCATCAGCATACCACCACACACAAACACCCCCCTATCAGCATGGTACTACCCTCGAAATTGTAGTAAAAATCAAATGAAAGTAGCAGAATCGAACCACAACAAGAGAAAAAGCTCAACTAAACAAATCATCAGCATACCACCACACACAAACACCCCCCTATCAGCATGGTACTACCCTCGAAATTGTAGTAAAAATCAAATGAAAGTAGCAGGATCGAACCACAACAAGAGAAAAAGCTCAAATAATGCAAGCATGCCATCACCCGCATCCAAACAAGGTACACAAAATCATAAATGTATTACCAAATCATGCTACGCTACCAAGGCAAGGGAAACTAACCTGGGATTCAAACTCTCCTCGAATACAGCCCGGGCCCAACAATAGAAAATAGACAATAAGGCATCACAAGCCTACCTCTAATCGGAAAGCGCAGTAATCGGGAGGTGGCTCAAAATCCAATAGGGCGAGAAATATCTCTAGGATCGATGCTTTACCCCAAAATATGTCATCTCAGCTCCCAACAAGGACAACTAAGAAAAACCTACAGGTACGACAAGCCTATGAGGTCTCAGGCACTAGAATAAGGTACAACATGCATGACAAGCCCTACCGAAAACTACGCCTAGCTATAAGAGCAGTACATCACATGATAAATCACCTAAGGCTCAAACCTTGCCTATTGCCATCAACATATATTCTAAAAAGGGTAACAACACTAAGCCAATATCTAAACGAAGGCCCATAGCCTAATCTAAGGATTCACAAGACTACTCTAGTCAAATGCTCAACCGGGGTCAAGAAAATAAGATAGAAGGAGGTAAAACCTATACTTGGAAAATACCAACCTAAATCACATACAATTCATACTAAACCAAATCTAATGAAGCCCAGTCAAAGTGGGAGACCATAGCCTACCTCGAAGCAGATCACGCGCACTTTGAATCCATCCAATTGCACCTCCACCTTTATGAATCACCTCCAATGACCGCCACGCTATCAAAAAAATTGATCACAACGTCATTACAGACGTTTTGACACCAAAATTGCAAAAATCAAAAACGGACCCAAAATTGGGTCTAAAATGGGATTGTGGGACCCGCACCGGGAATTCTGAAATTGACTCCGTGAAAAGGTTCATTTTATCTCCCCAAACTTGTGTCCCAAAGTGGAACACAATTCGTGGCTCGAAACAAGCCGGAATTACAACATGCAACAAACCCACCATTAAAGAACACAAAAAGAGCTGGGACCAGCTTCAATGCAGAATTAACCTCAAACGGAGAGTACCCAACGGTCCCCAAGCACTCTAATGTGTAGCTAGGAACTTCCCAAACACGCTAGACTTCGAATCACCCAAAACGAAGCTAAAATGAGCAAGATATCAACAAATCAATATAGCCAAAATCTAAAACTCGAAAAGAGCTATAGTAGTCTGGTCTATCTCGAATTACCTCGATTGACGCGTACCTGATAACTTCTGATCACTCTACAGCGAAGCCACCATCAAAACGAAGCTTCCACACTTTGAATCGCCTCATTTGGCCAAGAAATGAGAGAGATATGGAGTTTTGAAGTTTGGGAGAATGGCTAATATTTCTGCTATATAAGTAAGAGAAGTCTGGTTGCTATAGGCCGCTTCTGGTCTCTTAAAGTCCCATTTCTAGTCACTAAAAGGCTGCACCAGATATCAACACTTTTGCTATTTTTCAAAGTCTCCAGACCCTCGAAATTCGTTCAAAACCCGATGAAAATAAATCAGATATGCTACCCCACTAAATTCGACATTCTGGAGTCAATGGCGTAGACGAAATTTCCATACAGGGTCATTTTGATAAAAATTGGGTCCCACACCCAAGCGCCATTTTAAGCCAAAATCCACAAGGGATCTCGGAATGAGCCCCGGAAGCCTCGGGAAAAGTGGGTCCCACACCCAAGACCAAACTCGACATTCCAGAACTAACCTCGCAGACGGAATTTTCATCCGAGTTCGTTTTCCAAGAATGTTGACTAAAGTCAAACAAAAGCCAAATTTCAAAGGCTAAAACGCCAAATGGTCCCAAAGTCGCACCGAAAGCCTCGGGACCCATGCCGACCATGCTACTAGTCTAATTTGGCAATTCCAGAGTTGTTGGAATTGTCAGAATTCCATTCTGAGGTCATTTCCTGGAGTTTTGACCGAAGTCAAGTGTTGAAACTCTGGAAGCTCCAAAACACAAAAAGCGGCATAAAGCGTAAATGAACGACCAAGCTACCGAACAATCAGTGCCAGAAAGTCATAATGACTTGGGATCGCTACAGAAAAGCTCTAAATGGTAAGAAGATAAGAAAATGGAGGAAATGACCTTGAGAGTCATTACAACACCACTATATCATAGTCATGTAATTTTTATTAAAATTAATTCTCAAGATACAAAAAAATATCCAAAAGCAATATCTAAACAACCTTAAATTGCCAAATTACTACTTAAACTGAATATTTTTAATTTGATCGTTTTTGATGAACTTACCAAATGACAGATCAGTCAGAGTTCAAACTAATATTTCTCTCCAAAGCTATGATCAAATTCATATTCAAACGATTTAAGGAAAAATAATCTAATCTATATCCTTATCCTGTATCAATTCATGTTAAATCATAAATAACACCAATATAAAGGATTATATTCATACTAAATCACATTTTAATCCCAAAGAACAACTTAAAAATCATCTTAACGACCCCAAAAACCATAAAGGCATAGTAATGAGTATTTCTTGTTAGGTCATTTCCAATGAACATACCAAATTTCAGGTCAATTGGATTTTATAAAAAATTCCAAAACTATGGCTAAATTAAAAATTCAGGTGATTTAAGCATCTTTAGGAATTAATACGGAATTAATACAATATGATCTACTTTCTTATCATATATCAATTCATGTTAAATCACCATGTGAAATCATATTTCAGATTCAAGATAAATATAAATGACATGAAGAATGACCTTTTCATATTCAAATCAAATTTTAATCTGACAAACTACTTAAATCCCATCTACACGATATTCAATGGAATCATTAAATTTCAAGTCAACCATAGATCATAAAATTTATGACCACCTAAACTATGACCAAATTAGAAAAATAATTGTTTTAGGCATAGTTAAAGATTAAAATAACTTTATTCAGATTTTCATTTACTTTAGTAATTATCCCATCAGAACAAGGCATACGTTGTATACTTCTTATACAAAGACATACACTACTTCCTTATAACAAAATTGTTCTCTCAATTAATACACCTAAGAATTCAAGATATTGTAATTTCCCCTTTTGAAGGGGTCAAAACCTATAATATCTCTTCTCATTAACTAATTATGTGTTACTTGTGTCTAAAGATAAATGTCCTTTCGAGTATACAAACCTTTATCAGTACTATACAGATATCCAAAACAACTTACATGTGTTACATTGAGCATATTTTACTGACTCAAATAAATAGATAACGATGGTGAATCCTATTTATTAATCATAAAACTCAATCCATTAATTAATATCAACTTGCATGTATATATAAACTAGTTAATCTACCCGTGCTTCGCGTGATTGAACTTCATTTTTTGAATTTAGTTAATAATTAATATCAGCTTGCATGTATATATAAACTAGTTAATCTACCCATGCTTCGCGCGATTGAACTCACTTTTTAGAATTTAGTTAATAAAAAAGGATAAAATAAAACTTAAATTTAGATATATAAAATGGACATTCAAAAGAAAATACTAAAAATCTGTAATAACCCGGTTTGTCACTTTTAGAAAATTACCATTTTACCCCTCCTGATATTGATCCCAAGTTCTTTCTTGATGAGTTTTGAAAGTTGGTTTGAAACTATGAGTAAAAAGTTGAGAATTTGATAAATTTTGAGTTTGAAAGGCTTAAGCTGCTTAAAAGTGGTTTTCGTAGTCTTGTGGAGTTTCGAGTGTCGGAATGGGATTAAGTTGATTCCATTAGTTTCGAAATGTAGAAATTATTCTATGAGAGGTGTCAGTTTTAGATTCAGAATCATTTTGAGGATTTGAGGTCCTAAGTTGTGAAATTATGAAAATTTAGCCTTTGAGTGGACTTTGGTCAACATTCGGAGTTCGGATACTCGGATTAGAACTCCAAGAGTTCTGTTGGATTCAGAGGATGATTTTAGGCCTAGGTGAGGTCTTGGCTTAATTTTTTGAGATTCCGAGCTTGTTTTAGACTTTTTGGGCATTGAGGTAGTTTCTTGTGGTTTTCACGATGTCAGGTAAAGAAGAACCCAGATTCATATTTTGACGGTTCCATTGAGTTCGGAACGTTGAGTATAATCGATTTGCATATGTGGTTTGTGTGTACGGGAGTCCGAACGAATCACGAGGGTCCTTTCGATGATCTTTGAGTTGGCTGGTTTTATGTGTTTTGATGCAGCTTGTGGCCGCGTTCATGGAGAGAAGAGCGTAGGAACCCCGAGTTCGTGGAGGCTCGACCGCATTCACAGAAGGTCAAGGTATTGACCTTCACATTTGTGGGAGACCTACTGCATTCGCGGAGGTCAGGTTCATTATATCCTACGTTCGCAGGCGGGGTTCCGCAATCGCGGTGGACCCCTAGCAGTGTGTTTTAACCCAATATTGGTATTTCTCTCCCATTTTCCATTGTTGGAGCTTTGAGAACTCGGTAGAGGTGATTTCTAGAGAATTTCGCAAGATATAATTGTTGGGTAACATTTCTTAACTCTAAATTTTCAATTACTCATTATTATATTGGAGTTTATGTGTTCAAATCAAGATTTTGAATTGGTAAATTGAGGGTTTGGCATGAACCTGAGTTTTGATCTAAAATGGTGATTTTGAAGTAGTTTAAATCCTTTTTCGAATTGGTTATCACTATTAAGTTCCTAAAGCCTTAAACATCATTTTCAAGTATTAAATTTTGTATTCAAATCTTATTTTGAGAAATGGGTTTTGTGTCTATTGACCCATTTTTCAAAAAAGTGATGTGGGCATTGTTCTTTTCGAAAATTTATAGTGAATACTTGATTTTTATAGATTGTGTGGCTTCAAAAATGATTCGGAAGGGGAAAACTTAAGCTTTAGAGCGACTAAATGATTCTTTTTAAGGCAAGTGATCGCTTAAACTTTGTACTTTAGTAGAATTATCTACTTTTCTCCATCGTATATGAGTTGGGGAGTAGTCGGGATTGAGGTGAAGGGTTATTATTCAGTTATTCATTGCTAATAAATAAAAGAAGGGTAAAAGTGAAAAGACTACTTGATGAAAGTGTGAAATCGTGAAATGTCTTGTTGTGTTCCCTTCTGTGTGGTGTGATATTACTTTTGTGCATTGATTTGGAACACCGAGATGAGATATTTAATAGCTTGTGATGTCAACGTCATTTCAGGCAAATGTTATAAAGCAAAGGTCATTTCCGGCTAATGATTGATATGAGCTGAGGTCTTTTTCGGCTAGTCATGGATATGAGCCGAGGTCATATCTGGCTTATGATTGATATGAGCCAAGGTCATTTCCGGCTAGTGTGTGATATGAGCCGAGGTCATTTTTAGCTAGTGATTTATATGAGCCGAGGTCATTTCTGACTTGTGTTGTATTTATATAATTTGATGCTTATGACTGAGTTATTTGTGAAATGTGAGTGATACGCGTGATACTTGTGAATAATTTATTTGATACTTGTGATTGACTTGATTGATTCATGTTGGTGTTTGAATTCTTCCAGTTGAACTGTGATTATTGTGCCTTGTGAGCTTTTCATTGTAGAACTATTAGGTTGGGCTAATATTCTTTGAAGGTTGTAGTTTGAGGACGTTCGGTTGGTATAGAAATGGGTATTAGATATCTAGCTAGGTTTCCTTGTTCATTAGGTTCCTTGCTTGGTACCATTATGGTAGTACTCACCCCTTCCTTTTACACTTATGTAGGTTTCGAGCCTGGACTCCTGTGATCTTCTTCTTCTCTTTAGATTTCAAGGCTTGTCAATAGCTTGAAAGGTTGTTGCTTGTCATCCAGCGGTTTCTCTTGCTTTTTATTTTATGCTTTGTTTTATTTGAGAAACAAAGACATTTGAGACTTGTATATATCTTTCGAATTCTGTATTTTCATTAGTGGCTTGTACACGTGACAACTAGATTTTAGGTGTTAATAGAATGAATAAGTTTTTCGCCTTTCTCTTGTTCTTGTTCTATCTTTCTGTTCTGTTTTTCTTTGTTTCGTTAGGTTGAAGCTGACTTATCTTGGTGGAATTGACAAGTGCCATCATATTCATTTTTGGGTCGTGAAAAATGGTATCAGTGCTCCAAGTTCATAGGTCTCACGTGTGTACAAGCCAAGTCTAATTAGAGTCTTGAGGATTGGTATGGAGACATCTGTACTTATCTCCGAGAGGCTATGAAGACTCTTCGGAAACTTCTTTTTTTCATCCTTTTCTTATCGTGCATGGTTACATTTGCTAGTGATGAGTTGCCGCGTGTTGTTTTGGTAAATACCGAGGACTAGAGCTTCTGTTTCTAGTGGTAGAAAAGAGGCAGTCCTCGAGGAAGTTGCTGAGACCCCAGCTAGGGGTAGATATACGTCAAGAGCTAGAGGCCGTGCTTGAGGAGTAGCACCAACTAGAGGTAGTGCCAATGGTGCGGCACAAATCAGAGGCAGAGGTGGAGTGGCTTCACTTGAGCCATAGGTTGAGGTTGTTGAGGACTAAGTTCCTCCCAGGTTTGGAGCTATCTTGTTTCTGGAGACTTTGTTGAGGATGCTTGGTGTGATGGAGAACTTCTCTCAGGGTGGTGCAACTGGTACCCCACATGATTCCCAGACTGTATTAAGTGCACAGACTCCTAGTCAGCAGTAAACTCAAGGTATTCAGGATCAGGTGGGTTAGCAATATTGGTTACGGCACCGGTTGCGGGTTTTCAGATTGCTCGTGATGTTATTCTGACGAAGGCTGAGAAGCAGTGCTATGAGAAGTTTCAAAAGATTAAACCACACCAATTTCATTGTGGTAAAAGAGAGGATGCTAATGAGTTCTTGACTTTGTGCCATGAGCTGTTTGAGTTAGTGGGTATGGTGGATGCTCGAGGTTTTCTTTTTGTTACCCTTCCGCTGTGTGGACACGCCAGAGAGTGGTGGAGGACTTTTGGGAGGTCTAGACCAGTTGGGTCTCCTCCGATAGAGTGGGATGTGTTCTCTAGTGCTTTCTAGGACCGCTTCATTTCTTGGAGAGTGAGGGAGGAGAGTCGACTGAGGTTTGAGGACTTGAGACAGGGCAGTATGTTTGTGAGTGAGTATGTGACTGAGTATGAGGCCCAATTCTGTGAGTCTTTTGTAACACCTCAGATTTCAAAAAGGGAAAGAGTGCATTCAATTGGTGCAGCAGGTTCAGCTTTACGAGACCAGTCTACGGTTCGTAGGTCTTTCTATGGGTCGTAGTCCAGTCTCGTAGAAAGGGGGAAAATAATTTTTTGGAAATCAAGTTTCATTTTCTTTTCTACAGATAAACGTGATTGCTGATCAAGTATTTTACGAGTCGTAGATGGTTCTCGTAAGTGGGTTACAGACTTAGTGAAAATTTTATGTCAAGTTGGTTTCTACTGTGGGTGTCTACAGCCTATAGGAAGACCTATGAAACATAGACTAGTCCGTCAAAAATGGGTCCCATTTCAAAAGTTTCTGAAGCTTTCTACGGTTTACCAATACAGTCTATAGACCTACGGATCGTAGGTTTAAACCGTAGGTCAAATTCGATAGTTATTTTATAGGGGCATTTAGGTCTTTTCCTTATTATTTTAATCTTATACTACGTCGTTTTGCCGTATTGCCCAAGCACTATATAAATATTTCAAGCCCCAAATTACCCACTTTCAATTCATTCTCCTAAATTCTGAAAACTTGACCAAATTCATCCTCCCCTAATTCTCTCAACCTAAGGAAGAAGAAGAAGAGCTAGGGTTCCATTAAAGTATCCTATTCACCATCTTTGTTGGGCTTTGAATAGAAAGGTATGAGGGTATTCACCCATGGAGTCCTTAAGATTTCTAATTTTCTCAATTCAATTTCAATTGTTTTAGTGAGTGTTCCAATCCAATCTTATGGGTTTCATTCAATTGTGATTGATTGATGTTAATTAAGTCTTTCAATGCATGACCCAATGTTAATACATGATATTTAGTTGAAATTATGTTGATGCATGCCCAAATTATGATTTTCAATTATGGACCTTGTCACGACCCAAGCCTAGGGCCTAGATGTGACCGGCGAATGGGGAACCCGAAGGAACCCCAAACAAGCCTCATAGCGTATCATTACACATCCTTGGTCGCGGAAGCAATTAATGACCATAAGCGATAAGCATAGTCAAGGGGAAATCGGGACTAAGGGAGCAAGAAGAAAAAAAGAAATGATACATAAATACCATAGATGAGTCAAGCTCAAGCATAATACACAACTTGTCCAACACCACCTCTAAACATGAGTACTTAGCGGGGGCCAAGACAAACTACCGGGCTCACCCTCATAGTCAAAACATAACTAGAAAGGAAAAGTTTTATACATAGCAAAAGATCATGAGCAACGTCCCCGAAATGGAGGACTCACCAATAACCACTATAGAAAATCGTACTAGCCACGCGGAGGAGGATGGTCAAGCGGTGCTCCGGTCCCTACATGGTGACATCATGTAGGCATAGAGTATGCGTTAGTACATTTGAATGTACTAAGTATATGGGATGCAATGCAATGCTACATTAGATGGACATCATAGGAAAATGCGTAATCCTACCCGATAAATAGCATATTAATAAAATAGTATGTATAATGATGCTTACATAAAAATCATATGTAATGGGACGTAGTACATGTGTGGCGAGTGACCATCAATATAGTATTTCCAAGGCCTACCACCCCCTTGGAGAGGCGAAAGAGGTACAAACCCCTCAATATGGTTACACGGGCCTACCACCCCCCGTGCTAGGGACCAAGGTACAAACCCCTCGATATGGTTACAAGGGCCTACCACCCCCCGTGCTAGGGACCAAGGTACCAACCCCTCGATATGGTTATACGGGCCTACTACCCCCCGTACTAGGCAACCAAGGTACAAACCCCTCGATATGGTTATACGGGCATACTACCCCCCGTACTAGGCAACCAAGGGTACAAACCCTCGATATGGCTTTACGGGCCTACTACCCCCCGTATAGGCATGGCTCGACTCACAACACTTATTTAGAGAAAATTCAATATACATGTGTCCATTTCATCATATTTCAGTAATTTACATAACCATCCGGTCTCATAGGACGTACGTTGGACCTTCCCTTTCCTAAGAATTCTATAAATGGGCATTTTATCAAACACAAGGTGGGCAATTGTTCATGTAAATGAAATCATGTATTTCAAGAATACTAAGTCCAACCAATTCCAAATCCATATAAATCAGCCCACCAACAACATACATATATATATCAACCTTCATAATTTGATCATGGAAGCATGTAAACTATAAACATCACATAAAAATTCCATTTCATGATAATATGCAAAAAGGACCATAATAGGGTGTGTAGTAGTAATTCCGTAATTCAAGAGTTCATAATTGATCATGAGGACCCATAAACTTGAATTAGAAATAGAGGATAAATGATTGGACTTGTGGAAAGGAAGGTTTCTACAATCAAACCCACATACCTCAACTTTGGAGAATCCTTGATGAAGATTGGAATGGAGAATCGAAGCTTGAGATTGAGTCTTGAATTCGGAATTAGAGCTTGAGATGTTTGAATTTGGTTGAAGATCTTGGTGGAATTTTTGGAGAGGGCTTAGAGAGTGTTTTTGGAGTTTAGAGAATGACTAAATATGGGACATATCCCCTTTTTATAAAAAAATGACTCCAACCCGCCTAGAAAATTCGCTCACTGGAATTGGAAATTCTGCACTGACAGGTTTTACGAAAATGGTCATAACTCCCTCATCCTAACGCGGAATAAGGTGAAACCAAGTGCGTTGGAAAGCTAACTCAAGGAGCTTTAATTTGATAGGTTGCATCCCTTCCAGTTCCTTGTGTGCTAAGAGATATGCCCCTTTAAAGTTGACCCTCCAAATCGCAATTTTTGCGATTTTCGAATTTTGATACGGTTGCTCTAAAATTCGGGTTAGACCCATTTCCCACTCATTTTGACCCCACAAATAAGAATATGAAGTCGAATTTCCGAAATCATGCACGGATTTTGAGATATATGGAAATTACAATTATAGGTGTTTCCGAAGCACATTTTCGGGCATTTTTCGCGGTCGCAATATCTCCCCCTTGGGAACATTCGTCCCCGAATGTTAAAGAAACGTACATGAGAGACACAAACATGGCAATTTCAGCCCACATAAGGATGCAACAATGCACTTACACCTTATTTCAAAACCTCAACATAGTTGTAAAACCACAATTAACTTGTCAACTTAAACATGAATGTATGCAATGACATGGGGGCTGAACTTAAGACCTGAGATTTTATAAAGGGCTTAGATCAATACCTTACGGCTCGAGTGGAGTGGAAATATAAGGATATTGCCCTTTGCATGTCCGCTGTCGGCCTCCCCCACAAGTAGCACTTTCAAACTTGTTGATTCCCAAAGGACTTTAATGTGGAAGCCACATCTTTGTTCTCAACCTCTTCACTTGTCTATCTAAAATCTGGACCGGAACCTTCTTCATAGGTCAAATTATTCTTTCAAACACACCCACACATCAAGAGACACCAATGGCATTCGGATCACCCACACACTTCCTCAACATAGACACATGAAATACCGGATGAACCAAATCCATCTCGCTAGGCAATTCCAACTCATAAGTTACCTTACCAATTCTCCTCATCACCTTATAAGGACCCACATATCTTGGGCTCAACTTGCCCTTCTTACCAAAACGAACCACACCCTTCATGGGTGTCACCTTCAAATAAACCCAATCACCAACTCGGAATTCAAGAGCCCTTCTCCTCGCATCGGCATAGGACTTTTGGCGACTTTGGGCCATCTTCAACCTTTCTCTAATCATCCTAACCTTCTCAAGAGCCTCCATAACGAGTTCTGGTCCTAACAAGGCCACCTCACCAACCTCAAACCACCCAACCGGTGATCTACAACGCCTCCCATAGAGAGCCTCAAAAGGAGCCATACCGATGCTAGAATGATAGCTATTGTTATAGGCAAACTCAATCAATGGAAGATGATCATCCCAACTTCCCTTAAGCCCCAATACACAAGCCCTAAGCATATCCTCAAGTGTTTGGATAGTCCTTTCGGCTTGTCCATCCGTTTGCGGGTGAAAGGCCGTAGTAAGCTTAACTCTCGTACCTAGACCCCTTTGAAAAGACTTCAAAAAGTGTGAAGTAAATTGAGTACCACGCGTCCGATATTGATGGATAGAGGAATCCCATGCAAACCTTTACCAAAGTTTCATGAATATATAACCTTGCATAATTCTTCCGCCCATAGTTTGGTCTTTACCGTGTAGAAAATGAGCCGATTTTGTCATCCTATCAAACCACCACCCAATAGAATCAAAACCTTTTCTAAGTCTTGGGTAAACCAACTACAAAATCCATATTAATTTCTTCCCACTTCCAAGTAGGAATCTCTATGTCTTGGGTTAGACCACCCGGCCTTTGATGTTCGGCCTTGACTTATTGACAACTATGACAACCGGAGACGAATTTGGCAATGTCTTTCTTCCTGCCTCTCCACCAATACACATCCCTCAAATCTCTATACATTTTGGTGGAACCGGGGTGGATGGAGTAGGAAGAATTATGAGCCTCCTCAAGAATTTTTTCCCTCAAACCATCAACACAAGGCACACACAACCTACCTTGGTACCTAAGGGCACCATCTCCCCCTTGGGAGAAAACTTCCACCTTGCCCTCTTTCACCAAGGCCTTCAATTCAAACAAGGAAGAATTAAGATCTTGTTTTGCTATCACCTCATCAACCAAGGAAGACCTAGCACTATCAACAACGACCACCCCACCATTACCAACCTCTTCCAACCTAACCCCCAACCTAGCCAACCGATGTACCTCCCTAGCCATTTCCCTATTACCAATATCAACATGAGCTAGGCTACCATAGACACCCTACTCAAAGCATCCGCCACCACATTAGCTTTACCGGGATGATAATGCACACTCATATCATAATCTTTAAGAAATTCTAGCCACCTTCTTTGTCTCAAGTTGAGATCTTTTTGGGTGAAGACATATTGGAGACTCTTATGATCGGTGACCACATTAACATGTACCCCATACAAATAATGACGCCAAATCTTTAAAGCAAACACCACCGCGGCTAATTCAAGATCATGCGTAGGATAGTTCTTTTCATGCACTTTGAGATGTCTAGAAGCATAGGCTATCACCTTACCATTTTGCATTAGGACACAACCCAAGGCCAAACTCTAGAAGCATCACAATACACAACAAATCCCTCAAGCCCATCCGGTAGTGACAATATAGCGAGCGGACACCAAGTTTCAGTCTTTCAAGGTTGAAAACTCCTTTCGCACTCGCGGTCCACTCAAACTAGCCTTCTTTTGTGTCAACTTAGTCATGGAAAGCATAGAAGAAAACCCATTCACAAATCTCCGGTAGTAACCCGCTAAGCCCAGAAGCTCCTAATATCCGACGGGGTCAATGGCCTAGGCCAATTTCTAATCACATCGGTCTTTTTAGGGTCTACCTTAATACCATCCCCCGACACCACATGACCTAGGAAAGCAACCTCCCTCAACCAAAATTCACACTTTTCATACTTGGCATACAACTCCTCCTCTCTTAATCTTTGCAACACAACCCTCAAGTGACCCATATGTTCTTCCTCACTATGCGAATAGATTAAAATATCATCAATGAAAACCACAACAAAGGAATCAAGGTAGGGTTTAAAGACCCTATTCATTAGGTCCATGAAGGTAGCCGGTGCATTGGTCAACCCAAAGGACATGACCACAATTCATAATGTCCATACCTAGTCCGGAAGGCTGTCTTGGGAATGTCACCCTCCCTCACCTTCACTTGATGATACCCGGACCGAAGATCAATCTTAGAGAAGTGGCTAGCCCCTTGCAATTGGTCGAACAAGTCATCAATCCTAGGAAGAGGATATTTATTCTTTGACGGTGACCCTATTGAGTTGCCGATAATCAATACACATCCTAAAGGACCCATCTTTCTTCTTCACAAACAACACCGGTGCACCCCATGGTGATTGGCTAGGCCTAATAAAACCCTTCTCCAACAAGTCCCTCAATTGTTCTTTCAACTCCTTTAACTCCGCCGGGGCCATACGGTAAGGGGGAATAGAATGGGTTGAGTATCGGGGAGGAGGTCTATGCCAAAATCTATTTCCCTTTCGGGAGGAACACCGGGAAGGTCATTAGGAAAGACATCAAGGAATTCATTTACGACCGGAACCGACTCTATAAGAAGGGTTTTGGACTCCACATCCCTCACCCTCACGAGGTGATAGAGACACCCCTTAGAGATCAACTTACGGGCTTTAATGCAAGAGATGAATCTACCCTTGACTACCACATTTTGGCTTTCCCACTCAAGAATGGGTTCACTTGGGAATTGGAACTTGACCCTTCGTGTTCTACAATCAATAGAAGCATAGTATGCATGCAACCAATCCATCCCAAGAACAACATCAAAATCGACCATGTTCAATTCAACAAGGTCACAAGGCAATATTTTATGCAAGATGCAAATAGGACAATTTCTATAGACCTTCCTAGCAACAATATATGCACCAATAGGAGTAGACACCTTATATGACTCACGCAACAAGTCGGGATCGTCTTCCTCTTGTATTAGACATGATCTAGCATAGCAAAGAACAACCGTTAGGGAAGAACTTAATTCAACTCTATAGCACGACTTAGAACATGGAGAAGGGAAACATTTCCTAAAACGTCTCATAGCCTCCTACTCATAATTGTGGTGCACAACACAACCATGAATCGGACTCTAATCAACGCGGTGTGTTGGACTCCGAGGATCATTCAACCTAGTGCTCTGATACCAAGTTTGTCACGACCCAAGCCTAGGGCCTAGATGTGACCGGCGAATGGGGAACCCGAAGGAACCCCAAAAAAGCCTCATAGCGTATCATTACACATCCTTGGTCGCGGAAGCAATTAAATGACCATAAGCGATAAGCATAATCAAGGGGGGGAAATCGGGACTAAGGGAGCAAGAAAAAAAAAGAAATGATACATAAATACAATAGATGAGTCAAGCTCTAAGCTTATAAATAACACAACTTGTCCCAACACCACTCTAAAACATGAGTACTTTAGCGGTGGGCCAAAGCACAACTACCAGGGCTCACCCTCCATAGTCAAAGAACATACTAGAAAGGAAAAGTTGTTATAGCATAGCAAAAGATGCATGAGCACCGTCCCGCGAATTATGGAGGACTCACAATAACCACCTCATAAGAAAATCGTACTAGCCACGCGGAGGAGGATTGGTCAATGCGGCTGCTGGACGGTCCCTACATGTACATCATGTAGGCATAGAGTATGCGTTAGTACATTTGAATGTAGCTAAGTATAGGGAATGCGAAAATGCAACGACTACATTAAGATGGACATCATAGGAAAAATGCGTAATCATACCCAATGAGATAGCAAATATTAATAAAATAGTATTGTATTAAAATGATGTTTACATAAAATCATATTTTAATGGCGCTAACGTAGTACATCGTGGTGGCGAGTGACCATCAATATAGTATTTCCAAGGCCTACCACCCCCTTGGAGAGGCGAAAGAGGTACAAACCCCTCAATATGGTTACACGGGCCTACCACCCCCCGTGCTAGGGACAAAGGTACAAACCCCTCGATATGGTTACACGGGCCTACCACCCCCCGTGCTAGGGACCAAGGTACAAACCCCTCGATATGGTTACACGGGCCTACCACCCCCCGTGCTAGGGAACCAGGGACAAACCCCCCGA